>JAOTON010001261.1:0-600000 GCA_034440635.1 Lepas anatifera
AGATCCGCGACTAAAATTGGCGCCCCTCAGGTTCGGCGCCCCCATGTTCGGCGCCCTCCGAGCCTGGGCCCCCTTAACGAAATCCTAGATCCGTCACTGTGGTCTACATGGTACCCCTAGTTAAGAAATATTACATCAAGGGTGCCCAGAAACTTATTTTGCTCTGTACTCCGGCGGAAAGAACAGGAGCACCTTGAATTTTTGTGCAACCTAGGCACTGACCTTGCTTTTTTATACCAGGGTATCCACCATCTCAGTGGTTGCTAAGTAACCAAAACAGCTGCTGCCTACTCTTATCTCCTGCGTTCTCTTACCCGCCCTTACCCTATGGCATGCAGCATTCTTTAAACAGTCCTGTCAGGGTTAATTCCAAGTGAAGACAGAACACAGGATGCATCTTTAAAGATAAGGAAGTTCGAATAGTGAAGGATTCTAGCAGAAACATTTTAAAATAAATACCATTGGACAAATTAAATTCAAGGGCAAATTAAAAACCTGAAATATTGTTCGTCGTTTTGCTAGCTAAAACTAATGGTTAAAACTGCCTTAGGCTAAAGCCAGTTTGAGAAATCATGACATTCACATTGCTCGAAACTCACGAAATCCTCACCACCACAGAGCTATATACACCACCGCACCATATAAACACACACACACACACACTATATATATATATATATATATATATATATATATATATATATATATATATATGTACGTATATACGTATAAATCTGTATGGTTACCACATCATTCTTGGAGAATACTACTGACCAAGGCCCAAGGCCTCTAAATGTAGTGCTACTGACGTAATGCATGGTTTGATGACGTCAGCTCCTACCAACTGAATTTCGAAATCCTTAGAAGTCGCGCTGGTCAGGGTGAAATATAACATTTATTTTTGAAGTTTCTGCGCAAAGGAAACTTTTGAAAGTACGCAGAATATGAAATCAGGATCTGTTCTTTTTGGGAAAAATATTTTTTAGCCATATTTTGGGTCATGTCACTCGGAATTTTGAGTGGAACAATGCAAGCATTGCTAAATAATGCGACATACTTGACTTCACAACAAATACTGTAGTTTCACGATGTGTTCGTGGTTTAACATGTATAAAATGAAAAAATTATGTTGTTTGAGTTTGATAAAACGATCCCAATACTGTATATTTGTTCAAAAGTTCTTAAAGGAATAATACCTAAAGGGGAATCTTCACAGGTCATGAAAATTGCACCTCTATGTATTTCTCGGAAATATCTCCGAAGGCAGCCAGAGTACTGAGATGAATTTTAGGATGCTTTTAGAAAAATAACGAAAGATTAAGGTAAAACTAGTTTTTTTTACAATTATCGAATCTCTGCGTGATTTAAAGGTGGAGAATTTCGACATCCTTTTTCACGCTCAGGGGCTGCCTGCTCAGTTTACTCGCATTAGAAAAACCGTACTTGGCAACCGTTGTCGACAGGCTTGCCTGAATTTGCCGCGAGGTACCTTTCTCAGCATTGTGAAAAGAGTTTGCTGCAGTTGAGACTAGTGTTTGAGTACGTTTCTGGATGGCATGCTGGATTTTGGACATCGCCAGTTGTTATAACCCAGGGTGTCGAAGCTCATACGTACGTTTGAGAGTTGGTAAGTTTTAAGTAGCCAGTATTGGCATGTCTTATGGCTTCAGCAGGCTAATTCTGAACCTCAACCTGTTGTTTATTCCTTATTTCAATCAGGGTAATATAATTCAATTTTGAGGAAGCCGGACACGTGGGGAAAGGGTTTTAACCCTCGCCCCACCGGGGCCATCGATGCCCATTAAGGTTTTTCCGGGATAGCAGAAAAACGACAAAACGCAGCACGCGGTTGAGGGCTCTATCTCTCACCCCATCATCTCCCACCATCCCTGAAATTTTTTTACCCAGGGTCACCCAAGGTCAGGTCACCAGGCGAGGTCAACCAAGGTCACCTCACTTCAACTTTTGAGCTCTATAAGAGCTACATTTCTTTGTCGATCAATTTGAAACTTCCTACACTTCATGAACCCTTCAGGGTCCACAAGGTTTACATCCGGGATTTTTCTATTTCTTGACCTGAAGTCAGGTCACGAGGTGACCTCTACCATTGAAAAAGCATGGGGAAAAGCTGCATTGCTATCTAAAAGACACAAAAATTATTGAAAATGCTCAGCTTGCTCAGAAAAGCGTTCTTGGACACTTTCACGGATCCCAGGGGCAATATTTTCCCTTTGACCTCTCCGAGGTCATTCAAGATCACCGGGTCAAAAGAGTATTTTGACAATAACTTTTGATCTAATTGAGCTAGAGCACTGAATCAAACATCATCATGTATGTCTCGTCACTGGCTTTCATTTGATATACGCAAAGATCACTTTGTGACCTTTCGTGACCCCAGGTCATATTAGGTCACGAGGTGACCTCTGGAGGTCAAACAACTGGCGGGAGGTCATTACGTTCCACATAGCGGGAAAAGGTCTGGCCTTTTTCTATCAAATATACTTTACCAGACCTCAATAGCTCTAATAGCATATGAGTTATGCCCAGTTTTCTTAAGCATTGCTTATTTGAGATAAAATAGCTTATTGTGACCTAACTTGACCTCTGGAGGTAAAAAAATTGACCTGGCGCTTAAACATGCAAGTAATTTCGTACTGAATTCATGCGAGCTTTCTAATGCACTTTGCAGATTTGCGCTAGCCCCATATTTTCGGAGTTAGAGGGGGGCCATCGATGGCCCCCGGTGGGGCGAAGGTGGCGCCGGACTCCCGGTAGGGCGCAGGTTAAGGAAATGATTATTTTCATGGTGACCATTTGATTAGGTATTTTCATTGTTTATTGTGTGATTGCATGCAGCAATTTCGCCATTAATTCAAGTGAAAACAGGGAGTAAATCCTGCTTATGTAGGTATAATTTCATAAATAATTTTGTTTGAAAATATTTTGTTCAAATGGACAAGTTTTGGAAATTGTCCTGCCCTTTTAGATATTTCAGGTTGTTAAAGGTTCTAAAGCAAGACGTACCTCATCCGAGGCATTGTTTTGGTAGTTATCCAGACTTTACTTTAGATCTTAATACAGTAAGTTTGCGGCTTATTGATTTATTGCTTAGTACATTTGATGCTTTTATTTGGAAAAAATGCTTAACTCGGCAGGAGTTGGATTTTTGGGCTTCTCAAGTTGGTTTAACTTCTGTTCATACAGTAAATTTTAAGATCTGTCATGCCTTATTTGTTTTTGTATTTCATATGCATATTATGTTTTAGTACGTGTCATTGTTTTCGGAGATGTTCTGATCCTACATTTGCTTTTCGCCTTTTTGCTCATTAATTTTGACCTCTTTTTTCCGTGAATTTTGACATCCCACACTGCAGAACAGTAATTTCAGGACACTGTTCATTAAAATAGCAATTATTTTCGGGTCAGGTCAAAGCCTAGGGGAGCTGCAGGTCACTGAACATTGGGAATGTTCTTGGGAAAGTCCATAGCCACCCATGCATAAGGGCGTTTCCTTTTTCGCTAATAACGTCCAAGCCAAGCAAGATGCAGCCATAGTTGATGCACCATTGCAATTCTCTCGTCAATACAAATCGAATGATATATAATATTGCTATGCCAGGTCCAATTTAAAATTTGACCTGACCTAGGTCAACGGTCTGACCCAACTTGACCTGGTATAGTCATGATGTACATCATTTGAATTGCAGTGACCATACAAACACTTTGGTGACAAAATACAAGTTATATCTGTGTTTATTAAAAATGTATTGAGTAAAACACCAAAAAATGATTATTTGACCTCAGGTGACATTTCAAAGGTCAAAAGTCAACATTTTTAGTTTCAACTTCAGAAATGGGCTAAGAGCAAGTCGTAACCGATGTTTGAAGTTGATTCCATCCACACTTACTGAAAAAAGCTCATTTCGTGGTTTTCCCCATGCATTTGCAATGGGGAGGTCATGATCTTTACATGACATTAGGTCACCAATATCGAAAATCCTGGAACATGTGCTACAGCTCCTGGTGGGCCCAATATGTGGTATGAGTTTCAACTTGATCGATAAACCTTCCTTTTACTTATGCAGTCCTAAGTATTTTTTAGGTGAGCTCAATTCACCTGGCCTGGTGACCTGACCTGATATGACCTCGAGCTAAAATGTTCAGAAAAGATGTAAAAGTAATAAGGAAACAGCTGGACTAAGTTAAATGGCGCTGCGCGCCGCAGTTTTTCGGTCACTTTGAAAAAAACCCGAGGGGTCTAAAACACCTCCACCCAGGCGAAGGTTAAATGATCGGATAACGCATATAGATAAAAAATGGGTTTAAAATAACAAAAAGGCTTAATTCTCATAACCACAGGCAGGTCAAAAGTTGCTCGAAGCTATGAAGGGAAATAAATCACGTTAAAACCGATGTTCTTCAGGTAGGACATGATATTACATATGGCAACTGGCAGATGCTTCCCCAGGCATCATTCAAATTTGTGCGTTAACTTTTGAACAACCTTGTGCAAAAGTGGGTTATTACACAAATTGCTCAAAACCCAACCCCACGCATCATCACCATTAAAAAACAAAACAAAAACACCCACACCAGTATCTGGTCACTTTGATTACGGTGGTCAATTTATCTGCGTGTCGAATTCAGTAGGAGCCCTATTCTGTTTCCCACACGTAAAATACAACGGAGCCAGGATGACTCCCGCGTGGGAGACCCCTGCAGATGACCGATAGACCCTGTAGACGTAGATGTACCAGCACATCTTCCTCTGACGCGCTGCGTCCAATTCCGGTGTGCCCCTCTCGAACCCCGCAGACGAAATCGGTCCGCCACCCGCGACCTCCCTGCTTTTAACGAAAGCGCACAACGGGAACTAACACAAACTTATCAAGATGAAAGATGCGCAGGAAAATGTTGAACACCTAATAGATCCGAACACCAGGTAAGCCCAAAAGTCTTTGGTACCATAGAAATCTAGACCACATGCCAGACATTGGCTCTCGTCCAGAAATGCAGCAGCAGTACAGACCAGGGCCCCATCTCATAAAAGTTGCAGAAATGCGGCGTGTTTTACACCACATTCACCTGCAAAGCTACGCTGTACTCAGAATCACGTTTCATAAAGAGCGGTGACATTCAAGCGAGAGCGGCATAGATATGAAATGGAGCGTGAATTACGCCCAATTCCACAATGGAATTACCCCTTTCAAATATAACATAACCACTTTATTAACATTAAAAATGGCATAAATATTTTTCAATAAATTAGTTAAAAGGAAATTATTGTACTTATCTGCTCTTATTCGATTATTGAGATTCTCATGAACTTTTAGCAATGCTGCGGAGAAAGACGCACTAACAGCAGACGCAATAAATATACGACGCATTTGTTTATGGCAGTACCCCATTTGTTAGGTAGTTACTGTCAATAGGCCCTAAAAGGTGCAAGAGTACTTCAGTGGAATTCAAGTTGAATTGTGTTTACTAATCGTGAGTGAACTGTGAAGAGTCTGTGAACCTTATAATTTCGAGAAACTGGGAAAGGAATAGTGAGTCAAGATCTTTGAAGAATAAATAGATGCCGGTACTTAGGTACGTAGGTATATCATCATTTTCGCCAGAGGGCTCAGTAGAGATACTTGGATTTTGTTGGTGACAAGCGCCTTAAATTGAATGTTTAACCTCCATAGACTCCACATAACACCATGTCAGTGTCAGCCTATCTAGGGTTCTGTACTCCCTAGACTGTAAAATAACAATAACGGCAGAAAGTCAAAGTAAAAAATCAATGTCAGCTTTCCTGTGTATTTTCAGCAATAGCTATCATCATTTTTGGCATACCAAATGGCCATAGAACTCTACATATCAGCTCAATTTGGCATGAGTAACTTGCACTTCAAACCTGTGCAAGGAAGAACTTACACACCTTTCTATATCAGTTTATTTTACATTCATGACTTTTTGTCCTTCACTACACTACCTAATTTTGCCTGAGATTCAGAATTTTAGAAGAAATTATATATTTTTCATGTTTTGCTTCATTTTCTGATAAATGATACGCTGCTATTTCTTGCATAGCTTTTCAGGAGTGTTTTTCATATTCAACGTACCTGTTGTCTGCAATATGAAACATGATTGGGAATATTCTACGCTGCATTCCAGTACAACGTAGTTTAGAGCAGCGTAACTTTGCAAGTAGTTGTATTTTACGCTGCATTTTTGTGAAACAAGATTGTGGCGTAATATTCACTTTTACGCTGCATTATGCTACTTTTACGCTATAAGTGTAAGTTACGCCTTTTATGAAATGGGGTCCAGGGAGAGAAATAGACAACAGGACGGCAGCCGACAACGGACTGGTGCTGCCACCTGCCATCTGTACATTCTGTACGTACGGCAGCATCATTTACAGCAAGTTGTCAATCACGGCGCCTCTGAAAAGATACTGGGGACCAAAGAACGCACACATCACTTATTTAAGACGGCGAAGAGAATATATTGTTCTGGCTGGCGGCATACTCGAATCTGTCGGAAGAGAGGGCGCAGCACTGCAGGAGTTGGCACGGCATGCCCCAGTGAGAGCGAACTTAAATACCGCCAACCAGGGGCGTTGGATTTTCGATCATACATTATACTAGATATTGAAGCAATGCCAACAATGACCTCATAAAAGAAGATAGTGACACCACAATGTTTCGTTTGAACCTTCCCCCTGGCCTCAAACTAGATCAACGATGAAACTAGACAAAAGTCCTAAAACTGTGAACGAAGAACAAAATAAAATTCCAAGGCATCTCAAAATAGCTGGGAGTTTCACTGAAAGTACCCAGGAACCAGAAAATACACAGGAATCCACACCACCTGTCCGCCGGATTTACTTATAACAACGTATGTCAATCGACAATCCGGAGAGCAATGGTTCCGGAAAAAAAAAAAAAAAACCCCCCCTCCTTCCCCCCCCTCTAACCCCTTTTAAACACCCCCACCCAAAAAAAAAAAAAAAAAAAAAAAAAAAAAAAAAAAAAACAAAAAACCACCCCCCCCCACAACAAACCCCCCCCAAAAAAAAAAAAAAAAAAAAAAAAAAAAAAAAATTCAATTTTTTTAACTTTTGGAAACCTTGTTCAAAAAGTGGGCTACTACACCCATGTTCCAAATCTAACCCAACGCATCATTTTCAACAAAAACCTAAACATACCAACACCAGCATTTGGTACTTTGGGCGACTTCGATTACGGTGGTCACTTTCTGTCCGTGTCGAATTCAGTAAGAACCCTATCTGTTTCCCACATAAAATTATTCATCAAAAGTCGATGTAGTATCTTATTCAAGATTTTATATTCACTCTACGATGTAAGATGGTGATTTACCATACTAGATGTCTGCACGCTAATATTTTAATTTCATAGTCCACATGCCAAACACTCACGGGCTCACGTTCAAGGAGAGCTCCCACCCATCCGCCAGGCAGCCGTCACCACTTCTGGCCGGGCAAATGGCGTGGGGCATCAAGGCATCAGCAAGGCCAGGTCGTCAGACCCAGTCAAAATTATGCCGGGGAGAGAAAACCCGGTCACAGCCGACAGTACTCAGGAATACAATAATGACGGAGGCATCAACAGTCAAGAATTCCCTCAGGAGAGTGACATCAGTTGAGGTCCTCGGCAGAGATCGCTCCCTTTCAATCTCAAAGGTCGCTGCATTCCACCAGGACGATTCTTCGTACTGCACTCCGGCGCCCCCTTAAGCATTGTCTTCAACATGCCCATTGTCTCATGCTCGCAGAGTTATTGAAGATATGCGGGCCGAACATGCCGAGTGGTGCACAAATGCATTGTTCAGGGAATGTAGCCTGCTGGATCAACATTCCAATAACAAGAACATGTCAACAATTTGTCAATCGCTTCACTTACCTCACCCACCTGCACCCTCCCTGATAATCACCAGTCCACTGAGCCCCCAGTGAAGTGTCCAAGGGTGACCTGCTGCCCGCCCGAGTGACCTTGACCTCGGAAACATCAAGGTCAACGCGGGCGACAGCAGAAGGTCCCCATGGGGGTCCCTAGCCTACATCGGAATGAAGACCGAAGAGGCTATCCTGGGGACGAGAAATGAAATTGATTGTTTCATGTGAGTACTTAGCATTGCGTACCGTTTCTATATGGAGATCATTTCCAAGATTGTCCGGTAACTTCATGGAAGCCAATCGAATTAAATGCAGAAGAGAAGTATCCCTCTGAGAATAGAACAAACTAGTCTTTCCAAACTGAAGATATACGAAATATTCATAGCACAAGAAGAGAACCACTTCAATCAGGAGCAGAATGAAGAGCTAAAAAATATTCCATGAAATATTTGATACTTATGACGACAAAAATCACAAGCGTGATGGTTCGATCCCACGTTTTCAACACGTATACGGCATGCATTATTTCTCGTTGAGGAGAGAGTGATAGTTTTGTCATACAATGCTACAATAGTCAGTGCGCGACCCCAAGCGAGGTCGGACCTGTGTGAGAGGCTCTGCAGGCTCCACATGGCTCTATAAGTGGCCTTCAGCTCCCGAGAGGAGCTGCGAACTTTGTGACAGTGTAGAAATGCTTTCACACGTTAGAGATTCGAAAAAGAGCAGGTGGATGGGATGAGCTAATTTTCAATAACGGCGATAGTTATGCAGGTTCTTATGTTGAGCTTCAATGAGCGGCGTAGAAAGTGGGGACGAGGCGGCTTTCTCAGACTGTGTGGCTTCAGGATCTGAGTCCTTTAGTTCCCAATTTTCCCTCAGTCCAAAAACGATTCCGACAGCTGTCAGTGCTGCAGATGGGGTCCCGTTGCCAGAGCAAGGGCCCGGCGAACTCGCCTTCTGCCGAGTCACGTGGCCTGGCCGCGGAGGCCGCCGTCCGTGGCTCGGGCGTTCACTTTGACCCCGCGACCCTCAGTGCGCTGAAAGCGCTGATAAGGGAGGTATGCGCTAATGGCGATGCACAAGTGATGGCTGCTATCGACAAGCGGTTTGAATCGTTTGATCGCAGACTGGAAATCCTGGAAGGTGACTTGCACGAAAAAGATCTAGAGATTCAACAGCCCAAATCACAAGTTTGAGAGCAGCAACAAATCAACTCTGACCTACACCAGCACATTGGCAGACGCGGGGAGGGCAGGGGGAGGACAATTCCGGCCAAGGACCCCCAAAGCCCTGGAGGGGAGAAACTATCTTTTGGCCCCCAAAGGTCGGAGAAATAAAAAATAGTGTTCACACTAGGTCTGTCGAGTAAAAAAAATCTTCGCTCCCATGGGGGTTAGCGCAAACCTGCAGTGCATTGGAAAGCTCTTGTGAATTCAGTATGACTCTCCTAAAAGTGTTAGCGCTCAGGTCAATGGTTTGACCTCTAGAATTCAAGTTAGGTCAGGATAGGCTACTTCCACCAAGATATGCAATGGTTAACCCACGCCCCGGTGGGCCTCCGAGCCACCTCCGCCCCGGTGAGGGGGTTTGAACACCCCCTCACTACTCGAACTCGGGCCCCTATGTGAGATAGCGAAAAACGCGAACGCTGGTGGATAGCTCATAAAATTCATGAAGAAACTAAATGAGTCACTTTTTGGATCAGGTCAATATTGAGGTCATGACAGGTCAAGGAACGTGGGATTTGAGCAACGTTTTTGGGCTCTAGCGTCTGACAGAGTTGGGTTAGAATATTTTTTTGGCACCATTCGCTTCCTCTTGTCACGGCAAATCGAATGATGTATAGCATGACCATACTAGGTCAAAACACAAAAACGACCTGACCTCAGGTCATTTCAAGGTCACTTTTTACCCTACCATAGTCAATATGCTTATCAATCGACTCCCAATAGCAATCCAAACGCATGCGATCAAAATAAGAGCTGTATCACCGTTTCATGCAAAGTTATTGACCTAAGTCTGAAAACTGTTTAAATAGCCCCAGATGACCCGTCAGAGGTCATCTGGGGTTATTTAAACCTTGCCTCGGTTGCGGGTACGAGCCACCTTCACCATGGTGGGGGAGGTGGGGGGGGGGTAAAAAGACCGCCACGATCTCAAAAAGTTAGAACTAGAAAAAACGCGAAACAGCAATCGAAAGCCCTTTAAAAAATGATATCGAAAATACTTTGTTCATTTTTCTCGTCAGGTCAATATCAAGGTCACCAGAGATCAAAATAAGTCAAAATCGCTAATATGAGATGTACTAAGAAAGCCTCATATATCTGAGAAACTACGATGGCTAGAAACATTTTTTGAACACCATTCATAAGCTCTTGAGCTTCTCTTTCATTGCCGTGGCCATGATTTTCAGGGCAGGTCAAAGCCTAGGGAGCTACATGTCGCTGAACATTGGGAATGTTCTTGGGAATGTGCATACTGCATAGCCACCCATGCATAAGGGCGTTTCCTTTTTCATTAATAACTTCCAAACCAAACAAGATACAGCCATAGTGGATGCACCATTGCAATCCTCTTGTCAATACGAATCAAATGATATATAACATTGCTATGTCAGGTCCAATTCAAGATTTGACCTGACCCTGGGCAACAGTTTGACCCAACTAGACCAGGTATAGTCATTATGTATATCATTTGACTTGCAATGACCATATAAACATTATGTGACAAAAAAGTTTTATAACTGTTTATTAACACCAAAAATGTTTATTTGACCTTAGGAGACCTTTCAAAGGTCTCAGGTCAAAGTTGTTTGTATCAACTTGCAATGTATGGTCATTGCAAGTCAATTCATCTAGGAAAGGTGTAAAAATAATCAAGGAACAGCTGAACTGAGTTTGGCGGCGCTGTGCGCCGGCGTTTTTCGGCCACTTTGGAAAACCCGAGGGGGTTTCTAAAATGACCCCCACTCGGGCGAAGGTTAAGCAGTTTTCAGACTTAAGTCAATAACTTTGCATGAAATGGTGATACAGCTTTTATTTTGATATCATTGCGTTTGGATTGCTATTGCAACTCGAGATAAGTTAAGAAGTGACCTTACCTAAGATCAGGTCATTTTTGTGCTTTGATCTAGTATGGTCATATTATACATCATTCGATTCGCCGTGACAAGAGGAAGCGAATGGTGCACAAAAAGGATTATAACATAGCTCTGTTAGACGTTAGAGCCAAATAATTTTACTAAAAATCCCACTTTCCGTGAACTGTCATGACCTCAATATTGACCTGAGCCAAAAAGTGATTGATATAGTTTCTTCATGAATTTGTATGAGTTATCCACCAGCGTTCTCGTGTTTCGCCATCCCGCATAGGAGCCGAGTTCAAGGGGATGTTCAAACACCCCCTCACCAGGCTGAAGGTGGCTTGAAGGCCCATCGGGGAGCAGGTTAACCTTCGTCCTGGTGGGGGGTCTTTTATAGACCCCCTCAGATTTTTCCAAAGGGATCAAAAACAGCGGCGCGCAGCGCCACCAAACTTAGTCTAGCTGTTCTTTTAGTGCACAGCTTAGTTTGAATTTTTTGGTGTAATATATTTTCTTTAAAATTGGTATATATGATCTACGGCACAAAACAAGAAATATGGCTGAAGAACAGCCTTTTGCATCGACAATTAGGGCCCCTAAACGGGCCCTAAAGTGTCGAAATAGCCACAATGCACTGGAAATATATAATTTACCCGCTGCGATGCATATCATTGGAAAGTTTTTCATTTTCCAAACACAGTTCACAATTTGTTGAAATCTGCCCATTAGGGAACAAGTTAGGGCACTTTGAATTGTTTTGGACAATGGACAGATCCCCTCGATTTTCTTTAAAAAATTGGTATACATGATCTACGGTACAAAAAAAGAAATATGGCCGAGGAACACCCCTTTTGTACTGACAATTAGGGGCCCTAAACGGGTCCTAAAGTTCCAAAACGGCCATAATGCACTGTAAATATACTATTTACCCGCCGTGATCCATATCAATGGAAAGTTCACCATTTTGCAAACACAGTCCACTAATTAATTTTTGTAATCTGGCCATCAGGGCACAATTTGGGGCAGTTTGAAATTTTCGGGCAATAGACAGTCCCCTTCGGTGTTCTTTAAAATTAGTATATATGATCTACGGTACAAAACAAGATATATGGCTGAGGAACACCCCTTTTGCATTGCCCATTAGGGCCCCTAAACGGGCCCTAAGGTGTCTGAAGGGCCGTAATGCACTGCAAACATACAATTTATCCGCCGTGATGCATTTCGTCGGATAGCTCTCCATTTTTCAAACACAGTCCACTAATGTGTTTTGCAATCCGGCCATTAGGGCACAAGTTATAGCACTTCAAATCTTTCTGAGCAATATACAGAATTCATGATTCATTAATTCCATAATGGATGCACATACGTTGAAGCTTGCAAAGAAGCAACCATTAGGCAATCAATGAGTTTGACTTTGACACAAAGTCTTTGGCATTTGACCTGGAACTTAGCCTTCAGTAACCTCAGCTGTAACATCAAAATATCATACACGTATTGCCAGAGAACGTCATCTGACCGTAAGTTCTGGAATCAACAATTGTGATAATGTTTATATGACCTTGGTCTGCGACCTATGATCTAGTGAAGTGATCTTAACATACAACCCTGATGATACTACGTTTTCATTGCAGAGCTAGGTCTGCGATGCATTTGAACTGGTGTGACCGCACATTGGCGTCGGAAAAGGGGTGCCAGGGGGCCTGGCCCCCTCCCCCACTTTTTGGTCCAAAATTTCCGTATCTCAGTCAAATGCAAAACCTGAAATTTGCATAAACAGCCGCTGCAGAAGGCAACGAGGAGCCCAAATTTGAACAGTTTTTGATCCTATCGTGGAAAGGTTTTTGTCAGCATCAGGTTGGAGTTTGACTGCCCCCCCACTTTTTTCCGGTGGCGATGCTTATGTGACCGCAGATTATGGCTATTTAGGAATATATGTCTGATTTTGTAAGCCTATTGGTCAGTCAGTGCGTAAACATAGAGGACAGATTTTCCAAGTTCTTTCCAAAATTAACTCGCTCATCGATGTCGTTTTTCTGCCATGAAGGGTTTCCGGCCACCTCGGGCAATTATGCTTAAGCGCTGTCCGACTGCGTGTTAATGCTCATCACAGTGTTTTAAAGGATGGCAATGACTCGTCGCTGAGACTTCGACAGTATACTGGACATGTAGTGGGACAAAATGGTGATACAATAGGAACAGTGCTAGAAGTCTGGTGAAAGCCAAATAAAGCAAATCGGTAAGTTTTTTTTGCATCGGACCGAAGCAAACATTTCCCACTTGCGAGTTAGAACTATAGCAATACTCTCTCCTTGACGATATCTTTGCGCGATTTTACTCTCCTTGAAGTTAAAGGAAGCAAGCATTTGTCAGCACGTGCAAAAAATATGTATGCATGTACAGTACACCGGACACCGGTTTGCAACAATGCACCGAAATACAGGAGCTGGCGCCTCCATGAGCTGTCTTTGTGCTGAGCTGACCTTACGCTGTCGCAGTAGGTACAGTCCCCCGCAATTGAAATTGCCATTACTAGGCTCGACCGGTTTAGGATGGATGTCCCGCAACCTATGGCGTCTATAGCTTTACAAACGGGTTCGTCATGTGTATTTTTGCAAGAGCTTTCCAGTGGTTACCATTATTTCCTAATCTGACATCTGCGTGAGAAAATATTACACAATTACTGATTTTGCTTCATTCTGACGGGGGTAGGCTTCGGCTGACTTGCCACCACCTCTGATAATCCCCGACCCTTCGCTCGACTGGCACGCATACCTGGGTCACGTGATTACTACGTGTTTACAACGACAGGTGCAAGGTCACACGTAGCAAATAGTGTGTGGCGCGCAGGGGGCACAGTGTTTTGAACCGAGGTGATCAGTACTGTCTCGCAGGTGTCTAGCTCCAGGCGGTCCGTTGAGTGACCGAGGCGCCTGGGCACGACAGTCCAAGACTGGGTATGTCTGAGTTATGGCTTCAAACAATGTTTCCAGCCTCATAAGGCTCACATGACCATAGCTGAAATATTTATTCGGATGGATTAGAGTTCATGGAGCTTAAAACGGCACCCTGTGGCCGGATTTTTGTTATGTAACACCCGCCCCGGTGGGTCTCCGAGCCACCTTCCCCTGTTGGGGAAGGGGTTTAAACACCCCCCCGAACCCGGCTCCTATGCAGGATAGAGAAAAAACGCGAACACTGGTGGATAGCTCATTAGAATTTATCTCGAAACTACATTAGTCACTTTTTGTCTCAGGTCAATATTGAGGTCATGACAGGTAAAAAAATGTGATAGGGTGTAGAAGAGTTTCTGGGCCCTATCGTCTGACTGATTTCAGTTAGTATAAATTGTAAGGCGCCATTCATCTCCTGTTTTTACGGAAAATCGAACCATGTATATTATGACTATACTACATGAAAACATAAAACTAACGTGACCTAAGGTTAGGTCAAGGTCTTCACCTGATCTAGCATAATCAATATGCATATGAATCAACTTGCAATAACAATCCAAACGTAATGATATCAAAATAAAAAACTTTTTCATCATTTCCTGCGAAATTATTGACTTAAGTCTACCTGTTTAAACCTCGTCCCGGTGGAAGGTGTTTAAACACCCCCACGGGTTTTTCCGGCGGGACGAAAAAACGGCGGCGCGAAGCGCCGCCGTACTTGGCACCCTTTATCCTTGATTGATTCCGCAACTTTCCCCAAAATTTTAAGGTTGGGTCATTTCAGGTCAGGTCATCAGTGCAGGTGACCTCACCTCTAAAAATTTTTAAGCGGCATAAGTAAGAAATGGGTTACTTTATCGAATTAAAACTTATTCCATATAATGGGCCCACCGAGTGCTACAACATATATTCCTGCATTTTTCATATCGATGACCTAAGGTCAATTACGGACCATGACCTCGCCATTGTAAATGCATGGGAAAACAGAAATTGGGCAGTATTTGTGTAGTCAACAGCTGGGAATACCTCCATATTTCCAAAATCGTAGTATCCTGGGACCCTTTCCAGGCTCATGTTGCAATTTTTGACCTGTGACCTCTGAGAAGTCATCTGGGGCTGTTTAAGCAGTTTTCAGACTTATCTCAATAACTTTGCATGAAATGATACAGCTTTTATTTTGATATCATTGCGTTCAAATTGCTATTGCGAGTCGATTGATATGCATATTGACTATGCTAGGTTAAAAAGTGACCCTGAGCTGAGGTCAGGTCATTTTTGAGTTTTGACGTAGTATGGTTCGTTTGATTTTCCGATTTGATTCATCATTCGATTTTCCGTGACAAGAGGAAGCGAATGGTGTCAAAGAAATGATTCTCACTCAACTCTGGCAGACGCTAGATCCCAAAAACTCTACTCAAAATCCCACTTTCTTTAACCTGTCATGACCTCAAAATTGATCTGAGCCAAAAAGCGACTAATATAGTTTATTCATGAATTTGTATGAAATATCCACCAGCGTTCGCTTTTCTCGCTATCCCACATAAAGGCCGAGTTCGAGGGGGTGTTCAAACACCCCCCTCCCACCAGGGCGGAGGTGGCTCGGAGGGCGCGGAGGGCGCTCACTGGGGCGTGGGTTAGGTAATTCAAGATGACCTCTCAGAGATCACAGGTCCAAACTTGCAGCATGAGCCTGGAGAGGGGCTTAAGCTACTACGATTTGGAGAATGCGAAGGCATTCTACTACATATAAACAGAAATAAAGCAATTCCCCTCAATTTTCGTTTTCCCATGCATTTCCAATGGAGAGGTCACGATCTGTATGTGATCCAAGGTCATCCATCTGTAAAATCCCGGAATATATTTTGCAGTATTTGATGGGGCCATTATGTGATATGAGTTTTAAGAAGACAGATTCACACCGTTCTTACTTACGAAATCTTAAACTTTTTTGGAGTTGAGGTAACTTGACCTGCACTGTTGACCTGACCTGAGATGACACAACCGTAAAATTCTAGAAAAGGTTGAAGAACTAATTACGGATAGGGTGCGCCAAGTACGGCGGCGCTTCGCGCCGGCATTTTTGTGCCCGGTCGGAAAGACCTGAAGGAGGGTATTCAGACGCCCCCTTCTCCGGGGCGAGGGTGAAGACGACGCCAATAAATTTTTGATTTGGCTGAATCCAATCAGGTGCAAGGGATAATAATGGGAAAAGCCCAGTATGTCAACCAGACACCACCTGGCCTCTTTTCACAACCATTGCGACGTGGGGCGTCAGTCCAACTCCTTCCCCCTGTTAACTCAGGAGTCAAATGTGATACGAAAAATAGAAGTGGCAATGGAAGCTCCTTGCCGTCTTGTTCTAAAGATATAAACACAAATAAGCTCGAGACTATGACCTTTGGTGATCCCTGGTAGAGTCATTATTGACGTGATCTCAAAATAACTAGACGATATCTGGGTAATTTATATTTCGAAGAGCTTTTGAATGAGGAGGAAACTGGACCTAGGCCTGCTATAGGAGCCTCGTTTTTCCCTTGCTTTGTCGTTCTTATCTAAGAAAAACAAAATTGACCCACATGGGCGTGGAAATCCCGTTAAAACTCGTTCACCTAACCTAAACTGTTATCAATTTACAGCCATAAGTTGTCAGGTTGATAACCATAAATTGGTGTAAGACGAATAGTCTCTCATTCAAATCGGATCCGAATAACTCGCCAAAAAAATGAGGATGGGGCCCGAGAAGAGCACCAAGGCGATTAAAATTATGTATATGGGCATATGTTTTCCTTTATATTTCCCCCTCAGCTTATCAATGGAATGGCCTGGGGATTTGGGTCCGTTTGAATTCAAATTGTTTGTCAGGTTGAACATATATGTCTGTTCCATGGGTGTCTGTTCCTGTTGTGACTTATGCTGATAGAATTGTTACCATTGCACAGCAAAATAGATAAATAAATATATCTATTTTATATGCTAATCAGGACTTATGGACCAGAAAATGGTAAAAATGAAAACGATGAACATATTTTGCTACAATCCATGAACGCTAGGACGCTAAAACTATTTATGAAGAACAAGAAGGGAGCATGAAAATGTGCCGTTTGGCTAATGGGGTATCAATCACAAAAAAATAGTTGATAAATGCATGAGGTAGGGAGTTGAAACCTGCTACTACATTACAAATGACTAAAACTATCGACTTGCATAAGTACTGAATCCTCATATTTATTTGAAATGTTTCGAAATTAGGGTAAGATATTCTGTCCGAATTTTATTCCACTGTTTTCTCGTTGCTCATGTGTCCAGGGTGAAATACACACATTCAGGTCTTGCTTGTTTTCGCATTTTTTCAGCGACAAAGGAAGGAAATGGGTTAAAAGCAGCTTTGGGTTTTTACACACACCGACTGTTGAGGCTATATGGTATCGCCAACTCTCATGTTGTTGGGAGTGGAGACAAAGAGAACATTACATGAATCGAAAAAGAGCTATTGTTTTCTTTATTAGGCTCTTCGGTTTCCTGCCTTCCCCTTGCTTGCCTGGTTATGTGCTCATAACGACCTTCATCAAGGTCGCATTAGCCCTTGCCAAACGGGAAAGGCCTTCAAGTACTTCGAGCTAGAGGGGTACTGTTTGCCAGTTAGGGAAAAATTCCAAGGGCTGGAGACCATTGGTAGGGACTGCCAACCAACAATGGTCATCAGCTTACATTCAAACATACCCTGATTTGCATAAATCAGTATTCAGATAAAGGGATGTCTTCGACTTCAATTCAATGTCGTGGGAGTGGTCAGCGTAGCTGGATTCCACCCAGTCGACCCTGGTTCAAGGCCCGGCGGTTTCCCTGAACAAGGAGCAAGCTGGCTCCCGGGATATCTTTTCAACAGTAAAAGAGTTGGCGACGCCATAGGACACTGGCAGTTGGTGCATCGATAAGCCCCAAAAATTATACATTACGTACAATATCGTATAAAGTTAGTGGTAAATGCTTATGTGCCTCTTCTCCGGGCGACCAAAACCAATGCAGATACGTTAAGTTGAGATGACAGCTGAGGGTGCACGATAGCTAGGGGCCTCTCCGAGCCAGCTAGGCTTTCGAAAGATTGCACCGATGATACCTCCACAGAATTTGAGCTTAAAACGCCCTTGAGTCCAAGCGGCTCAATATTAGGCTGCGGGTGTTCTCAAAGGGCTTATCGAGGCTAAATACTTAAACTCAATGAAATCCCAAAACAATGTACTGATAATAATCTCTCGGGCTGAACCCGAATCAGTCCAGCTTAACATGCATTGTCCGCTTGAGTCCCTTGTGAAAGTTTCAGGATAAGCAACCACTATTTACTCCCTGCAAGCATTTCTCGAAATTTAGAATATCGGAGCTTCCGCACTATCTCTCATTGTTCAGTTGTTTATTACTGACATTTGTGGAAGGTCTTAAACCATTCAAAGGAGGTGTATCATTCTGAAACATTTCAATTTTGGGAAACGAGTATTTATGTGTCCTAGACAATCAAGCTTTTTTGTTAACTGTTAAACAAATGTTTTTTCAGTTCACAAAAACACAACTTTTTATGATTTGTGTTATCTACGCGTTTTAAGCTACTACGAAGGGTTAGGTTAATAACTTCATTCCCCCAACAGCTTTAACCCTCGCCCCACGGGGGGCATTGATGCCCCTAAGGTTTTTCCGGGATAGCAGAAAAAACGAAGAGGCGCAGCGCCGCGGTTGAGAGCTCTACCTCTCACTGCATCATTTTCCCACCATCCCTGAAATTTTTTACCCCGGGTCACCCAAGGTCAGGTCACCAGACGAGGTCAACCAAGGTCACCTCACTTCAACTTTAGAGCTCTGTAAGAGCTACATTTCGAAGTCGATCAATTTGAAACTTCCTACACTTCATGACCCTTCCAGGGTCTACAGCGTGTATATCCGGGATTTTTCGATTTCGTGCTCCTGAGGTCAGGTCACGAGGTGACCTCTCCCATTGAAAAAGCATGGGGAAAAGCTGTCTTATGATCTAAAAGTCACAAAAACGATTGAAAATGCTCAGCTTGATCAGAAAAGCGTTCTTAGACACCTTTTCACGGATTCCAGGGACCATATTTGCCCTTTGACCTCTCCAAGGTCATCCAAGGTCACCAGGGGTCAAAAACAGTATTTTGACAATAACTTTTGACCTCATTAAGCTAGAGCGCTGAAACAAACACCATCGTGTTTGTCTCGTTACTGGCTTTCATTTGATATACGGCAAGGTCACTTTTTAATCTTTCGTGACCTCAGGTCATCTTAGGTCACGAGGTGACCTCTGGAGGTCAAACCACTGGCGGGAGGTCTTTACGTTTCACATACCGGACAAAGGACTGACAATTTCCTATCAAATGTACTTCACCATATCTCAATAGCTCTAATGGCATAAGAGTTATGCCCAGTTTGCTTAAGCATTGCATATTTGAGTGAAAATAGCCGATCTTAACCTAATTTGACCTCTGGAGGTCAAACCATTGACCTGAGCACTAAAACGTGTGAAGTAATTTCTTACTGAATTCACGCGAGCTTTCTATTGCACTTTGCAGATTTGCGCTAACGCCCATATTTTCGGAGTTAGATGGGGCCATCGATGGCCCCCTGCGGTGGGGCGAAGGTGGCGCTGGACCCCCGGTGGGGTGCGGGTTAACTGAAGGTCCGCAAATATCCAAGTTTCCAGTCCAATTTTAGTATTGTTGGTAATATACCCTCTCAGGTCAAGGGAGCAGCGTAGGGTTTGGTTGCACGGTCCCCGGGGTAATATTCTGGTTTCGCCCAACCAGAATATGTAAAAATTACTTATCCTAAAATATTTTCATTTCAGCGACACATCGACAAATTTTACCACCAAGAATAGCTGGAACCAATGTCGCGCTAAATTTCAAAGAGTAGTACCCCTCGAGTTGGTGGATTTCATCAATGAAATATTCACTTTGCACTGCCCTCCTAACCTCGGTGGTCGCACGTGGTAACGAGACCCCTCAAACAGCACCCAGTTCTAGTGGGGGACCCAAGGAGGGGGGCAATACGTATTTGCTCCCCGAACGAAAAAGCTCGGAGCAAAACCATAATGTTGTCTTCCTTCCCCAAGCTGTCGAACTTTTCCCCGGCTCCTTTTAAGTTCATAAGCAAGCTGTTGGTGCTTCAACTGAACAAATCATTTTCAAACAGAACCAGTCAACTTCAGTGTGAATATTTGAGCCTGGTCCTCTTGATATTTAAAATCGTATATGGGTGAATGATCCTTGGATATCGAAAGCAAACATTTTGTGGCCACATATTTCACCCAGTGACGCCTGTTTGTTTTGCTTTTCGACTTATATTTACTCCCCACTCCCTGCCTCCCCAACCTGCCGGCTAGTTAGATTGTGGCGAAAGCTTTCACTGCGTGACCTTTTTTCTTGGGTTTCGATTTTTGTTTGTCCCACCAAAACTACCGGCTAGATCCATCACTTACCAATTTTACCGCGAGTGATACACACAACAACGATCACTATTGCCGCTGAAGCTGCTACATAGCAGAGTTGTGCGACTCACGAGTCAGAGTCAGAGTTCAACTCAAATTCCGACTCATTCAACTCTGAGTTGAGTTGAGTTGAGTCGGAAAAATTGACAAGTGAGTTGAGTTGGGTTGAGTCGGTTCACAGCACGTCAATGAGTTGAGTTGAGTTGTGAAGACAGCGAGTCAAATGAGTTGACGAAAAAGTTGACTCAACGGGTAAACATGTTGTCAAGTAAAAGTGTTTGAATTTGCCTACCTCTTATACATTTAACCTCCTTTAACTACCTTTTCCCTCCAGAATTTCAATTGTTTAAATCAAAATTTCAATTCTTTTTCAATATATGAATAATGTTATGCAGCTGTATTGAACAACTGTGCTCACCGCGTGCGCTGGTCTAGTGGTTAGGGTGTTAGCGTGGTATCCCGGCGGACGTGTGTTCAATTTCTTGTTAACGGCGCGACTTTTTGTAATGACCGTATCGGCGCTAGATGGTGCCACTGTCGTTGTCACGTGACGTGCGCACCAAGCGCGGTGACCTCAGGTCGGGCGCAGCCACGAGTGGGCAGTAGTCGGCTGAGACTACTCGGGGTAAGTTCTCCCTCTCTCTCTCTGGCTGGCTACCTTGGGATCTCCGAGTGCCAGACGGGGGAGGGTACGCACGCCGCCTTGGGCTCTCCGAGCGCTGTGCCCTGGGACACTGTTGTGCATTGCCTTGGGCTCTCCGAGCATTGTACTGGCCAGTTCTGGCCACCGTGGTTTCTCACTGTTTTCGGTGTTCGTGTGTATCCCTGAATACTGATTGACTCCAAAACCAATATAGTGGTCATTTTCTCTTATACGTTGTGTTCTACTGGGATTTTTACGTTGCTCTGGTCCTACTTGGTATATTTCTTCTACTTCTACTGCGTGGCCAGTAGGAACAAACATAACAATAATTATATGGTTCAATTGCTTATTTTAAAGGCCCATCCGGTCTGAACAAATCCCTAGGCACAAATGATACATATACTCTAAAAATCTAACGGTTCCTATCACTGGCCTTGTCTTAAACATTTGAAGTGGTGGAATGCACCACAAAATACATTTCAAATCTCTCAAAAACTTATCATCTTCAATATTGAACACTACTTCTTTACTTCAACCACTCCAACAACACGCGTCGTCGTCGCTGATTGTCGTCGGCAGTGGTCTTCGTCTGAGAAAAGTGTGTGCGCTCAGTGTGCGCCATTGCTGTCTTTGAAGAACAAATTCAATCGAGTATAGGTTTAAGCTTAACTAGCCTCAAAGCAAGAAGTGTGAACATCACGTGATAATTCATAAAGCCATGCAAATATGTGTATACCTACATGTTCTATTGTTGCTTTTGTCGCAAGTGCGCCGTCTGCGGCCACTTTTTTCATTTTGCCTATTAAAATCAGATAGTGCTATTAGCAAAGAAAAATAGATCTCTGATTAGAAAAAAATGTTGAGACGCCTTTATCGCAAGAATCAGAGGAATTATTTCATGCTACTGGTTTTGTCTGATCAGAGACCCTCGCCTGGCGTCCGTGTTTTATTTAGAAAGTTATACATTGTAAATTTTCTTTCTATGAAATCGTGCTCCAATTTTTATGAAGAGCGATAGGTACGTAATACTGTATTGGAGGTTCTCAAGCTAGAGATTGGATTGGGTTTGAAATATGAATATATCAAAATCCAACACGATGATAGAATTTCAATTTCGATTGTCCTTTGTCATATATGGTATACTTTTTCTTAGGGTTTGCTGTAGTTCTTACAATTAGCAATTGCAACTAGATACTACAGTGATTATTGCTTAACTTTTGATTAAACTCATGGCATAGTTATGTTTGATTTATGAAAATTACCTCGCATCGTTCTTTGACAGAAAAACAATACCTATACCATCCCTACAAATACTGTTTATATCATGTTTTTTAGCTTGAACCTTTTTGACAGTATGGAGGCTCAATTTTTGCCTGTGTTGGTGTAACTTTAGCACTTTTAGGTTCCTTTCCATTTCATTTACCTAGTTTAATATGCCATGCTCCTTTTAGAAATAATTGCAACTTGTGGTAGCTTTTTTGGGCAGTGACATTCTGGAAGAATTAAAAAGTTACTCATGGTTGTTGGCTAATTGTTAACCAATGTTTGAATGCCGATTAATTAATTTTGTTTCTATTAATCTTCCGCTTCGTGTCTGACTTTCTGAACAGCTTGTTTTTGCTGGTTTATTGATTTATTTCCTTTTTTTAATTTATATATATATATATATATATATATATATATATATATATATATATATTTATCATTTATTTATCTTATTTTGAAAATGAGTCAAAGTTTGAGTTGAGTTGAGTCGTGAGTTGAGTCAGAGTTGAGTCGGATGAATTAAGCCTTGAGTCGGAGTTGAGTCGACTCACTGAACTTTTGATCATGAGTTGAGTCAGAGTTGAGTCAACCGCTCTCAGCACTTGAGTTGAGTTGAGTCGACTCAAGAAAATTCTGAAACGCACATCTCTGCTTCATAGGCTTCTACACCTTTGTAATACTGCTAAAAAATTCAATATTTTCAGCATAAAATATGACAATATCCTTCCGAAAAGTGAGGGTGCTGCCAAAGGGTCGCAAGAAGCCTAGCGCTAATGCCCTGGCTCAGCTCCCCGGGTTCGCCTCCTTGGGTTCATGTCCCGGCAGATTCTCTGTATAGGTATGCTGATCAGATGCACCAAATCCCTCCTTACAGGGTGAGAGTTGGTAACGCCATGCCTATAACTTTGGGAGCTGGAGCGTCGTCTAACCCTAAAATTTTTATTAGAGACTATCGCAAACGCTATGCCAAGCTTGAACCGTGTGATGTCAGTCTATAGGCCAGTTCATGGAAACTCCATCCTCCCCAGTTAAAGCAATGGTTGCCGTTCGTTGAGACGAGACGGCTGCGTGATTTGAGTCAAGCGAGGGCAGAGTTGTATTTCTCCCGAGAAATGGACTCTACAAAGGTTCTCAAGCTGGAAATTAAAAAAATATGTAGACGGAATTAAGTCCATTTAGTTCGAAACAATTGTCCGATAATAAATAATCGTCGCCTACGACGAAACAGTGATAGAGCCGGTTAATCGTCACCCTTGACAAGAAAATGTTCCTTAAAAGCAGAACCTCGTCAGGTTCAGGCTTCTTGTGACCTTCGCAAAATACTGCGCACACGATGTCCGATTTTCCCATCGTTTCTTAAAACTGGATGTTTAATGAAAATTGGGGGCCTGCCCCCACCATAGGGGATTCAGGATCGCCGATGGAGGTCCCCTTGCCGGGGGTGGGACGCCATCCGTACCAAGTGGGTGCCACTTTTGGCCGGCAAAAGCTTTCAGGTGGGTGCCAAATCCTTTGGCGGGGCGCAGATTTTCGCATCCTGGGGGGAGTGACATTTCAGGAGGCACCATCGACCGTTCAGAAGAATGCTGTGATCATTTTAGGGGCGCTGAGGGTTAATGAGGGGGACCTGCATTCCTTTCCCACTGGATCCACCTTTGGCTCCAGCTGTCCCCTCTTCTGACAAGTATCTAAACATATGATTTGAATGGAACCTCCAAACAAAGTTGTATCAATTGCGTTTCAGCCGTTTTACCAGAATCCTCTCTAAATAAACAGACAGGTGAGGGGAGCCCCGGCAGCCAGTGACAGCTTACATGTTTCGCAACCCAACCACAATGACGGATCCAGGAGGGAAAATTCGTTTGCTTCTCAGCAGCAAAATATATTCCGATGGTTTGTCCCATTTGTGACCATCTTGTTGGATATTCCCCCTCAAAAAGTAGCCCGTGGTTCTGCCACTGCACTGCTCCAGGTCATTGGCGCCAGATGTCCAGCACACAGCAACACAGTGGGAGCATTTGCAGTACGAGTGCCCCTCAGACACGACGATATTTGTGAGAGAATTCAATGAGTTGGCGCAATGCCAACCGCCCATTCATCTGTGAAGTCACGTGGTCCAGGTATGGGCGAGAGGGTCAGGGATTTTCAGAGGCGGTGGCAAGTCAGCCGAAGACTACCCCGTCAGAATGCAGCAAAATCAGTAATTGTGTAATATTTTCTCACGCAGACGTCAGATTAGGAAATAATGGTGACCACTGGAAAGCTCTTGCAAAAACACACATGAGGAACCCGTTTGTAAACCTATAGGCACCATAGGGTGCGAGATATCCATCCTAAACCAGTCGAGCCTAGTAATGGCAATTTCAATTGCGGGGGACTGTACCTCTGTTCCGTCCAGTGGCGGATCCAGGGGGAAACAAAAACGATATGCCCCCCAAATGGAAAACTAGGGGCAAACTATGTTTTGCCCCCCAAGCGGTCGACCTCCTTTATGCCCCGACTCCTTTTTAATTTATAAGCAAGATTTCGGTGCTTCAACTCTCAACTTCCAACAAAACCAGTTAAGTTCAGTGTAAATATTGGATCTTGGATAGAAAGAAGTATCTTGAGCCCATACTTTTTCACCCCGTGACGTGACGAGTTCAGAGCTAAAACAACATATTCGTAAAAGAAACAGTGACGGATCTAGGATTTCGTTAAGGGGGGGGCCCAGGCTCGGAGGGCGCCGAACCTGGGGGGCGCCGAACCTGAGGGGCGCCAATTTCAGTCGCGGATCTAGCCGGCCGGTTTGGAAGGGACAAACCACAGTCGAAAAGCAAAAAAAAAACGTCACGCAGTCAAAAGCTGCGCCACCAATATCACTTCCCGGAAGAATTTTGGGGTATTTCAGACGAAAAGCCAAAAAAGGGCTCGAGATACTTCTTCCTATCCAAGGCTGGCTATACTATGGAGGTCTGGCTATACTATAACTGAGAATTATTGTTATTTACTCCATGATTCTGATGAAGGGCTGTGCCCGAATATATAATCTTCAGTGTTTTTTACATTTCCGGATTCGAGGGGACAGGCCAGGGAACATCTTATCAACTTATGTTCTGTTTGAAGTTTAGAGTTGAAACACCAAAATCTTGCTTATAAACTAAAAAGGAGTAGGGGAAAAAGGAGGTCGATCGCTTTGGGGGCGAAAACATAGTTTTGTCCCGAGCTTTTCCGTTTGGGGAATGCCATTTTTGCCCCCCCCCTGAATCCGCCACTGGCCAATTTACCACCCGAAAGGCGGCTAGTGTCAATGAAAAACGCGTTTAAAAAAGGATTTGTAAATGCTTATTTTCATGAAGGCTTCCTCTTAGTGAAGACATCTTCACGTTTACCATCAAGCATATTTCGGGCCAGCTAACGACTGGTACCTTGGTAGAAAATGCTGAAAGCACCCACTGACGCTAACTGAAGCACGATGAGCAAATAATACAGTTATCTTCGGTCATGGCAAAAACTGGGGCGTCGTATCCACCACCTCCACTTATCACAGTTGTCCTGGCTAACGGCTCCATACTGAAATACCCGATTGACGCTAACTTGAGCCTCATAGGCCGCAGAACCTCTGCGGGCCTGGGCCCCTGAGTTTTTGGTGACTTCCCTGAGTTTATATCGAGTCCCCTCAGCTGATCTAGAACCGCTTTAGTTAACTAGGCTCTCACACTGAACTTGAAACCTATATGTCGCTGCTGAAGCCTATTAAGCTTTTCGGGGCCCTTTTATTGGTATAGGGCCCCATCAACAGGTCCTGGGCCCTCTGAGCTAAAAACTGGAGCTCTGAGCTCTGAGCCCCAAGCTGGATTAGTGTCCCTTAAGCTGGTCATTGTCCCCTGGGTTGGTATCGTTTTCGTTTAACTGATATAGATCCCTTCAGCTTGTTTGGGGCCCGCAGTGCGTATCTGGACACTAGTTCGGCGAGCCACCCAGCTAGTCTGGCCCTATTAGTTTTTTGGGCCTTCTGAGCTTCTGCAGGTTCCCCTCAGAGTGTCTGGGCCCCATGAGTTGAAAATTGAACCCCTGGGTTAGTTTTGGGTCCCTGAGCCTATTTAAAAACCGTTTAGATAGGTAGGCACCCCACGCTGGTCTTGAGAATCCTGTGTTGGCACTGAGGTCAAATGAGCTCGTCGGGCGCCCTTATCTAGGTCCCCTTAACTGGCACGGGCCCCTCGGCTGATTTTGGAGACCCAAAATCCCTCCTACCGGATTCCACCCACACCAGATTTCCTGACTCCCTGAGGGCCCCTGGGGGCCATTGCGGATTTTTCCAGGGATCAGCGCTGGGGTCCCTACCCCGAGACAAAGCTTACAACATGTCTCTGTCTATATACTCTAGCATCTGCCAGAGTTGAGCTAGAATCATTTTTAGGCACACTTCGCTTCCTCTCGTTACGGCAAATCATCAAATAATGCATAATATGACTATACTAGGTCAAAACATAAAAATGACCTGACCTATGGGTAGGTCAAGGTCACCATCTAGCCTAGCATAGTCAGTATGCATATGAATCAAGTCACAATAGCAATAAAAATGGTATCAAAATACGGGTTTTATCAATATTTCCTGCAAAGTAATTGACCCAAGTCTTAAAACCTGCTTAGGAAGCCCCAAATGAACTCTCAGAGGTAATATGTCTAAACTTGCAACATGAACCGATAAAGAGGCCTAGCATACTATGATTTGGGGAATCCGAAGGTATTCCAAGCGGCGTCTGCAGACATAGAGCAATTTTTCGGCAAATTTCCGTTTTACCCCATGCATTTTCAATGGAGAGGGCATGATTCGTACCTGTCCCTAGGTCATCGATGGGAAAAATCCCGGGATAAATCTATTAGTACTTTTTGGGCCCATTATATGGTACAAGCTTGAATTCGATAGGTTCACCCTTTTCTTACTTACGCCACCTTAAACATTTTTGGGGTGAGGTCACTTGAACTGCGTTGGTGACCTGACCTGAGATGACACAACCTTAAATTTTGAGGGAAAGTTGCGGAATTGATCAATGATAAGGTGTGACAAGTACTGTGTCGCTTCGCGCCGACGTTTTTTCGTGCCACTGGGAGACCTCGAGGGGGTGTTCAAACACCCCCCCCAACGGGCCGGAACGGGGCGCGAATACTCTAGAACAGGGCTGAGGCCAAAAGGAAAGGCGCTAAACAATGTCTGCAATTTTTGAGGTCAAGGTCCTTCAAGGTCATTGACCTATTACGGCACAACCCAACAAATTAGGCCTAATTTACGCTATAGCTAGCGCTGTGCCCAGGCTTACCAATGACCTTTGATCAAGCATTGATCATCAAGGCCAGTGACCTTTAAAATTGACCTGTAACCTTGATCTAAACACTGAATAACCTTTACTTTGATGTAATAGCATGCGTCATAATAGGTGTCGTAACATTATGCAACGTCATTTAGGGGCTGTCCAGGAGTACCTGTGCTCATCAGGGACACTTATGCTCTCTGGAGGTGCCTTTGCTTCGATGAGGCACCTGTGCCACCCAGGGGCGCCTTCGCTCCCCAATGGACGCAACCTAGCTATCCAGGGGCATCTTTGCTGTTCCGGGGGTGCCTTTGATACCCAGTGCCCAAGGGGAGCTTTTTCTTATCCAGGTTCACCTTGGTATTTAGGGGCGTATTTTTATTCAAGGTAACCTATACTACCCAGTGGCGCCTACCCTATGCAAGGGGCGCTTAGGCTATCCAGGGGGCGGCAATTTGCTATACATAGGGCGCCCTTATGCTCTACATGGGCACCTCATTCAGAGGGTGCCTCTGATATTCAGGGGCGCTTTTCCTATCAGCAGGGTACCTGTGCCATCTTGGGGCTATTCTTATCAAGGGACGCTGCTGTTATTCAGGAATACCTACACCACTGTCGAAGGTCGCCTTTGCTATCCAGAGGCGCCTTTACTTCTTAGGAAGTTTGGCGCCCGTGCTTTAAGGAATGCTTTGGCATCGATTGATTGCTCTATTATTGGGCTAAGGTGCGCGTGAACCTTGAGCTCATGTAGCGCCCATATTGTTGCTAAGGAACGCTTATGCTATCAAAGGGCGCCTTTACTATCCAGGGCCGCTGTTTTATTCAAGGCAGTCTGCTCTATCCACGGGCATCTGATATTTCGGGGGCGGTGCCTAGGTTATTCAGGAGGCGGCTTTTTTCTCCACAGGGGCGCACTATTGCTTTCCAGGGACGCCGTTACTGCCCAGGGGTGTCTTTCTATCCAGGGGCGCATATGCTGTCTAGATGTATTTTTCAATCACAGACATGATTGAAATACATGCCCCTACGTTATCCTGGGGTGCTTTTTGTCTCCGGTGAGGCGCTATTTTTCTCTTTCGGCACCAGTTTATTAAAGGGCACCTATGCTGTCCAGAGAACCTTTGTTATCTGGGGTTGCCTTCGCTGTTAAGGGGCGCCTTTGCTACCCAAAGGGAACATTTTACTTAAATGGAGTGCCTATTTCCATCTAAGCGGCACATATGCTGTCTTGGAGCGCCTTTGCAAACATGGGGCACACTTTTCTATCCAGGTGCGCCTTTGCACTTGAGGGGGCGCCTCTGCAATCCAGGAGGAGCCCAAAATAGATGGAGAATAAAAATTCTGAAATAAGGCGCTCGAACACTGAAATAAAGTGCCTAGTTATCAGAAAGAGGCGCTCATCTGCTTAGCGGGGAGGACTGCTGGTTGGTGAGGGCAGCGTTCTCGGAAGTGGGGCGCACATACTGAAAAAGACACCCGGTTGCAGCGATGGAGCACTAAGCCTTCAGTTATAGGTTAACGAAATGTGGTTTAAGGCAGTCCATGCTCAAATTGAGCGCTCGAGCCCTGTAACAGAGCGCGCGACTGTCGGACAGGTGTGCCAAACCATAGACAATAGGGAAACTGAAGATGGAAAGGGACACCTATGATATCCTGGGGGCGCCTGTACTCTCAGGTGAGGCGCTTGTTTTCTTTCTTAGGCGCCTAGTTTATCCATGACCGCCTATGCTGTCCAGATCATCTATTTCAAGAAGGGTTAACTTTGCTGTCCAGGGGCGCCTTTGCTATCCAAGGGCGCATATGATATATGTAGGGCGCTTTATGCAGAGGGCGCCTTGGCTGTCCAAGGGCGCCGTCCTAACCAAAGGCCGCCTTTCACTTCCCTGAAGTGCCTATTTCTATGTAAGGGGTGCATATATTATCTAGGAGTGCCCTTGATATACGGAGACGCCTTTTTGTCCAGCGGCGCCTTTGCTCTTGAGGGACGCTGCTCCAATCCAGGGTAGCTGAAGATGGATAAGGCACATCCATGTTATACAGGGGGAGCCTGTACTTTCCAATGGGGCGCCCATTTTCCTTCTCAAGCACCTAGTTTATTAAGAGAGCGCCTAGGCTATCCAAGGGCGCCTTTACTATCGAAGGGGTGCCTTCCTAGGGGCACCTTTGCTGTCCAAAGCACTTGTGTCCAGGGTTGTCTTTGCTGTCCAGTGGCGCCTCCAAAAGTGCATATGATATCCGTGGGCGCTTTATCCAGTGGGTGCCTGGACTATCAAAGGGCACTTTTTCTATCCAAGGGTTGCATTTATTTTCCTGAAGTGCCTATTTCTATCTAAGGGGCTCCTATTCTGTCCAGGGCACCTATGTTTCCCAGATTTGCCTCTGCTGTCCAGGGACGCCTTTGCTATCCAAGGACACCTTTCTTAACCAAGAGGGGCATTTTGCTTTCCTGGAGCACCTATTTCTATCTAAGGGGCGCATATGTTATCTAGGAGCGCCTTTGATACCAGGAGGTGGCTTTTTGTCCAAGGGCGCCTTTGCTCTTGGGGGGCGCTGCTCCAATCCAGGGCAGCTGAAGGTGGATAAGGGACATCTATGTTATACAGAGGGAGCCTGTATTTCCCAGTGGGGCGCTCGTTTTCCTTCTCGGGCTCCTAGTTTATCCAGGGGGCGCCTAGGCTATCCAAAGGCGGCTTTTCTATCGAAGGGGTGCCTTCCTAGGGGCGCCTTTGCTACCCAGGGGCGCCTTTGCCGTCCACAGCACTTGTGTTATCCAGGGTTGTCTTTGCTGTTCAGGGGCGCCTTTGCTATCCAAGGGTGCATATGACATCCGTAGGGCGCTTTTTCCAGTGGGCGCCTAGGCTATCAAAGGGCGCCTTTTTCTGCTCAAGGTGAGCATTTTATTTTCCTAAAGCGCCTACTTCTATCTAAGGGGCGCTTATGCTGTACGGGGTACATATGTTACCAAGATTTGCCTTTGCTGCCCAGGGGCGCCTTTCCTAGCCAAGGGCGCCAATGATATCCGTAGGGCGCTTTTTCCAGTGGGCGCCTAGGCTATCAAAGGACGCCTTTTTCTGCCCAAGGTGAGCATTTTATTTTCCTAAGGCGCCTACTTCTATCTAAGGGGCGCTTATGCTGTACGGGGGTTCATATGTTACCAAGATTTGCCTTTGCTGCCCAGGGGCGCCTTTCCTAGCCAAGGGCGCCTATGGTATCCGTAGGGCGCTTTTTCCAGTGGGAGCCTAGGCTATCAAAGGGCGCCTTTTTCTGCCCAAGGTGAGCATTTTATTTTCCTAGGGCGCCTACTTCTATCTAAGGGGCGCTTATGCTGTCTGGGGTACATTTGTTACTAAGATTTGCCTTTGCTGCCCAGGGGCGCCTTTCCTAGCCAAGGGCGCATATGATATCCGTAGGGCGCTTTTTCCAGTTGGCGCCTAGGCTATCAAAGGGCGCCTTTTCTACCCAAAGTGAGCATTTTATTTTCCTAAAGCGCCTACTTCTATCTCAGGGACGCTTATGCTGTCCGGGGTACATATGCTACCAAGATTTGCCTTTGCTGCCCAGGGGCGCCTTTCCTAGCCAAGGGCGCATATGATATCCGTAGGGCGCTTCATCCAGGGGGCGCCTAGGCTATCCAAAGGCGGGTTTCTATCGAAGGGGGTGCCTTCCTAGGGGCGCATTTGCTACCCAGGGGCGCCTTTGCCGTCCACAGCACTTGTGTTATCCAGGGTTGTCTTTGCTGTCCAGGGGCGCCTTTGCTATCCAAGGGTGCATACGACATCCGTAAGGCGCTTTTTCCAGTGGGCGCCTAGGCTATCAAAGGGCGCCTTTTTCTACCCAAGGTAAGCATTTCATATTCCTAAAGCACCTATTTCTATCTAAGAGGCGCTTATGCTGTCCAGGGCGCCTAGGTTACCAAGATTTACCTTTGCTGCCCAGGGGCGCCTTTCCTAGAACAGGGCGCATATGATATCCGTAGGGCGCTTCATCCAGGGGGCGCCTAGGCTATCCAAAGGCGGCTTTTCTATCGAAGGGGTGCCGTCCTAGGGGTGCCTTTGCTGTCCACAGCACTTGTGTTATCCAGGGTTGTCTTTGCTGTCCAGGGGCGCCTTTGCTATCCAAGGGTGCATATGACATCCGTAGGGCGCTTTTTTCCAGTGGGCGCCTAGGCTATCAAAGGGCGCCTTTTTCTACCCAAGGTGAGCATTTTATTTTCCTAAAGCGCCTACTTCTATCTAAGGGACGCTTATGCTGTCCGGGGTACATATGTTACCAAGATTTGCCTTTGCTGCCCAGGGGCGCCTTTCCTAGCCAAGGGCGCATATGATATCCGTAGGGCGCTTCATCCAGGGGGCGCCTAGGTTATCCAAAGGCGGGTTTCTATCGAAGGGGTGCCTTCCTAGGGGCGCCTTTGCTACCCAGGGGCGCCTTTGCCGTCCACAGCACTTGTGTTATCCAGGGTTGTCTTTGCTGTCCAGGGGCGCCTTTGCTATCCAAGGGTGCATATGGCATCCGTAGGGCGCTTTTTCCACTGGGCGCTTAGGCTATCAAAGGGCGCCTTTTTCTGCCCAAGGTGAGCATTTAATTTTCCTAAAGCGCCTACTTCTATCTCAGGGGCGCTTATGCTGTCCGGGGTACATATGTTACCAAGATGTGCCTTTGCTGCTCAGGGGCGCCTTTCCTAGCCAAGGGCGCATATGATATCCGTAGGGCGCTTCATCCAGGGGGCGTCTAGGCTACCTAGGGGCGCTTCATCCAGGGGGCGCCTAGGCTACTCAGGGGTGTATTAGTTCCCCATGGCGCAATCTTGCTATCTAGTGGCGCCTTTTCTTTGCCGGGGCGCTTTTGTTAGCTTTCTAAATTTCATCTGCAACATTTTACTGGGGCGCAAAAGACCAGTAAAGGCGTCTAATGTTTGGGCAGGGGCGCTTTGCCATGGTTTTAAGGAGTATGTGTTAATTCAAGTGGAATAAGTGGTATCTACCACCTTGGCGCACGAGATGGGTACAGGCGCGCCACTCATATCGGGCGCCGAAGGCGCCCGATATGAGCTAAGCTATACTGGGGCGCTTGGGAGCTAAGGGGGGGGCCCGGGCCCCTGGCCCCCCCCTTGGATCCGTCACTGAAAAGAAACAGACTGTTTAGGGATGCTAAAAAGAAGCAACAACTGCTGGAGCTTAAGAAAAGAACTTGGCCCCATGTTACCCATAACCTTATGCAGCAACAATCTCAGAATGCATGGGCCAAATGGAGACAACAACGGAACACAACAACAGCTCTTAACACCAGACTTAAAGCAGCACATATTAAATCATCCGTAACTCAGTTGATAGGAAATAAGCAGAATCCTCATAAATATCACGCCATACTTGGGAAAATGATAGGCCGGAAACAGACATCGCACATCCCCCCCACTTTTGAACCTCGCGAATGACATGGTCACCAGCGATCAGGAAAAGGCTGAACTTCTTAATGACTTTTTTGTATTACAAACCCAGCTTGACACAACAGGACTGACGTTACCATAGGACTTGGCACAAACCCAGACTGCAGACGAGCCTTTACCATACCTCGAAGGTATTCACGTGACTGAGGCTGAAGTACTGCGACTCTTAAATTCCTTAGACGCGAATAAATCAACAGGCCCTGACGAAATTGCCACGAAAGTTTTAAAAATGACCGCCATTCTGATCGCACGCCCCTTGACATTACTTTTCAATAAATCTCATCAGTTGGGAATGTTTCCTAATGTCTGGAAGATTGCAAACGTTACCCCCATATTTAAAAAGAAATGGTCACATTCCGTTTTCCGTAATTATCGCCCAATAAGCTTGCTGTCTTGTGTCTCAAAATTATTGGAAAAATAGTTTTCGTGCAATATATAGTCACCTGACGACCAACCACAATTTACTTTCTGACAGACAGAGCGGTTACCGACCGAACTATACCTACAGGGTGTTTCATAAAGAATGATATTTTTGAAATGGTCATAATGCGGCTATAAATAGGTTGTTGTCGTATGATTTACATATCATTCGAAAGCAAATTTTAGGACATTTACGATTATTCGTATTTTGATAGCTCTTTTTATAATTTTGCTAGTTCAAAGTAGTCTTAAAAATGAGTAGAAAACACTGTCTATTTTGCCTTCATCAAAAATTTTAGTAGAAATCACGTGCGTATCACGTGACAAGTATCACGCCAATGACACTGCAAACATTACATCGTCACTGTGGTGCATCACAGTCCACACGCGCATTGCCTCTGGAAATCAATTCTAAAAAACACCTCTCAAGCTTAGGAAAGCTCGGATCCAAGCAAGCAATCCCCAATTGGTTCATGTCCCTTGTTCTTTGGTGAACAGTGACATCTTTTGCGCTGTGTCCGTCGCATTCAGTCATTCATATGGAAGGTAAGCCAATGAGCCATATGGAGCTTGAGCCAAAAGCTTTAAACTTGTAATATTACTGAAACTTGTGCCTTTGATGTGCATGCTCACCTGCCATCTTCGCCTGCTAAAGCCTTTTTAGAGTGCTGTCAGCTCCGTGTTCTCAAATATAACCGGGCATATGTCATGTTTCTTGCATCATTTTCCGAGCACATTTAAGACGGGGGAAAATATTTGATTCAAATGGAAAATGTTTATAGAAAAATGTCCTACAATTTACCATTAAAATGAGCGTTTTGTGGACGGATTTGAAGGATTTTTAGTACTTCACTGAACATTTTAAAAATATCATTCTTTCTGAAACACCCTGTAGTACTGAATTCTAACTGACGTACCTGACACATACCATATACAAAACCTGGACGAAGGTCGTGATGTTACTGCAGTATTTTTGGATATTTCGAGTTATTTCAATAAAATTTGGCATGCTGGCTTACTTCATAAATGCAAAAATAATTCTTCATCTCTGGCCCAATTATTCGATGGTTAGAATCGTATTTAACACACAGGGTCCAAAAAGTTAAGGTACCGGGCACAGAAATATTTTCATCGCCAAAAACTTTAAGCGCTGGATGCCCCCAGGGTTCAGTTTTGGGGCCTTTGTTGGCCCTCATGTACCTAGACAACATTACGAAGGACAGGACGAGTGACATCGATTTGTTCGCTGATGAAGTGGCCCTCCTAACCTCCCACAGTAGACAGAACTTTGACACATCACGACAATTTCTACAAAACGAACTAGACGCTATTCACGAATACGGAAAGAGATGGGCTATAACCTTTAACGCAACAAAGACTCTTCAACAAATATTCAGTCACAAAAACAACACAGAAACATTTCGTTTAAATTTGGGGGGCACGACATTCCGCACGTGGAAAGTCACAAACATCTGGACCTTAAATTATCTAAGGACTTAAGATTCCACCAGCACGTTAATGCTATCTTAAAGAAAGTAAACATAACACTGAGTCCAGTATATGTGTAGACTGGTGTCTACAAGTGGAGGCGACTACATTTGGTGACAGCGGAAACGAACCTGCCACGTTGCTCATCATCACCGCTGGTCATCATGGTACTGTCCGTGCTGTGGTGGTACAGGTTAGTCCTGGAATTGTCTTGCTTTCGACCGCCCAAGGCAATAGAGTGAAGGTAAAACGGAGCGGGCCGCTCAGCCATGGCCAATGACAACAATTTTTACAGCTGGCACAGGATAGCTGACTGCTGGAAAACCATAGGGTGGCTGCTGAGCCAGAAAGTTTCTATCAATACATATACCTACTACGGGAGTTACAGGCAAATATAATATTTTATTATATTTATTTATCTTATTTTGTAGACACAAAAAGAGTTTCAGTAAGTTTTATTGTAAACTGATTGCCGCCAGGTCCCGAGCTGGCGGTGTGTATTGTCTATGGAGCTGGCGGTGTGTTGAAGAGATAGGGACTTTTTGGCGTACAACTTGGCGTGAAAAAGACAATTTACAAACTGCGTTCATATACCGTTCTTCTCATATCTACCAGTGTGTTTTATTTTGAGATAATAACTTTGAGACGCTGGGATTGATTGTCTGTTTGTGTATGGACGGAAAACTGTTACATTTTTAAAAACCTACCTATAGTGCCAACTTCTTTAGTGTGATACTAAGCGCTGTGATCACCGGTGCCTATGGATCATATCAGGCACAGACGTGTGCTCATGCTCAATGCCTGGATGTACTAAGACCAAGGAAAAGGATCGTGGTCTGCTATTCTTCAGGGTCCCAAAGGAGCCAGCCAACTAGGTAAGAAATATGCCGCAAAATGATTTTATACTCGTCAAATTTGGCTATGGGGCAGTGGAAGTCGGGTGGCTTTCCTCGCCAGTCTGCAAAGTATGATAATTCTGACCAGTTTTTGGTGTAAAGTGTACCCCAAGACTGGTTCAAGCAAAGAAAATTTTGGAGCAAATGAAATGGTGACCAGCATTTACCAATACTGAGAGTGTATAAATGAGAGTGGCGGTTGCCAATACCGAAGCCACATAGAAGTTGCAGTGTATAGAAAGTGGACGAAAAGAATATAAAATACCATATTGTTGTTTTAAGTTGAACAAGAATTCAGGGCATTCATGCCCTAGGGCTGCTGGGGATATAGTACCAGTTGTGTGGTTGGAGTACCAGCCAAATACATTGTTTGGAAATAAGTAGAGGTCAGTGTGTTTTTATGCCCATTTTGGTTCAAATTTTAGGTGAGAGGTGGTACGATATTCTCAATAGCTGGTGCAACTTCTTTGGGATGCTGCCATACTTTGCTGACTGGCTTCCTTACTGCATGGTGTCCTCTTATCAATACTGACTGACTGCCTCTCGATTCAGCATGTAGAATTTGGCAGATTTACACAAGATCTCATTGGTGCAGCCTTTGGGTAGAATTACTGGTTTGGGGCAACTTTTGTCATTCTTTGTGGTAGGTACAACAATATTGGAGCTGAGTGTGACAGCTTGGACAGTGCTGACCCTTATTAAAAGTCATAAAGGTGTCAATAAGATAGTAAAACAGGTAAAATGGACGAAAAAGAAAATTTCTGCTTCAATGTGAAGAGGATTCTGGCCCAGCTGCTGAATTTCTGCCTGGAATTGGGGTAGGATTTGAGCTACCCCAAGCATATTGTGCAGTTTCCTGCCACATTCTGCAGACCAGCCCTTCACTGATATTCCCGTCATAGGCGGATCCAGGATCGCGGATGGTGGGGGGCACCGTGCCGGGGGGTGGTAAGAATTTGATGCCTGGCTTCATAAGAATTCAAGTGCCGTCAGCTGGTGGGGCACTAATAGCCGTTTCATTAATTTGTTTAGACAGGCTTCAAAAGCCTTATTCAAAAAAATGATTTGATTATTTGTGATACCTCATTAATACCCATTGTTAGTTATTTGGGTTTTCGGGCGCACGAACCAAGATTAATTATCGCCCATTTGGTACCCATTGTAATCGTGTTGTATTGTGTTCTTTTCCAGCGCGACTGAGGTAACCTGGACATGCGAAACCTGTTCGGTCGCGAGCAGCAGCGCGCGGCTCAGGCAGCTTGAACTTGCGAAACCCTTCGGCGGCGAGCAGCAGCGCCGGCCTAGCTCGCGTGCAGCAAAGCTGTCATCCAGGCGCTGGTGCTACCAGTGCTCCCTCTGATATGATGGCGTATAGCCGGAGTTCAATTGATAGCTGGATTTGTCAATCAATGTGGGATTCTTGTATCTGTGTTTGCAAGCAATGTTCAAAATAAATACCAATGAGATATTGAATATGCTACGAGTTGTACTAACGGGGTGAACATTTATCCCATGCCTTTTTATATTAGTTGAGTCTTTTTATTAATACTGTGTCCCACAGAACATCTATTGGTGCCATACGGGACTTAGCTTGCAAAACTTTTGAATACCTTTTTTGATAACTACAATGGAACTCTTCACTGTTCTTGTCATTTGGCCCTGCTCAGCAACCAACTCCTCTAGATCTGTCATCTAGGCTGGCAAAGTGACTTTGAGTTATACGCATGGTAGAACAGTGGCCTACCAATATAATTGCACGTTTACGGTGGAGTCATTTTGCACTGCCAAATTTTTATATTTTCTTATGTCGCGCCGGCTCCCCGCCATTGGATTCGCCATTCCGCCATTGGAGCGCCATTGACCTTTCATAGTGGTATGATGGGCATTTCAGGAAGCTTCGTATAGATCGGCCAACAAGTTCTCCCTCACCCTCTGAATCCGTCCATTGTCTATGCCCATATCTAAAGCCATTTTTTAGGCACAAGAACAACACGTTTGAGAAGGATGTTCCGCGATAAATTTCCGCAAGCATGGTGTTTTGTAAATCGGCTAGAATATAGCCATTTGAGGAGATCATGGCCTCTCAACCTCCGTCAAGATTTGGACTGCCTACGTACTCATGGACGTCGAAAGCGGGGGGGATGAGGAGACGCGTCCCCCTACTCGTGGATCAGAGGGGGACGGTCCCGCAAAAACTTTGTGACTCGTCCTAGGTTTTTATTTGGATTCTCTTATTACTTGCGCTTGCCTTCGTTAATTGCGTGGAATTTTGCAACCCAACTCGCTAAATTTGTTGGTGAAGTGTATTGCCAGTATCGTTTTCAGAGACAGCCTATTCGCTCCAAATTTTGCGCCCCAGCGCCCCTCCTCCCCGCCTCTGGTCGTCCCCAGTCATGGTCCGTCCCCACCGGTAAAAATTCCGTGGCGACGCCCCCGTCTCTGCACCGCAGTGTCACATTTTGTGGCGCCCGTCATCGACGATCGAGCTTCATATGTGTAGGTGGGGGTGGGCAGTGGCGGACGCACGAGTGCCGTTGGGGGGGGCAACGCAGGAGAAATAGTGAAAACAGTATTATTAAAAGATCGGTAAAAATTTTGCCATTTGGGGGCATGGCCCCTGCCCCTCCATACGCGGATCCAGGGGGCGAGTGCCCCCATCGACCCTCGTCGCCCCTAAAATGGTCACGGCATTGCTTTGGAATGCCAATGGCGTCCCCTGAACCGTCGCTTCCCACACCCCTGAATCCGCCTAAGTCCCTCTGCGTCTGCCAATAGGAGTGGGGAGGGGTGGGTAATTTTCTATACACTCTCCTCCCCTTGGAAGTTTGATCCGTCGCTGCTCCGGATATTTTTTACTTTTGCCCGATTTTAAGATGAGAGTATGGTCACTGGCGGCGGAACTGGGGGGGCACCGTGGCACGGTGCCCTCCCTTAAATCAATTTTAACAGTAACCCAATGGCGTTGACTGGAAAGAAATGGGTTCAAACATGGGCGGATCCAGGATTGCCGATCGGGAGGGAGGCACCTTCCCGGGTGGGCGCTGTCCGGTCCAGGGGGCGCCATTTTTGACCGGCAAAACCTATCAAATGGGCGCAAAATTATATCGGTGGGCGCCGATTTTCGCATCCTGGGGGAAGCGACATTTCAGGGGGGCGTCATCGACCTTTCAGTGGGGGGGCCGTGACCATTTCAGGGGGCGCCGAAAGTCGATCGGGGGCACGTGCCCCCTTGCTCTCTGCATCCGCCTATAGGTTGAATAGCTCATGGCGCGCCCCCCTTAAATTTGGACGTTCCGCCGTCGCTTAGTATGGTAGAAAACCGTCGGAGTATATATCTTTCCCACCGTTTCGCATGTTATTTCTATGCAAATACTACTTTTCTATTACCTTTCCTATTTTTAATCAAGCAGCGGTGAAAATTCAGTGCCCCAGAATAGTCTCCGCTGGTGGCATTGCTAAAATTACATCGAACTGCATCATTTACTTGACGTTTACGCTCTTTACTTGTCCCATTTGAGTATCTCCGGAATACGAGGTTCAATCATCAGCTGGCATGAAATTGTTTTGATGTCACGTGACCGTGCCACCCTGCGACCGCCGGTGATCGACTGAGGCTTGGACTCAGGCCCGTGACGCGCACGGCTCGGCTCGCCTCTGCGCGCGGAACTGTCCTGCCGCTGGGTCACGCGAATGCTCCCGGCACTCCTCAGTGATTTGTGTCTGCCGACGCGTGCTGCACCACAGGGACAGTTCTTTGCTTACGGTGATGGTGGGAAGGTGCAGCTCAGCTTTTAGCTCGTGAACTGGTGTATCATTGGTGGACAACGTTAGGGTTTTTCAGTGATTTCCTTCGAAGTCAATTATGTGTTTTGATTATTCTGTTACTGATTGTTGTTTTGATATTTCCGACACTTGGACGATTATCTGACATGACATTGACGCGGGACTGAGCTGCCCTAAATTTCATTCATGGAATTGAGAAAACGTGGATTAAAATCAGAGCTTAAAGTTGCCAAAAGCGAGGATTTTCCCACGTCTAAAGCACCGAAAATGGATTCTGTTGTTTCAGGCCTGATCATTCCCAAGTATAATGGACAGAAATGTTCCTGATGTCGCTGCTTCTCAGATTAATAGAAATGATGACAATCCTCCAGTTAGTGTAGAATCGTCTGGGGATTTCATTGCTCCAGTTAAGGACAGCGTCCCCGGAGCAATAATGTAAATAGTGGTTTGGTACCGCTTCCATTGGCTGTCGGTTCAGTATACACTTCTGGTACGGATGAGCCAAGGAGGTCATCACGGATTCGTAAGCCCCCTGACAGGCTTGAATATTGACATGATCGAGAAAAGTTGGCCAGACTGTAAGTTTTCTTCTGCCGTTTACGGCAGTAGTGGAGTAGTCGTGCTCATGTCAGTTATCTTTCTCACGGTAAGAATCGTAGAAATGGTGGATAAGCCTGACAGGTAGAAAATATTTTGCCGCTTCGCGTTTGTGTTTTCGGGTAATCAAATTTTCTTACTGTTCACGGAGGATGATAGTCGTGGATATTTTGCTAGATACCTACTTAATTCCTTTTTCAATAGTTATTAGAGCACTCTCAACATTCACATGTTTTTTATCATAACGGGATAGGGTTAATGTTCAGCAGAATACGTCATGTTATCAGCAAGACTTCACTGAGTTTTAGTTGGGAAGAGTACTTGACCTCATGTAGCGGATGTTTGCCGAAGCCGTTAGAGTTTGTAGAATTTCAAGGATCACTTTCCAGAATGCAGAGATGATAGCTGGAATTTGTATACTCTTTCCTAACGCTGCTTTCAAATGCACATGCCGGCCTGGACCATGAGGGAGTTGACCTTTCTAGAACTAGTAAGTTGTGAGCTCATTGGATAATTGGTTTGTGTAGCTGGATTGTAGTGGTAATAATCTTTCCAGACGGCCATTTATCTCAGTAAGTCACTCTTACACTCAGTGCCACTTATTTGGTTTACAGTTTACGTTTAAGCCAAACTTTTGCAGTGCAGCATTTTGCTAGACTTACGAGGTCGTAGTTGGTAATCATTTTAGCGAATGATTAGATGTAGAATGGGCCTGCGCCGTAACGTTCACATACTACCAGCTTCCACTTAATTGTTATGCATTGCTATGCTTGCAGTCTCAATAATCAATTATAATTGAGGTATTTGATTTGCTTTAGTATTCTTTTGGATATAGGTTTTGTTAATTCCGAGGTTTAAATGAAGACTTACTTACAATTTCCCAGCCTAAGACTTTCGTGGCTTCATTATTTTGTCATGAAATTTGGGATAGTTTGTTCTGGTTAAACGGAATATTGTAATGCCCGAAATGGTGAATAATTGTCACGCAAGGTTGAACCTAGGTTACTTTCTCTCGAGACTTTGATGATTTCTTATGAAATCTGGCAATTGCTTCCTGTCCACGGGATAGTTTGACCAGAATAAGTTATTGTTGATTCGTTTAGAGAGTGTATTTGGTCTTGTATTTAATGCCTCAATAGCTTTCCATATTTAAAGTTCGCGGATATTCTCCTCCGGTTTTGGCCTTTGATAGTGGAAAACGTGTGGTTCTCGGTTATTTTGTTTTACAGCACTTGACTTCTCGAGCTGTTGACTGACTCTGTACTGCTCTTTCCGCATTGGTATTCTTTTCCGATCGATGGATCGTGTTTTTGAGATCGGGTGAGGTGTAGACTGGTGTCTACGGCTGATTTGCTGGTTGTCACGAGAGCAACGCCTCTGAGTGATTCGTATGTAAAGGCGACAGCACTAGCGCGCTACCGCTTTGGGTTGATCGTTGCACCACCGGTTGCGGTAGATGTTGACCTACTTCCAGTCATACTGTAGAAATTATTATTAGGTTGTGTATTTGAGGAGTGAGGTTAACTAATATTAGGTGAAGGCTTGAATTGGTGGGAAATAATTACTCTGGTACTGTTATTGGCTAACAAAAGTTTAATTTAGGCCTACTAGTGGTTTCCGCACAGCACCGCCAGGCGGCTGCTGGCCACGCGTGTGACCTAGGTCATTTCCGGTCTGGCTGACATCGGTGCTGGTGGTGTGCTTAGTGCTACAGTATCTACCCCGTGGACGTAAGTTGTTTTTAGTTAGTGTCTTGGATTATTGTTGAAACTGATTTGCATAGATGTTTGTTTTGCTTACTGATACCATTTCGATGGCATTTGGGCTGGTATGCCAATTTGGCCGGCATCCTCAACTTATATTCTTAGGACGGTGTGCAATGTCTTGTCTTGAATATTTGTAATGTGTTTCAGGGCAGAAGTAATGATAAATGAGCAGAAGTAAGCAGATGTAATCTGAAGTTATGGCGAAAATGTAATATAAATTTGAAGCGGCAGCCATGCCTTTTCACGGAGACATCCGTGGTACGTGTCGTCCAACAAGTGGAGGCGGCTACACGTGCAGTAGCAAAATTAATGCCCAGGCAGGTTCTCCTTGAAATATATAAGATGTACATCCGACCCTATTATGATTACTGTGACAGTGTTTATGACGGACATTTGACGGTACACGACAGCACAAAACTTGAGCGACAACAAAACAGAATTTTAAGATTGATAACGGGAACGCCAATTAGGACATCCTCTGAGAGTCTGAGGAATGAGCTAGGATTAGAGCAGTTAAAAACAAGACGAGAAATTCACAGACTGACATTCGTTCACAAACTAGTCCATCACCCACTCCTTTTTCCGGGCCATATTCCAAATCTACTACCCGACACGAGACATGCAAGGACAGAATTATACTTGAAAAATGCAAACTTTTTTCCGTCCCTCATCACCGCACATCTAGCTTTCGGAACACCTATTTTCCCACCACCATTAGAAATTGAAATAATTTGCCGCAAAACATTCATTGTCAGGTTTCTTTCAATTTGTTTAAAAAGGAAATAAACAAGTTATTGGGTGCCCCAGCTCCAGCCGGATACCTTTTGTACGGTACAAAAATACAGAACACACTCCATATCCGACTAAGAACTGACACTCTTCCACTTAATGCATATCTTTATCAAATTCAGAAATCCTTAACTCCAGGTTGTCCATGCGGGTTCCACATAGAAAATTCTAAACACTTCATTCTCAACTGTCCTCTTTATGATACCCATCGACATTCTCTCCTACACACACTATTAGCTCACAACATTGACGCCAGACAAACACAGCAAACACAACTCCTGAACATACTTGCAACAGGCACAACACTACAAGCCGAGCAGGGCCGAGCCGTGGCCGGAGCCGTTCAGAGCTTCCTGGTGTCGGCGCTGAACACGCGTAGTCGTGTGGTGTCCGGCGGGGGCGGTGGCGGTGCTTCGCCATCGGGCACATAGGCGGGGCAGCCAGTGGCCGTGGCGGTGGCTAGTTATGTTTAGTTGATGTTTTACTAAGGATTTTTCTTTTCTATGAATAATAGTAATGACTTGGAGAGGCGCTTTGAATTTAGCTTTTGAGCTTTTGTGCCAATCCATTATGTTGTATGCTGTTTTGTGTATATGCCTTAACATAATACAAATTTATACTACTACTACTACTACTGCTACCTTATTCAGAGGGTGCCCTTGATATTCAGGGGTGCTTTTCCGATCAGCAGGGTACCTATACCAATGCCATCTTGGGGCTATTCTTATCAAGGGACACCCATGTTATTCAGGAACACCTACGCTACTATCGACGGTCGCCTTTGCTACCCTGAGGCACCTTTACTTCTTACGAAGTTTGGCGCCCGTGCTTTAACCCGCGCCCCACCGGGGTCCGGCGCCACCTTCGCCCCACCGGGGGCCATCGATGGCTCCCCTCTAACTCCGAAAATATGGGCGTTAGCGCAAATCTGCAAAGTGCAATAGAAAGCTCGCGTGAATTCAGTAAGAAATTACTTCGCATGTTTTAGTGCTCAGGTCAATGGCTTGACCTCCAGAGGTCAAATTAGGTCAAGATCGGCTATTTTCACTCAAATATGCAATGATTAAGCAAACTGGGCATAACTCTTATGTCATTAGAGCTATTTAGGCCTGGTAAAGTACATTTGATAGAAAATTGCCAGTACTTTTTCCGCTATGTGGAACGTAAAGACCTCCCGCCAGTGGTTTGACCTCCAGAGGTCACCTCGTGACCTAATATGACATGAGGTCACGAAAGGTCAAAAAGTGACCTTGCCGTATATCAACTAAAAGCCAGTGACAAGACAAACACGATGGTGTTTGTTTCACCGCTCTAGCTTAATTAGGTCAAAAGTTATTGTCAAAATACTGTTTTTGACCTCTGGTGACCTTGGATGACCTTGGAAAAGTCAAAGGGCAAATATGACCCCTGGGATCCGTGAAAGGGTGTCCAAAAACGCTGTTCTGAGCAGTCTGAGTATTTGCAATCATTTTTGTGGCTTTTATATCAATGAACAGCTTTTCCCCATGCTTTTCCAATGGGAGAGGTCGCCTCGTGACCTGACCTCAGGGCACGAAATCGAAAAATCCCGGATATACACCTTGTAGACCCTGGAGGGGTCATGAAGTGTGGGAAGTTTGAAATCGATCGACTTTGAAATGTAGCTCTTACAGAGCTCTAAAGTTAAAGTGAGGTGACCTTGGTTGACCTCGTCTGGTGACCTGACCTTGGGTGACCTGGGGTAAAAATTTCAGGGATGATGGGAAAATGATGCAGTGAGAGGTAGAGCCCTCAACCGCGGTGCTGCGCCTCGTCGTTTTTCTGCTATCTCGGAAAAACCTTAGGGGCCATCGATGCCCCCCGTGGGGCGAGGGTTAAGGAGTGCTTTGGCATCGATTGATTGCTCTTTATTCGGCTTAGGTGCGCGTGAATCCTGAGCTCATGTAGCGCTCATATTTTTGCTAAGGAACGCTTATGCTATCAAAGGGCGCCTTTACTATCCAGGGTCGCCGTTTTGTTCAAGGCAGCCTGTTCTATCCACAGGCATCTGATATTTCGGGGCGGCGCCGAGGTTATTCAGGAGGTGGCTTTTTACTCCACAGGGGTGTTCTTTTGCTTTCCAGGGGCGTCTTATTCAGGGGGCGTCTTTACTGCCCAGCAGGGGTGCCTTTCTATCCAGGGGCGCATATGCTGTCTCGGTGTATTTTGCAATCACAGACATGATTGAAAGGCATGCCCCTATGTTATCCCGGGGTGTTTTTGTCTCCAGTGAAGCGCTATTTTATTTTCCCGGCGCCAGTTTATCAAAGGACTTCTATGCTGTCCAGAGCACTTCTATGCTGTCCACGTTATCTAGGGTTTGCCTTCGCTGTTCAGGGGCACCTTTGCTACCCAAAGGGCACCTTTTACTTTTCTGGAGCGCCTATTTCCATCTCAGGGGCGCATATGCTATCTTGGAGCGCCTTTGCAAACCTGGGGCGCACTTTTCTATCCAGGGGCGCCTTTGCTCTTGAAGGGGGCGCCTCTGCAATCCAGGAGGCACCTAAAATAGATGTATAATAAAACTGCTGAAATAAGGCGCCCAAACACTAAAATAAGGTGCCCAGTTATCATGAAGAGGTGCTCATCTGCTGAGCGGGGAGGACTGCTGGTTGGTGAGGGCAGTGTTCTCGGAAGTGGGGCGCACATAGGTACTGAAAAAGGCACCCGGTTGCAGCGATGGAGCACTAAGCCTTCAGTTATAGGTTAATGAAATGTGGTTAAAGGCAGTCTATGGTCAAATTGAGCGCTCGATCACTGTAACAGAGCGCCCGACTATCGGACAGGGGTGCCAATCATAGACAGTAGGGCAGCCGAATATGGAAAGGGACACCTATGATATCCTGGGGGCGCCTGTACTCTCAGGTGAGGCGCTTGTTTTCTTCCTCAGGCGCCTAGTTTATCCATGGGCGCCTATGCTGTCCAAATCATCTATTTCAAGAAAGGTTACCTTTGCTGTCCAGGGGCGCCTTTGCTATCCAAGGGCGCATATGATACTGGTAGGGCGCTTTATCCATGGGCGTCTGGGCTATCCAAGGGCGCCTTCCTAACCAAGGGCCGCCTTTTACTTTCCTGAAGAGCCTATTTCTATCTAAGGGGTGCATACGTTATCTAGGAGCGCCTATTATATACGGAGACGTCTTTTTATCCAGGGACACCTTCGCTCTTGAGGGGCGCTGCTCCAATCCAGGGCAGCTGAAGATGAATGAGGGGCATCTATGTTACACAGAGGGAGCCTGTACTTCTCAGTGTGGCGCCCTTTTTCCTCTTAGGGCATCTAGTTTATCCAGGGGGGCGCCAAGGCTATCCAAAGGCGCCTTTCTATCAGAGGGGTGCCTTTCTAGGACTCCCTTTGCTATCCAGGGGCGCCTTTACTGTCCAAAGCACTTATTGTTACCCAGATTTGCCTATGCTGCCCAAGGGCGCCTTTCCTAGCCAAGGGTGCATATGATATCCGTAGGGCGCTTCATCCAGGGGGCGCCTAGGCTATCAAAGGGCGCCCTTTCTATCGAAGGGGTGCCTTTCTAGGGGCACCTTTGCTATCCAGGGGCGCCTTTACTGTCCAAAGCACTTGTGTTATCCAGGGTTGTCTTTGCCGTCCAGCGGTGCCTTTGCTATCCAAAAGTGCATATGATATCCGTAGGACACCTTATCCAGTGGGCCCCTCGGCTATGAAAGGGGCCTTTTCTATCCAAGGGTTGTAGCTATTTTTCTGAAGTTCCTATTTCTGTCTAAGGGAGGCTTATGCAGTCCAGGGAAACTATGTTCCCCAGATTTGCCTTTGCTGTCCAGGGACGCCTTTCCTAACCAAGGGGCGCCTTTTGCTTTCCTAGAACGCCTAATTCTATCTAAGGGGAGCATATGTTATCTAGGAGCGCCTGATACCCGGAGGCACCTTTTTATCCACGGGCGCCTTTGCTCTTGAGGGGCGCTGCTCCAATCCAGGGCAGCTGAAGATGGATGAGGGACATCTATGGTATACAGGGGGAGCATGTACTTCCCAGTGGGGCGCTCATTTTTATTTCTCGGGTACCAAGTTTATCCAGGAGGCGCCTAGGCTATCCAAGGATGCCTTTTCTATCAAAGGAGTGCCTTTCTAGGGCCCCCTTTGCTATCCAGGGGCATCTTTGCTGTCCAAAGCACTTATTGTTACCCAGATTTGCCTTTGCTGCCCAGGGGCGCCTTTCCTAGCCAAGGGTGCATATGATATCTGTAGAGCGCTTCATCCAGGGGCTGCCTAGGCTACCCAGGGGCGCATTAGTTCCCCCATGGCCGCAATTTTGCTATCCAGTGGCGCCTTTGCTTTGCCGGGCGCTTTTGTTAGCTTTCTGAATTTCATCTTCGACATTTTTAATGGGGCGCAAAAGACCAGTAGAGGCGTTAAGTGTTACGGCAGGGGCGCTTTGTCATGGTTTTAAGGAATATGTAAGAATTCCAGTGGAATAAGTGGTATCTACCACCTTGGCGCCCGAAATGGGCAGAGCTATGTTTTGGAGCTAAGGGGGAGGGGGGGGGCGGAGCCCCTGGCTGTTTTTATTGAAATTGAATTTGGTGACATGATCATGCTACTTAACCCTCGCCCCACCGGGGGGCCATCGATGGCCCCCCTAAGGTTTTTCCGGGATAGCAGAAAAACAACGAGGCGCAGCACCGCGGTTGAGGGCTCTACCTCTCACTGCATCATTTTCCCATCATCCCTGAAATTTTTTACCCCGGGTCACTCAAGGTCAGGTCACCAGACGAGGTCAACCAAGGTCACCTCACTTCACCTTTAGAGCTCTGTAAGAGCTACATTTCAAAGTCGATCGATTTGAAACTTCCTACACTTCATGACCCCTCCAGGGTCTACAAGGTGTATATCCGGGATTTTTCGATTTCGTGCCCTGAGGTCAGGTCACGAGACGACCTCTCCCATTGGAAAAGCATGGGGAAAAGCTATTTCATGATATAAAAGCCACAAAAATTATTTCAAATACTCAGACTGCTCAGAACAACGTTTTTGGACACCCTTTCACGGATTCCAGGGGTCATATTTGCCCTTTGACTTTTCCAAGGTCATCCAAGGTCACCAGAGGTCAAAAACAGTATTTTGACAATAACTTTTGACCTAATTGAGCTAGAGCGGTGAAATAAATGTCATCGTGTATGTCTTGTCACTGGCTTTTATTTGATATACGGCAAGGTCACTTTTTGACCTTTGGTGACCTCAGGTCATATTAGGTCACGAGGTGACCTCTGGCGGTCAAACCACTGGCGGGAGGTCTTTACGTTCCACATAGCGGAAAAAGTACTGGCAATTTGCTATCAAATGTACTTTACCAGGCCTCAATAGCTCTAATGACATAAGAGTTATGCCCAGTTTGCTTAATCATTGCATATTTGATTGAAAATAGCCGATCTTGACCTAATTTGACCTCTGGAGGTCAAACCATTGACCTGAGCACTAAAACATGCGAAGTAATTTCTTACTGAATTCACGCGAGCTTTCTATTGCACTTTGCAGATTTGCGCTAACGCCCATATTTTCGGAGTTAGAGGGGGGCCATCGATGGCCCCCCGGTGGGGCGAAGGTGGCGCCGGACCCCCCGGTGGGGCGCGGGTTAAGTTCCTATAATTGACTAAAATTGTGCTGAAATATGAAAATGAAATCGCTCTTCAATGGGGAAAACTGTGGTCAGCGTTCACATGAATGACTACGTTCCCAACGATGGGAACAATGACCCAAATTTGGAAACGCATTTTTCATCGTAGATTCAAACTGGAATTTTCAGACCGCTTGAAACGAATGCATGCGTATATCTACCGAATTATTTCAATGTCAGTTGCCCGGACTAACAATAAATGGCGGTCATAAGCACGGATCCAGTGGGGGGGGCAAAGTGGGCACGTGCCCCATAGGCGGATCCAGGGGGCAAAGGGAGTACGTGCCCGCCTCCCCCAGATCCACCCTCGGCGCCCCCTGAAAAGGCCACGGCTCCCCCTGAAATGTCGCTTCATACCTCCCCCAGGATGCGAAAATCGGCTCCCACCGTTAGGATTTTGCGCCCATCCGATAGTTTCCCGGCCAAGAATGGCACCCCCCGGAAGGTGCCCCCCGATCGGCAATCCTAGATTCGCCTATGATAGCGGCCCAAGGATACCTACCCCTGCAAGAAGCAAGCTCAAACGAGTGTAAGGAGGCATAGGCGGATTCAAGTTTTTCCACGGGGGACGTCGAAAGAGGGCGTCATCCGAGCAGAGGGTGCCACTTTCTATCGCAGAGTGACAAATTCTCACATCCAGAACTTCTGGGGGGGTCTAGGGGCCCAAGCATCTCCCGTCATTGTATTCGATCAGTCTCCGTGTATGTTTTACTATAAGCACTCTGACATCTTGAGGGGGGAGCTTGAGACCCTAGGCAACCAGGGGAAAATAATACTTGGGTAAGGCACGAATTCTTACGCAGTGGTCTTTCAGAAAATTATCGATTTTCCACCGTGCGCCAGAGCGACATACCAAGGGGCGCTATCGACCTTTCAGGGGGCGCCGTGACCATTTCGGGGGGCGCCAAGGGTCCATGGGGGGTTGCGCCGAGGGTCGATCAGGGGCAACGTGCCCCTTTGCCCGCTTGAATCTGCCTATGAATGAAGCACACCAGTAGAAAAGGCGTTTTGCCTTGCTTTGCAGACTGTGTTGTGAATATTTAAGAACTGGAGATTGCCTCACAGCCACTTACCAGGTGGATGTGGATGGAAGTCAGATGGCTGAAAATGTCTGCTACAGACAGTAGCGCTTGAGCCTATCTTCTTCCCAATTCTCAGTTTCAACCAGGGATGTAATTTTCTATCTCTTTGGGGGTGCCCGAACACCCCCAATCCCAAGTCGAGCACCCCTAATCATGTGTTGAGCACCCCCAATACATCTGCCGCACCTGGCCTATCACCACTAACCTGAAGAGTGTCACCCTATCTCATCACTGCCACCCTGATTCGTGCCGCCCCCGTCAAGTTTTTCCCGTCCTGGATTCATCACTTCCACTCTGATTGGTTCCACCTCTAGCTAATCAATGTCACCTGACTTATCCTTTCCCCCTGATTTATGACGCCACATCACTGCCGCTCCCGCCTGATCACTGTCGCCAGCAATTAATCACTGCCACCCCCCTCTGGATGATAACTGCCATCTTTTGTTCATCACTGATCAGCTGGCTGATCACTGACACCCCTGTTTTATCACTGCAACCTTGATTCATGCCGCCCCTGGCTAAACACCCCGGTTTACTTCAACACCCATATACTTGCCCCTCCTGGTTAGTCACTGCCGCCACCGAATTATCATTGCAGCCTCCGGCTGATCACTGCCGCCCCCTGGTTGATCATTGCCACCCACTGATTGATAACTGCCACCCCTTGACTGCTAACTGCCGCCCCTGGCGGATGACTACCGCCCCTGGCGGATAACTGCCGCCCCCTGGCAGATCAATGCCACCCCTTGGCAGATCACTGCTGCCCACTGACTGATAGCTGCCGCCCCCTGACTGATCACTACCGCCCCCTGGCTGATCACTGGCGCCCCTGACTGATAGCTGCCGCCCCTTAACTGATCACTTCCGCCCTTGGCTGATCACTTCCGCCTCCTGACTGATCACTGGCGCCCCCTGACTGATCACTTCCGCCCCTGGCTGATCACTGCCGCCCCCTGGGCCGATCATTGCCGCCCTCTGACTGAAAACTGCAGGCTCTTGGCTGATAACTGCCGCCCCTGACTGATCACTGCCGCCCCTTGACTGATAACTGCCGCCCCTTGGATGCTAACTGCCGCCCCTGGCTGACTACTACCGCCCCCTGGCTGATTATTACCACCCCTTGGCTGCTAACTGCCGCCCCCGGCTGACCACTACCGCCCCCTGGCTGATCATTGTCGCCCCCTGACTGAAAACAGCCGGCTCTTGGCTGATAACTGCTGCCCCTGGCTGATCACTACCGCCCTTTGACTGAAAAAGGCCGCCCCTTGGCTGTTAACTGCCGTCCCTGGCTGATCACTGCCGCCCCCTGGCTGATCATTGCCGCCCCCTGACTGAAAATTGCCGGCCCTTAGCTGATAACTGCCGCCCCCGGCGGATTGACAAGTGCCACCCCTGGCTGATAACTGTTGCTCATGACTGATAGCTGCCGCCGCTTGACTGATAAATTCCGCATCTTGGCAGCTAAATGCCGCCCCTTGCTGATCACTGCCGCAGCTTGGTTGATAACTGCGGCCTCTGACTGATCGCTGCCGCCCCTGTTTGATAACTGCGGCCCCCTGGCTGATAACTGCCGCCCTTGACTGATAACTGCCGCCCCTGGTTCATCATTGCCGTCTCCCGGGGCAGTGAGCATCCTGGGGATATCTGGGCAGTGAACGTTCTGGGGGAGCATCCTTCTGTGGATATCGCTAACGTCATGTTATATCTGAGGAGCGTTAGGTTTAATGTCATATATTCATCCTAGTAGTCTTTCAGGTTTTACATAACGTCGAGTTTCATGTTACCTATAGTCTCTGACTTTGGTATATCGTGTGAAATTGTCTGTGCCATTTTTCAGTATTTGTATTTCATTTCATTTGTTGTGATTTATATAATCTTATGATACAACTTTCACAACCTGACCTGTTTTACCACCTGACTTGTTAAAATTCGTGCGGAAATGTCCTATTTGCGTATCTTATGTAATGCTATGGGCGCCATATGATCCTAGATGTCAGCGCGCTCTAAACCCCAAATATGATGATGGACCGTCTCACGGCTGATCACTGCCGCCCCTGGTTTATCAGTGCCGCCCTAATTCATGCCGCCTCTGACTCATTGATGTTGTTCCTGGCATATTTTGACCCAGATGCGCGCCGCCCCGACTCATCGCTGCCGCCCCTGGTTCATCACTGCCGCCCCTGGCTGATCACTGTCTCCCCTGGTTCATAACTGCTGCCCAGATTAATCATTGCTGTCTTGATTCACACCGCCCCTGGCTGATCAATGCTGTCCCTGTTTTTTATTAGCCCATATATGAGCAGCCTCTGGTTAGACACTTCCTCCCTCGAATCTTCACTGCCGCCCCCCGGCTGATCACTGCTGCCCCTGGTTTATCTCTGCCGAGGAGACCAGTCCGGCCATAGCCCCCAAAACCGGTCAAACTTAGGCCCTGCTGTCCGCACAGTTTTGTCAGGAGGAATCTCTAACACCCTTCGAGAAAGCAAACAGAAGCCCACAATCGTCTTATCTTTATCTGTTTGTCTATTGGAGGAATTATCCGAGCCGAGTAAATGGAAGACTGCTGCTGCCGTGCTTTTACTCTTTTAGTGTCAGCCAGGGGGGAATTTTTTATCTCTTTGCGGTGTGCGACACCCCTAATCACAATGAGAGCACCCCCAATACATGTGTCGCCCCCTCCCCGGCTCAGCATTTCTGCCCTGATTCATGCCGCCCCCGTCTTACCACTGTGATCATGCCGCCCCCGGTTCATCACTACCACCCTGGTTTATGCCGCCATGGTTCATCACTGAAGCCTCCTACCTATCACTGCCATCCTGATTCTTGCCAACCCTGAATTATCACTGCCGCCCTGATTCAAACAGCACCCCGATCATCACTGTTACCAGTGGCTCACCAGTGCTATCCCCAGTTATCACTGCCACCCTGTTTCATGCTGCCTCCAGTTCATCACTACCGCCTCGGCTAATGAATGCCGCCCCTGGCTTATCACTTCCGCTCGAATTCGTGCCGCCCTGTGCTCATGACTGCCGCCCCCAGCTCGGGGGCGGCGGATTCCATTTTCGGGCGGTTGTACAAGATTTTCGGGAGGGGCGCCTTCCTTCTCAGGGGTAAGGGGGCACCTTTGGCTTCCTAGGGGCGCCCACTCAGGGGAGGGGGCGCCGTCATCATTTCCTTGCGTTGAGTCGATAAATAGGGTCTATTTGCTCTCCATGGGATGGCTTTGATGAAAGGGGCACCATTCATATTTGAAACTGTTTTGATTTCGCAGAGAGAGCCTTACCTATTCAGGTAGGCGGTGTTTAGGTCTGATGTTTTCTTGGCCGGTCGGGGGCGCCGCCCAAATCCGGGGGCGCTTCCCCGGACGAAGCCAAAACCGGGTGTGCAAAAATATACTTTTGCACAACCTCCTTTTTTCAGGGTGTGCAATTGCACACCCTGTGGTTGCATGATCAGGCAACCACTACCATATTCAATAGGCTGCAAGGACTTCAATTGGCTGATACCATGACGTCAGCATATGTCGTCACACCAACAGCTGACAACAGCGTCCTGCTGCTGAGGGTACATGTGGGGTATATTTCAGGTAGTTTTTAGCTTTACTCTACGGGAATTTTGAGTTTCAAGACAAATGATATAGAGAGTACCGGGTTTTCCGGAATGCTATAAACTTGGCTATCTCAGTTAAAATCACGTTATAAAGGTGCCACATTCCCTTTAGGTCCTTTGCTTTCATTTCAATCTGCATCCACTATGCAATACTGAAGGTAAAATTTAACCCCACAAAACTGATACAATTCAATCGTGGACAGGGGCGCAGCCAGGGGGTATGTGCCCCCCCATCGGTGCCAGAGTGCCCTTTGATCGCTAGGCGGTGTACCCCGCTTGGGCTGTGCCGCTCGAAATTTATCGCCGTACGCCGTAGAACCTAGGTACAATTAGACCACATTTAGCGATTAAAGCTTTTGTTTTACAATTTAGTACCTTTTTTGGACAGCTAGGGCATTCTGCCACCTTTCCAAGCACCTGAGGAGAGTATGGGTACTTAATCCATGAACAACTAATGCCTCATCGTCGCCAATAATTGTACCGGCGGAGCTAATCTGGTGCCCCTTGAGCTCATCTGGTGCCCACTGAGCTGGTCTTGGCCACTTGAGCTGATCACGTGCCCTCTAAGCTGATCTGGTGCCCGTTGAGTCAATCTGGTGCCCCTTGAACAAATAATTGTGCCTCTTGAACCTAGCTAATGCTCTCTGAGTTAGTTTGATGCCTCCGAGCTCGCCTGGTGCCCTATTAGCTGTTTTAGTGCCCCTTGAACTGATTTGAGCCCCCTGAGCTGATCAAATGCCTCGCAGAGTTGATCTACTGTCCCTGAGCCAGTATGGTGCCTCTTGAGCTGATCAGGTGCTCCCTGAGCTGGTCTGGTGCACCCTGAGCTGATCTTGTGTTCTCTGAGCTGATCTATGCCCCTGTTTTGGACTGGGGGTTAGGAGCTGATCTGGGCTCCCGGGCTGATCAATCTGGTTCCCCTGAGCAAATATGTTTCCCCTGAGCTGAACTAATGCCCCCTGAGTCGAACTGGTGCCTCCTGAGCCAACATTTTGCCTCCTGAGCCCATCTCATGCCCTCTGAGCTCGTCTAGTGCCCCCTGAGCTAGTTTGGTGCCCCCTGAGCCAATCTAGTGCCTTTTAAGCTGATATGGGCCTCCTGAGTTGATTAAGTAATTTCCTCAGCAGCTCTGGGGCCCAAAGCTGAGTTGTGCCCACTGAGGCTGGTGAAGGCCCCTGAGCTGGTATGGGGCTCCTGGGCTGATCTAGATCCTTGCTGCTGGGACTAGGAGCTTATCTGGGCCCCCAAGCTTATCGATCTGGTGCCCCCCCTGAGCAGGTATATTGTCCCTGAGCTAAACTAAGGCCCCCTGAGTTGATCTGGTGCCTCATGTGTCATAATTGTGCCTCCTGAGCCCATCTGATGCCCTATGAGCTAGTCTGGGGTCCCCCGAGCTAATATGGTGGAAGGCCCTATGAGCCTATCTGCGGCCCATTGAGCTAGCCTGATGACCCCCCCATTTTTGGGGCCACTGAGCTAATCTAGTCCCGGGCCAACCATGAGCTGCTCTGGGGGTGGGGCTCTGATCCACACCAGGGACCCCTGAGCTGGTCTTGAATAGACAGAGAATAAGAACACAAGTGAGCCGTCACCGTTAAAACGGCTCGTGATGCCTAGGCACCCCGGGTTAAATGCATTGCTTATTATACTGGTGGATTCTGGGCACGGGTGATAAAAAGGCATGTGCCCCTGAGCTCAGAGACAGTTCCCTGAACCAGGATCTCTACTAATTAATTCAAATGAATGAAGAACTAGTTTTTCACAATTTTCAGCCCTGTCACATCATCCCCATCCAAACTACCAGCTTGTTTACTTTTTCTTTACTCCAACTGGGACCGATCCTTGAAAATATGGAACTTTTAAACGTGTTAAAAAAGTATCTCCCTAATTATTTAGGCAACACAAATTGTATTCGTCCAAAGACACTATGCCACTTCTCCCACGGCCCTTGTCGGAGCCGCGGAACTTCATCCGTGTTCAAACAGGGCTCACTCGTCACGACAAAACCAGTGGGCATAACAAATGAATTTTCGACTCCAATATGTCTTATTTTACACAGTGACATCACAGGCTCCACTGATTTCTCTGATTTCAAGAACTTGCATGAGTTGGCTGATTTGTCCTTAAATCTATCCCAAGAAGTCGTGTTCTGGCTATTTTCATGAGATTTCGGTGACACTTTTCTTTTTTCTGTTTTTTTATTTCAGTTTTCCTTCTCCGTCAATGCTTGATTTGCATTTTTCTTGGACCAAAGGTACCCAAAAGTTGATATTGACTAGGATATAGTAAGTTTTTTTAGGTTACGTTAAAAGTGCCATTTATCTCCCGGGGTGCCCCTGAAAGGTGGTGTGCCCCTATACCAAAGCTCTGGCTGCGCCCTCCCTGATCGTGGAAAGATTGGATCAGATTGGATTATTTTAAGACGTTTTGTAGCTTTGTGATTTCACCGAAAAAGCAAACACGTTTGGCAAAAGCTTCCCGGGGTGCCCCTGAAATGTGGTGTGCCCCCATACCAAAGCTCTGGCTGCGCCCCTGATCGTGGAAAGATTGGATCAGATTGGATTATTTTAAGACGTGTTGTAGCTTTGGGACTTCGCCGAAAAAAGCAAACACGTTTGGAAAAAGCTGTAAAATACCTGCCCAATATTAAAATAGAATGTTTCCTGTGCTATAAAAGGCGCAAAAAAGCAACAAATAACAGATTCGGTGCAATGAAGGGGTGCCGCCCCCAAAGCTGCCGCCCCTTTGGGGTACCGCCCCCCCACCGGCTGAACACCCCCAAATATTTTGGGAAAATTACACCCCTGGTTTCAACTTCCACTGCTTGGACAGCACCTTATCCTGAGGAAACTTGTGAAAGCTGAGACTTTCATCAGACGGATACACATTGAGGAACGGAGCAGTTCTCATTGCCTGTAATGGTTCTCCGTCTCTCCTCCATTTTTCTTTTGAACTTTCCAAGATTGTTACAAACAAGAAGAAAACGCCAAATTCTACAATATTTACGCCCACCTAACGTATAACCCACACTTTCACGACTTCACGACTGAGAATAAACAAATAGGGTTCAAATATGCGCCGGATATGAAGCAGCCGCGCCAGATTTCTGTCGTTCTCCTGGCGTTTCGCCTCAAGATTTCCAGGATACCTCTGGTACGTTCAAGAGGGATTCATGTACGTCTACGTGACGTCACATAAACGTGGAGGAATTCCTTCACCATTGGGCCGTGCGTCAAACTGCTGCTAATGGCAATGCCTGCTTACGCATTTCTGTGAATACACAGCAATCAAGTTTATCCCAAATGCAAGAAATATGCATTTCATCTTCGATTGTGGGTCTCTTTTTGCAAAAATTTGGATATTTGACCATTTAATTTTACAACGTAAAACGGTAAGAGGTGTGACGTCACATCTGATCGTCTGCACATCTCTTGGAGGGGGCTGACCTGTTTCGCCTTGGTCAGGCGTGCCAACAATTTCGATGACCCAGGTCAATAGTGCAAATTTTGTGCTATTTTAGGCCCAATCCTGGCTTGAAACGAGTATTTTTATAATAGGTTAAGTTTATATTAAATAATACCGGTGCGCGCTGAATTTGGCCAGTCTGCAAAGTATGGCAGCAGGCCAGACGAGTCGCACCAGCCATCTAAAATTTTCGCAACGCCAGCCACCCAAAATTCGCACCAATCTGCGACATACCAATACCGGGGAGAAAAACGCACTCATTCATACCCACACGATGCAATGCTACCTCTCTTATTAGTTAGTTAGTTGATGAACTTTTATAAGGTCCCCTCTTATGTCTTTATAACCATTTAGCCATTATTTGTTTTGGTTTTCAGTGTCACCTTCCTCGCACCAGTCTCACAATTTCGCACCAGGTTGATAAAATTCGTACCACTCGCTCCTGTCTCCAAGGACACTCGCACCGACAAGATCTTGACAAAAATGCCATAATTTGCACACTGGGAATTTGGTGGTGTTGAGTCTGGTGCTGACTTGATACTAGTAGGAAGCTACTCCAGTTACAACCTTGAGCTACAACAGGACTACTACGATCACAACTAAGCTATTTTAACCCACACACTCTACAATACTATGTGCATGTGTTCTGAAATAACAGATATGCTGGATTAGAAAATGTCTTTGTTGTCTTTCAAAGTTGTTTCCTACCTGTCGGGTACTTGGTGGCAGATTCTGAAAAACTGAAATTTTTTGTTTGATATGGAAGACCTTGAGTAATGTAATCAAAATGGACATACAGTTGCTTGGACAAAATTCTAAACTGAAATTAAAAATGAGGTCTTGGACATCAATGTGGGTGGTGGAAATCTGTTTTGTACACTCTGTGAATTCAAATTTTAAATACACAGACCTGAGTAAACATTTTAGCTGTTGCTGCAACCAGTGTTAGGTACTCATGAACAAAAATACTGTAACTCATTACTTGATGTGATGTCCCTACTCCCTTAAGGAAAATTAATTTAACCCAACCTCACCTAGAAACTATAACTTCTCCCCATAGGCGAATCCAGGGGGCAAGGGGGCACGTGCCCCCGATCGACCTTCGGCGCCCCTGAAAGGTTGATGGCGCCCCTGAAATGTCGCTTCCCACCCCCAGGATGCGAAGTCGGGCGCCCACCGATAGGATTTGGCGCCCACCTGATAGCTTTTGACGGTCATAAGTGGCGCCCCTGGTCCGGATGGCACCCCGGTCCGGATGGCGCCCCGGAAGGTGCCCCTGATCCGCAATCCTGGATCCGCCTATGCTTCTCCCACACACTGCTTCAGAGGTGAGCAAAGGTGTTATGGACATAACACATTAAAAAGTTATGTTTGTCAGAAACATTGGAGGCTGGTGTTCTGTTCCTGGCAAGGAAGAGCTGCATTTCTTTGGGCAAGAGCACATCAATAAGGGAGAGGGATAGAAATTGATGTACTTTCCCCCAAAGCCCTTAATATTTTCTGCCTTTATTATTAATGTTTTTGCCCAATTTTGAGGCTCATCTCTCTCTGGTCCCCCAAAAACATATATTGGTGGAAATATAGACTTCTAAAATTTGGCACTTCCTGCTAGAAAATTAATTATGTGTGCTATACCTTCATTAATTGAACTTTAATATAATTTTAGTGCTGCACAACAGCTGCATTCTTCAAATGATACATGGTTGGGACTATTTTAAAGCACACAGATCTCTTGACTGGATCAAACTTTTACTCTTTCTTCTAGTGGTCATCATTGATAAATCCTTATACTTAATAATTTTATCAGACACTCATTTGCACATCTTAAGCATGCCACAAATTGGATTCCACACTCCTTCAGCATAGGCACTGCTGCTGAAGTGTTTTGTACTTCAAAATTGTACTATACTCATCCCTAATGTGTACCAATTAGATTGTGGAAAATTTTGTGTAGGATTTGGTGCATAAAACAAAGAAACAATATGCTGATAAATTGGAACAGAAAACAAGTGAAGTGAGTTAGTTTGAGCCCCGAGGAGGTTACCACTAAGCTGCAGCTGCCAGAGGAAAAAGTGCTGACAACAGGTTAGGTGCACTGCAGGACAACTCATTGAATCAATACACTGCCAAGTGCCTGGTCAGATTTATGTACCAAGTAATTATTTTGAATGTTTTGTTGATGTGTCCTAATGTATTGCAAGCCTCTTTTATGGTGGGAAATTTTGCAAAGATTGTATGCAAATGAAATGTGGTTGTGATCAAGACCTTTAAATGTAGAGGTAGAACGCTCCCCTCTTAAAAAATGGCAACCTCTGTTTCTAGAGACTTTTACATTTGTGATGTCAGCAGTTGCTCTCAAGGTGGAGCCGCCCATTCATTCAATGAGAATCGACTACGGATCATGGAGTGTTTTACGGTTTCAAGATGCATCTGGCGAGGGGTGGACCCAGGATTTATTACCCCATGTCCACAAAAACAGTATTATTGACCCTAACATGCAACTTATCTCCTGATAGCCCTGTCTTCTACAATGCTTAGCGACAATGCATTGCTAAGCAGCTCTAGGCGATCGCTGACATCATCACCATGGTGAATGCCAGATTTGAGGTTGCCATTTTTGGCATAGGCTAAAAGGCTGGAGCGCAAACCCCTGGTTGTGATTCAAGTGTGAATTTTGCTTCCTTACTAACTGTATATCTTGAAGCAGGGCTGTGAAAATTAGCAAATGATTTGCGTTACTTGGCATTAAAAGCAAATAATGGCTGAAATGCTTCCCCAAAATCTGATCGGGATCCGTGATATAGAAGAGGAGGAAACAGAAGCAAAGTAAGTGTAGGTGTGGTCTTTATGTTTTCCCAGCACCCATGATGCCATGAAATATTCCAAACAGAAAATAAATACAGTTTTTTCTCATCAGTCAATTGTTAAAGATACCTAGAGCTGCCGTAAAAGTAATCATGTTTAAGGTTTCGAGACAATTTTTGTTACACTTCAACGTATATCATGCCATAATAAATCGTCCCTCTTTTCTTAAATTCTCCCTCATCTGTCTGTTCTTCCTTTTCTCTCCTCTTGCTTCCCATTGCTGCCCTTTTCAGTTCTCTTGCAGTCCCCAACCTGTAATCTTTCACCCCATTTTGCAATCCTCCCTACTTTGTGTTTCTCTCTCCCTCCCCTCCCTCTTTCTCCCTTCCCCTCCCTCCCTCTCTCTCTCCCTTCCTGTCCCTCTCTCTCCACCCCCTCCTCTCTCCACCCCCCTCTCTCCACCCCTCCCTCCCTCTCCCTCCTCCTCCCTCTCTCTCCCACCCCTGTCCCTCTCCCTCTCTCCCCCTCCCTCTATCTCTCCCCTCCCTCTCCCCCTCCCTCTCCCTCTCTCCCTCCCTCTCTCCCTCCCTCTCTCCCTCCCTCTCCCTCTCTCCCTCTCCCTCTCACTCTCCCTCTCCATCTCCCTTTCAATCTCCCTCTCCATCTCCCTCTCCCTCTCCATCTCCATCTTCTTCTTCTCCATTTCCATCTCCATCTTCTTCTTCTCCATCTCCATCTCCATCTCCATCTCCATCTCCATCTCCATCTCCATCTCCATCTCCATCTCCATCTCCATCTCTCTCTCTCTCTCTCTCTCTCTCTCTCTCTCTCTCTCTCTCTCTCTCTCTCTCTCTCTCTCTCTCTGTCATTATTAAAAGTACCCATACAGGAATTGTTTTTTGCTGTCTTGCTTGCTTTTCGCTCCTCTCGTATCGTTGCTGACAACTGTTGCGCTCTCACTCGCCTTGTCTCACTTCACAGCCAGCTGTTGCCCTCTGACTCACATGGTTTCTGTTGCGCTCTGACTTGCTTGGTCTCATTTCACAGTCAGTTGTTGCCCTCTGACTCCCTTGGTCTCATTTCACAGTCAGCTGTTACCCTCTGACTCCCTTGGTCTCATTTCACAGTCAGCTGTTGCCCTCTGACTCGCTTGGTCTCACTTTACATTCAGCTGCTGCCCTCTGACTCGATTGGTCTCACTTCACAGCCAGCTGCTGCCCTCTGACTCGGTTGGTCTCACTTTACATTCAGCTGCTGCCTCTGACTCGATTGGTCTCACTTCACAGCCAGCTGTTGCCCTCTGACTCGCTTGGTCTCACTTTACAGTGGTGTGCTGCCCTCTGACTCGCTTGGTCTCACTTTACAGTCAGCTGTTGCCCTCTGACTCGCTTGGTCTCACTTCACCGTCAGCTGTTACCCTCTGACTCGCTTGGTCTCACTTTACAGTCAGCTGTTGCCCTCTGACTCGCTTGGTCTCACTTCACAGTCAGCTGTTACCCTCTGACTCGCTGGGTCTCACTTTACAGTCGTGTGCTTCCCTCTGATTCGCCTCGTCTCACTCCACAGTCAGCTGCTGCTGCGGCATGCCTCTCAGAGTTCTCTGGACGAGAGCTCGCAGCGCCAGGGTCAGCGGGACCCCGTTCCAGACAGGCCCCCCTACCGTAACTCCTCACATGGCAGCCGGGCCTTCCAGCAGATGTACTCCATGCGCAGGCACGTGCAGTTGATGGGGCGAGTGGCTAAATATGATGCTTTGGCGAGCAGTGCTGTGCTATTTTTCCGATCAGTGGTCACCGTTGTGAGATGATGGGTAAACCATTTTCTTGTTGAGAGGTCGCCAAAACTAGCCGGTTTTGCCTTCATAGAAAACAAGCGAATAAGATCGAGTATCATAGTTTGAACGGGCTTAAAACCGATTACATTTGTTGTGAGTATGGGGTGGGGCGCAGTTGATTGCATATTCAAGTTTTCTTTGCCCTCATAATTATTCAGGTACTCATGTAACTGTGAGTCGCTTACTGTGATTCTCTGGACCGAGCTTCTAACTAGAAAACAAGATACAGTGGGATCATACAGTTGAGATGGAGTTTAAACGATGTAGCCTGTCACTTCCAACGACACTTTGCACAAAGGCCTTCAAGTTTTAATCTTTGTAGATAGATTACGTTTTTGAATTGTATCGGTATGCTACCAACTCGAATTTGAATATCTTAGCGAGGTGGATACCGGAGAGTGGTCTTCGTTTTCAAGGCAGTTTTTTTCTCCTGCAGGGAACGTGCCCTGTGCGATGTGGTGCTAGAGGTGGACAACAAAGAAATCCACGCGCACAAAGTAGTACTTGCTTCAGCCAGCCAGTACTTTCGCGCCATGTTCACAAGTGAGTGTCGACGAAGCTGGAAACGGCTGTGGCTGATACGCTCTGCCGCTGGTGACAGGCTGGTGACAAGGCCATTTTAAATGAGTGGTTCGCAGCTTTCCCGTCATGGTGACCCTTTTCGAACAGTCGGTGAAGTAGCTACTGAACCATAACCATGAGTATTGATATCGGTTTCAGGAGATTTATACTGCTAGTTGTGATGCGATGTGTTAAACGTGCCTGTTATAACATTGTTTGCGGAGCGTTGCTTATCGCCGCTGAATGGCTCCGCGGGGGGCGCAGTGGCGCAGTGGTATCGCGTCGGGTTTCCACGCCGCCGACCCGGGTTCAAATCCTGGGCGGGAATACTGAATAGGAATTTCCTGGTCCCCATATGCCCTTTCAACAGGCCGAGCATTGGTGACGCCATATCACCCAACAGTTGGTGTTTTGTGAAGTCAGAGCGAGACCAGGTCCGTGACGCGAGATGGGGTCATAATCCTCTGTTTGGAGATCACTGCTTTGGAGCTTTCATTATCATTTTCCCCTTTTTTGGAAAGGAGGGCTACATATTTTACCAACGTATCACTATATATCTTACCAGCTTATCGAAGCTACGTATCTTACCAGCAATGTATCGTACATGAGTGCACCTGATCCCTATTAGCCCTTCTAACTGGCCGGAGTCGGCGCTGCCGTATAACCTTGGCAGTTGGTGCTTCGTTAAACGCCAGAAACCGCTGAATCCAGTCGGAAGCACTTGCCACACACCTGTTGAAGTCACCGTGTATCGCGATGCTATCTCCGAGGAAAGTCCACCCGTTTGCGCCCGCTGTGTCTCAGGTTTCGAGGAAAGCCGGCAGTCTCGTGTGAAGATGCAGGAGATCGACGCAACCGCCCTGGAGGCCCTGGTCGACTACATCTATCTGGCCGAGATACGCGTCACAGAAAGTAACGTACAGGTAGGCACGGCAGCTGCATCAGCGTCAAACATGACGTCAATCCTGTTGTCTTGGTAGTGATGTCTCTTGGCTCAACAACCTTTTTTATAGATTTCTTGCTAGACATTTCCGACGCATCTTGTCGAATATGAAAAGCTGGTGAGTCCCTCCTGTCCGAAGCAAACGCTAACATTGGCGCATGCAGCTAAGCCCGGACACGCGCTGGCGCAGTCCTGTGAGCTTGAGGAGCTTGAAACCACGTTCGCTGCGATAAGTCACTGTCACACTGATCAGTGTCGAATCTATTGGATGGAACGTGCTTTTCCCTTAGAGGCTCACCCATGGTTGGCTTACTTAACACCACTTGAGAAAGTATCAGGGAATATGCGATCAACTCATTCGGCCGTGTGTTCTGAGCGGTACTTTAAGGTTGTAACCATCGGCACCTGTTTGGCTATACAGCAGGTAAGGTGATGTCTATATCTAAAATAAACCTGGAAGAGTGACTCCAATCAAACAAGACATCGCTTCTGATTATTGAATTATCCGTATCAGTACGGTTGAGCGTCGCTTCTGTCAGACGATCTAACAAACCATGTCGCGGACGGACAGACCTCACACGGTGGGACGGGATCAGTGTCTGACCCGTCGTGTGGACGTGTGACAGATCCTGCTTCCCGCCTCCAACATCCTGCAGCTGCCGGATGTACGGGACGCCTGCTGTGACTTCCTACAGTCGCATCTCCACCCCACCAACTGTCTCGGTCAGTGCCCGAAGACGAGTGTCTCTTAGGTTAGTCTCCCAAGACAAGGTGGTTGTCTCTGATGGTTAGTGTCCCAAGACAATGTGGTTGTCTTTCTGGTGGTTAGTGTTCCAAGACAAGAGGGGTATGTCTCTCTGATGGTTAGTGTCCCAAGACAAGGTGGTTGTCTCGCTGATGGTTAGTGTCCCAAGACAAGGTGGTAATGTTACTGATAGTAAGTGTCTCAATGCTTGTGGCTGTCTCTAACGGTTAGTACCCCAAGATAAGGTGGTTATCTCCTTGGTTTTATCTTGCTTAGCTTGTATAAACGCTTGGTATTTAATGACCGTAACAAAGACGCTTCGCTCCGGTTGTGTATTAACGAATGTTGTGTTGGTTTGATATAGAAATGCGAACGTACCTGATGACTGTGTAAAGGAAGCAAATGTCGAACAGTACCGAGTTGCCTGATCTAAGGCGTACCTAATTTGTTGACCACCTCCATGCCCCGCACTAGTCCGTAGTCTTAACAGCCAGTGTACCAGTTTGTACCGTGTGTGGCCCGTGTTTCCGCAGGGATCAGGTCGTTTGCTGATATCCACGGCTGCTTAGAGCTGAAAACCAATGCAGATGCGTACATCGAACTCAACTTCAGGTAGGCTGAGGATTTTTTAATCTCCACGTGACTTTTTCAAGATAGCTTTGCACACACTTTGAAGAATTTGAAACCTCATTATTTATGATCTTATCATTGACCTATGGTAAAAAAATGGGCCTAACATTGTTTTTTTCGATTGAAGTTGCGTTTTTATATAAATGTGGCCAGAAGCGATGTTTTTTTGGCACACTTAGCTCGATCGGAGTAAGGGAAATTCCCTGCTCAGTAGAAAACCGCTCGTAAGCATGAGCTGCCACGCTTGAATCATCCCAACTTTGTGCAGTTCTGTATTGTAAGCCCTGGCCGCGGAGGGCAGGTTTCAACCCAATGATCCATAAAACCCATTCCGCCGCGACGTGCTATTTCTCTCAGTGACATATCTGATGTCACATTGATGTTGCAAAGTGTAATTTTGCCTCTATACAACAGTGATAGCATGTAATGTCCTCCTCATTGCTGAGGAGTTTAACCGCGTCTTCCTACGGCAGTGAAGTGGTAGAATGTAGTGTCCTGCTCATTGCGGAGGAGTCTAACCTCGTCTTCCTACGGCAGTGAAGTGGTAGAATGTAGTGTCCTGCTCATTGCGGAGGAGTTTAACCTCGTCTTCCTGCCGCAGTGAAGTGGTAGAATGTGAAGAGTTTCTGGCGTTGACTGCCGGCCAAGTCATCGAACTCATCTCCTGCGACCGCCTCTCTGTCACCAATGAGGAGAAGGTACGTGCCTGTGGTCAGCCAATCACGAGGCTGGTGTTATGTTAGGGACCAATGAGGAGAAGGTACCGTGCTGTGGTCAGCCAATCACCAGGCTGTGGTCAGCCAATCACCAAGCTGGTGTCTTGTTAGGGACCAATGAAGGGGAGGTGCGTGCTGGGGTCAGCCAATCACGAGACTGGTGTCTTGTTAAGGGACCAATGAGGAGAAGGTACGTGCTGTGGTCAGCCAATCACCAGGCTGTGAGTCAGCCAATCACCAAGCTGGTGTCTTGTTAGGGACCAATGAGGAGGTGCTTGCCGTCGTCAGGCAATCACAAGACTGGTGTTGTGTTACGGACCAATGAGGAGAAAGTGCATGTTTGCGTTGGCCAATCGTTTGTGGGCCGGCTGCAGTGTACCATTTTGCCGAGGAGGGGAGCAGTTCAGGCTCTGCTGACAAAGCCGCGCGGGCAGACGGAACAGGACTAAATTGACAAATGAGAAGGCATGTGGTGTGTGTATCTTAGGTGGGGGTGACGCCTTAAGGGGTATCGACGGTCCTTAATGTTGGTTATTCCGTTTTATATATCCCGACAGGGAATTAGCGACTGAACTCCCATCAGGCGTCCTGTGCAGGAAACGCTCGACGCCGTCTGTCCTTCGTCCTCACGACGCTCCTGTACCACAGCTGGCGAGGTGTTATATGCTGTTCTAGCTCCCAGCTCGCTTGATATTCCCCAGTGTTGAGCTGACACACGTGCTGGTTTCGTTGGCAGGTGTACGAATGCGTGCTTCGCTGGATTAACTACGACGCCGCCAACCGCGAGCGCCACCTGGCCGATCTGATGGCACAGGTAGCGACATCTACACACGGAGGAAACTGCCGGCTCAGGGGCAGACTGTTTTGGCTGCTGGGGGGTTTTGTTCAGCTTTACTTGATGGATCTCTCTCGTATGTACCTGAGAAGACTTATGTCTGATGATAGAAGGTTCTTCAAAAGTGGATGGGCCTAGGAGTTTTGCAACGAGGAGCCTAATTACAAGCTGCTAATTGGTCTTTTTCCTCGAATCCTGGTTGCACAATATATCCACCTCACGGGGTTCCAGGAGAAATGCCAATTAACAACGTATCACCCCAGTAGATGCTTCTTTCAATTATGCCAGTTCATTGGGACATGCTTTGTTTCTTTATACCGATCGTCACACACCAGTTTGTTTACGGCTATATTATTCAAATATACAGAACTAGTGCGTTTCCTGAGTAATTTCCTTGATAATTAAAATTCTCTTAGTTTTTTAGCGGTCAGAACAATCTGTCTCTGCAGATACTAAGCGTGTCTGAGTCTCTGTGCAGGCTCGTGTCTGAATCTGTGTTCAGGCGTGTGTCTGACTGCAGGAGTGTGTCTGACTATGTGGCGGCTCGTTTCTGACTCTGTACATATTTGTGTTTGACTCTGTGCAAGTTTGTGTCTGACTACAGGTGTGTGTCTGACTCTGTGCAGGCTCGTCTCTGACTTTGTGGAGGCGTGTGTTTGACACCCTGTGCAGGCTCCCTTTCTGACTCTTTGCAGGTGTGTGTCTGACTCTCTATACAGGCTCGTTTCTGGTTGTATGCATACTTTTGTCTGACTCTGTGCAGGCTTGTGCCTGACTACAGGCGTATGTCTGACTATCTCTGCAGGTGTGTTTGTGTGTGTCTGACTCTCTGTGCAGGCTCGTGTCTGACTGTATACATACTTTTGTCTGACTCTGTGCAGGCTTGTGTCTGACTACAGGCGTGTGTCTGACTATCTGTGCAGGTGTGTTTGTTTTTGTGTGTCTGACTATCTGTGCAGGTGTGTTTGTGTGTGTCTGACTATCTGTGCAGGTGTGTGTGTCTGACTCTGTGCAGGTGTGTGTCTTTTGTTTTACTCTGTGCAGGTTTGTTTGCGTGTGTCAGACTCTCTGTGCAGGTGTGTTTGTGTGTGTAAGACTCTCTGTGCAGGCTCGTGTCTGACTCTGTGGAAGCGTGTGACGCTGTGTGCTCTGCCCCCCAGGTTCGACTGCCTCTGCTGTCGCGGGAGTTTCTGGTCCAGAGGGTGGAGAAGGAGCCGCTCCTCAAACCCAACGCCGCGTGTGAGTCTGCGACAGATTCAGTGGGACGGGGAAGGTGGTGAAGGCAACAGCCTGACTGACCCTTAGGGCCTTAGAGAATGACCCCGATAGAAATGACGAGATTGAATTTATGATTGGAGCTCCCAAAAGAACAACCCCTGGTAATCTGTGCGTACCTTTGACAGGTAAAGACTTCCTGATCGAAGCTCTGCTCTACCATCTGTCGATATCGAGTGAAGGAGGAGTCTGTACAGTGGAGAGTCTGCGGACGAAGCCAAGACAGCCAGTGGGCCTTCCCAAGGTTGGTCTCACCGAAGCTGCGCGCGGTGAACGCTCGAGCTGGAGGTGGGTTCAACAGAGGTTATCACAGAGATAGCGGAGTTGAGAATTCGGTGTTGGAACTTTACGGCACTCTTACTGCAAGGTGATATGGGAACTCAGCTAATGTCTCAAGCGGTACCAACACACATGGAGGGAACAGTAAGCTAGGCTTGGGCCAGGGCAGCACGTCCTGTCCTGTCTCTATGCGGACTCGAAGCCAAGTGGAGTCCTAAGTATGTTTTTGATACTTGAATCCATGGGCAGGTCCAGGGGTGGAAGGGGCACCCTCCCTCCCCTCTGAGAAAGGGCTGACATCCTGACAGTGATCCTTGGCTCGCCTGGGAGTGTGATGGTGATGGTAATGGTGTTTCCGGCCGTTGACCCCGCTGTGTAGGGGACGCCTCACTGGAGGTGGCCCGACCGCCGCAGGATGGACGCTGGCCTGCCGCGGGCCACCGGCCAGCGCACCACCTGGCTGCTTGCTGTTTGTAGAACTGCCAAGAGTGTCTTTTTAAAGTGATCCAAACTGATTGCTGAAATTGGACAGTTTTAGCGTTTCGTCATTGATAGTGCAAATGTAATGAGGCAGTTGGTACTGGCGTAGTAATGTCTATGGCTTGGCTATTTTTCAGGATGACTGCTGTACGGCAGGGGGTCCTTTTGGGAGCTTTACTGCAATGTCTTGAGATTAGTTGGTGTCTGTCAAATTTAGTTGGTGTTTAAAATTTGAACCAGCCGATTTCGAACTCAGCATCGAAAATCGATTTTCGAATGTATTGCCCGCACTGGTGCTGTAAAGTTATCGGATAACAAACAAAGCACAGCTTCACCAGTCTCTCATGCGCAAGCCCTGGTCTGTATAACAGTTCGGCGGGGACCATGGCCTTCCCTCTCCCTCGCATCCGACCCGCTGACCCTCTCCTCGGCCCCAGGTGCTGCTGGTGGTGGGGGGCCAGGCCCCGAAGGCGATCCGCTCGGTGGAGGCGTACGACCTGAAACAGGAGCGCTGGACTCAGCTGTCGGAGATGCCCATCAAACGCTGCAGGTGGCCTGCGTGACTGGGTTGGAACGGAGAGGTTGCGGGTTGGAAAACGGGTGTCTTCGCTTTTAAAGGGAACTGACCACTTTGTCAAATTCTGAAAATGATTATTTGTGGACAGGATTGGTCTGAAAATCAGGGAACCGCATTGCGTGTGCACCGTCAATTGCTCAGAACAAGAATATTCCTCCATTTCTTACTACCCCGGGTTACCGGGGTTACCTTCTTACTACCCTGGGGGTAGTCGGAAGCCCTGACAGCCATAGGGACGGAAAAAATCATCGGAACGTGGTAGGTAGTCTGGTAAGGTATGCGAAAATGGTTTACCCCGGCCATGAATGAAACGAACGTCGGTCTGTCCCGTTTTGTATTTTCATTATCTGCCCACTTCGTTCCAAACACTTCTTCAATATGCTTATGATTGTCATTGTCAATAAATCTCATTGCAATCACTTTCCGACATCCTAATTTATTCTATTAACATGTCTTGCGTTGTCAAACTTCCAAGCGTTGTGCCATCTCCCCGAACTAGCAGTTGGGTGTCCTGCCGCCAGGTGTGGCGTTGCCGTACTGGACGGCAAGGTGTACACAGTTGGCGGGTTTAACGGGTGTCTGCGGATCCGAACTGTGGACGTGTACAACCCTGCCACCGACAGCTGGGAGAACTGCGTCAACATGGAGGTCCGCCGCTCCACCCTCGGCGTCGCCGTCCTCAACGACTGCATCTACGCGGTGAGCCGAGCCGGTGTGCAACGGCGGCAGAAATCGGCAGTGCTGTGGTGTTCGGGCGTTTGATGGTTGCGCATATCAAATAGGCTAGTTGTTGTTTGTTCGCTGTTTACGGTCGCAGGTTTTTGGTTTCTTTAGGTATGGAAAAATGTTTCCCCAAGCTGGATTATATTTGATTTTCTGGGGATTCTGCCCCCATTCCCATCGTTTTCATTAATATTTTATGCCACGCGGCTGGGTAAGTCGCACTAGTTTTGAATTCGTGTGCTGGCAGGGGACAGTGACTTATCACCTATAAATAATTATCAATATCAGCATTTTCCTTCTCTTTGAGCCTAGATAATTAATCTACCAACTGTACCACGTTCGGTGCCGGGCCCATGCTGTGCGTGCACGCTGTAGTTCCAAAAACGTGTCAAGGTAAATATCAACTGCGACAGTCACGGCTTAGTATTAATCTGAAACGTATAACTGTAAGTTTAAATGTTGCGCGATTAAGCGCCACGCTCAAATGCAGCAGTTTTCTTTTCGCTTTGCATAGGTCGCAGAGTAAAGCCGCAGACACCAGTCGTCACACTTGGTAAGCGACCTGACATTATTGTAACGTCAGCAACCTCTGCACAGGGGACGTGCCAGTTCGAGATCAGCCGTAAGCCTCGGTGATGCCTTTTCTCCGAAGCGACTCTCGTATGCTTTCCCCTAAGAAACGTGCTAAGACGGTGGAGTTCAAGGCTAGGTAAATTATCGTTTTCAGTGAGTGGTAAAGGCAAGCCTCTTCGAGAATTCATCCGGCAGTTCCGGAAATTAAATCGTTCTTGTTGCAAACTGATGGGATTCTCGCGTGCCTGGCGGACGGTTAAGTGTTGTCAGCGTAGATAAGATGCGTTTGGTGATCGTTTATAGTCACCACCACTTAGCATCAGGATCCCACGTTCTCGGTGCTGTGGCTTTTGTATCTCCTTGACGCAGCTCCCTCAGCGTTGACGAAGGCTTACGGCCGATTCCCCCAAACTCCTGCAGTGCTGCCGAGTGCTGCTGGTTACGGGGCCCTAGTTTCGTTGCCGCTTGCTTTGGTGGTACATGAGCTACCACAGTTTCTGCTGGAATTGGATAATGTAATTATAGCAATCGCAATCATGGCTCCGTTCGGGCCGTGCCGCATCGTGCCTAATCGAAACCGGGGCCGTAATGGGAACTCTAGATTGTTTAAGACTGCTCCCTGTGGAGCGCTCATACCGCTTTGAACAGAACTGATGCTCAGTTGAAATGGTGAAACGGTGGCTGTGTTTGGAATAGTGGGCTATTTCAATGTTTTATTTCTGTATGTTTTGTTTTATTTCGTGCAGTTTGATTACCACGGCCGTGTAATTGATGTTGTTGACAGCCAAGGCTGAGTGACGTTGTGTTCGCGAAGAAACCTTGTGCAAGTGAGCACTGAACGTTGATTCTAATTGTACGTCAAATAGTACATGAGTGGAGGTTAATTCAATCGATACGCGGGGCAGTTTGGATAACGGCTCGTTTCTTTATACCTCAGAGTGGATACTTTTCATGACCAAAAATTGCATTCAGCAATGCAGGAGATCCCTGCCGTCACAGTGCCCGTGGTGTTTCGAACTCAGAGACCGCAAAATCCAGAGACGTCCTGACCCCACTGCGATTGCCTCCCCGATAAGAGTGGTGTCGTTGATATCGGGGAAAAAATGGCGTACATAGATTTAATTTGTTTTTGTTTCCAGGACTCCCGAGGGAAAAGTCGAGTCAAATTGCATTCATTCCGGGCTGGGCTTTTTTACAAGTGCCCTGTTTTAGGAACTACATTAAATGGGTCGTGGCTGTCTGTTTTACGTCTTCATATATTTAAATTGTGTGACCTTACTTTACGCAAATTAACATCCTCGTATCTCTTCTTAATTGCTGCTGAAGCAGCGCTTCGTAACAATGTTCGCGCCTAATGGTCTGACTAAACCTAACCGTAGGCGATCTTCCTGCCAGATTCATGCACTCTTCGCCTGCGTATTTAAATTAATTGCTTATTCAGTTTTAGAAGCTGAAGGTGCTGAAGTATTCGACTTTGAATGAGTGATGCACGTGAATGAACAATGATATTGATTACGTTACTGCAGCAGTATGTTCAGTGAAAACCTACACACTAAAGAGCAGTCGGCAAGTGCGTGTAAGTCTGCTCGTGCTCGAGGGTGGGCACGAGCCGACTGACGCGCACTTACCGACTGCTCTTTAGGGTTGTGGTTTATCGCCGAACATGATAGTTTGTGGCTGGCTGTGCGTCGTCAGTTCTGGTGTCGCTGGACCGGTCTGATTGGTTAGCTCTCGGGCCGTCCGCCGTGCCGGCGACTGTATTTACCATCGTCGATGGCGTTGGTGCCAGCGAGCTCGTGCTGCTTTGTCTCTCCCGGGGTACCTGGGAAGAGGGCGTTGACAGGGGTTGGTGTTGTCAGCACTTCGCAAGTGTAAACATGCTTTAAAACAATTCCAGTAGAATATTCTTGGGTCAATTTTCTCAACTGCTTTGTGATTTGGGTGTTAATGTGACTTTCTGGCTATATTGGCGGTTTATTCTAGTGAGGATGGATAACAAGCTCTGGTCTCCTGCGCAATAAAGCCAGCAATGCAAGAAGCTATCTGTTTTTCTTTTTTTTTTTTTCTCTCTCTCTCTCTCTCTCTCTCTCTCTCTCTCTCTCTCTCTCTCTCTCTCTCTCTCTCTCTCTCTCTCTCTCTCTCTCTCTCTCTCTCTCTCCACCGTTAATCGATACCCCCTCCCTCTCAGGTCGGCGGGTTTGACGGCTGCACCGGCCTCAACACGGCAGAGGTGTTCGATCCCCGCGTGGGGGAGTGGGGCATGATCGAGCCCATGTCTGTGCGCCGCAGCAGCGTCGGTGTCGGGGTCGTCAGCGGGGTGCTCTACGCGGTAATTATCGGTGCCTGCTCAGCTGATGGGCCCGTGATGATGCTGGTGTTCAGGGGAGGGGCTGAGTTTTCGTTACTGTTCCGTTGTTTTGCGATAGCAGGTGCGAATGGGGAGTGGTGTGAGGGTGGCTGTGTGCATCAGGGTGTTCTGTTTTTGCACTGAAGTTTAAGTAGACATGTGTGGGGACTTTTGAATACTGTTCCTTACTCTATCAGCTTCATGTCACCCAATTTTCAGAATTTTCAACCAGTAAACTCTTTTCGCTCCGGGCGCTTGAAGTTTGAGCTCAAATTTGGTGTTAGGGATATTTCCTGATGGTGACTGTCTTGTCGCAGCCGGATGGAGTCCTGGGAGATCGGATTAAACCAAGAACCCGCCGGGATTTGAACCCGGAACCTATGTCCTAGAAAACGCCGCTGTACTACCAAACCACGCATTCTCCACTCTAAACAGTGTTGGATCTGGGCCGACGGTTTAAGGGAGGGGTATCGGGGTTCAAAATCGTGAAAACAATTTTTTTAAAGAAATTGGGCGAAAATAAGAGGTTCGGTTGACGTTGAAGGCCTCCCCTCCCATGGCTGCGGCCCTGACCTGGAGTGCTCTTCTCTCAGGTGGGAGGGTACGACGGTGCCAGCAGACAGTGCCTCTCCAGCGTGGAGGCCTACAGCCCCGAGCTGGAGCGGTGGACCATGGTGGCCGAGATGAACGACCGGCGCTCCGGCACAGGTCAGTCCCAGCCCCGCGCCAGCGGTTTTCAAACTTGCACCGCACTGGAGCTCCGACACAGGTCAGGCCCAGCCCCGCGCCAGGGGTTTTCAAACTTGCACTGCGCCGGTGACCGATGCCTCTGTACAAGTCGGCTCACATCTGAGGCTGGAGGGTTTCAAACATGAATCGACTCTGTGTTTCCGGTCAGCTTACGAGCCCAATACCAGTGGATTTAGAACTTATATCTGGTTGAGATATGTGCTAGGTGTCCGGGTGAAGTTCAGTGCGAGCCCGATATCAGTGGTTTTCAAACTGTCACTTCGCCAACGGCAGGGGCTCCGGCGCAGATCAATCTTAACCAAAAGCCAGAATATTGCCAGCCTGATTACGACGGAGATTGTCAATGGACGTGGATTCGGTGCGGATTATTTCAAGCTCACGGCCAGGGGTTTCCAACTTTGGCTGTGCCTGGAAGGCGAGTTGATGGACAGGTTCTCTTCATGTCTGCCTGAATACAGTGGATGCGGGGTGATTAACTGGATGTTGATGGAGATGAACGGCATACCCGATAAAGGTCAGACTGAATGCTAACCGTGCTTCCCGATAAAAAGATAAACAACATGGATGAAATAAGTGAGAAAGTAAACAAAGTAGGGACACACTGAGGGCTCGATAGTGACACGGCGCTGGGTCCGGGGGGGCTGGGCTAAGGTGCTTTGCCATCGTATTGCACCAGCCATTTCTAGTTTCGACCAGTCAAAAAGTAAACATGGCTTCCACAGAGTAACACCCAACACTGTCCTCCGTTGGGTAATACTGTGAGTTTCAACACAGAGTCCATACATCACAACACCATCACGATTTGGTCCGTACAGAGGGCTGTGCTGGGGTAATGGCGGTGCCGAATCAGAACCCAGAGGGACGACTGGCCGAACCTCACGTAGTGTGGAATCTCGCTGACGCCATTTAAGGCTAATCGGGAGTGATTTCCAGTCCCCGTTCAAGAGCCGGCGCAGATCACCGGATGTGACGTCACACTTCGTAGGATATTACATGGGACAATCAAATTGTTGAATGTCCAATTTTTTTGTAAAAAGACGCCCAGACTCGAAGATGAAATGCTTATTTGTACTTTTGGGATACACTTGATAACAGTGTATTCTCACAAATTCGTAGCCGAGCAGCGCCATTAGCAGCAGTTTGACACACAGCCCAAAGATGAAGGAATCCCTCTTGAACGTACCTTTAAGTAGAGGTATCTTGATTGATACCGGCTTTCGAGTGAGCGCCCTCTGCGTGCGGCCGCTCGTGCTGTTGCAGTGCCTCGGACGTGGCAGTTGGGTGTGCAGAGCTGGCACGTTATTGGTCTTGTTCACACGCGATGACATTTACTCAAGATACCTTTACTTAAAGGTACGTTCAAGAGGGATTCCTCCACGCCCGAGTGACGTCACACGGGCGTGGAGGAATTCCTTCACCATTGAGCCGTGTCTTAAACGGCTGCTAATGACACTTCCCGCTTACGAAATTTGTGAGAGTACACGGTAATCAAGTTTATCCCAAATGCAATGAATAATCATTTCATTTTCGATTCTGGGCCTCTTCGATTGTCTGAAGGTTTGATTTGTCGAAGTGCCTGACTACCAGGACTGTTCCTCCCATCGCCGTATGGTGTTTTAGTGCGCGAATTGGTCGTTTTGTTGCAGATCATACCAGCTATGATCTTTAAAAGCATGTTTGGTAATTTTTTGGGAGTCTCGTAGAACTACTGAACTGTATTGAATGGAATGTAATTCAATTCAACATTAAATCTGTCAGTGAATTACAGTACCACGCAGCCAGATAGAATTCACCACACACAGAATTTCGGAATTCAGCACCGATGGAATGCAGGAATCCACCTTTGTCCGGAGTCTCTACTTTCCGGGAAATAATTAACAGCACTCCACAGTGAAGCTTCCGCCTTGTGATTGGAATTACCGTATTTTATTATTAGTCGGTCATCAACTTCATCATCAACGTGTGTCCCTCCTTGGCCGAACTCTCACTACTCCCTTGTGTGATATCTCCTGTGATGTGTCATCCAATGGGTCCAATGGGATGTGTTCTCATTTGTCGCCAACCATAGCCTTATCCGCTCCCGTCTCTATTTATCCCATAGCACCCTCGTGCACACCGCGAGAGTGTACGATCCCCCGGAACCATCTTTGTTCCGACCGGGCTGCGACGGCGCCCATATCAGCCGGTTTTTTCGTGACGATATTTCCATTTGCGGAGGTAATTGTACTGGAGGATCTCTTATAGGCTTGTGAGATCAGTATGTTATTAGTTTGCTGTACGGAGAGAGAGAGAGAGAGAGAGAGAGCGAGAGAGATAGAGAGAGAGAGAGAGAGATAAGAGAGAGAGAGATCTTGTATCTATTCTGAGGGTCGTTAGCGAGGCCGCTCTGTGCCGAAGCGAGGTGTCGGGCTGGTTACATGTTATCGAACTGCTAGGAGGCAGTTATCGCTTATGGAGCTTCGATTGTGAGGACGTTATGTGTGCACTACGCTCTGAAATGATGAACACCGAACCAGGTGGGTGTTATCTGTTGGCAATGGGGTGGTGCATCCCTAAACTCAACTTGTTACGGGAAAAATGAATGGGTAAAAGAACAGAGAATGTACTGGAATTGGTATGTTTGGTAATGAATAATAAGGGCTGAAGTGCCAATGTGTTTATTTTCCACTCCCGTTTTTCCTTGATATTAAGACTCTAATCATTACTGAGGCTAAACCTTCTACCTTAGAGTTGTATGGATTTTTTCATTTTGATTTTACATACATATCCAACGCCATGCTGGTGTTTATAATAGGAAATGTATTAGATTTTACCCATTTTTGTAAGCGTATGATCTACAAGTTTCTGGTTCAGATCTGTCTTTATCATTTACCGTAACCATGTTAAAAACGGAGTGCGAGGAAGTGCGATATTTCGGTTGGGTCGCGAGGCGGTAGGGTGAGAGAATGTAAGGCGGTAGGGAAAGAGAATCAGTACCTCGGCTGAATTCGGACTGTTGAGTGGCCGATAAACAAGCTGCCAGTAGGAGAAATGAACCAAAATCCGGACCGCCTTTGTGCTGTCAGCAGCGAAGTCAACCATTTCCGAACTGGTTCACTCGCTGTGAGAATAGGATAGTGCTACATCGCCATGACAACGATTCGGGTACGTAGTGTTAATGCGAGTGCCAATCGCGGCATGCTCTTGAATAAGCATGATCTACCGCCCGATAAATGCGGGGAAAGGATGGTTTGGCTTAGTCCTAAAGACTGGTTTGCCTCGGTTCTAAAGGATGGTGTGGCGCGGTTTGGATTGGTGTGGTTTTAAAATAATAACACAGATTTACATGAATATAACACATATTTCCAACATGCTTCCCCCACTGCGTGAAGAATGCTGTGGGATTCCAGACGTTGAATTCCGGACGAGGAGGTTTTCCGCTCACGCCCATCAACTCCCGCACATCTGTTGTTGGTTTCAATGAGTAGGGGAAGTGGCGCCCTTACTGTGCGGTTTGAAGTGAAGTAGCCATGTGAAAGAGCATGCCGAAAAAACCTGGAATTTATATTTCATCATGCTGGCTTTCCACGCGGCCGACTCGGGTTCAAAACCCGGCGGATTCCCCGAACAAGGAGCAATGTGGCTTCCGAGAAACCCTTCCAACAGGCGAAGAGTTGGCGACGCCATATGATCCTGGCAATTGGTGCGTCATAAGTCCTTCCCCTCCAAAAAAACTGTATTTGTCCCAGGAGTAGTGATTTGCAGTGAAATGGCCTGTGTTTTTAAATAGCGCGGAGTCTGGCCCCACCTGCGTCCCCGCCGTCGCCAAACCGCCTTTAGGTTCACAGTGGGGCAGGGCTTAGTATTCTTGCGCTTAAAGTAGTACGCTCGTCAAGCGCCGTAGCTCTGTAAAAGTAGGAGTGAAAGTGTTTAAAGAAACTGAATATGAAACCAGGAGTTTTTCTATATACTCCACGCAATTGATGTTTATGGGTTTGGGAGTGCTGAGGCGATGAGCATGATTATAAGTTGACAAGGTATGTACTGGCCTGTCTCCTCGAATCCTGGATATGGAATACACTTATATTCTGTATTCGGCCAAAGCCCTTCATCAGAGTCAAGTAGGTCAAATGACAAATTATCGGTCTTAGTGCAGCCAGACCTCGAATTCGACCTTGCAGTGCCTACGAATTCGACCTCGTAGCCAAAACTTCGAATTAGCTCGACCTCGATTCTAGATCTGGCGACACTTAAACTGAGAATTTGACGGGGCAACTGTCACTCAGTGCGGTGAGTTGATGGGCTAGGATGCTGTACTGGAATTTCCCACCAATTTGGATACCATGGTGCTTCCAGAACAGATCGAGGAGGTCAACGCCAAAATCCTGGACAAGATCGTGCAGGAGTAGACTTACGCTGCCGTGTTATTCTACACATTTTATGAATAAACGTTTGAATAACCTTAAGAATTTGTGCTTTGACCTACCTTTTTCTGATGAAGGGCTGTGCCCGAATGTGTAGTCTAAGTATATTTTACATCCAGGATTCAGGAGACAGTCTAGTGCACACCTTGTCGATTGATCTTCAGTTTAAATTTCATGAAGTGTCATTTTTCCTTTAATATAACTTTATTGTCGACTTTTTAAAGATTAACTTATAACAGCCGGATCGAAGACGAGGGCAAGATGTCTATGGATTTTAAAGTGCGACACCTTGAGGTGACTTATGCCATGGTTTTTATGGGAAACTGTGTGTCTTTAATCGATACAAATCTGAGTGAGTGATATATTTTCCATTTCCACATCAACCGTACGCAGACAGCAACAGCTTACGAGCAGTCCCCTCAATGCTTGATACATTGTTATGCACTCACTAATTGGTAATTATGACGGGTGGGTACGGGGGCGGACCTTCTGGGGTAGGGCAATACGGCGATGCCTCCCCCAGAGCGAAATAGTGTCAAACCCTCTTGTCCCCTCTCAAAGCAAACTAGTGTTTCGTAATTGGTCAGTTGGGGAGAACGTGCTCGTCAGTAAAAATTTGTCTAAGGTTTTTGTCCGTTCGGAAGATACTTCTTTGTAGGTAAAATAAATCCCGTCTGCAGAGAAAGAAAAATTGAAGCGCGTCGCCCCCGCTGAGCGACGTTTGTTTGTTTTTTTCTTCTCTCGCCGACAGGGCTTCCTCCCTCCCAAACCTTCCGGCTGTATCCGTCCCTGGGTAGGTAGGCATTCAGGGAATACAGGAGCGTCACTGGCGATAGAGCATTTCCCAGGAGTGTACGTTCTCTTCCTGTCTAAGGCTGATCTCCAGTCTGCTCCCCGACAAAAATGAATTCATATTTCTAGCCTCGAACACTGACCAAGTTTACAAGTATGCTCCAAAAATACCAGCACAGAACAGACATCCTCTTACCACACAGCTAACCCCCGTTATCTTCTCGATATACCTCAAGCTGAAGCATTTCCCATACAGAAGGTACAGTCCAGACCTCTGCTGGGCCCGGCTCCGCTGAATAGAACACCGCCGCCGGCGGTGGGGTGGCGTTTGTCGCTGGGTCGCCCGTGCTTGACACCGCGGGGAGGTGCCGGTGTCGTCGCGCTGCTTCAGCCTCCCCGGGGGACCCGGCTAAGGAGGCGGCACGTCTCGACCTCCGCGCAGCGACTGCCGCTGACTCGGCGTTTTGAGTCGGGGAGAGAGGATTCGTCTTGTAGTATTGAATTTGTTTCCTTACGGTTGTTTTTAAGAATGTTTAAGAAATAACGTTTTTGTTGGTTTTAGACTTGTATCTTAATAAGTATTTGAATAAAGACTCGAAAAATGATTAATGTTTAGAATGAGTAAATACATAGTTTAGAAAGTTAAACAATTATAAAATAAGAAAATAATTATAAATAAGAAAAGAATCTCAAAATGACTCTTAGTGCCACATTTTGCAAAATACTTGGAAAGAGGAGTCAGGGTCTGATCTTGTTTTTGCTGTGTGGTGATATGTACCGTCTTTATTCAAATAAATGTTCTTTTATAAACTCAGTATTTTTCAAGATCACAACGTTAGCCTTTAACTCTTCAGCTGTGGCCAATCAAGTTCATCGGAGCACATGCTCCAATTCTGTGTTGAAAAAGTTAAGGCTGGGTAAACATTCTGGCATTCGATTTGTTGTCGCTTACATCCTAATAACATGGAGAGAGAAAGGCCATGGGCAGTGGCGAACCTAAGCTGGTGACTTGGGGGTGACAGGGTCGAACATTTTGAATTTCTTAAAGAAAGCCTGTTGGTTTTCGGGGGTCAGACACCTTCCCCTCCTCCTGGATCCGTCAGTGGTCATGAGAACTAAGCTCGGGCAGGTTCGTTTTTTTTTATAAATTTTGTCCAGTTGTTCTAGCTCACTGCTAGTCGGGTCTCACTAAAGTCATCAAGGGACTTGTCACGGAGACCCCGACCCCACCACCCGAACGAGGAACTCCCACAATGAAGGATTGATTTAGAAGCCAAAGTTTAACGTCCCACAAAGCACAGGACGGCCGCCCGCTCAGGTCACCCTCTCACCAGTCAGTTGCCAGCCGACCTGTACGTCGGGTAAACTATTGAGCGCCGGAGCGTCTCAGGGGAACCGATCCCAAGCCTGGACATGCACTGCCACTGCATGCTTCTGAGCAGCGGGCCGGAGCCCAACGCTCTACCAACTGAGCTACCGGGCGGCAACTTTCTCAATTTTTACCATACCGGGCGGTTTTTACTTTCTCAATCACTACCATAGGTGGATCCATGATTGCTGAGGGGAGTGGGGCACTTGCGGGAGAAGGGCGCCTTCGACCGCCAGAGGGCGCCAGTTTTGGACGGCGGAACATCAGATGGGCGCCAAACCTATCCTTTGGTTTGATACTGCATCCTGGGGAAGCGTCATTTGAGTGGGGTGCAATCGACCTTTCAGGGGGCATCGTGACCTTTGCAGGAGACGCTGAGGGTCGATCGGGGAAGGGAGCAAGTTTACCCCCACTCAGGAGCTTTGGAACTATGTTCAAAGTTGGCGGGGGGCAGCAAGAATTCAAATCCCGAAAGTCATTTCTTTCCAGTCAACGCCATAGGGTTAATGGTTAAGTATCATGAAAGTTGGGGGCAGCTGCCCCTGCCCCCCGGCTCCTACGTCCCTGCCCCCCACTTGCCCCCTTGGATCCGCCCATGTTGCTACCCTCACGATCTATTACATATTGGCTGCCGTAGATATCAAAATGAGGGGACGCGTGTCCCCACCTTTATCCATTTTAAAAACCAAACCGGAAACAAGTTAAATGCTTTGACGAACGTAGAGGCAACCAAAGTATTTAAGATTGTGAGTGTGGTATCCAGCAATTCACCCGCGGCCAACCTCTGTAAAGTTTCGTAGTTCGGTGCCGATAGCCTGGAGCAAAGGCTAGAATAACAATCAGTTGAGTAGTGATGGGGGTGTTCTGGCCACCCGATTTCAACACCCATATCTGCTGCGTAACGCACAGACATCATGCCAGTCATGTGTATTGCCGGCACTGCAATTGACGGTCTGATGATGTGGATGTGCTAAAAAATACCCACTCATGTGGGCTATCGTCGATGATACGTGCGAGTCTGTTTTCAGAAATGAACTAATGTAAATGTTCTCGGGCGCCCCCAATAGTCATTGGCGTTGAAATCCGGGGTGATACACGGTGAGCCGGGGGAAATCCCCGGAAATGCCAGCACTCAGCCGACAGTCCCAGCCGTGTCCCGCGCTTTTCAGCGTGATATAGTGCAAATGTCTGTAACTGCTCCATTGGTCCCCCCCAACAGGCATCCAGTTTCGTGTCCGCGCCATCCTCCCTGTCGTCCCCACGTCGGAATCCGCCCCCTCCCCTGTGAAAAATCCTTGGTGATGTTCCTAGTTCGATCCGTTCCACCCGATTCTCCATGTCTGTTCCAAATTCCACCGGTTCGTTCCACCCGATTTCACCAATAAGTCCTGTCCTATTCCGCCGGTCCGTTCCAGTAGATTCCGCCGGCCAGTTCCACTCGATTCCGCCGGTCCGTTCCACTCGCTTCCACCGGACTGATCCACCTGGCTATACCGGTCCGTTCCATCCAATTTTCGATCCGTCCATTCCTCGGTCCGTTCCCCAGATTCCGCCGGTCCGTTCCCCCAATTCCGCCGGTCCGCTCTCGCGGCGCGTCAGCCGACACCTGCCCCGCTCGCCAGGCGTGGGCGTGCTGGACGGACTGCTGTACGCGGTGGGAGGACACGATGGTCCCACGGTCAGGAAGTCGGTGGAGGCCTACAACCCCGTCACCAACACGTGGTCGGCCGTCGCCAACATGTCCACCTGCAGACGCAACGCCGGTGAGTTCAGGAGAGCGCGACGTGTGTGGCGGGCCAGCTCTGTGGTTATGTAGGAGTTAAACGTCATTTTTCCAGAAGTTATATTAATCAACTTTTAGGTTTTTCCTGGGATTGAGATTATGGTAATGTATAAAAAGGGTCTCCTCGAATATTTCGAATTTATTTGATGATTATTTTTCAACGGATAGTATAACACTGACAGTATTAGATAAATTCGATAGATTAGAATAAAATAGTTTCGAAATATCCGAAGATACGTTTTTTTATAAATTACCAGAAACTAAATCCCGAAAAACCTAAAAGTGCAGTTCAGTGGTTCTCAAACGATGGGTTGTGGCCCGATTCGCGGTCATGGTGGTATGTGGTGCTAAGTGGTAGGTTTTGGAGTGCTAGGCAAGGAGCTTTATTATAAGTTGACAAGGTATGTACTGGCCTGTCCCCTCGAATCCAGGATATAAAATACACTTAGATTAAATACTCGGGCACAGCCGTTTGTCAGAATTAGGTAGGTCAAATCATAAATTCTCAGTCATAGTGTAGCCAGACCTCGAACGTATTCGAATTCGAGGTCCGGCTACACTACGACTTGAATTTGATATTAGACCTACCTGATTTTGACGGAGGGCTGTACCTGAATATATAGTCTAAGTATATTTTATAACCTGAATTGGAGGAAACAAGCTACAAGAAGGAGAACGACGGAATTTTGACAGCTTTTCCAAAAATCACTGTTTTTACGATTTTTTCCGAGTTGCCCCCCGCCCCTAACGGCGCTCCTGCATCGGCTCATGAAACAGTGCATATTTTGATTCATTGTCGGAACGTAAATCTTAAGGGGTGAGGAAGTGCCTTGTAGAACGGATTGTACAGGACTGTGCGAATAAGTTCGTTCAACCTTATTGCACATTGGCAATACTTGAAGATCTGTACATAGATTCCTGGACTGGTGCATTAACACGCGCATTGACGGGGGTCTGAGCCACCTTCGCTTTGACGAGGGGGGGCGGGTACCCGCCCCTCCCTAAGATCTCGAGAACCACGGTAGGTAGCGAAAAACGGTAAATGGCGTTGGGTAGCCCATCCACTTCTCCATCGAAAATACTTGAACTATTTTTTTCAGGTCACATTTAAGGCCACGAGAGGTCAAAACATGCCATAATAGGGATAACATGTAAATTTAGTTTTTGGTCATTACATCTGAACAAGTAAAGCTAGAGCAAAACGACTTGAACCGTATGAATCCTCGCAGCAAGCCGAATCGAATGATATATAATTTGACATTGTTAGGTCAAATCAAGGATTTGACGTGACCTGAGGTCAGGTCAGGGTCAAATTATATAAAATGCATATCATTATGACCGCAAAGCCAAGGCGAGTCTAATGCAGCTAAAATAAACGCTCTATCACTATCCGTCACTGAGTTCATGCAGTAAAAACCATTTTCCCATGTATTTCCAATGGAGAGGTCATGCCTCGTACCTGACCGTAGGTCATCGCTATTAAAAAATACCGGAACATATTTTAGAGAACTCGGTGGGCCCAATGTGTGATATGAGTTTCAATCGGATAAGTTTATCCTGCTCCGACTTATGCTTTCTTAAGCTTTTTTTGAGGTCAGGTCACTTGACCTGTACTGGTGACCTGACCTGAAAAATGATGAGGGAAAAGGTATACCAAGTACGGCGGCGCGTAGCGCTGCCGTTTTTCTGCTGTCTCCGAAAAGCCCGGGGGGGCGGGTACCCGCCCCTCGTCAATGCGCGTGTTAAATTGTATGCTTTGAATGGTGCGCGAGCGCCTCTCTCAATGTGGGAGGAGCGCTCTCAAACGTCAAAAAGCTAAAGCTTTAAAGCAACATCAGAATTCGGTTTTCCGATATGACTTACACTAAAAGGCCACGCATATATTTTTTCGACTCCATCGCCTGTCAGGTGCCTGGTTCCGCGCTCCGAGCTGGAACGTGAATCTAAATTTAGGGCGGTCGTCAAGGCAAGAGCGAGGTGGGTTAGTCACATGACAGGGCGAGGAACGTAAAGGAAGCAGATCCTTGTCAATACTCCCAACCCTATGAATCTGGATTATGATCTGCCTTGCTTAGTTACCAATCTCTTAACTTAATCCTTTCGATCCCCTAATTTAAGTAGATTATTAAATGCCAGATGCCTAAGTAAATCCCTCATGAAGAAAGGAGAACGAGCAAGCAAAACAAGGCGTAAAGGGTAAGATGATAACCTAAAATAACCTGAATATATGAACAAAATACAAGAACCCATCCTTTTTACCCGTGTGACACAGTGACTACAACAGATGACCCAATCAGAAACTTGGAAGCGTTTCTTCTTATTCGCTACTAGTTTTTGTAATGCAATTTATATGTGTCAAAAGTCTCTTTGGTTCTATTCTAGTAGCCCTCCAGGAACAGTTTATCAACTACTTGTTTGAAAAATTTCTTTGACATGGGGATATCTGATGGATTGGGAATTTTGACTGCGATGATTTCATTCCATATTTTTGGACCAGAAATATAGGAAGAGTACGTTCTGTAGTGTTTCAGTCGGTGGTTGCTTAAAGTGTCGAATTTACGTAGTATTTCAATTACGCTCACGAAGTTCAAAACATTCACTGTAGATTTCTGGTAGGCTTCCAGTTAAGAAGTTGTGCAGGACAATTAATTGCTTTTGATTTTTAAAATTTTAAGCTTTTAAATAAGGAGGAACTGGGTGCTCTGTGATGGGCCCCTTCAATGATTCGTATAATTCACTTTTGCAAGTTGAATAATTTGGTGATGTTAGTCCTGTAATTATTAGCCCAAATGAATGCGTTATAATGGATATGTGGGAGCACAAAAGCGTTTATAACATGAGCATCTTTTTATCAAGTATACGTTTGACTCTGACTATTACGCTGATGTTTCGACAGATTGTATTATGTATCTTTGATATGATATGTGTGTTTTGAATTTCAAATTTTCGTCCAAATATAAGCTTAAATATTTAACAGCTTTTGCTCTCTCTATCAAGGTGGAGTTAAAGCGAATATCCATATGTCTTGCTTATCGCTAGACACTGAATATATCTGATAAAATGTTTTAGCTGCATTTAAAGTTAATTGATTACATATTAGCCAGTCAGAAATCGATGGAATCACCTCATTTATGTGACAACTCGCCTCCACCATTGATTTAGCTTCAAAGAGAATTTGCGGCGTCGTCAATTATATAACAAATATAATTGAGCTTGGTTAGAAGTATTGAAAATGTCATTGATATAGATAGATAACCAATAATGGGCCGAGTATAGATCCTTGTGGAATGCCCATTGCTATGCTTTCAAAGTCTGATTTCTCCCCAAATGCTTTAATTTTTGGACATATTTTTTAGATATGATTCATACAGTTTAAATTCATTATTTTGTACCTCATATCTCCATAATTTGTGCAAAATAATTTTGTGGTCCACTGTATCGAATGTCTTTTTTAAGTCCAAGAATAGAGCTACAACAGTTTGATTTTGAGAGAGCCGAGAAGTGATACGATCACACAGAAGGGAAATGGGCATGTAGGTAGAATGCCTCTTTCTAAAGCCAAATTGATAGTTGAATAGTATGTTATTATTCTCTGAAAGTCTGGAAAGATCATTGTACATTATTCTTTCAAGAATATTTGATAGAACAGGAAGCACCGATACTGGTCTATAATTTTTAAAATGCTTTCTAGAGCCCGATTGATCAATTGGCTTAATAAGCGCTATTTTCAGACAGTCGGGAAAAGTTTTTTTGTTATAGATAACTTCATGAAGTAGGTAATATGTTCAATGATGAAGGGTGCCATTTTTTAAGGAGCATAGTTGAAATTCTATCTATGCCAGGACCAGTATTTTTCAAGTTTTTTTGGGGTTTTCGTAAAAATCATTAACCTTTTGATGATAAACTGAACTGTAGCGAACAATTGTTGGTAATGGCTTTCGTCTATCCTGTTTATGCAGGATTCATACGTATTGGCTGCAATTGCATGCGTACTGATCGCTCTCGAAATGCAGGGATGAGACGGTGTTTTTCCTCCGCGCGTCTCCTCCAGCTTTATCGCGTCCGGCCCTGCCTGCTGGAACCATTGTTGACGTTGTGTGTTCACTCAGATGCCTGGAGGGCGTGTAAATCCCTTTCTCTGCTCGGCTGTTTATTTGCGCCCACCGATGTCGGGTTGTTGTTGTCTTGCTGATAACATTTCTCGCTTAACTTTGTAATATCCATACATGTGTTGGTTTTTGGTCCATTTCAAACAGGGGGAGAATTCTCCACGGCCGAGCAGAATTTAATTAAGTTGCGTCCAGCACCAAATTGGGTTTGCAGTTGGTTCACCTGAGCCCGTTCTTTGCAATTTGCGGGCTAACAACGAGTTACGCCGCCTACCCAGGTTCAAATCTGGGGCGAGAATACCGGCTAAGAACAGTACCGGAACTATGCGTGGTAATGACCTGAGCTGTTGGTACGCCTGACAATTTTAATGATAATGATAATGATGATGATGATAATGAGTCAAATCCCCAACAGCCCCTCTAGCAGGGTGAGATTCGGCAACGTCGTGTGACCTTAGCGGTTGGTATCTCGTAAAGATCCAAGGCTTGGGAAGTTTTAACTCTGTTTTTTTCTTCGAAACGTGGTTTTAGTTTACTGGTCATAATTAGGTCGCTTCAAAGGGAATGTGGCACCTTCACAACGTGATTTTAACTGAGATAGCCAAGTTGTAAAGCAGGTCGGAAAACCCGGTATTCCATATTTCATTTGTCTTGGAATTTGATATTTCCGTAAAAAACTAAAACCTACCTGACACCAGCCCCCTCAGCCCTCCGTCGCCGGCGGCCATTGTTGTGAGCTACTGGTGTGACGACATATGCTGACGTCACGATGAGCATCAGCCAATCGAAGCCCTTGAAGCGTTTCAAGTATGGTAATGGTTGCCAGATCGTGACATCATCCACAGGCTGATATTTATTTCTTTTTCTGAGGAGTATTTTTAAAAACCAAATATTGAGCTTATTCCACATTTTTCGAGAAATCATGAGTGGTTTCATTATTTTTGAGTAAAAGTACGCCTAATTACACTAAATTCCAGGATTCGACCAGGTGCCACATTCCTTTAAGTAAGATATCCTGACTATGATTTACCACTGTCTTGGTTTTGCCGAGCCTAATGCCTCGATGACGAAGAATTAAGAAGTTGAAATTATTAACTGGTTTGGTGTCAAATATTTGAGCTTGGTGGCTTTGCAGTGGAAGACCTAACTGCATTGCTCTATAGATTGGTCAATGAGCAAAATGGAAAGCCAGGTGTCTACAGATTGCCGTCGGGAATCATATTCGAAAGTAACAGGTAATTATAAACAAGTTTAGAGTTTTAGCCAAGTCAAAGTTGAGCTTGCAGTAACAGTAGGTCGCTAGAGGATTGGACTGCGACACCTTAGCTATTTTCATATCCCATTCATATGCATATATAAGCCCAGCAGATGCTCTGAATAACTCGACCTAACCCCCAAATCCCTCCCAACGGGATGAGAGTTGGCGGCACCGTATAACCCTGGCGGTCAGGGCATATTTTAAGCTGCAAAGTAGTGGGCATTTTGCCCACCATTCTCCCATGCTATGCCCACCAGTGAACGGCCAAGAACGGCCCAGTGCCCACCAGTCACCAGTTATTTGATGCTCTTGGAGTGCCCTTTTCAGAGGAATTTGTGTACTTTTCAGCCAAATGCCCATCAGTCCCAATTTTTTTTTAAATACGCCCTACTGGCAGTTGATTCGCTGTTAAACCCAACAATTATAATTAACGTATATATATTCATATCTCACGAAGAACGTTGTTTCTCGCTGCAGATCTGTAAGGCGCCTGACAAAAAAATATATATATATATATTGCGCCTCGACACCGTCGCCTCTAGATTGGACATCCTTGTCATCGTCCGAGTAACATCAATTTTGAAACCGGTTTAGATTGAAGCTAACAACAATTATCCCCCATCAGCTGTCCTAGCTAAGAGCTTTGCCCCCTGAGCATAGGTCAAGGTCACTGCGTTTCGTGTTGGCGTGTTGCTCTCTGTCCTTAGGCCTGCGGCAGAAGTGTTTGCACTGCTCTGGGGGCGGGCTGAATTAGCCTGGAGGGATGCTAAAGCACACACTTTGACCTCCTCCGACGTTCCGCTCCTCCGTGCTTTCCGCCAATGCTGGGAAGTCCGTCAATTGTGGGGAAGTCCACCTTTGTGCAATACGGGGAGGTCCCCGGAGTAGGTATGGACTGCTTTCGTATTCGGCTTGGCTCGGTTTTGTTTGTTTGGGTTTCTCGCTGGACTGAGAGTACACCCGCTCTGCCCATAAAGAAGTTTACTAGTGAAATGCATTTGACGAAGATCGATGCTGATGATGCATCGCTGCAAACATTATATTATTGTCTTGGGAAAAGCTCACTGAGCGTTGTTTAGAAATTTGCATCAATTTGAAACGAGCTGCTTGTGCTGCTTGGCAAGTTTTAGATGGCAGTTAAATCTTTCCAGTTCAGCTTTGACAAGGGCTTTAGTAAGCAGGCGCCTCAAAAAGTTTCCAACTACGCTGTGAGGGCAGTATTTAGTGGATTATTTTCCCGAGAAAGCGGTGTTACGCGACCACCACTGGTTTTTTTCTCTAAAAGCTTACTGCCCAATTAACAGGCAACCATGCTCGCCTCCTCTGCGATTCTAATGGCACCACCCTTATGTTAACACTGCAAACCGAGATGGAAAGGTTTCAGCATGCACAGCTTGGAAATGGAACGTAAAGTGCTCTTACCCCGGGGATAGTTTGTTCCGGCCAGGATTGGTGCACTGAACTGTTGAGATCAGTGGTACTAGCCTGCAATATCAGTGATGTCTGTGGGCGATAGCCGTGATATCATTGATACCAGCTAGCGATATCAGTGATGTGTGAATGTGAGCATAGGCGGATCCAGGATTGCCAATGGGGGGCACCTTCCGGGGGGCGCCACTTTTGGCCGGAAAAACCTATCAGGTGGGCGCCAAATCCTATAGGTGATCGCCAATTTTCGCATCCTGGGGGGTGGAGCGACATTTCAAGGGGCGCCATCGACCTTTCAGGGTGCGACGTGACTATTTCAGGGGGCGCCGAGAGTCGATCGGGGGGGGACACTTTCCCCCTGGATCCACCCGTCTGTGAGCGATAACAGTTCTATTAGTAGGAGATATCAGTGACATCCTCCTGTTCGATTGATTATTGACTTCGTATGTAACAAGGGGTGGACTAGCCCCTTGATGGATGGGTTCAAAAAGAGACTTAAAGGGAATGTGGCACCTTCACAACGTGATTTTTACTGAGATAGCAAAGTTGTAAAGCAAGTCGGAAAACCCGGTACTCCATATTTCATTTGACTTGGAACTCGATATTTCCGTAGAAAAGGCTAAAACCTACCTGACACCAGCCCCCCAACAGCCCGTCGCCGGACGGCCATTGTTGTGAGCTGCTCGTGTGACGACATATGCTGACGTCACGATGAGCATCAGCCAATCGAAGCCCTTTAAGCGTTTCAAGTATGGTAGTGGCTGCCAGATCGTGACGTCATCCACAGGCTGATATTTATTTCTTTTTTCTAGAGGAGTATTTTAAAACAAAATATCAAACTTATTGTACATTTTTTAGAGAAATCATGAGTGATTTTATTATTTTTGGCTAAAAGTACGCCTAATTTCACAAAATTCCAGGATTCGACCAAGGTGCCACATTCCCTTTAACTACCATGTGCGATGCAGCGGAAGCTATATTTGCATCTCAAAACGACACGGCTCACCCGAGGATCTCTGTCCCCTCTCCCTCTCACCAACGGGGTCCGGCTCATCACCGCTGCACTCTTATTGTTATATCTATAAAGAAAAATAATTATAAGCAAAAAAAAAAGAAAAAATAAAAAAAAAAAAAACATAAAAACAACAAACAAAAAAAAATACCAACCAGTTTTTCTCCCCTCTAATTGCTCCATTATCTTTGCTCTCCAATTTGCCGATTGGCTTTAAACTCTCTAGTTTCTTGTTCGTTTGCTTTGGGCACCAAGTCGTACATAGCACCAGACAGCACATGTGACTGGGCGGCAGGTGGCTATCAGGGTTTCTGTTCGTACGGCATTGTCTTCTCTCGCCGATTGATCGAAATGCCCTTCTTAGCAGCAGTTGCGCGCATGGGCAGGTCAGAATATCCTAAGTGTGAGGCATGCCTGGTGTGGGGTCGTTTGTTTTGCAACGGCTTTTCCCTCTGACACTTCAGCGCTTACAGTTACGGCTGGTGATAACAGTCTGCTTATTCCTAAGATTTCTAATATTATATTCATTCATGTATTTACAAACGCTTCCACTCAGTTGAGGTGGCTTTTAAAGTCTTGTGATGAGCATGAGGCGGTTAAAAAAATTAAAAAGGAGACGGTAAGGATGAGGAAAGAAGAGGATGGAGGAGGTCGGGTTGTTCCTGGAGGGGCTGCTGCTGACAAATGCTAAGTATCACACGGGATATCTAAACTGATAATTTGAACATTAGAATGATCGTTGCTTCGGTATCGTTTTCGCTCTTCTTTGGCTTTGTAAACTTATTTTGTGTACCTTCAATTCCAGTTCTATGCTTCTGAATCGTATTTCATGGTCGATGTAGGTTCAGTTCTTTAAACTTTCTTTCATCCATTTAGCACCTTCCGTTGCTGGAAACACTTTCTTAGGCAAGAGCTCGTGCACAGACATTTGCACAAAGCAAAAATCAAGCCTGGATTTAGTTGCAATTCAAATCTGCCAAAAGGGCAGCAATTGAAAATAATCAAAAACTTGATGAACACTTCCCGGCCGTTTCTTGGTCAATATGCACCCAATCACATACACTATCATATTTTTAGAAAGAAATTTACCCACAGAACGTTACAGTCCAATTCATGTCCTTGTCAGATAAGTGATTACTCGAAAAAGTACGCTAGGAGGTTGAACGTGGCATTCCATATTCTGTCTTGATGTCTATTGAAAATTGCGCAACATATTTTTGTGGGGTTTATTTTGAGCCCGCTAGAGTTTATGAGAGGATGCAATTGACACTAACGTTTTCGTCCAGAATGACCGGTAGATTAGAGTGAATGTGTAACCAATCCCCTCGTCAAGCCTAATCGAGTGTTGCGTCACATAACCCCGCTCAGTCAGAGCCTAAAGTGAACCTGATCGAAGGTCAGGTTAAAGACTTCATTGGTCATATTGCATTGCATCTGAATTACAGTGATAAAGCAGATACGATCCGTGGAAATAAAGGTCCTTCCCACACGCCGATCCAGGATTGCCCATCGGGGGAGGGGGGAGAAGGTGGCCATCCAGACCAGGGGGCGCCACTTTTGACCGGTACGGTCTCTCAGGTGGGTGCAAAATCCTATCGGTGGGCGCCGATTTTCGCATCCTGAGGGGGGGTGGGAAGCGACGTTTCAGGGGGCGCTGAGGGTCGATCGGAGGGGACACCTTCCCCCTTTGCCACCCTGGATCCGTGTATGGTCTTTCCTCCATTCCTTGCGATAAATCCTGATTTATAAGTCATTTGTGCTCAAATTGTTGCTCTCGGTGACCCTATTATATAAAGTTAATATCACATAAATAGAGAAAGTCTGCTATTAATACCGCTTTTTTAAACAATTTTCAAGTCTAGACCAGTTGACCTGGACTTCTTTCGTGACCTGATATGGCCTGGACCTAGCGTCTGGTACGAATTTCAACAAAGGTCAGGAAAGAGGTATGTCAGGTACGGCGACCTTGCGCGACGGTTTTTATGTAAAAAAATCGTGAAGCAGATACTAGTCCCTTCTACTGGTGGGTGTTAATGCTTGAGTTGCCAATTTTGGAGCAATGATGAAATAGTTCTACACTGTCAATTCCTCACAATGGTTAGAAATACTAACATGACTGAAAATCATGGGTCTGCCAAAGGAAGTTTAGATTGTTTAATTGGTGTTCACTTCTCCAAATTGATTGCGCTTTAATTAACTAACCAACGGCTAAACATTTGATGGGGATGTCATTCAAATTGCACGGTATAATCACTTCCATCAGCGAAATTAATGGCTGCCCTTGCCCGGTAGCCGACGGAACGTCAGGATTTACGGGGAGGCATCATGAACTTCCCAGCTTCTCTTTCCAGTCGGTGTCATACAGTTTGTGTTAGGATTCGTGGAGGAGTGGCCCGGCGCCTCCTGTTCCGTCGCCTGTGCCCCCACCGATCCCTTGCTCCGGTGGATTGTGTTAGAATTCATGAAGGAGTGTCCCGGTGCCTCCTGTTCCGTCGCTTGGCCCTCGCCGATCCCTTTACTCCGGTGGATTGTGTTAGAATTCGTGAAGGAGTGGCCCGGTGCCTCTTGTCCCGTCGCCTGCGCCCTCGCCGATCCTTTACTCCGGTGGATTGTGTTAGAATTCCTGTAAGGAGTGTCCCTTTGCCTCATGTCCCGTCGCCTCCGCCCTCTCCGATCCCGTGCTCAGGCCGCCATCCCCTCCCCCCACGCCAGTATTGGTATGCAACGGCTCTCGTCTCATCTTGCCCCGGGTGATGAGGTTTTAAATCCCCGGGGATGCCGTATCGCGCCGCACTCAGCAATACCAGGCGCGGTAAATTGAAGTCCGGCCAGGCGCCAGGACGCGGTCGCCGAGGTGATCTGACGCACTGAGCTTGTGGTATGATCCCACCTTGTCTCACCCAACTATGGTTCGAAGTCTGCAGCTCGGAGGTCGGTGATTTTATCGCCTATGCGTGGAGTCACTTTCTGCGGGAGTCGAAGCAGAAGCAGCAGAGAGCAAAACCAGCCTTGCTGGTTTTGTCGAGTACTCGGGTTCGGTGGATTTACCTCACCGTGACGTCCGGCTTAGGTATTGTTGAACGTGAGAAATGGCGCGCTGGTTCATCGGCGAAGAATTATCTGGGAATGATGTTCCGTACTCCTCGCGTACATCCTTTACACATCCGTAGATCAGAATTGTTTGTCGGCTTAAAGCTTATTTTAATATCGGTCTACCTCATTGTGGGCGCCAGTTATTCCGCTGATACTTTGACAGTAGGCTATTTTTTCATACGGACCTTGAGGTCGAAATTGAGAGGCGTATATGTCCTTCACTTTTCGTAAAAATGTCCGATCTCAGCCAAATTGGAAGCAGAAATACCACTCAAATGGTTGGCGAACATCACATGAATGCTGAAACCGAGGATTTCTATATGGGTATTTTTCTGTCTGCGAGTAGATTAGTCTTCACTCAAAGCGTCTGCCCCCCCCCCACACACACACACACTTGAGGCTGGTGGCAACGCGCTACATATGATATTTTCTATATCGCGGAAAGGTAAAACTTTCATAAAAGGTACACATAAGTAGGGTTTCCGCTTGTGCCTTTTCATTTAGCCCGGGGGTCAGACTAAGTGACACTCGTACAAGCGATTCGTTCCGCTAAGTTATGAATACAATTTTCGCCACTGTTGGCCGACCGGTGACGAGATATAAATCATTGCTGCCATTTGATGGAGATTTGAACGATGATCTCCTAGCTTTAGATCTGAAAAATCAGCTTGTATAAATCTTGTGAAAATGAGTGAAAGCGCTTCCACCTCGACCGCATCAATTCCTGGCGAATTCCGTTTACCTTTGGGGCCTTGGCGTTTTGAGTGCTGGCCTCCCTGATGGGCTCTAACTTTGTTAGGTACATGGTGGGTGAACTTTTCGATGATATATACTCAGAACTAAAAGCAACATACCCAAGGTTCGGCGGATTCCCTGAGCAAGGGGCAGTCTGGCTCCCCTTAACACGCGCATTGACGGGGGGCAGGTACCCGCCCCCTCGGGTTTTTCGGAGATAGCAGAAAAACGGCGGCGCGTAGCGCCGACGTACTTGGCATACCTTTTCCCTCATCATTTTTACAACTTCTGTGAAAATTTTAAGGTTAGGTCATCTCAGGTCAGGTCACCAGTACAGGTCAAGTGACCCAACCTCAAAAAAAGTTTAAGAGAGCATAAGTCGGAGCAGGGTGAACTTATCCGGTTGAAACTCATATCACATAATGGCCCCACCGAGTTCTCTAAAATATGTTCCGGTAGTTTTTATATCGATGACCTAAGGTCAGGCACGAGGCATGACCTCTCCATTGGAAATACATGGAAAAAATGTTTTTTTACGGAATAACTCAGGAATGGATGGTGATAGAGCGTTTATTTTAGCTGCATTAGACTCGCCTTGGCTTTACGGTTCTAATGATATGCATTTTATATAATTTTACCCTGACCTGACCTCAGGTCAGGTCAAATCCTTGATTTGACCTAACAAGGTCAAAATTATATATCATTCGATTCGGCTTGCTGAGAGGATTCATATAGTTTAAGTCATTTTGCTCTATCTTTACTTGTTCAGATGTAATGGCCGAAAAACTGAATTTACATGTTATCCCTATGACGGCATGTTTTGACCTCCGTGACCTTAAATGTGACCTGACAAAAAAATTGTCCAAATGTTTTCGATGGAGAAGTGAATGGGCAGCCCAACACCGTTTACCGTTTTTTGCTACCTACCGTGCTTCTCGAGATCTTAGGGGGTACCCGCCCCCCGTCAATGCGAAGGTGGCTCAGACCCCCGTCAATGGCGTGTTAAACCTTTCCGACAGGAAAAGAGTTGGCGACGCCATATGACCCTGACAGCCGATGCGTCGATAAACCCCAACAAATTATTATTATAACCAATAAACATTTGATATTCATGGACTGGGACCTAGAAGATGATTTGTAATCCAAAGAGTCAGTCTGATGAACAACAACATTAACCCATTCCGAGCTGTACTCGTGCAAGATGTAGGCGTTTTCCTGCAGCCAGCACAACCTGCGTCCTCATCCGTTTTCATCCATTTGAGTTAGTCACACCCTGCCTCTGCACCTGTCATGATCAATCACCATCTGTCTCTCCTGGTACCGGCCGTAGTAACAACATACTCTCTCGGGGAAAATAAAATGACAGTTCTAAAGCCCTTCAACCGCGAAACAGTTGTTGAACAAAAAGAACACCATGCTGGTTTTGCTACGAAGTTCACTGTTATCAGAGGTTTGGGAAATTGGATAGCCTAAAGCGTTCAAGTTTGTGTTGCGACACAGCATGTGAAAAGGCCCTTAGGGGCAAATGGCTTACGCTTCATTTACAAGTGCTCTCACTCTATGTTTCTGTAAAGGTCCGGACAAAGCCTTTTTGGTCGGTAGTAGCTACGACCATGGACACATGTGAAACACACCTCATCCGATTTGATATTATATCGCAATGTGCGAACGCGGAGGAAGGCTAGAAATAGATAGCTGAAAGCCCCGTCAGAAGCTGGGTATATTTGCTACTGGATAAGTTCACCAATTTTATTTTATTCTCGTTGATCCCAGATGCTGCCTATGTTTTCAGAATATGTGTTTCAGTACCCCCTCAATCGCAGGATGTGGATTTCTATCTCATTGGGGGTGCCCCGGCACACACAAAGATGGAGTGATCACCCCAATGGTGATTTGGGCACCCCCAACCAAAATGTGCAGCGAAGTCCAGATATGCGCTACATTGCGCGACGCTCCCGACTTCAGTGAACTCGGCCGCCGGCTAACCAGGGCTGACTGCCGCTGTCTCGCCTGTACCGAAGAGGATCGGATGATGGCGCAGATAATGCCAATGTAGGGCAAAATATGGCTAGTAATGCTTGAAAAAGGTCATGCTAATATATCTCCTGGTTTATGGTTAAAGCTCTTTCATTCTCATGCAGAAATTTCAGCTGAATTTCTCGCAACACAAGTGAACGCGCCTCCACCAATCAGCGGCCACCATCCACTGGCTGCCGATTGCCTGCGGGGCACAGAGGTTAGGAAGGTCACGCTGGGCGCCGCCGGTGCCGAGTTCAAGCCTCGGTGGGGAGGGATCGTGTGGAGGATTATAAAACGTACGTGTGTGGTGTTGAGAATGCCCGCCCGCCCGCCCGCCTGTTGGGCAGGCAGGCAGGCAGGCAGGCAGGCAGGCAGGCAGGCAGGCAGGCAGGCAGGCGGCGGCGGCAGGCGGCGGCGGCGGGCAGGCGGGCAGGCAGGCAGGCAGGCAGGCAGGCAGGCAGGCAGGCAGGCAGGCGGCAGGCTGGCAGGCTGGCAGGCTGGCAGGCAGGTCGGTCGGTCCCCTATCACATACTTTCGATGCCGCCGCCAACCGGCCTACAGGAGGCCAGAACTCATTGTGCACTGCCGTCTAACCATGATTGTCCGACTTTCTATTTTGAGGGACAAAAATTAGTTTGCATGCTACAATACTCCGCTGTTTATCCCCCGGAAGGCGTCTTGTTCCTAGTTATATATTATTTGTTAATGCCATTTGCTTTCATTTCATTTGTTATTAGCTTAAGACGTTCAGCACTCAGCTTTCGAATCATACCTAATTTGGTGGAACTGGGGCAGTGAGTGACCTTACAAGTCATGTGAAGCATTGGAAATGGTGAATGTTAAAATATTGTTCGGTTATTCTATTGTATAGTCCAGAAATTTTGTGTTGACTGCAACAATACAGCAGGTGGAAATTTTGGTACGAGGCTGGGAGAGGGCACTTATGCACATCAAGCAATGTTAGGTAAATTATTTCGAGCGGCGGTAACTTTTGAACGGCTAGGTTTTTAAAAATGTTCAAAATGTTAAAAGTTTGATTGTGAAACCTTGTTAGTACAGTACGGTACATGCCAGTGGAAACGATAGCTGGACGATCTCGAATAGTGATGGGTTGTTGCTTGGGCATTAACCCATCACCGCCTAGGGGTCCGATCGGACCCCCTCCCTTCGGTGTTTCGCAAATGATTCTGAGCCGGTTCAAATGAGACTTGCGTCACTTTGCGGGCCTGTAGGGAGATCAATTCGACAACTTATGACCGAAAATTGACAGGTAGGTCAGGTCAACGATTCATGACGTCATTTCTAGGCCCCCGTAATGTGATTCCGTCCTTCTAAAATGAGGCTGAAAAAGCCAGGGTGTAACCCGGCTTCTACAAGAGTTCTACAAGAGTTAGATTACAGTTTCTTATCATCGTTCTAAAGCACTTAAAAAATCTACATGATGTCATTAATTTTGAGTTCAGATTAACACCTAGGTCGCCAGAGGTCACCGAAGGTCACGGTTGGTGAAGTTGTTTGTGTCTATAACTTTTGAACCAACAAAATACTGTCCTGAATTTGGTATCCTAGTAATGAGCATGACTCAAGGATTCAAATAATATTTAATCTTACCTTGAAATATTATTTAACCTTGACCTAAGGTCAAGGTCATAATGTGACCTTACAATGTCATGTCGCATAGCATTTGAATCCTTTGGTCAAGACGAACATATTGATGACTTCTTTATTCCAGATTTTCTGGTTCCTGAGGTGTAATATAGTTTCTAAATGGGTCTAAATGTGACCCATTTTGGCTCACTGTAACGCCACGGATCAACTGATACGCTTCAAACTCGGATCCGGAGTAGAAGAGGGCAAGGCGCTTCCAGCACCGTTTTAAATTTTCCGTATCACCTCCGGTTCCCGAGACCGGAGGGGGTTCCATCACACCCCAGGCGATGGTTTGTATGAAAGAGCCCAGGCGGTGCCGGGCTAATGAGCAGTACTATTTAAAGGTGTGAATTTATATCCCTCTGGTAGCGCCCGTGCACGTAAAATGAAATGCTCATTTAGTGTTGAAATACACTTTAAATTTTATTGTGAATCATTTTCGGAATTCAAAAGGAATAAATTCTGAACATTTCCATTTTCAGAATTCAAATGTGTGATGGCTAAGACAAAACAAAAAAATAGGCTTTCTCATTTCATGTGGCGGTCATTTACCTTTTCAAATTTGGGCACCCCCAATGATTTTTGAAAATCCACACCGCTGTTCATTCGTCTGGTTTTTGCTCAACCACGAATCCACGCTGAGTTAGAGAGTTTCACCCTCACAGAAGAAAATAAATATTGGGCGTGTTAACCACTTTTTTCAGCAGAGATGAGGTCAAACTCATTATTTTACAATAAAAATCACTTCTAAAACAAATACAATCTGGCATTACAGCAAGGTGCCACATTCCCATTTCAAAGCACACGTCATCACGATGAAACGGTACTACATCTCTCTCTCTCTCTCTCTCTCTCTCTCTCTCTCTCTCTCTCTCTCTCTCTCTCTCTCCCTCTCTCTCTCTCGACGCTTCCTATACCTTCTTTCCGTCACTCTCCCACTGTCACTCTTCTGAGGTTTTTGCTTTTTACTCGGTCTGTGCTTATACATGGTCACGGGTGTACCGTGCGGTGCCTGCCACCAGGTTTCAACGCGGACGTTTAAATCTCCAGTCATGTCTTTTTAAACATACTTGTATGTGTATGTGCAAATACATGTCATGGCTACAAACAGGCGATGTAGCCGTGATGCATCACGATGCTCATAGCTGTATACTTACCGAGGGCAGCAGTAATGAATTCACAAAATGGTATCGGGTAGGCTACAGTCAACATTTCGTCCAATTTTTATTCAATCGTCTTCGGGGTATCACTATCTACCCAGAAATCAGGGACTCCAAGAGATCGGCTTAAAATGTAGGGATTTTTGTGGGTCGTAATCTTGCCGTGTTGGGAATGTCCGAAGATAAACATTAAACATGTGAATTTATTCTAGGAGAGGTGCTCTGGGAAACCGTATGCTCATCTCTATCGTTCTGATGTTTCTGCGGCCCTGTTTTTCTTCACAGTGCGTCTGCAGGGTGTCGCTGGCTGGATTCAGTCAAGATTTACGCTGGGTTCAGTCAATATACATTTAGCACACTTATATTCACGAGAAGCATGCGCCCAAGCTACGTAATATTTAGGTTTCGAAGGTACTGAAGAATTTATAAATTCCTGCCTCATTTTTACTAAACACCAATGATTAGTCTACATGCTTGCATTTATTCATTTTCAATGCACACTAGTTCGTATCTCGCCTTTGGCTTCGGCAAATTTCTTGCTAGCCCTGCTCTTGCATTTGCAATGGTAAACCTCCCACCTACGTGCTCCTCCCCTCTGCACCGGCGAGCCTCCCAGCAACGTCCTTCTCTCCTCCGCACCGGTAAGTCTCTCATTAACTCGTGTCCTCTCACTGTGCCCCCTCTGCACCGGTAAGTCTCTCAGTAACTCGTGTCCTCTCACTGCCTCCCCTCTGCTCTGACAGGCGTGGTGGCCCACCACGGTCTGCTGTACGTGGTGGGGGGTGATGACGGTGCCATGACGCTGAGGACGGTGGAGGTCTACAGTCCAAAGACAGACTCCTGGACCCTGCTGCCTACCATCATGTCAACCGGCAGGAGCTACGCCGGTGTCGCCGTCATAGACCGCTCTTCAGCCCTCAACTGAGCTCCACACATCTGGGTTTGAGTCAGTCCTCAACTGAGCTCCACACATCTGGGTTTGAGTCAGTCCTCAACTGAGCTCCACACATCTGGGTTTGAGTCAGTCCTCGACTGAGCTTCACACATCTGGGTTTGAGTCAGTCCTCAACTGAGCTCCACACATCTGGGTTTGAGTCAGTCCTCAACTGAGCTCCACACATCTGGGTTTGAGTCAGTCCTCAACTGAGCTTCACACATCTGGGTTTGAGTCAGTCTCTAAACTGAGCTCCACACCTCTGGGTTTGAGTCAGTCCTCAACTGAGCTCCACACATCTGGGTTTGAGTGGGTCCTCAACTGAGCTCCACACATGAAAGTTAAATTGTGCATTCAACTGAGCTCCTTACATCAGTAGTGGGTGAATGGGTGGATACTGTTTGTGATTCGACTTTGGGAAGATTGTAATGCTTGGGTGGCCATAAAACAAGAACGGTTACTTAGACAGGGATAGAGCTGAGATACATGTTGGGGCATTTGCAAACGTGCCAGTGCCGATGAGTTGTAATTGGGGCATTTTTGAAACGGGGGCATTCAGGACAACGGAGGCGTCTCGAGAGTGGATGCATGCGTTCTGGGAGATGAAACAGTGCTAAAGGACGCTTTGCGGCATGCCTGTGTTGTTGCTTTCGTATGATCTGTGTTATTGCCAACAGGTGGCCGCTGGTGGGGTGAGGGGGGTGATTGTAAGATTCGTGGTGTCCACTAAGCAAAGTCATTTTAAGCTGTCGAAGTCAGCTAATTCTGGCCTGTGATGATTGCGAGGAGAATGGACGAAGTTCTATTGAAAGTTGGTAAGGTGCTGACTGGCCTAAGGTGCAGACAGAAGTTCTATTGGATCTGAACAAAGAATATCGACCATGATATGTCTGGACAGCTAAGGATGGAAGGTGAGCAAAGTGGAATTTTGTCTCGCTGCATTGCTGAAATGCCGATCAAAACTGATCCTGGCGGGTACACAGTTTCATGAAAAAGAATCATGATATTTCTAACAACACCGAAATACCGTTACGTTTGTAATTAGTGTTGACTCTTAGAACATATTAGATACATGGATTAGGATTATGCCATGGATGGGTGAGATTAGATTCGATGGATTAGAAATATGCCAGGCAACAAGTAGTTTGTTTTCGTGACACTAAATTCACGGATTCCTTCGAATTGATAGCGGTCAAAATTGAGAAGTGTCAATTCGTTGGTTGTGGGGCTGGGGGCTGGAGGAGGCGTGTTGTGCTCGATTTTGTGACACTGGAGCTACACCCATTTCAATGACGTTCACTCGGACCTGTATTTTCATCTTTGGATCAGGCTGCACTCGCGTGGTCCGTGCCGATTTCGATGAGTAAGCTTGTATACCAAATCCATTGCAGTGGTTTTCAGAAATTCGCCAACCCCTTACGAGATTTCCTATAGTGCGAAGTCCGCAATTCCGGCGAATATCTCCTGTTTCGCCCGTTCGCTCACCTCAGGTAGTGGGTGTAAATCCGTCACCCCCCCCACTGTGGGGTATACCCGTATTTATACGGCATACCTTCATACCAATAGGTCTTCCTGTGCGTGATGCGGGAGATGGAACTTGATGAATGGGTGCTCCTCAGCGTCGACACGTTTCGAGGAAATCTAAAACTCCTCCACTCGATCTTAGCATAGCCTACGGTCCGGGTGACATTGATTTGCCCTAAGCCGGTCTTAATCAGATTTCCTGGAAGTGGCGAGCGTTGATTTTGACGGCTCGTTTGAAGTGGTGTTTCCATTAAAGGCTGGCTGCTGAGTGGTCTGAAATTCACGCTTAGTCTGCTTCTGCTTCGTGCAGTTGCGGCTGGTAGCGCTTCCTCTGTAGCTATCGCGAACGTTGTCTGATACCTCACGTTAAATAAAACAATTCACGAATGTTTGATTAGCTTAGCAGCTGTCAAAATGCAAGTTTTCTACTCGGAGTTGATTTCATCGTCGCGGGTGAGCGCGATTCAAGCGACATCCTCAAACTTTTGATCTCACTTTTGTGTGACTCCAGCAAGTTGCGGGATCCTAAAGCCGATATATCTGAGCTCCGATTCATTTTCAATCAGACCACTGCGATGAAGACCCGACTCGTGTATCTGGCCTGCGTTGAAACGTTTCAAACATTCAACCAAGCGCTCCAGTTTTGTGCACGCGTTCATCACTTCAACAGAGCGAGCCAGCGCAACAGGGTGGCATTGCCGTCCATATTTTCTGGGCTGAAACTTAGGGGCCATTTGTCAGGCTTCTCGACATGTGTTGGATGAGAATTATTCCCGGCGGGACACGGTGTAGATTTCCAGAGTGGATTAAAGTGTTGCGGCGGCCAGGTTTTTGTCTTCTGTTGTTGGCGCATGCGCAAGCAGTGCCAACTTTCCGGTGGAAATGTCTAAAGACTGGGACTTTGCGCGCAGAAAGCGGACATGTGTTTGAGTGTAATTAGTTCAGTTGTTAAAACAGTAGTTGGAATGGCAGTCAGAGGCGAACACCGTGATAAATTGGTGGTCTCTTTTCATCTTCGTGAATTGAGAGTGGGATTTCGCTACAACATTTAAAGCCCGAAGACAGTTTACTACATCTTGCTCGATGTCTTTAACACTAGCAGTGCCGTGAAAGAAATTGTGCACGAGACTTTACTGAACAGACAATTACCATTCAGGTTAGAAATGGTTAGAAATAGGGTCGTGCCGGAAAACATGTCTTCCGACACTGCTTTCCGGCACGGCTCTCATCCAAGGCTCTCAATAGCTGAACGTCACATACAAATTTGACCAGTGTTCTTTATTACACCAGTAACAGCTGAACAATCAACATTCCCGACCTTAACTCTTCATCAGATATTACTAAAGACAGAGAACTCGAATCAGTATCACTAGCATGCAAACCATGACAGTTACTTCATGTTTATAGTCACATGAGAACGATTGTTGAACACAATCTGTCCCGGCGCGCTCGTCATGGTGTGGCTCTTATCTGAAGCTCCCTCCTCGGAATTCGTCCTTTGCCTTTTGGCATTGTTCTGTACCTCGAACGGCACCCCTTGCTCCATACTAAGAGACATCGCACGCTAAACATCGATTGTGGCGTCAGTGTAACTCTGAAGGCTTACAACTGAGCTGTGCCCAGACATCTGCGCCACGTATGCCGGTGCACACCCGGCGTCCTGTGTTCTCTGGATGGCCGTCTTTCTGGCGCTGTGGTTCGTCTTCTTTCCACTAATCCCTGCTGACTGACATCCAGTTAATAGCAGCCATCCCAGCCTATTGATCCCAAGCGGTGCGTTGGCGAACCATGCATGGCTGTCCTCCTTCCTTTGGTGATTTATCGCCAAGAAAATGGGGACTTCTCTCCATCATGTATTTTACACTTCCACACAAATGAGGTGGCTTTTAAAGTGTTGTCGCATGGTATGAAGTGATTATAAACTATGGAAGGGATGGTAGATGGGAAGTGAGGATCAAGGGATGATTCTCCACAAGCAGTATGTGGACGTCTTTTGGCATATTCTGTGTATGCCTTCACTGGAAACCTATCGCTGTCGCCATCCATACTTCCAAATGCCTTGGGCACAAACGCTCGCCCATTGCATTCACCATTTCTGGTCTTAGTCAGTCGCTCCTGGAACTTTAAGTGCTGGCGTCCCCTCTCGTCACTATGCAGGCTCACGTCGCCCCACATCATCTGACGCGCTTCGTGACGTCCTCGGAGGCCAAACATCATGGTCATATAGAACCATATGGTTCTTAGCACTGCCGTGGGGCTGCTATAGCCTAGCTCACCCTTCCTCCCACAGTGCGTCCTCCTCATCAAACGTGAGCGATTCTGAGCGGTCAGGTCGGCTTCCCATCCCTTTTTGTTTCAGTTTCTTCACTTTCGCTGCCTTTGCCTCTCGGCTGCCCTTGAAAGCAGCCATAGGCGGATCCAGGATTGCCGATCGGGGGGGCACCTTCCCGGGGGGCGCCATCCGGACCGGGGGGCGCCATCCGGACCAGGGGGCGCCACTTATGACCGGCAAAAGCTATCAGGTGGGCGCCAAATCCTATCGGTGGGCGCCGACTTTTGCATCCTGGGGGGGTGGGAAGCGACATTTCAGGGGGGCGCCATCGACCTTTCAAGGGGGCGCCGAGGGTCGATCGGGGGGCACGTGCCCCCTTGCCCCCCCTGGATCCGCCTATGAAAGCAGCATCAGGATCGATATCAAAGGGGTAGTTGTTATCCTAAAAATATCTAGTGACGAGCGAAAACATGTTGTGAGCAGACGAAACTTCATAATCGCCACCGTCATTTCTCGTCATGCTAATGACATAACTGGGTAGCACAGCGTTCAGCTCTCCGGCTGATAGGTTTTGCAGATTGCTTCCGAACCCCAGTGATAATGACTCTGCCTTCAGTTTACCGATCCAAAAATCACTTTTCAGCTGCGTCTGCCTACTTTTGTGTCGTCTACAGTTTTTCCCTATATGTTTTGAATCACTTTTTCATGTAAGTTGTCATTTCCATCGGTTGAGTCCAAAATATCTTGAAGTAATAAAAATGTTGGCCGCGACATAATCTAGTTTGTTGTCAAGTCAAGATGTAGTAAAAAAATACTGCACTCTAGCTCGGAGTAAAATGATCAAGCCCTCGGTCTCGTGCCGGAAATTTCAACCAGCCTCTGTGTTTGATCAATTTACTCTCCGAGCTCCGTGCAGTAATCTATATTCGTGAACATCTTGAGAAGCCATTTTAAGAGCAAACGAAGATCGCACCGAGCTCGCACGGAGGTTAGGAAAGCCACAGAGGGTCATGGCAGTGGAATAGAAGAAAAACTGACAGATTTATGGGATGTGGCGTTTCCCGTGGACAAAATTCCACAGGAAAAATTATATTTCTGCTAGAGGAAATAAGATAAATAAAAGATAAGATAAACTGCTCATGTATCCACTCTTCCGGTCTTCGTCTATCTCAGGCCGTGCACATGAATACATATCTGTAAACAAATCGTTTTTGGGGAGCTTTAAATATGATATTCAATGTTGGGAATAGAAACAGAACAAACCCAGTGATGTTTAAAGACGGTCACGAATATCGAAGTGATGGAGTAACGATACGCCCTACCGAAGTCAACGGATGTGATATTGGGGATGCAAGAAAGCGATCGAACCAACAAGCTCGTGGTTGTTTCTTTTCTTGTAGTTCTTCTCGTCGTGTGAGTTCTGTCCCGAGTGCTTGAACTGCTATCTGTGTAACGGTCAGTTAGATAGGCTGGGCAAGAAGGATATGTTGAAGGAGATGTTGAAGGTGCGTACACCTTGTAACACCTTGTAACCCTGCTAAATCATACTTGTTCGTAAAACCTAGCGTTTTGTCCACTGGAGCATATTTGACAAAGGTAGCTGTGTAGTTATATGTTAGAGAAGCCTTCTGGTTACAGTGTGTGTGTTGTTGGCTACAGCGCCTCTTTCGTATGAAGCGTGGTGGAAGAGGAAGTGGACATTACCCCAGGGATGTGCTGTAAATCCGCCGAACTTGTGTTTTTCCTGTAGGTTGTGCAGTGACATATTGTCTGTGTGTAACTTGATGTGTTGATGCCTGACATTTCTTGTATGACAGCATTTTGGACGGAAAGAGTACGGGACTAGTGGGTATTTAGCTTCCTTATGATGGGGTCATACCCATTCTTGAAAGAAATTTTGAGTTCAAAGCATTTTGTGTTTGGGGGTTGGAACCGAAACTCCTATATTGTTTCTGATGAGCCTGAAATTGCGAAAGATTGGGAGGCTTTACCACTAGACCGCAGGGCCATATAATTAAAGGGGTCCGCTGCTTCCCTCCTCTCCCCTCTATTCCGGCGGTAGTGTTTAGGTGAGCGCCCCCGTGGCAAGTGCTTCCCGGTCTCTGCTCTTACTGTTAGTACCTAATGTTTGTATCGGATACCTATCCTTTAGTCATTTGTTCACTTCTTTGAAAGTTCCCATTCGTGTACGGCCTTTCGCTACAAGAAGAGAGGAGATAGATCAGCAGAACATGGGGCGCGGTTTGCATGTATTTCTCTTCCGTTTTTGTGTGTGTAAAATTGTCGTCAAAATGGGCATTATAACCGTTTATATGTGCGCTACTTTGCCATCAGGACTCAATAATATAAGAGAAAGTACGGTTAAGTTTGATGTACTGCACCTTATCGTAAAATCGTAAAATGATCCCTGCCTTTGTATACTAGCTAAAGGAAAATGATTGCTGTTGCAAACTTTGTTCTATGTAGTTAGGTTCTCTATAGTAGGCGCATGGTCACTGGATCTTTGTAAGGCTCGTCTGGACTCAGCAGAAGTGCGCTGGCTTCGTGGGAAGGGTCCGTATCCTGACCACACTTGTAAGTCTGTGTCGCTACCTTTGCATTGAAAGCCCTGTTTGTTGCATTTGAATGGCTGTGATGAGGTGACTTGGCTAACCTTAGGGGACAATAAATATGTGTCAGCAGCTAGAATTTGTTTGCAAAAGGTGGACATTGAACACCCCGAAAGTCACGGTGAGCGGTGGAGTCGCGCTGCCGCTCCTTCCAAGTAACACCCAACAAAGAAGAGGGGGTGACAACAACCTCTCTTGTAATTGTGAGGGTCAAAATACAGTATCTGAAAATTTCGAACGAGAGCGCTCGAAAGCTTGTCTGTATTTCCTTCTAAATCAAACCAACTGCACTGCACTTACGGTGTTGCCTACATATACTTTTGATGAAAATGAATGGGGGGTCAAATTAGTTACTCCGTGAGCAGGCTCTCCCAGACTTGAATTCAGGTCAGTTACGGAAAATATCGGTTTGTGAACGATCACACCACGGCCTAGAAAATACATTTATGTGACCTATAAAAGGTGACACATCCTTGGCGTACCTTGCCATATTGATAATTATCAGCTTACGAACACATATTGTTTTTGTTTTGCCCATGATCTTCCAACGGTGACCCCAGACACTAACTGGCAGTCAATGAATTTTCTGTCCGTAAAAGTTTTCGGGATAAATTAATTCCGCTGAAATTTGCACCGGGTGCGATGAAAGACGTTATGAACAGAAACAACTGCGTTTGTGTTAAATCGGTTGATAAATTTTCCTGTGTTTACTCTTTTGCAAACAAAATTGCAAACAAAAGAGCAGCCACACTTTTGGAAAACAAACCTCGGAGGCTCTCTGTTCGTACACGGAGTGAACCCTCCCTGCATATATAGTCATGGGGTAGTGAACGTACGTGAACGTGTAGTGAACGTGAAAGCTGAAACTTAAAATCTAACCACAACGTTCTTGCAATGTTCCATCACAAAGGGATCGTCTTTGTTTTTATATTTTCTTGTGTTTAAATTCCGAAAATGACTCGGCTCAAAATTGTGTCTTCACTTTTGTTTGTAAGCCAAGAACTTTTATTGTTATGTAATGTTCATTAGCCTAATTCGAAATGTTGGGCTTAGATAGTAGCTCAGCTATATGTCTAGAGCCAGGTGCGTAGCCAAGGGGGGACGGCAGGGACATCCGCCCCCCCCTGAGGACACGAAGGTCCCCCCTGAGGACACGCGCCGCGCAAAGCGCGGCCCGCCCGCACTATGCTCTGTGGCCAAATTTGAAATTTCATACCAGACAGGGCCCTCTTAACCTGTCTTCAGCACTCTATGCTGTAAACAATCAGGGCCCTTTTTCCCATCAGAGCTGTTTGTAAAAATATGTCCTGTGAATCACTGGTGACCCCTGTCCAGAACGGGCCCCCCTGTACACAGAAGGGCCCGTTCTGGTGAGTTGGGCCCTCTTGAACCGACACAGCCACGATGGCCAGCCGGACCGTTTGGGGCGACTCGCAGGCTGGCAGGACCCTGTCTATAGCCGCCAGGGACCTATCTGACCAGCTGGGCCTCTTTCAGTGATGAGGTCATTGTGGCTAGTAGGGACCGTTTTAGCCTACAGGTCCCACTCTGACGGTCAGGACTCTTACACTAGAGAAGCCCCTGAAATAGTAGTACCAACTGCTCTCTGCAGGGCTCTATCGTCAGCAGGGCCCCTCTGGTCAGCTGAGCCCTCTACAGAGGCTTAACCAAGGTGAAGCGGCTGGTACGGCGGTCCTCTTTAGGGCCCGAGGGGTCCTCTCGAGGATAGTGCGATGCGCGCCCCGCCTGTATCATGCTCTTCGGCCCACCGTGGAACTTCATGTCCAACGGGGCTCTCTTTAGCCCTCTCCAGTTCTCAATTCTGTGACAGGCAGAGCTTTTTTGACCATCGGAGCTCTGAGGGTCCTCTGAACCACTGACACCCTTCAAGGCCCTCCGTCGACAGCAGGGCTCTCTCTGGTCAGCTGGGCCCTCCTTGACCGATATAGCCACTATGGCCAGCAAGGCTCTTTGGACTGCAGGGCCCACTGGGGCTCGCAGGGCCAGCTATAGCCAGCAGGGCGCTGTCTGAACACTTGAGCCCTCTAAGTGAGAAGGTGATTGGGGCAAGCAGGGAAATTTTTAGGCTGGAGGGCCCACTCTATCAAGGCCCTTGTTAACGGAGGAGCCTTTGAACATGTATGATTGACAGTACTCTGTATCGTCAGCTGGGTCCTCTACAGGCGATACTGAGGGCCCTGTTGGCTCCCTACGCCCACTGCAGACCTCTGTAGCTTGTTGAGTTTTTTGGAACAGCAATCAATTTTGACCGGCAAAACCTTTTATGGTTAAAATGCCCCCTATAACCCATTTAAAGGGAATGTGGCACCTTGACCGAATCCTGGATTTTCGTGTAATTAGGGGAACTTTTAGCTGAAAATCATGGAAGCGTCCATGATTTCTCTGAAAAATATACAATAAGCTCAATATTTTGATTTTAAAAATGCTCCTTTAGGGAAGGAAATACATATCTGCCTGTGGATGATGTCATGATCTGGCAACCACTACCATTTTCAATATGCTTCAAGGGCTTCGATTGGCAGATACTTACCGTGACGTCAACATTTGTCGTCACCCCAACAGCTGACAACTGTGGCCTGCTGCGAAGGGTACATGTAGGGTACATTTCAGGTAGTTTTTAGCTTTTCTCTACGGAAATTTTGAGTTTCAATACAAATGATATATAGTGTACCGGGTTTTCCGGAATGCTAAACAACTTGCTATCTCAGTTAAAATCACGTTATAAAGGTGACACATGTAACCCACAGGGCCCTCGCGAATAAGTAGAACCAGCCGGGCCCTCCTTTTAATGGACGAGCCGCCGTGTTTAGCATAGCCCTTTGTAGCCAGCAGGGCCTGCTGTGGTAGCACGTAGCTATAGGAAGCTTTGAAACCCGTTGAACCCATAACTTATCGTAGACCCCTCTGTCAATGGAGGGGGCCCTTTAACAGCTGGACACTTATAAACAAATTCGGGGCGTCCTGGTGGCCGTTAGTGCACTATCTATGTATTCTGGTAGCTGCCATGGTGTACTACCATTGTGTACAGGTCAAACACAAGGTTGCCAGAGGCCTGCGGATGTTCGAGGGTCCTCCAACTGAGGTTGAGGTCGCTAAGGGGTAAAGTGTCATGAGCGCGCGCTTTGCGCGATGGGCTACCGCTGTAGGTGCATAATCAACTCATCAGACATTGGACATTTTGAGTTGTTAATTAATCTGCCTATATCCTCCAATCCTGGCTGCATAATGCTGCAAAAACATGCTTAGTGATTATATATTCGAGTACAGCCCTTCCTCAGGATCTTCACGAAAGGTACTGATTGGAAAATTTATTGATCATGGTATGAGCTGAAACCCCGAATTTCAGAATAATTGCTGTGTTTTTGCATTATTATGCATCCAGGATTTGAGGAGATATGCCAATCAACAGTTTTTCTACGCACAATCATGCTCCTCGGTGTGCCCTCTGAAATCTACCTACCTTTGAAACAAGTTGCTCCCGAAGAGAAACAAATACATAAGGACTTTTTGGCTTTCCGAGCACGAGACTGGTTCTTAACACGCGCCCCGCTGGGGTTCCTGGCATGACGCGCCCCACTGGGGGGGCGTTTTTCACCCCCTCCGTATCTCGTTCCCCACGAAAGCTAAAGGAAAATTACGGGAGGCGTTCGAAAGTTCTTGACAAGACGAAGAGCTTTTCTACGAATAATTTTTATGTCGGGTCAATATTGAGGTCAGCAAAGGTAAAAAAAGGTTCCATAGGCTTACAACAGAGCAGTGTACGTTTCTCTCTCTAGATCTGCCCCCACGGAAGCTAGACAAAATCTTTATGCATCATTGGATTCCTCTAATCGCGGCAAATCGAATGATGTATAACATGACCTTGCTTGGTCAATTAGTGAAAATGACCTGACCTCGAGCTAGGTTAGGGTCACATAGTGACCTGGTATGGTCATATTGCATATTAATCGACTCCCCGTGACAATATAAGCACAATGCAAGCAAAATGGTAGTTTTATCTCAATTCAGTGGGAATTTATTGGCAAAACAATCACTCTATGCTCCCGTGACCTGATATGACCTTTGAGAGGTCAGATGCTCAAAAGCTCAACTTAATGGTCAAGATCGTGTTAAGAATAGATGGTTTGGGGATTTTCAGCTTTATCTATCCAGTATTTACTGAAAACGAGCCCATTCCATTTTTCACCATAGACATAATGGGATGACCAAACCATTGACCAGGGGCGCAACTTTATGTTTTCGATTGGGGGGGCACCCGGCTCGAAAGGGGGCCCGTACATGATAGGGGCCCGTACATGATGGGGGGCCGTACATGATGGGGGCCGTACATGATGGGGGGCCCGTATTTTTTAATGAAAATGTGACCGAAAAAACGTATTTTCGACCGTTTGTTGTCGAAAACTGACTGCAAAGGTTAAATAACAATTTTTAGCGCGCTATTCGTCACTGTTCCTGATTTGCACTATTTAGCCTAAAAAGTAGACAGAAGACCCAATCTTATGAACGAGCTGCCAAACTATGTAAAGATATTGGACAAGTAGGTGTCTACTTACCGTCTTCGTCGTCCACGCGGGATGCTCTCCTCCGGAGGTACAACGGGATCAGCCCCGGACGACGCAGGAGGGATGGATGCTGGAGGGTCTTTTAGCAAACGGGATCCAGCTGGTGGCCTGGCCGAGGAAGGCAATGATCAGGAAAAGAAGGATTGGAATTACAACCTTACTTTACCGTTTTGCTGGAAACTATACACATTGCACTTTTCCGAGTTAGTTTTAAATTGGGGTTTTAATTTTTGCGGTCGATAAATGAACGTAGCTTGCAAAGTACCAAAAATAGTAGTGATATGAACTACTTTAAGTGGACGCGTACGTTACTAGAGATTAAATACAAATATGATCGGGGTCATTTTGTAACAGTTTGCAAAATAAGCAAGGCGATTCTAGATTCATAGGTTACCTGAAAAAAGAACAAAGTTTGGGTAGTTTTGCCAGAGCAGCCCCTCGGTATTGAATGTTCTTTGTTTTACGCTTTTGTGCACCCGACTTATGTTTATACTGTCCAACCATTTTAACATTCACACCTGGAACAAAATCGCATTATCGCGAATAATTTGATACAAATGAAAGGTAGAGATCGAAGTACGAAATTCCTTTATCAGCGGGGAAATCGAACCTACTGATATTTATTTTACATGATCTAGACACCTTTTTCTGATCCATTCACCTTGCCAGTTCATGACATTTAACAACACTGGGTACTGGTCAAGGGGTACTATGAATAGGTGGTACTGCCTATTTCCCTTTACAATCCTCATATAGGATCAGTACAAAAGGAATGGGGGCCTAAAATTTCTCACGTCCCATCCATTTTTCCCCGAATGTTCCAGGAGGCATGGGACCGGCCGCACGTTGCCCGGGAAAACCACAGGGGGCCCGCAAGCATGGCAGGGGGCCGGTTTCGGCAACAGGGAGCACGGATACACCATCTGGGGCACGAAACTGCTAACAAATAAGGAACTCCTGCAAATACGCGACTAACACAACAGCTTCAGTTTCTGCACTATATTCTTAGACCACAAGGGGCCCAGACAGACCACAGAGGGCCTGAGTACACCAAAGGGGCCGGGCAGACCACAGGAACCCTGAAAACCATAGGACGCCGGTATGCCCACAAGGGGCCCGAGCAGACCAGACACAGCCAGCAATTTGGCTGGACTCTGCCAGATATATGCTGGGCTTTGACTGGGCAGAGCCCGCGTACATGGGCTCAGCCCAGGTCCGGCTCCGCTGCGCCTGGGCAGAGCCCATGGTCAAGCAAGACCGGGCTCTACCGCTCGGGCAAGTTGTCATCCCCCGACCTAATGTCCGGCTCAGCCCGAGTCTATGTGGCTCAGCTATGAGTCTTAGGGCTCGAGCAGGGCCCGGCCCAGCCCGCTCTGGGCCCGGTCGGAATTGCTGACTGGGCAGCGGGCCCGGGCAGACCACACGGGGCCTGGACAGATGAAAGGACCCGGGCAGACCACAGGGACCCGAGCAGAACACAGGGGCCGGGCTAACCACAGAGGAGCCCCAGTCTGGAAAGTATGGCAGCAGACCCGACGAGTCCGCACCAGCCTTGTAGATTTTTCGCACCACCAGCAGCCTAAAATTCACACCAAGCATCGGTGAGAAATTTCACTGACCCGGAAATTTCGATGTTTTTACCAGTTTCTCCCTTCTCAGACCTCTGTGGGTGTTTGATTTGAGCTCCCTCGCACCATACAGCAAAAGTGAGCATTTGTTTGCTCCAAAGTTCGAACCACCTGAAGGGTGTCCGCACCACAAGATCTCGCCAAAGTTCCATACTTTGCAGACTGGGAGGGGCCCGGGCAAACCACAGAGGGCCCGCGCAGACAAAAGGGGCCCGAACGGACAAAAGGGGGTCCGCAGAGGCCACACAGAAGCCCGGACAGACCAAAAGGGTTCCGGGAAAACCACAGGAGGCCCGGGCAGACCACAAGGGGCTCGATCAGAACAAAATGGGCACTAGCAGACAAGGAATCCGTGCAGACCAAATGGGACCCGGCCAGTCTGCAAAGTATGGCAGCAGGCCAGACGAGTCGCACCACCAGCCTAAAAAATTCGCACCAATCTGCCATATACCAGGGAGAAAAACGCACACATTCCTACCCACACGATGCAATACTACCTCTCTTATTAGTTAGTTAAGGACTTTTTTATAACGCCTCCTCCTGTGTCTTCCTAACTATTCAGTCATTTTTTCAGTGTCAACTTCCTCGCACCAGTCTTGCAAATTCGCACCAGGCTGATAAAATTCGCACCACTCGCTCCTGTCTCCAAGGGCACTCGCACCGACGAGATCTCGTCGAAAATGCCATACTTCGCACACTTTGGCCCGGGCAGACCACAGGGGCCCAGGATACCACAGGGGCCCGCATGGCAAGCATGGCAGAGGCTGGTTGCAGTTACACGAACCGCATCCATGGCAGGCCCGTCTGCATCCACAGGGTATTAACTACTGGGAGTAGGGACCCGGCTGCAGCCACCAGGGGGCGGGGCGAATGGGGTGGCCACCAGAAGGGGCGAATGGGGCAGCCACCCCTTAAACCCAAGAGCCTCTGAGGACAAAATGCCGCCCCCAAACCCTCCCCTCCCCTGGGATGCGACGATTGGTCGCCCTTTGGGTGAAAAGTGCGCCCTTCGGGTGGCTAAGTGTCACCCTGTCCCCTGAGGCTTTGCCCTTCCCCCTTCCCTTACCCAAATTCTAGATACGTCACTGGCGGCCATAGGGGGCAAAATATTCTCCAAGTCTTGGTATTTAGCCATCAGGGGAGCCGGACAGGGGATCATCACTCATTAGTGATTTAGCCCGACAGGAGCTAATAGCAAACAATCACTTCACTTGCCATTCAACACTGCGCATCGGAGCACGATTTGGATTGGCACGAAAAGCCCAAACGTAAAATCCAAATCAGAGCGTGAAGAAACTTTTCCAGAGTAGACACAAGCCGATTGAATCATAAGCATGCCAATTTTACTGTTCAAGGCAAACTTTGTGCAAATCATTCGCCTCGGCGAATGCGACAAGAGAGCCAGGAGCATGCCTTAGCTTCCTTCGCGCTACGCTGACAAGTCCGGGAAATTAACAGGCTACCATTCGCCCGCGGACGCACATTATTTGACCCAGATTTGACGCCAAGATATGATACACTTTTTGACAGACAAATTTAAGAGACTTAAATTTGTCTGTATTTAAAATTCCACTAGAACAAACAAAAATGGAAAACTTTATGCACATTTCTGACAAAAATGCCTAGAAATATATCAATGAAGAAAAGTAGTGCCGGCGGAGAGATGCCAAAATAACAAACATGTCAATTTATTAAACCAGTACTTATCGGAAGGGGCCCGGCTGCGTACGGTGGGGGGCGGGGGTTGGTGAACTACGGGGGGTCGTAAGCAAGGCAAGGAGCCCGGCTAGAGCCAGAGGAGGCCTGGGTAGCCCAGAGGGAGCCTGAAATTATAGCACGGGTTCCTGAATACAGCGAAGTGGGAGGAGTGGAATCAGGGGCGGATTCAGGCCGATGGTGGGGGAGGGGGCAACGGGGCCCCAAATCGTGAAAAACATAAGGTTTTTGTTTGAAGAAAATCCGTAAAAATCAGTAAAATCGGGGGATTTGGGGAGGGCATCAAATCCCCCGATTTTACCGTTACCCCCCTGGATCCGCTAGTGCTGTGGTTCCCTGCAGACCACAGGGACACGGACAAACCATAGGAGCCCGGGCAAGTTGCAAGGGGCCGGGCAGACTGCAGGGGGCTGGGTAGACCACAGGGGGTCCGAGCAGACCACAGAAGGCCCGGGCAGACTAAAAGGAGCCCAGACCGCCCACAAGGGGCGCAGGCAGACCACAGGGGCCCGGGCGGACCACACAGGACCCAGGCACACTACAAAAAGCCCAGACCACCTACAAAGGCCCCGGGCAGACTAAAAGTGGCCAAGGCAGAATACAAGGAGCCCGTTTGCAGTCACAGAGGAACCAAAAACGTCCCGAGACTGCCAGAAATAGGGCCCCGGATGCAGTCAAAATGGGTCTGAGAATATCGTTAGGGGCCCGTTTGCGGACACAGCGATTATGGGTGGCCCTAAAGGGGACCGCCCCCAAGCAAGCATGCCAGGGAGCCCGACCGCAGCCACAGCAAGCCCAGATAGACCACGGGGCCCCGCACTCATGGCAAGGGCCCGTCCGTGACATTAGAGGACCCGCGCCTCCTGGACCACAGGGAGCCCGGTTGCAGTCACAGGGGGCCCGGGTGTAGTCACAGGGGGCCCGGTCGCAGTCACAGGGGGCCCGGTTGGATCATAGGGGCCCGGTTGTAATTACAAGGGGCCCGGGTGGATCACATGGGGCCCGGTTGCAGTCACAGGGGGCCTGGGTGGATCATAGGGGGCCCGGTTGCAGTCACAGGGGCCCCGGGTGGATCTAGATAGCCCATTTGCAGTCACAGGGGGCCCGAGTGGATTACAGGGGGCCCGGTTTCAGTCACAGGGGGCCCGGGTGGATCATAGATGGCACGCTTGCAGTCACAGGGGGCCCGGTTTGCAGTCACAGGGGCCCGGGTGGATAACAGGGGGCCGGGTGGATTCCAGGGGCCCGATTGCAGTCACAGGTGGCCCGGTTGGACCACAGGGAATCCGTTTGCAGTCACAGGGGGCCCGGGTGGATCTCGGGGGGCCCGGTTGCAGTCAAAGAGGGCCCGTGTGGATCACAAGGGGCCCAGAATGGATCACATGGGGCCCCGGGTGGATCACAGGGGGCCCCAGGTGGATTACAGGGGGCCCCATTGCAGTCACAGGGGGCCCGGGTGGATCAAAGGGGGCCCGGTTGCAGTCACAGGGGGCCCGGTTGCAGTCACATAGTGCATGGTTGCAGTCACAGGGGCCCAGTTGTAACACAGATGGCCCGGTTGCAGTCCCAGGGGGCCCGGGTGTATCACAGAGGGCCCGATTGCAGTCACAGGGGGCCGGGTGGATTACAGGGGGCCCGGTTGCAGTCACAGGGGGCCGGATGGCTCACAGAGGGCCCGGTTGCAGTCACAGGGGACCCGGGTGGATCACAGATGGCCCGGGTGGATCTTAACTGGCCTGGTTGTAATCACAGGGGGTCCGGTTGCAGTCACAGGGGGCCCGGGTGGATCACAGGGGGCCCGGTCGCAGTCACAGGGGGCCTGAGTGAATCATAGGGGCCCGTTTGCAGTCACAGGGGCCCCGGGTGGATCACAGATGGCCCAGTTGCAGTCACAGGGGGCCCGGTTGCGGGTGGATGACAGGGGGCCCGGTTTCAGTCACAGATGGCCCGGTTGGACCACAGGGAATCCGTTTGCAGTCACAGGGGGCCCGGGTGGATCTCGGGGGCCCGGTTGCAGTCAAAGAGGGCCCGTGTGGATCACAAGGGGCCCAGGATGGATCACATGGGGCCCCGGGTGGATCAAAGGGGGCCCGATTGCAGTCACAGGGGGCCGGGTGGATTACAGGGGGCCCGGTTGCAGTCACAGGGGGCCGGATGGCTCACAGAGGGCCCGGTTGCAGTCACAGGGGACCCGGGTGGATCACAGATGGCCCGGGTGGATCTTAACTGGCCTGGTTGTAATCACAGGGGGCCCGGTTGCAGTCACAGGGGGCCCGGGTGGATCACAGGGGGCCCGGTCGCAGTCACAGGGGGCCTGAGTGAATCATAGGGGGCCCGTTTGCAGTCACAGGGGCACCGGGTGGATCACAGATGGCCCAGTTGCAGTCACAGGAGGCCCGGTTGCGGGTGGATGACAGGGGGCCCGGTTTCAGTCACAGATGGCCCGGTTGAACCACAGGGAATCCGTTTGCAGTCACAGGGGGCCCGGGTGGATCTCAGGGGGCCTGGTTGCAGTCAAAGAGGGCCCGTGTGGATCACAGGGGCCCAGGATGGATCACATGGGGCCCCGGGTGGATCACACGGGGCCCCAGGTGGATTATAGGGGGCCCGATTGCAGTCACAGGGGGCCCGGGTGGATCAAAGGGGGCCCGGTTGCAGTCACAGAGTGCCTGGTTGCAGTCACAGGGGCCCCGGGTGGATCACAGGGGGCCCAGGTGGATTACAGGGGCCTGATTGCAGTCACAGGGGGCCCGGGTGGATCAAAGGGGTCCGGTTGCAGTCACAGAGTGCCTGGTTGCAGTCACAGGGCCCCGGGTGGATCACAGATGGCCCAGTTGCAGTCACAGGGGGCCCGGGTGTATCACAGGGGGCCCGGTTGCAGTCACAGGGGGCCCGTTTGGATCATAGGGGGCCCGGTTGTAATTACAAGGGGCCCGGGTGGATCACATGGGGCCCGGTTGCAGTCACAGGGGGCCTGGGTGGATCATAGGGGGCCCGGTTGCAGTCACAGGGGCCCCGGGTGGATCACAGATAGCCCATTTGCAGTCACAGGGGGCCCGGGTGGATGACAGGGGGCCCAGTTTCAGTCACAGGGGGCCAGGTGAATCATAGGGTGCCCGATTGTAATTAAAGGGGGCCCGGGTTGATCACAGATGGCCCGATCCCAGTCACAGGGGGTCCAGGTGGATGATAGGGGGTCCGGTTGTAATCACAGGGGGCCCCAGGTGGATTATAGGGGGCCCGATTGCAGTCACAGGGGGCCCGGGTGGATCAAAGGGGGCCCGGTTGCAGTCACAGGGGCCCGGGTGGATCACAGTGGCCCGGTTGCAGTCACAGGGATGCGGGTGGATCAAAGAGGGGCCTGGTTGCAGTCACAGGGGTGCGGGTGGATCAAAGAGGGGCCCGGTTGCAGTCACAGGGGGCCGGATAGATCACAGGGGGCCCGGCTGCAGTCACAGGGGGCCCGGGTGGATTACAGGGGGCCCAGTTGCAGTCCACAGGGGGCCCGGGTGGATCACAGAGGGCCCGGTTGGATGACAGGAGACCCGAGACTGCCGGAATTACGGACCCGGCTGCAGTCAAAGTGGGCCTGAAAAATATCGTTAGGGGCCGGTTGCTGCCACCGAGGTTAAGGGTGGCCCACAGGGCACCCGCAAGCATGGGAGGGAGCCTGGCCTCAGCCAAAGCTAGCCCAAGTAGACCACTGGGGCCCGGAATCGTGGCAGGGGCCCGGCTCTGTCCGCAGGGGCCCGCAACTTGGGATTGGGGGGGGGCTCGTCGGGTCATTGGGGGGGGCTTCTCTGAGCATTGGGGGGGCTCGAGCCCCCCAAATATATGGAAACTTGCGCCCCTGCCATTGACCCCACCTTAGGTCAACAATATCGAAATTCCGAGATAGCAGATTTGTAGACCCCAATGACCTTATCATATTGTTGAAGTGTCAAACTGATCGGTTCGCTGATGTTCCCTGGGCACCGCTTCAAACTCGTGATTTTAGGTTTTGAGGTCGGGTCACTTGACCTTGAATAGCTCCTTGACCTGACATGACCTTCACTAAAAAATTCGTTCAGATGTGTAAAATTGATCAGGAATAAGGCACTGTAAGTGTCGTAGTTCTGCGTTTCTTCGTTTTTGAGCTATATTGGGAAAACCAGAAGGGGAGCGATATTTCCCCCCCCAGCGGGGTGGGTGTTAAGTAATGTAAAATGGCTTGTCATGGCGTAGTCGAGATATTGTAGTTGTGTTCTGGTTTAAAGCGACTGTTTAGATTAGCTAACGCGAGAACTGCGCTCGACGTTTTTTTTTTGCTCAGCGACATTTTTTGGGCCCTTTTGAAGCTGTCGCAGGGGCCCTTTTCGGGGCACCGCCCCCCCCTGAGTAGAATTCTGGCTACGCCCCTGTCTAGAGCTCTGTCAGAGGAAGTAGAAACCGTATTTATGTCGACGTACTTGCTCCGTGTGTTGCGGTAGTATTGTATTCTTCAAAGTAAGCAAAGTTTTGTATCACGTAATTGTCTTTTTCATCTTGAAAGTTTTAGTTTCATTTCATTTATTTCATTTATTCATCATATTGCCCACGGAACAAGGCCCATTTACAGGCAAAGTCACATAAAAAATCGGATGTCAAAATAGGCTAAGAAAGTGTTACATACATAAGATCCACATAAGCAGGAAGTTAAAAAAAAACTTGCGTAAAAAATTAAGAAGTAAAAGCATGTCAAAACTTATAAAGATAAAACACGTTAGGCTAAAAACGTTGCGCTAAAAATATAAAAATAAAGGTATACCTAAGACATAAAAACAAAAAACTGGGAAAAGAACACAAGACTAGAACCCACAGGTGCAATCTTAACTATAATGTGGCTATATATGAGATGACCTTTGCTCGAAATGAGCTGAAGGTGTCATGAAATATGTCTGCTTGTGGTCGGATGTTCAGGAATGTGTTCCTGACTCTAGGCAATCTAACAAACAATCTTTCCTTCACAGTATTCACTCTTGCGTATGGCACATTAAACAACGCTTAATGTTATTTGTTAGTTATTTGTTAAACAACGCTTAATGTTATATTAGTTTGTTATTTCAGGAAAGAGATATGGAGTGTCGTAGTGAACTTGATGGAGTACATCACATATTTTGATAAGTTTTGAAGTTTTGAGTACGTCACATACTAGAATATTTATATCCAATCCGGGTCGCCCCAAAAATTCTGTCAATCAGGCCCAATCATTTGCAAAACCAGGTTCGGGCCAAAATGAACAAAACATTTCATGTGAAATATTTTGTTTTGGATCCTTATTCTTCTCCCTAATTTTCCAACTCTCTTTTTGAATCTGTTCCATTGGCCTTGGAGTTTGGCGGATCGTTTTCGATATCCGACCCCTGATTTTCTTCAGCTGGCGGGCTTGATAATATATTTGCCTATGGGTACCAAACAAATAATAAAAGATAAACAAAGCTGGGGAAATCGCTTCACTAAACATTTGCCTACTCAGTATAAATGCGGTAACCCATAGAATGTGCAATTTTATATTTAGTTTATCTGGGACCATGAATATGTGCCCGTGGCCTCTAAAGTGTAGGGTCAGACCAAAGACAGAGCACGGGACACAGCAGGAAAAATAACAGTATTTAAAAATACGCAGTTCCTATTTTCTACAAAAAGGCAGTAAAAAGGGATAAGTTAACAAATTCTTTGTGATTAAATCAAAAGTTTGCTTTCAGTTTAGACTTCATCAAATTTAGTGGTGTGGCAGCCTGCGTCTTCAAGAAAATACAACGGTGCCCTCTCAAGCAGTGGGCTGTACTCCTTTCATAAGACTGCTCAAGAGACAAAACCCAGACTATTGGTACTGCTGGAACTAGACAGCCTTTAATGACAAACTCGAAGAATGGAGAGGAAAATCAATTTAACTTTCAAGAACCCAACTAAAATGAGTGTAATTTCTTTCGGCTTTCTTATCGCTCTATCATCTTTTGGAGTGGTCACGGCCAGACAACAATGTGTATGCAGAAAGCCTTGCCCGCGCGACTGTAGCGATATACCTAAGAGTTCCCATTGCGGCAAGTACTTGCTAAATCCTGGAAAGGACAACAATGTACCAACTTACTGCAACATGATCACGGATGGAGGAGGCTGGATTGTCATTCTTAGGCGATGGGAAGAACGCAGCCGGCCTCAGTTGGACTTTAACGTCACCTGGGACCAGTACAAGTGGGGCTTCGGCTCATTTGCTGGGGAGTTTTGGTGGGGACTGGAACACGTCAAGAAACTAACCTCTCATTTGGATCGCAAATACGAACTGCGGGTTGACATTGTTGACTTCCATGACAACCACAAATATGCAGTGTATCAGGATTTCAAGATATCAAGCGAAGAAGACGGTTACAGACTGAAAATAGGAAGCTACAGTGGAACTGCAGGTGATTCGCTGCGATTTCATAATGGTGAGCCCTTTGCCACAAAGGACCACGACACTCGGAAACATCCATCGTATTGTCCGCAGACATTCGATAGTGGTTGGTGGTTTACTAAGTGTTTTATGGTTCTTCTCACTGGAGTTCACGGAGAGGCAATATATGACAGAGCAGATGGGGGCATTAAATGGGCGGGCCCCAATCGCCAGTCACCTGACGGGTTTGGTAGATACGGTCCCATCAAAGAGGCCTTCATGCTCGTGAGACCGACGGCCAAAGAATCAGTTTTTTCGTCACCATTTATTACAAAGTAAAATTATACTTCGGACAAACCCATGTTTTAACATACTAATATGCAATCGTGCAATACAACAGAAACGATGATGGTATTTTTGCATGCAACGGTGTATATTGTAGACATGTATCTGTCCCCGTGCGCACACATGAGCATAAACGGCGGAACTAGGGGGGGCACCGTGGCCCCTTAAATGATGAATTTTAACACCAACCCAATGGCCATGAAAGGAAAGAAATGGATTGAAAAGCCCTTTGTGCCCCCCTCCCTTAAAACGCCCCTCCGCTGTCACTGCGCAAGTGCCTATCACGTAGACGTACAAAAAGCATTCTACTTGGAAAAATATGAACACAACAAAGCTCAAAGCAGGCTTAGAGGTAAGGATTTATGCTGGTAAGGCATGGACTCATGGCCACCAATATTTTGTATTCTTAAGGATGCGTTATCAATGTTAACCCTATGGGAGCATATTTCGAGATATATCTCGTAAAGTAAGGTGGCCATCGTCGTGATGTTTTCACCATAAGTAGACAATATGTGTATCTTTACGGCAGTTGATATTTCAAGCCTGACGCATTTATAATTTTTGTATAATTTGACGTTCCTTTCCAAATTTCTCAAACTTAAAGTTTGAATAACTTTTTCCATATTAGAATTATTGAAACAGTGTGGATGGGCATATGTTCTTAGAGCCAGTCTTCACAACTCTGTTGTTTCACTTTTTCGAAATTTTGTTGTATAAGAAAGATATAGGAAGCTGAATTTTGAAAGCATTTTTTTCAAAAATTAAGGGAAAAAATCGGGAAAACGGAAACAACAAAGTTTTGCGGCTATCTCTTTTATACCATTCCCATGCAAAATAAAAAAAAAAACAAAAAGGCTGGGCGAAAAAGTTATTTCAAGTTTTATCAAACTTACCCAATAGATGGCACTGGCAGTACCGGATTCACATGAGTCGCCGCTGAGGCAGATCTGTTCATTCATGCTTTGGTGAATGGGACAGGAGCAGTGGCATTACCAGAAATACTTCAAGGTGGTTGATAACAGAGAAACTGCAGTTAGAAGCAAAAGTGAATATATTAAAAAATATGGATAGGAAATATTGAACAAAAGGAGAGCCTATCGCCTGATCTCCCCCTGGCTACGCCACTGGCACACGGACACCTGTTTACCGGCGTGACCGGTGCCTCTGCGCCTCGGGCGCGGGCCAGTCACGTGGCAGCCGACTGAGGACGGGATCCGGCTGCTGAGGCCCTGCTGGGTGGATGAGGACGTCTCCATTGAGCAGTGCCGGATCTAGCCGTTCGGTTGGGGGAGGGCAAAGCAAAGTCGCAACAAAAAAAAACGTCACACAGTGAAAAGTGTTGCCGCAATATAATTTGACCGTAGCTATTGGGGATGCTCAGGTTATAGATGAAAGGAAAAAATCATCACGGGGTGAAAAATATGCGCACAAGATGCTTGTTTTTGCTATCCACGACCCAATGCTTACACTGAAGTTGACTGGTTCTGTTTGAAGTTTAGAGTTAAGGGTACAAAAATATCGATTATGAACTCAAGAGGAGTCGGGGCAAAAAGGAGGTCGATGACTTTGTGGGTGGAGGGGAAGGCAAAACATAGTTCTAGCCCGAGCTTGTCCGTTTGGGGGGGGTAAATATTTTTCCCTCCCCTCTGAATCCGCCACAACCATAGAGTTTGCATGAACTTTGACTACCGTGTTGTCAAATCAAATATTTGAAATGGGGGATATGAAGGCATTGTAAAAAAATCAATTTGATTCACCCTAACTAATGTTACATCATCCCGGTCATCACAACTGGTTCGGTTTTGCCACCCCAACATTCAGTAATCTCTGCAAGGTGTTTTCTTATTGGATCAATGGTCTAACCGAGCGAGAGGTGAGCTATAATGATGTGTCCAGGGTAAAAATCGAGAAAACGGAAACAACAAAGTTTTGCGGCTATCTCTTCCATACCATTCCCGTACAAAATAAAATAAAAAAGGCTCGGTGAAAAAGTTGTTTTTCAAGTTCTATCAAACAGTTTTCAAGTTTTATAATAAAATCTATACTTCTGTCTTTGAAAACTTCCAAGAATCTATAATGGTGCATCGCACCTGCTCGTACCCAGAAGTGAAATCTAGCTGCTGATGTTTTATCATTTTAAGTCAGTCTAACAATTTGTTGTCTCTCAAAAACCATGATCAGTGCTCTTACAATTTCCAAACTGAGACGAAAGCATCAGACTTCACCCGACCGACTATCCAATCATGATTGATGATATTTCGGTAACTTCTGTATTCCATTACCGAGAGAAATAGCTACTTGTCTTATTAAATAATATCGTGGTAATTAGACGAAAATGGCTAATTCGGGCTTGTAAACGTCCCCCCAGAAAAATACTCTGGAATTTTAGAATGACTAACCAACCGAGGAGAGAGAGAGAGGGGGGACAAAAGGTCCGACGGGAGCGTTTCTCTCTACAGGGGAGCATCGCTCAGGGGTTTATGCTTTCGTCGAAAGCAGCCGAAGCGTAGCCCATAACAAAAGTCAAATGTTTTAGTGGGACTGATGTTTTAAATCAAAGCAACCATGTATTATTTTTGTGCTATAAAACACAAAATGAGGCAATCTAAAATAAGGCAGGAGGAAGAAATTGGAGCAACACTTTTCAGTTATCACACATTTGTATTTACTAATAGGCAGGGGCGTAGCCAGGATTTCGCTCGGGAGGGGGGCGGATAGCGTCCCAAAAAGGGCCCCTGAGACAGCGCCAAAATGGCCATGATGGGTAAAAAGGGCCCTGCTTGTTACAGAATATAGTGCTGAAGAGGGCTTGAGAGGGTCCTGTCTGATATGAAATTTCAAATTTGGCCACAGAGCATAGTGGAGGCGAGCCGCGCTTCGCGCGGTCCGTGTCCTCAAGGGGCCCTTCGGGCCCTAAGAGGGGACTGTCCCTGCCGCCCCCTCCTTGGCTACGCCCCTGCTAAGAGGTCTCATTAAAACATGAATGGGGCTTTGCGAATTCTACCTATATTTTTACATTACGATTGCTGTAATATCCCAATTATATGATTGACTAGTAAAGCATACACAACATAATCAGGGGGACTGAGCATCATACTAAGCCGATGGCTACCACAGGTTTTGGACCCAAAAACAGTCAATTATGTGCAGACCCTACATTGTCACAGTCATGGATGCAGTTTTTGCCCATGCAACAATACCGGAAATCATGGATCTGTCGATGTGATCCTTGCTCCAATTGGTTCCATTGATCCGACGGAGTGAAGATAATCCTTCATGACATACAAAGAAGATTCAACACAAAGTCGTCATTTGTGAAATGCATTTCTGCGTTCACTTCCTTGCTATCGCTCGCAAGGTCACTCTGTCTGATGACCGCATTTCAAGCACGTCCTTTCTTTCAAGTCTTACCTTCTCTTGTGGACCAGTGGGGGGTAACTAACAGGCTGCAATCACAAACAGAGCCTCAGGTGAGACCAGACCATTTCACTTTCAGTAAAAATGTCTATTTCGTTTTTAATGGATTTGTGGGCACAGTAAATTTTCTAGTGTGATTAACTGGCAGCAAAAATAGGCCAGAATCTGGTTAGCTTTCAGTTTTGCAGTGGAAAATGTAGTGCCTGAGTTGGAGGCTGAAGGTCTATGGTCCCCTCACTTTCTGGCCAGTTGCGGCCTACCTAGCCGAAGCTGGATGGCGCACATTGTTCTGCAACGGGACAATATGAGCTTTCGTGAGTCTACTAACATATGAAATGTTGCTGAGTTGGTGTTTCTTTTTAATCAAGGTGGCTTCATATTTTGCACATTTTTGTTTAAGAATGAGCGCCCCGCAAATTATCCATGATATAGTTTATTTTGGACATCCGCTCAAAATTTCGTCGCAATCAGGTCACCGTCTGCGGTCGAGAAATCAGCCTGAAATAAATTTTGCATAGTGGCAACTCAACAAAAATCGTACCGGAAAGCTACGTGGGCGTATTTTCCAAATAATATTGACAGAATAGACCATTCTTAACACATTTAAAGTACAAATGAAGAATAGGCTGAGCAAAAGTACTTTGTACGTGATTTGTGTCAAATGGCCTAGTTGACCCAAGACGGCGTTTTTACCGACGTGAGCTGTGTGCAATAGCAAGGAGAGGCGAGCGACAGGGAACGATCCTGAGGGAGGTTGATGCCGAATTAACCCGCCCGAATCCTTTTCGTACTTTTTAGGTACCCAAATAATCGATTTTAGGGGACACCTAGAAATTGATTGGCCTATGATCACTAGAAGCAAAAGCCGCCGCCAGAGATCTGTTCCAACGAGTGAAAACCCAAAAATTATCCTCCGGGGTCAGCTACGACCCATGGAAGCATTCTTCATTTGTTGCTCATCATCCTCCCTCAGCAGGGCAAAACTTCCCACGGCGCGCGTGGTCTAAAATACAACCTTACCAGCAGCCGGAAGATCCGCACTTTTATGGAGATAACACTGTTACCAGCGCAAGTGTAAACGTGAATAGATTTTGATCCATGGCGTTCACGGAATACACTTCAAGGGGAACTTGCGACGGCTGCTGGATGGAAGACTTTTGCTGATAAAGAACAGAGTGGGAAGGTGACACTCAGAAAAGAGACGCGTTCAGTTTGTGTATAATCTTTCGGATATCGCAGCACTCCACTCTGCAGTGTCTCAAAACTGGTTTTGCATTGGGATACTGAGTGTAAAATTCACGCTTGAAAATATGGAAGGCGAGTGGAAAGTCCAAACGCTATAATATTGTGGGAGTTAGTTGAAACTCAATTACAGCCCTTACTTATATTTCGCGCATTTTTCATCAAATTTGTCCTTCCTTCCACATTAGATGATTTTATATATACTAGGATTATTGAATTATGCTAAAAAATCCCCAGGAAAAGTGTTTGGAAAAGTGAGTTTAAATAATGAAGGGGAAAAAGTGAAGGGGAAATTCAGGGCGCCTGGGTGTCGCACTCTACTAAGCATTCTAGGATTTATATCATTGTGCCTCCATCGCCATTATCAAGGATGACACTCTCCGTTCAGCGAAATACAAACGGCAGAACACCAGACTCTACCAATATCAGTAAGACTCATTTCTGGCCACCACGAGCTGGAGTGACAAGATCTTTCAGGAGAAAAGAAAGCAGCGGTTGTCCTGTGAGCAGAGTGCTAGCGACGACGACTTCAGGGCAGAAATTCACTCAACTAGTGTGTCCCCGTAGAACACTTCTCATAAGGAAAGGCAAGCGATTGTGCGAGTCAGATTCCTGTATCATATTCTGCCAGCACCTGTTATCACCGAGGCTGGTGACTAGGGTATCCTCCCCGTAGGCGGAACCAGGATTGCCGATCGGGGGGGCAGCTTCCCGAGGGGCGCCATTTGGACCAGGGGGTTGCCACTTTTGACCGGCAAAACCCATCAGTTGGGCGCAAAATCCTATCGGTTGGCACCGATTTTTGCATCCTGGGGGATGGAAAGCGACATTTCAGGGGGAGTCTTGCTAAAGACGTCACGTTTTTCTTGCAATGAAAATGGAGGGACTGAGGTCAGGTACCTAGTTAGAAATGTTTTCGGGATATTAGTCTGGGTTATTTGATGAAAAGTTTAAGGTCAGGCTTAGAAAAGTTTTGAGGTCAGTTTTGATTCAATTGTCGAGTTTGCCGCACCTCTTTTAGATTTGTCTCTGCGAATAATTTTTTATGATCGGCAAAATATCGGCAAAATATTTTTTGATACTCCCGTCATGGAACCCCTGAAGCTGGTTTCTAAATATATTGTTATTTTTGGTATTTGTGTATATCTTGTGCATACCGAGTGACGATAATTAATTCATCGCACAATACGTAGAAAATGTCACACTACAATATCATAAGAAGATAATGATAGCCACTAATTCGTACCCGTAAGATCTAGTTACTAGTATAAAAACCGGACCAGCGGACTCACGAAGGCATCTCCACTCTACCGAAAAGACTGGGCTGACAGCCAACGCCTATGCCTTGGATCACCCAAGCTGATCGAGGGTGCAATTCGGGTATCCAAGCCCGGGAAATCATCACAAAAACGGTCACGAAGACAGCCACCTCAGGTCCGAGAGGGGGCCAGGTGGGACCTGGACAGCGAGGACAGCGCAACGGCGCGGGTCCTCGCCACAAATCGGCTGTCATCCAAACCGGAATCGCCAGAGCTTCTTTCGGCGATTGGAGCGACTTTAACGAAGCCCCCTCCCCATATGGATATCTTTAGTCGACGGCCGGAACAATAATCATCATCATCACATTTCAGGGGGCGCCATCAACCTTTCAGGGGGCGCCATGACCATTTCAGGGGGCTCCGAGGGTCTATAGAGGGGGCACGTGCCCCTCTTTGCCCCCTGGATCTGCATATGATCCTCCCACTTTGGGGCAGCCATGTGAGGACTTGGGTGTCTCGTTCCTTAGTCTATCAGGTTACGCATTCAATGTTCCGAATTTTCGACCGGTAAACCCTCTTCACCCTCGGGGCTTGAAGCTCAAGCCCGATGCAATTATTTGCTGCTGATGTTGCCACTTTGCAGTTTGTGAGCAAAATATCAGTTTATTCTGCTTTTTGCCTTGATGTATACATATATTTTGGTCCCCTGACACAGTAAAGTGTTTTCTGTATCCTTTAGACTCAATAAAAGTCATTTTTGACCTGTAAATTTCCAGAAAGAGGGTACTTTCTCGCCCAATTGAACTACGGCTTTCCCTGAAATGATCACGATACTCCTTGAAATGGCTAATGACACCGCACTGAAATTTTGCAGGGGAGGTGGTGTTGCATCACCCACTAATGCTTGCCGAATATTTCAGGATCGTCGTTCAGGTCTTGAAAATCTATACGGACTATAGAACCTTTATTGTGCGTGTTTTGCACAATCATACCTTAAGCTCCTAACATCAGGGAACTATTGCCTCATGACTGGAGGCATGTGAAGGTTACTTGGACGTCAGCACACGTATTCACACGAATCTCTCACGGTTCCTCTCCTCATAAAAAGTTCACACAAACAATTCCAAAATCCAATGATAATGATGTGGGGACTCCATTGAATCACATCAGTCTTAATTCTAAGTCAGAGCTGAGGGCCTATCCATAAATTACGCTACATGTATTCTTATAATTATAACCTCCCCCCACTCATGGTAATACTTTCTTACGCCCTGTTGTAACGTCTAACAAAATGGTTTCTGACTTCCCGCTCCGCCTTGTTTTTCCTTCTGTACTTTATGTACAGTCTCTTATATGTTTCGGAGACCATCTTTCGATACTGTCCTAGGTCAGGGCCTATACCTAAAGAAACTGCTTCCAATACATTACAAAAGCTTTGGTTACATAAATATAGAGGACTTCTCCACTTGTGAAAATGAAAAACGTTCGGAGCTTTCGGCTATATTTTTATCAGCCTTCGTCAGCGAGTGGTTGGATCGATCAGTGGACATCGGAAGAAAAGATACGTTGCAAAAATTATATTACAAGTTCAAAATGATTCCAGGAAACGTGCATGATTAAGAAAAGTTACCTACCTGAAGAACATTTTGGTAACAACGCAAATTCTCATATTTTGATATTCAACGATTAAAGGTGGCTTACACAGTACAGCATAATAATGGTAGGTACTTAACACACATTATATGCTAGTATAAAAATGCTAATGGTTAGTAAAGAGCTAAAAAAGAGAATATAAAATTCATTGCAACATCATAGTTAATAAAACTAGCAACAAGTATCTAATAATAACGGTAGGTACTTCATACATTAAATACTAGTACACGTGTCAATATTAAGTAAAAAAACTACAAAAATATCTAAAAGTTAAGAAACACATCCTGCCATCCTATATATCACTAAAAATATAAATATAAAATATATAATACAAATACAATATATGACAAACCTATAACAATAATAAAAAACTAGCTGATCACAAACATATGTTACAGTTATCGAAAAACTATTTAGGGCTGCAGCTATGTATGATGGGAAGCCACCTGTCGTGAAACTTGCTCCCAGAGCGGTGGATTATGAACTTACAAAACACCTCACATCATGCCTGAAAATCCTACCGAGACCACCAAACTCGATAAACTCGCCTCTACAAGTTTTGGAGTTGCTACAGAATATGAAGCACACCGCGAACACCTGTCGTCTGGTTTCGCTAGATGTGGAGGCGATGTTTCCCTCTATACCCACCGGGCCGGCCATAAACCTCATCCGTGATCTGCTACGTACCAACCAAGATGCTTTAATGGACGTTACCTCCCTAAAACCAGACTCTGTCGCAGACTTGCTGCAGTTATCTATCAATAATTGTTACGCTGTGGTAGAAGATGCAGGCCGAGATCGCTGGTTTAGACAGACCAGCGGCTTAGCAATGGGCAAGAGCTATTTTCCGCTAGTAGCAGACTTCTATATGGGTGCTTGGGAGGAAGACATAGCGCAGTTGGCAGCAACCTGTGGTGGAAGAGTCACCAAGTTTTGTCGCTATGCAGACGATTACCTCATCCTGTTCGAAGGAGATGATGACGCTTTGAGGGCATGGGTCCAAGTCCTGAACAATAAGGAGAGCAGCATAAACGTGACATCTGAACTGGAAAAAGACCGGCATCACGCATTTTTGGACATCGATATAAAAAGAGGAGAAGACCGATTCATCACCAAGGTGTGCCGCAAGGACTGCGCCACAAACCAGGTCGTCCCTTTCCAGTCTTTCACAGAACCTCGGTACCTCACAGCGGCCATTCGAGCAGACACCATCAGAGCCTACAGATACTGCAGCACTGTCAAGGACCGAGAGAAGGAGCTCTTATTCGTCAAAGAAAAGTTCCAGCAGAACGGATACCCACTAACTACAATCAAGTTCACCATCACCAAAACCGCTGAGGACATCAAGCTCAAGGCCCGTGCCCTCCCGCTCCAGCGGGGTCGAACAACCAGTCTCTTCCAGTCCGGTTTTCGGTACCTTTTACAGGGCCATCGTTTTACCAGTTAAAACGTGCAAGTCGGGCAATCGGTGTACAGCTGGTGTCAAGACCACAACGAACCATCTCCAGCATCCTCTACAGCAAGGCCAAACATCACCTACCTAAAGAACAGAACTCAAACATCATTTACAGTATACAATGTTCATGCTCAGTGAATGGCAAGCCCGTCACCTACATCGGAGAAACCGACCGAGAACTGCAAACAAGAGTAAAAGAACACAGGGAAAGCTGGAGAGGAAGCAATCGGTCAAAAGCCAACACCTCAGCTTTCAGCACCCACCGGACCTGCACCCCTCACTTTGACCAAGCCCAAATCCTGGACCACGCCACCAACTACCATCAACGCCCGCTCCTAGAGTCCGCTTACATCCGCACTGCTGGCCGTCGTGAGACGGTACTGACATCACCGAACGACGCCAACATCAACCGGAACTCTGGGAGCAGGTTTCACGACAGGTGGCTTCCCATCATACATAGCTGCAGCCCTAAATGGTTTTTCGATAACTGTAACATATGTTTGTGATCAGCTAGTTTTTTATTATTGTTATAGGATTGTCATATATTGTATTTGTATTATATATTTTATATTTATATTTTTAGTGATATATAGGATGGCAGGATGTGTTTCTTAACTTTTAGATATTTTTGTAGCTTTTTACTTAATATTGACACGTGTACTAGTATTTTAATGTATGAAGTACCTACCGTTATTATTAGATACTTGTTGCTAGTTTTATTAACTATGATGTTGCACTGAATTTTATATTCTCTTTTTAGCTCTTTACTGACCATTAACATTTTTATACTAGCATATAATGCGTGTTAAGTACCTACCATTATTATGCTGTACTGTGTAAGCCACCTTTAATCGTTGAATATCAAAATATGAGAATTTGCGTCGTTACTAAAATGTTCTTCAGGTAGGTAACTTTTCTTAATCATGCACGTTTCCTGGAATCCTTTTGAACTTGTGATATAATTTTTGCAACGTATCTTGTCTTCCGATGTCCACCGATCGATCCGACCACTCGCTGACGAAGGCTGATAAAACATAGCCGAAAGCTCCGAACGTTTTTCATTTTCACTAGTGGAGAAGTCCCCTATATTTATGTAATTCATTCTCATCCACTTATTATGTCATTTCGAAAGCTTTGGTTTATATCGAACTGATTTGGTCAGAAAGGGTCTGGACGGGATTGAGACCGCACACGTGTTTTGTCGATTACAACACAAACTATCATATGATCAGAAACACCTCTCGATCACAGTGAGGAAAACTCCGCACATAATCGAGGGATACAACGCCCCCCCCATCTCCGAGCATCAGAACAATGCTCCACAATAAATACTTTGGTAAACACATGGTGCTGTGCGCCTCTGTTCGGTGGGTGAGCAAGTCAGTGAGTCCCGTAGGAACGCACGCCCCTTTTCGTGACCGCCACGGGGCGGGGAATCTCTAAGAAAACCCCAAGGCGATCACAAATGCGGGCACCTGTCCCATGTGTCATGTGTATGTGCGTGTGTGTGTTTACACACGCACGGAAAATGACGAACCACCGACGCAAGGCGGGCCAAGCAATAATGCTTAAAAACGATAGCCTTCAAAAGAAGACACTATAAATTTACAAAGTTAGGACCCTCCGCATAGAGAGGGGATGTAATGTGACGGGGTAGGACGACGTTTTTTTATATTTTTCGGGATGGAAGAAGTCGTTACATTTCCCTGAGGTTGTCACGGAAAAAAGTAAACAAGGATATTACGGAAATATTTATGATATATTTAACAGGATGCAAAAGGACTAGCTTAGCTTAGGAGGAAGAAAGTGGGTCCACAAGGTTTGGTCACGAAAGTGGAGGAAGTGGGAATTAGCTGGTCACTTCTCCAACACGTGTAAACAACACACTAGATCTGATGATAACCAACAGTCCTCATCTTGTCCCAAGAGTTGAGGTACTTCCAGGTCTCTCTGATCACGAAGCTGTGTACTGTGAATTTAGCCTTTACGCACAGGAACACAAACAGACACCCAGACTTGTTCCATTGTACAATAAGGCAAATTGGCAGGGGGCGCGATATAGCCTAGACGCTGAAGGCGCCCTATAAACCCCAATCACACACACACACACACACACACGCAAATTGGCAGGGGCTGAAGGAGGTATGTATTGACCTTCTCGTCAGAATGGGTCCGTTGAACCGCACGGCCACTGCTGATGAGCTGTGGAACATGTTTAAAGACACCATCTCAGATGCCATATACAGGTTTATACCATATACAGGTTATACCATATATAGGTTATACCAAGAGAACAAGCCTTGGATACCCAGAGAACTTCGCCAGCTAATAAACAGGAAAAACCGTCTTTTCAAAAAGATGCGAAAAAGGGGAACTGAAGAGCTCAAAAATCAGTATCAGCAGCTTCGAAGAGAAGTTCAGCGGAAGCTGAGGCGAGCTTATTGGCAGTATCTGAACTCTATTTTTGAAGGTGATGAGTCGGCACAATCGACCAAAGACAAAAGATTTTGGACTTATATTAAGCATATGAAGTCATCGAACATCGGAGTTGCACCACTGAAAGACGGTGAACGCTTAGCATCAAACCCGGAACAACAGGCGGAGATACTCAACAGACAATTCAAATCTGTTTTTGGTGAGGGCAAAACTTACAGCTACGAGGAATTTCAACACAAGTGCGGCATGCCTCCGAACACCTTCCTAGTTGTTGATGGAGTGATTATAACCGAGTACGGAGTTAGAAAGCTTCTGTCCAACCTGAACCCAAGGAAAGCAGCCGGGCCTGATGGCCTGAGCACCCGTGTCTTGAAAGAACTCACACATGAAGCGGCCCCTAAACTCACGATGACTTACCAAACATCGCTTGACTCCGGTCTAGTCCCGATAGACTGGAAGGACGCCCTTGTGACACCAGTGTTTAAGAAAGGGCAGACACACGACCCAGCCAACTACCGCCCAGTTTCCCTCACCAGTGTGTGCTGCAAGGTAATGGAGCACATTCTGGCCAGTACAATAATGACACACCTGGAATTTAACACCATCATGAATAACAGCCAGCATGGATTCCGAAAAAGAGGTCATGTGAGACACAGCTTTTGGAATTAGTAGAAGAGCTAAATGAAAACCTGGCCAGTGGCTTTCAAACTGACGTCCTGGTCATGGATTTTGCAAAGGCGTTTGACAAAGTATACCATAGCCTACTTATTCACAAGCTCAGCCAGTATGGCATTAAAGGAAGGATTAACAACTGGATATTCGACTTTCTGAAGGATAGAAGACAGGCAGTGGTGGTTAACGGAAGCAAGTCCGGGTTCATTCCGGTCACATCCGGAGTCCCACAGGGCAGTGTCCTCGGCCCCTGTCTCTTCCTCGCGTACATAAATGACCTTCCGGACACCCTAGCAGCACGCACGCGGTTCTTTGCTGATGATACTGCAGCCTACAACGTAGTTTCCAACACTGCAGACCAGTTCAGCCTACAAAAAGACTTGGACAAGCTTGCTCGCTGGGAGGAGAAGTGGGATATGCAGTTTCATCCGAAGAAATGTACCTCACTTCCAATCACCCGCAGCAGAGAACCAATGCAGTACCAATATGTCTTACATGGGCACAATCTAGAAACAGTCAGCAACGTCAAGTACCTGGGCGTCACACTCAGCAAGGACCTGACCTGGAAACTGCACTTCGAGAATGTTTGTTCAAAAGCTAACAAGACATTAGGTTTCCTGAGGAGGAATTTGAAAATCAGCTCACGAAAGGTAAAGGAAACCGCATACAAAGCATATGTGCGCCCTTGCTTGGAATATGCTAGCTCCGTGTGGGATCCTCATCATCAAAATGATATCAACAGAATCGAAGCAATTCAACGCAGAGCTGCGCGGTTCGTGATAAGGGACTACAAACGCACCTCTAGTGTCTCAGTCATGCCAAGTCAGCTCAAATGGCCACTGCTTGAGCAGCGACGGAAGGCGGCACGCCTAACAATGCTTCGAAAGATCGCCAATGGCAACGTAGAAGCAGATGAGCTAAGAGAAAAGCTAACACCGCTCCCTGAGCGGGCAAGACGAGGGCACCACCAGCAGTTTGTCATGCCGCAGTGCAGGACCGATTACCGTCTGCACTCATTCCTTCCAAAGACCATCAGGGACTGGAATCTACTGCCAGAAGAATCTTTGGATCGTGATTCTTTGATTTCTCTCTTGTAACTCTTGTGTGATAATTGTTTGTTCTTTTGGCTTTGCGAGACACGAGCTACAGCACTTCAATTGACAAAATAATCAACTCGATGATTGTGGTCAATATACGGTAGAAGTAGAAGTAGAAGCAATCCACAGCCATGCTTGAACTGTCATTTGGCTAGCTTTGGTTCATTCGAGGTGACAGTTGTGCGAGCTGCAACTGCTTTCTTATTTAGAGAAATCAAGACATTTGCCCAATAGTAGTCTGCTCTTGGAGAAATACTGGGCCCGCCCCTGCGAGAGCACCTGTTACTGCGACCCGTCTGACCTTGCCCGCAGCGGTTCTTGGTCACCTGAAGAGTCGTAAAGAGTGGAATGCGGAAGCGTACTACGGTTTACAACCAACGTGTCACGTGGGCGGTCTGTGTATAGAAATGAATGAACGAATGACCCGGCATCTGTTGTTGGGGAAACAGGGTATTAGTTCTGACGGGTCATGTCGTGTGGTGCATGTGTCGAGGGTAACGCACCCTTAAGCCTTGTAGTTACAGAGGGACGTTCGCTGCAACTCTTGCTCCTAGAGTTCTTCGTACATGACCCGGGAGGGGCTGCGGTTGGGTTCACACAGTTTTGCATCGCTTATTTAGTCTTCATGGCGCGACGTTTACCGGAAAAGTCATGTCTATTTCACGTCAGGTCATCAAACTATGACATTTTTCTAGGCATCGTAACATGTAATCCCATATTCAGCCCATCAGATTCACTACTAAACCATCTAAAACCAAATAATCACGCCTTCGATTGGCTGTCCACGCCAGGGTTGCCAGATGAAAAATGGGATTTTTCGCCAAATTTGTTTCACCATTTCGCCAAATTTCGCCAATTCCAGATATCAATTCGCCACGATATCGCCAATGATGAAATTTTACGATAGTAAGCCCGAATACCAGAATCTGAGAAAAACACTATGTGCACTTAGTACCGGAATGCCGCACGCGTTGTTTTAACTGATGTATCCAGAATATGTACGGAGTACATACATCACAAACCTTGGTATTTAGTATTGCATTTTTTCTAGAACGCAACACTTATGTGCAGTGATGAAGTTTACATCACCGAATTTAAAAAGATAGGATATGTTCTCAAAAAGTTTTCAACCCGTCAGATAGGTCTATTTTTTAAATTATCATTATTTTTCACGTAGTTGTTTTACCAAAAATAAAAATATTTGCTTCCTTTCCTATTTGGGACAAAATAAGGCGTTTTAACTCGCGCATTGACGGGGGTCTGAGCCACCTTTGTTTTGACGGGTGGGGGCGCGTACCCGCCCCCCTAAGATCTCGAGCGCCATGGTAGGTAGCGAAAAACGGTAAACGGTGTTGGGTAGCCCATCCACTTTTGTATCGAAAATATTTGAACTACTTTGTTTTCAGGTCACATTTAGGGTCACAACATAACACAACACAACACAACACACACAACAACACAGAGGTCAAAACATACAGTCATAGGAATAACATGTAAATTATGGTTTTCGGCCATTACATCTGAACAAGTAAAGACAGGGAAAAACGTTAACTTTAAACTATATGAATCCACGCAGCAAGCCTAATCAAATGATATAATTTGACCTTGCTAGGTCACATAAACGATTTAACCTGACCTGAGGTCAGGTCAAGGTCAGATTATATAAAATGCATATCATTAGAACCGCAAAGACAAGGCAAGTCCAATGCAGCTAAAATAAACGCTCTATCACCATCCGTTACTGAGTTATTCTGTAAAAACCATGTTCCTCAGGTATGTCCAATGGAGAGGTCATGTCTCGTACCTGACCATAGGTCATCGATATCAAAAATACCAGAACATATATTAGAGAACTCGGTGGGCCCATTATGTGATGGAGTTTCAATTGGATAAGTTTACCCTGCTTTGACTTGTGCTATCTTAAACTTTTTTGAGGTCAGGTCACTTGACCTGTACTAGTGACCTGACCTGAGATGACCTAGCCTTTGAATTTTCACAAAAACTGTAAAAATGCTGAGGGAAATGGTATGCCAAGTACGGCGGCGCTGCGCGTCGCCGTTTTTCTCCTCTCCGAAAAACCCGAGGGGGTGGTGGGTACCCGCCCCCGTCAATGCGCGTGTTAAGGCAGAATTCTCGAAATTTCAATCGATAAAACATCAAAATGATTTCTAAACAGTTTGTAAAAAACAGGAAAGAAAATATTTAGGACTTACTACAAAAAATAGCTTTGTATTTCACTATTTTGAATCTCTGCGCCAGAAACCACTTCGTTTGTCCACGTAAACTAACACAAAAGTGTCCACTCACAAACAAAAAGACGGTTAAATCCCAAAGCTGGTATGCATCTATAAATAAGTGAAAGCTGAAAATTTCTCGCTATTTAATGTCTCAGCTGTGTTATCTTCATCTCTTCTTCCCTAGGTTCCTTGTTTTTGAAGCATGTAGGCATTCGGACACGCTCTAAAAACTGCATCAAAATTTGCCCCATTTGAACCATGGTTTTTCTATTTAAGTATTTAAAAACCTAAGGTGTTATGCCTCGCAAACTATTATAGCTGAAACACTTAACCTGTGTTAAGAACTCATTGTATCTGATTGTACAATTTTAGCCTATGGTCCTGCCTGTTTGTTTGATATTATACTTTTATATTTGATATTATTGCATTGTGCTCAATGGTGCGGACTGCTTTGTAAGATATATGTGCATTATAGGTTTGTGAATGTTTGCGCAAAATAGGTGATGTGATGATTATTTTATTTTTTTGGTATTTTTCAACTTTAGATTGTTCAAAGTTTCATAAATGAGCTCTTGAAGGTACAGTCGGTTGTGGTATAACACACTGTTTCTCACACCGCGCTGTCCCATTCTGTGTTGGTACTGTTTGTTACGTCAAAGTATGACACGCTGTGTGCATATTGCAAGGTCTATTAAAGCTATTGCTTGTTAAACCATTAGTTTATCAGCCCACTATTTCTTTTCAGAGCTGGCTCACTTTATGTGTATCATTTACACTCTCAATTCGCTTACGCAGATGAGTAATACGTTCTTTAGTTTGATTGGGTTCTCAAACTTTGTGTCTGAATTTGAAATTTACTTTTATATTGTGAGGCTGTTGAAGTCCCGCAAAATGCACCGCAAGCTGCCCTCAGTCCCGCTGTAGGTGCCGCGGGATTGTGTGGGATTTTTCTTGCGGGACTGCGGTGCTTAAATCTTTCGACTCTATCTCTCCCTCTCCTTCCCCGTTAACATTCGCTCCTAAATGTCTATAGAAACGCCCCGTGTCATGGCCTACCCTAAGCTTATTATTCTCATATTTAATCCTCACACGTTATGTGGGGATAAAAACCGAACAAAACATATCGCAACCCACCCCCTCCACTAATTTTCATGATGAACCTCTTGTTATGGTTTACAACGAAAACAAGTAAAATGACAGTACCTTTAACTGGGTTTAAAAAAAACAGCTGTACTGTTTCACATGTACAATAAGTTTGCGGCCGTGAATTACTAAATTTGACTGATTTTATCACCAATGATTCACAAAAGTAAGCCCATCGCCCATTGAGGTCCCAGATCGCCAAATTTGACGGCTTTTGTCACCAATCGCCAAACTGAATAAACCGATCGCCAACGGAGGTCCGAAATCGCCAAATTTGACAGTTTTTATCGTCAATCGCCAAACAAGAAAAAATCTCCAACAGTGGTCCGAAATCGCCAAATTGGCGAAAATTCGCCACATCTGGCAACCCTGGTCCATGCACCCGCCTCGTTGGGGTGGGCCATTGCTTCGTACTGTAGCCGCGAGCGATGCTAGTCACGTGACCTTGGCTGCAGCGAATCAGAGTGAAGGCGGGGTTTAGTGGAGTTGGGGGAAGTTTCGTCGGTGGTGAGGTGTGGGGTGCCTACTTGTTGCGGATCTGCTTCAGAGGATATGAACGTGGATGTTCACCATTCAGTGGTGTAGACTCTCACGGAGGTTAAAGTTACTTCTGAGGTAAGCTTGCCGCAGAGTTCCTCTTTCATATGTTGTTCCTTACAAATAATTTCGTTCATTTCTTCCGTATCCTATTTAATTGTCACTTTAACAATATTTTGATGTGCATGAAATAATTTGTGTAGGATTATGTCGAGAAGATTTTAGGGTTTTTGGGCGTTGTGCCGCGTTCACTCGAACTGGCCTTGGATGCGAAGTGGGCTACAGGAGCGCTTCCAGGAGTATTCTAAATGGTACGGCCTTTCCGGGGTCAAATATGTGCTACAATGTAAAGTGAGCCTGAACATTTAGGTAAACGGTAGGCAATGGTTCTTTTGAAGGTGTCGCATTTTTACGAGTTTTTGAATATTTTATGACTGGAAAACCTCTATTTTCTAAATTATCAATTATCACAGAGGGCTTATAAAATGATTTCCTGGAAAAGTTATACTTTAATGTTACTGCAAATCGTGAATTTTTCAAACAAAGGGGTTTCCTAGGTAGGCCATTATGGGGCCTCCTTTACAGCTAATGGGGCCTCCAGTTTAGTCCAATTGAGAGGCCTCCCTCATAAGCAGGGGAGGCTAGGCCCTTTGACACTCAAGAGGCTATTCCAGACTAAGTATCAAAAGAGGCCCCCTGAGTCAGATGGAGGGACTTCAAAATGTCTATGGGGCCCATGGCATTCATGGTGGCGACGCCTCTGCCCTAAACCAGAAAAAAGACTCGCTCCAAGATCCGCCATCGACATTTCTAGCCCTCCAGACCTAAACAGTTGGTGTGATCGGGGGTGCAATTTTCTATCTCTTCGGGGGTGCTTGAGCACCCCCAATCCTAATTTAAGCACCTCCAATGACGTGCTGAGCACTCCCAATACATGTTCTAGGCAATGACGCGTCCATAGACATTGAGAAAGTGTTATCATATCCGAGAGAAATACATTTTGACGTAGTATATACCCCCATCATATATTCTTAGACTTCGCACTCTCTATGTAGGCCACTTTAGTTAAGAGGGACAATCTCAGAATGATATAGTACAATACTGACGGGCACATATAGCCTTTGTAGCTACGGTGCCCTAAAACTCCAATAATCATCATCCCCCAATACATGTGCCGCCCCTGGCTTATCACCGCTACCGTGAACAGTGCCACCCTATCTTATCACTGCCGCCCTGATTCGTACCGCCTCAGGCAAGTTTTCCCGTACCGGGTTCATTACTTGGCAGTAATGAACCCCGATTGGTTCCACCTCTAGGTCATCAATGCCACCTGGCTTATCACTTTCCCCACGATTTGTGACACCACATCACTGCTGCCCCTTGATCGCTGCCGCCCACTGGCTAATAACCGCCGCCCCTGACTAATTACTGCCACCCCTGGCTGATACTGCCGCCCCTGACTGATTGACAACTGCCGTCTCCTGGCTGATAACTGTCGCCCCTGGCTGATCACTGCCGTCCCCGGACTAATAGCTACTGCCCCTTGGCTGCTAACTGCCACCCCTGGCTGAACACTTCCGTCTCCTGGCAGATCACTGCCGCCCCCTGACTGATAACTGCCGCCCCCTGACTGATCACTGCTGCCTCCTGACTGATAATTTTCAGCCCTTGGCTGATAACTGCCGCCCCTGGCTGATAACTGCCGTCCCCGGACTAATAGCTACTGCCCCTTGGCTGCTAACTGCCACCCCTGGCTGAACACTGCCGTCTCCTGGCAGATCACTGCCGCCCCTGACTGATAACTGCCGCCCCTGACTGATCACTGCTGCCTCCTGACTGATAATTTTCAGCCCTTGGCTGATAACTGCCGCCCCTGGCTGATAACTGCCGCCCCCTGGAAAATCACTGCCGCCCCTGACTGATAACTTCCGCCTCCTGACTGATAACTGCTGTCTCTGGCTGATAACTCCCGCCCCTGGCTGATCACTTCCACCCCTGGCTGATAACTGCTGCCCATTGCTGATCACGCCGGCTCTGGCTGATAACTGCCGCCCCCTGGCTGATCACTGCCGCCCCTGGCTAATCACTACCGCCCCCTTAATGATAACTGCCGCCGCTTGGCTGATAACTGCCGCACCTGGCTGATCACTGCCGCCCCTTGACTGATAGCTGCTGCCCCTTGGCTGCTAACTGCCGCCCCTGGTTGATCACTGCCGCCCCCTGGCAGATCACTGTCGCCCCTGACTTATAACTACCGCCCACTGACTAATAAGTGCCGCCCATGGCTGATCACTGCTGCCCCCTGGCTGATAACTGCCGCCCCCTGGCTGATCACTGCCGCCCCTGCCTGACAACTGCCGCCCCCCTTCGGATCACTGCCGCCTCTGGTTCATTGCTGGCGCCTTCCGGAGCAGTGAGCATCCTGGGGATATCTGGGCAGTGAGTGTTCTGGGATAGCATCCTTCTGTGTATATCACTAGCATCATGTAATATCTGAGGAGCGTTAGCTTTAATTTCATATATTCATCCTAGTAGTCTTTCAGGTTTTACATAACGTCGAGTTTCATGTTACCTAGTCGCTGACCTTAGTCTGTCGTGTAAAATTGTTTATGCCATTTTTATAGGATTTGTATTCCATTTTTATTTATTTATATGTGTTTTATGTAATCTTCTGATACAATTTTCACAACCTGGCCTGTTTGACCACCTGATTTATTGAAACTCGTGCCGAAATATCCTATTTACGTATTTTATGTAATGTTATGGGCGCCGTATAACCCTAGATGATGGCGCGCCCTAAAACTCTAAATATGATGATAGACCGTCTCCCAGTTGATTACTGCTTATGCAACTTTAAAAGGATACCATGTCGCCACGCTGTATTATAAGCGGCAATGGCGTCAAAGAAGACAGCTCCCAGGTGACGCCTCTCTTTAAATGCAATTCGCACTGAGGTGTCAAGTGATACCAAGTGGTCCACCGTACTGCGGCCTCTACGAAACCCACACTGGTTGTTATTGATGATGTCCCGGCTTTCCAAATACCAAACGAGTCTTACATCCACAATTTTTTCGAACAACTTGCACATGCACGAGGTAAGCGAGATCGGCCTAAAGTGCAAAGGGTACAATCCAGATTTACCAGGTTTAAGGATTGGTATCACTATAGCCTCCCGCCACGCCGGTATAAATTCGCCGGACTCCCACATCATATTGAATGAGGCCAGCAGTACCCAAGTGCGCTCTGCGATAGTGCTTTAAACATATCGTGAATTAAATCCGGTCCCTCGGCCACAGGGTGGAGCCCACGAATGGCTGCCGCTAGCTCATGCATGGTGAAGGGCTTATTGTGTGACAGTGTGCTGGTGGTTCCAAAATGTATACTTTTCTGTTCAGCTAGGGCTTTATATCGCATAAATGAGACATCCTCCCTAACTGAACTACAGCGCTGAGCAATCGCATTTCCTATTCGGTCGGCTACTTCTGATGGATTGAATATATTCCTACCACCAATCTGTAAAGTTGGTAGTGGTGTGGAGACCGACCTGCCTTCGATACGGCGGATTTGAGCAAACACTTGGGTCAATAGCGTAAATCGATTCAGTCTACCTACGTATTCTCTCCAACATTTTCTCTTTGCTTGTTTTATTGTGCGCCTGCAGGCGGCTCGAGATTTCCGATAAATATTTAAGTTTTGCTGAGTGGAATTTAGTTTAAACTGTCTGTAAGCGCGCCGCCGCTCTCAGACAGCGTCACGACATTGCATGCTCCACCACGGTACCGGTGGTCGCCGAGGGTTTTTTGATGTTCGCGGTATAGAAGCATAAGCAGCGTCTCGGAGGATAGCTGTAAACTGGTCGACTGTGAACGGTGTTTGGGTTGAAAAGGTTTCCAAATAGTTATTCACGAGGGAGCTAAATAAGGACATATTATCATTTTTCATCTTCCAACGTTGCGGTCTCGTGCCTAAAACAGATGTGTTGTCACAAGTCACTAAAACAGGGAAATGGTCACTTCCCATGGGGTCACCGCACACAGCCCAGCTAAACAGAGCAGATAGCTCTGGGCTGCAAAGGCTAAGATCTAATGCTGATTCCCGACCGGATGGAATAGTAAGATGTGTTGGTGCTCCGGTGTTTAAAATACAAAGGCTCACACCCTGGATAAAATGATCGAGGTGCCGACCCCGAGAGTTAAATATCTTCACACCCCTAAGCGGTGTGGTGAGCATTAAAGTCTCCCAAGAGAGGGATGGGTGGTGGTAGCTCAGATATAAGCAAATTTAGTTCACGAGTGGGCAGGCCTACCCCAGGGGGTAGGTATATAGAGCAGAGCGAAATCTGCCGTCGAGCGATATATGTTACGGCCCGTATGGAAAATCGGCCCGTTTGCATACGGGCCGGCCCATTTGTAAACGGGCCAAATAGCCGGCCCTATGCAAACGGGCCAGCAAATTGGCCCGTTTGCAAATGGGCCGGTCCTATGCAAACGGGCCAGTGATGTGGCCCGTTTGCAAAAGTCTGGCCCGTTTGGGTTTTCTAGTATCCTGGCCCGTTTGCAAACCGGCCGGCCCGTTTACAAACTGGCCAGCCCGTTTGCAAACCGGCCGGTCCGTTTACAAATCAGCCGGCTCGTTTAAAACGGATTTGAGTAAATGAATTCGCACGCAGCAGCGTTCTTGGAATGGGTCTACTGATCAAATTTCATGAAAATTAGCTCCAAATCGCATCATGCCTAATTTTTCCACTTCTGGACCGAAGCGCATTGGATAAATCCCGCCCACTCCACCTCCTGAGCATAATAGTGATCTGACCTGCCGCCGGAAGACCAGCGTTGTACGCCTTCTTTTATCTGTGAAGTGCAGGGGTGATTGGACCGCCTCGTCGCCTTGAGACTTGCTGAATCTCTGGTAAATGTTATGCATGGTTGTGTGCCTACGTTTAAGAATATTGCGTCATCCCTGGATTGAACCCTAAATATAGCATTAGAAATTTACTATCTTCGATTTCAGGTTATGCTCTATTTCTGGTTTGGGGAGAGGTCCATATTAAAATATTCATTTTTGAGTCATGGATTTAAGAATTTGATAAATATCCTGTGCCACCCCATCTGCATTTACAATCATACCTGGCCAGGATAATTAGATTAGAGGCAATGCCAGCGCCTCTCATCATAGAAGGTTTAGCTAAGGCTGCCATCTTTTCTAGGTAAAGGAAATTAAGTAGCTGAAATAAAGTTCCAAATTAATTTTCCATTTTATGCTGCAGTCTATCTTCCTCTGCTTTACTGAATCCAAATTGGCTGCTTCGGGGCCTTTCTAGGCAAATTATCCCAGGTAACATTACCTCCACCTTTTGCTGAGTGCCGGAACAGCTTAGCTTCGAAACTGGATGAGCATTTGAATCCAGGTCATTATCGAATTAGTTGTATTCAATACATATTTATTGGATTTTGGATTCGGATGATAGTCACTGGCCTAGTCTCTATGGCCAAAATGTGATCCGGATCGCATGCAGATGGAGTACGCGCTTTTTTCACATCACTATGGCAGAGTCTGTGCTAAAGTGTTGGGAAAATAGCGCTTCATGAACTCGACGACTCCAAGATGTATCTGGATCTGCGGTTTGATCAGATCGCATTTGGACCATGAAAACTAAGTTGTATGGAAACTGATTGGGTCTGGTCTATTAGAGAAAGTCCTTATTTTTTAGTTTAATGCATCTAATTTTTCCATTTTCATGAATCTTTTTATTTCCATGAATTTGTAAACTGGGCGATTAAATTAAGTTAATATTAATATCTGAACATGGCAAGCATTGTGACTGCACTGCATTCCATTTACATGCGTGCAGAAATGCTTGCAATGCTTGAATAGATTGCTGCTTGTAGAGCTTTAGCATTTAAGGATGACTGGTACCTACGTATTCAGTTATCAAAGTAAATATGTATCCGGAAATAACTTAGTGCTCCTTGTTTGCCAAAAACAGTTTTAACGATGCTAAGAATCTGGCTTAGTCACAGGCAAAGACCACCTCTGGTGAACACCGGCATTATCTAGCCTCTGATCAGATTGGTTTTCGATTGTTGAATACTATGGAAAATATGCCCTGAAAAGTGAATGCGGTCATATCATTTCCAATGTGCGTGTTGTCCTAAACCTCGTCTTGTGCCCACTCTCTTGCTTCATTAAGTTACCAATAATGATTATAATCAGGAAGTATGTCGCAAGAGGAGTTCTTTGCTTATTTTTGTTGCTGCGAAAGATGAGAATGCAACGAACACGCAGTCGGTGCCGAAGGTCACTTATGATGAGATCGTCAAAGACTTAGCGGACATTAAGGCTCATGGAGCTGTACTTAGCGAGACACTACCCGCGCTTCAAAAGTATGATTTAATTACAATTGCAGGAGTGCAAAAGTTGATCAACAAAAACACATGACGAGAAATCATCCACATTGAGAAAGTCTTTGATGTTATTCATTAGCTGCACCTTTCACTGGGGCATCCTGGCAGTAGCAAGACGTTTAAAGGGAATGTGGCACCCTGGTCGAATCTTGGAATTTAGTGCAATTAGGGGTACTTCTAGCCAAAGTTCATGAAAGCGTCCATGATTTCCCTGAAAACATGTACAATAAGCTCGATATTTTTATTTTTAAAATGCTCCTCTATAGAAAGTAATAAGTCTCTGCCTGTGGATGATGTCATGATCTGACAACTACTACCATATTCAATAGGCTTCAAGGGCTTCGATTGGCTGATACTCACCATGACGTCAGCATATGTCGTCACACCAACAGCTGACAGTTGTGGCCTGCTACATGGGGTACATGTGCGGTTTATTTCAGGTAGGTTGTTAGCTTTTCTCTACGGAAGCTTTGAGTTTCAAGACAAACGATATATTGAGTGCCGGGTTTTCCAGCATGCTTTACAACTTGGCTATCTCAGTTAAAACTACGTTATTTGTACTTTACTGCGTTAAAGGGAAAGTGGTGCCACTTTCCCTTTAACGCAGTAAAGTCAAATACGCCAAATTAGCCGTGCAACTGTCGGGCTGTACCTAGAAACCTGCAAAAACTGCGAGACGAAGAAGACACGGCTACAGAATACAATAGTGTCTCTCTCAACCATTACTGATGACATGGCCAGACATGCTCAAGTCGACCTCAGCGACTGGCACAGTGAGAGGAAGGATGGATATTCCTATATACTAAATTGTCAGAATCACCTCACCAAATTCGTAGTGTTGCGTCCACTCCGAACAAAGTCAGAACAGGTGGCGTACAACCTAGTTGACATTTTCTGTATCTTTGCAGCCAACCCCCAACATTCTGCAAGTAAGTTTTATCAGAAATGGTGTTGCAATCTGCGGGGAGCTGGTTCAAAATTTGTATTAAATGCACTGTTGCTTAAATCCACTGTTCTGCTGATCTCGTTGCCCTGATGTGGGCTGCAATATGAGAAACTGTATGCCAAAGCCGTGAACAAAGACAAAAACGCCTATGTTTTTATAAATTATCTTGAATTTGACTGCAAACATATTTAACAAGTATCTAGAATGACTAGTAACTTAATCAAAGTACATACTTACCTAGTATGAAAATTAATATTTCACTAAAACAGGGATCGCTAATGATCGCTTATGCCCAGGCTTATGCTTATGCTTAGGTGGTTTCAGAAGGATATATATCTATCAGTAAATATTTAACGGTATCATGACAGCTATTGATAGATATAGGGCAGTTTCATGACAAAACTATTACCCAAAAACTTTCAGATCATTGATGGCGTGTTTCTCTTATTCAAATTATTATTGACATGGTTGACATATCACTCACTTACACCTCGCGATTGACAATTTTTCTCTAACCGACATACCATCAACTAAGTTGACTTGTCATTACCTGCTACCCACATCTTTATCAGCTTTGGCCCGTTTGCAAAAGTCCGGCCGGTTTGCAAACGGGCCGGACGTTATGCAAACGGACCGGCCCATTTGCAAACGGGCCAATTTGCGGCCCGTTTGCATACGGGCCGCTATTTGGCCCGTTTACAATGGGCCGGCCCGTTTGCAAACGGGCCTTTTCCATACGGGCCGTAACATATATACGTGCTGCCACGGCTTGCAGCCGTGTTTGGAGTGAGATTTGCTTTGCTGGTATATCATTATTGATTGCGAGAAGAACACCACCGTGGGCGACTGGGTTACGTTGTTAATCCTTTCGAAATATTGAAAAACCTGTAAGGGAGAATGGGATCTCAGCTGAGAGTTTAGTTTCTTGCAGGCATATAGCTGCCAGTCCCCTGGATCTTATAAAAGCCTGGAGATCCCCGGCGCTAGTGCGAATTCCACGACAGATCCACTGCAAAAACGTGTTAATGATGGGGGTGGAAGTTAGGGTGAGTGCCTACCAGAGGAGCTACTTGCTATTTCCAGTATGGGCCCCCTGGCCCATAGGTTTTCTTTGGGGGCCCAGAGGGCACCCCACTTTGCCTGGGTCGAGACGATGCCCCAGGCCTAGATGTCCCTATTGATGCTGCTCGGGCTTTAGAAGGTTGTGGCTGGCCTGGAGGAGTCCCAGATGCCACACGTTTGGTGGGAGATCTTCCCCTAGTGCTATCCTCCCTCCGTGACCCCTCAAACTGCCTCCTGACAGCTGCAACCGACGTCGGCGGCGGTGGGGGTGGCGGAGGGGGCTGATTATCGGACAGAGGAGAAAAGGCCGGAGTAGAGAGCTGACCGTCAACAGAGATTTCAACGGGGGGCTGGACTGGGGACGGAGTGTTGGAGGCAGGAGTATTCCCCTGCTCCCCGCCCCCACCCCAGTCGGGGCCAGAGGCGGCGGAGGAGGGGCGGGAGGGATGGGTGGAGGAGGTGCCGCCTCCGGCTGCAGTGTCGGGGCGGTGGGCTGGCCAGAAATGACCAGCCCCATCCTTCCCTGCTAGGCGGATAAAGTCCGCCAGGGTCAGGGAACGGATAACCTCCTCCGGGGTCACCTTTCTTATGTAGTGTGACATGAAATATGTGGTGCAGACACGAAGCATCTCATTTGAAAAGGCAGAGGGATCCAAGACATACAGGAATAAAATGATTATTAGGATAAAGAAAGAACTGACCAGAATTACCCCGAATCAGTGGCGGATCCAGAGACCTTATTTCGGGAGAGGGCTACTGCTATTACCTCGGAACAGCCTCCGGCTTGTACCATTAAATAAATTCATTTCGTCATTTTGGGTGGGTGGGGGGGGGCCTTCAGCCCCTTAGCCCACCCACTTGTATCCGCCACTGCCCTGAATTGTAATTTTTTCATCTTCTACTTGGTAACTCTAATGTTCAGCCCCGGTAGGTGTTGGAGCATCGAAAATAACTCACGTCTCTGAGATATGCTCGTGTAACATCTCCTAAATGAAGCATCTGCATGCCCTACTTTCATCACCCTTGCATGCCTATTTTGAATTAAAAACCATAACACCAATTTTATCTGCATAAAACTGCCGCCCCGGTAGCTCAGTTGGTAGAGCGTTGGGCTCCGGCCCGCTGCTCAGAAGCATGCAGTGGCAGGGCATGCCCGTGCTTGGGATCGGTTCCCCTGAGACGCTCCAGCGCTCAATAGTTTACCCGACGTACAGGTCGGCTGGCAACTGACTGGTGAGAGGGTGACCTGAGCGGGGTGGCCGTCCCTGTGCTTTGTGGGACGTTAAACTTTGGCTTCTAAATTAACCCTCCATTGAGGGAGTTGCTCGTTCGGGTGGTGGGGTCGGGGTCTCCGTGACAAGTCCCTTGATGACTTTAGTGAGACTCCGATTCCACCAGTCGTACTAGGAACAACTTGAACAAGATTTATAAAAAATGGGCATAGCTATGTTCAGAAAGGTCGGAAACAACAAAATAACAGCGTGCAGTTTTGATCTGAAACGATTTTTTCAGATTCACTACACTCTAGTGGGGGCGCCGAGACTCGTATCCGGGGAGGGAGTGCTGTGGCGGGTCCAGGGGACTGGTAACAAACATTTCCCCCAACGGAAAAGCTCGGGGAAAACTATGTTTTACCCCAAAGCTTTCGACCTCGTTTTTGCCCCGACTCATTTTTAGTTTATAAACAAGGTTTTGCTGCTTCAATACTCTCAACTTCAAACAGAACCAGTAACTTCACTGTAAACATTGAAACTTGGATAGCAAAACAAGCAGCTTGTGCCCACATTTTACACGCCGTGACTTTTTTTTGCTTATGACGGGCTTAGACCGAAAACGTACAGTCTAGCTAATGTTGACATGGTAGGTATATAAGAAATGGCAAAATCTTCCACTGCGTGATGTTTTTTCGACTTTGACTTGCTTCCCCCAAACCTACCGGCTAGATCCGCCACTTAGAGGGTGGGCTGGGAAACAACATTTCAGGGGGGCATCGACTTTTCAGGGGCCGCCGTGACCATTTCAGGGGCCGCCGAGAGTCGATCGGGGAATGCCCCCTCCCCTACACTGAGAGAAATTTTTTATTCCTATGTGCTCTATCAAATCCGGAATCACGGTCTGCTCGAGCATAAAATGATGCCATGAAACCTTATTCAAGGAACATTTGAGCATACTTGCTCTCATTAGATCCTCTTCCTAGCATAATTCCAGCACAGGAAGTGTTTATGTAGGCCTTAAAAGCTTAAAATGATTCTCGGCTTCTAAACATTATGGAAAGAAGCTTAATATGATACCAATATGGTGTTGCAAGTTGGATTTTTTATACCACAAAGCATCATTTTACCATAGGTGCTCGACCTATTCTAGCCGCGAAATTCAAAGAGCTATTAATATCCTCTTCAAAAGTTTCATATCATACTAGGAATCAATATATTCTGTCACCAGAAATAACCAGGAATATGGGAGCTTTAGCTGCAGAATCATGCGAATCCCCAGTTGATCCCACGTCAAAGCGTATCCGGAGATTGCTTGCGCGTGCTCGACCCGCGATTGAGAAAACTTACTCGCCGTTTCGCGCCATCTTCAGTGTTTCTGCCATTGCACGCAGAGCTGGCCACAAAGCTTTGGCGTCGTGATCCGAGCAAAATTTGAGAGGAATAGCTGACCCTTTTCACTTTACGCTGGCACGTGCTTTTACATCGATCCAACTCAGGGTTTGACCTGAGGGGCCTAAAGAAGCCACGCTGCCTTTGGCATGGTGTACGGGAGAAGCTACATCGACAGACCTAGCGGTGATAACGGATCAAGAGGAGAAACTTAAGCTGAGTCTGATGACGGACAGACTCCGCTGAGAGCTAGTAAAAGTGAAGAAGCATACTGGGGCTGCGACGGTTCGGGCATTCATTGTACTGGTGGCGAAAAACAGGAGTCCATATGTGTCAGCTAGAGGACAGAATGCACTGAAGCCCCAAGTTTGGCCGCGCAGATCAGCCCTTGCTATGCAAAGTTGATGAAATAGTGAGAAGCATCTGCTACTGCTGGATACAGTCACCAACGTGTCCTAAAGATAGTTTTCAGCTCACTTTGAGCTCAGATTAGAAGCGCTTAACACGCGCATTGACGGGGGTCTGAGCCACCTTCGCATTGACGGGGGCGGGTACCCGCCCCCTAAGATCTCGAGAACCACGGTAGGTAGCGGAAAACGGTAAACGGCGTTGGGCTGCCCATCCACTTCTCCATCGAAAACATTTGAACCATTTTTTTGTCAGGTCACATTTAAGGTCACGAGAGGTCAAAACATGCCCGTCATAGGGATAACATGTAAATTCAGTTTTTCGGCCATTAAATCTGAACAAGTAAAGATAGAGCAAAACGACTTTAACTATATGAATCCTCTTAGCAAGCCGAATCGAATGATATATAAGTTGACCTTGCTAGGTCAAATCAAGGATTTGACCTGACCTGAGGTCAGGTCAGGGTCAAATTATATAAAATGCATATCATTAGAACCGCAAAGCCCAGGCGAGTCTAATGCAGCTAAAATAAATGCTCTATCACCATCCGTTACTGAGTTATTCCGTAAAAACCATTTTTACCATGTATTTCCAATGGAGAGGTCATGCCTCGTACCTGACCTTAGGTCATCGATATCAAAAATACCGGAACATATTTTAGAGAACTCGGTGGGGCCATTATGTGATATGAGTTTCAATCGGATAAGTTGACCCTGCTCCGACTTATGCTATCTTAAACTTTTTTTGAGGTCGGGTCACTTGACCTGTCATGGTGACCTGACCTGAGATGACCTAACCTTAAAATTTTCACAGAAGTTGTAAAAATGATGAGGGAAAAGGTATACCAAGTACGGTGGCGCTACGCGCCGCCGTTTTTCTGCTATCTCCGAAAAACCCGAGGGGGGCGGGTACCCGCCCCCGTCAATGCGCGTGTTAACAAAGATTGGAAGGATTTTCACAAGAGCCTCTGAAGGCACGTCCATCGCTGGACAGAGGTAAGCCTCATTCTGTACAGTTTCGTGTATAGAATGATATTTTCTCAGCCATGACGGGATACTTTGAAGTAAACATGTCTACAATTATCTCTATATATCCAAAGTAAACGAGGGCTGCTATCTCTGATGACAGCGGCATGTGCTTGAATTGTAAGCCTGGACTAAATGAGAGAAGACTGTTCATTAAAGGCGTGTCATGTGCACTGAGAGCAATTTTTATTCCTATGTGCTCTATCTAATCCGGAATCACGGTCTGCTCGAGCATAAAATGATGCCATGAAACCTTATTAAAGGAACATTTGAACATGCTTGCTCTCATTAGATCTTCTTCCCAGCATAATTCCAGCACAGGAAGTGTTTTTGTAGGCCTTGACAGCTTAAAATGATTCTCGGCTTCTAAACATGGTGGGAAGAAGCTTAATATGATACCAATATGGTATTACAAGTGGGATCTTTTTACACCACAAAGCACCATTTTACCATAGGTGCTCGACCTATTCTAGCCACGTAATTCAAAGAGCTATTAATATCCCCATCGAAGTTTCATTTTATACTAGGAATCAATATATTCTGTCACTAGAAATAACCAGGAATATGGGAGCTTTAGCTGCAGAATCATTCGAAACTCCAGGATATTTTGATCCCACGTCAAAGCGTATCCGGAGACTCCGTGCGCGTGCTCGACCCGCGATTGAGAAAACTTACTCGCCGTCTCGCGCCATCTTCAGTGTTCCTGCCATTGCACGCAGAGCTGGCCACAAAGCTTTGGCGTCGTGATCCGAGCAAAATTTGAGGGGTATAGCTGACCCTTTTCACTTTACGTTGGCACGTGCTTCTACATCGATCCAACTCAGGTTTTAACCTGAGGGGCCTGAAGAAGCCACGCCGCATTTGGAATGGTTTACGGGAGAAGCCACATCGACAGACCTAGCGGTGATAACGGATCAAGGGGAGAAGCTTAAGCTGAGTCTGATGACCGACAGACTCCGCTGAGAGCTAGCGAGAGTGAAGAAGCATACTGGGGCTGCGAAGGTTCAGGCATTCATTGTACTGGTGGCCAAAACCAGGAGTCCATGTGTGTCAGCTAGATGACGGCAACATGCACTGAAGCCCCAAGTTTGGCCGCGCAGAACAGCCCTTGCTATGCAAAGTTGATGAAGTAGTGAGAAGCATCTGTTACTGTTGGATACAGTCACCCACGTGTTTTAAAGATCCTTTTCAGCTCATGTTGAGCACAGATTAGGAGCGCTTAAAAAAGATTGGAAGGATTTTCACAGGAGCCTCTGAACGCACGTCCATCGCCGGACAGAGGTAATCATTCTGTACAATATCGTGCACAGAATGAGGTTTTCTCAGCCATGACGGGATACTTTGAAGCAAGCATATGTACGATTATATCTATATATCCAAAGTAAACGAGGGCTGCTATCTCTGACGACAGCGGCATGTGTTTGAAGTGTAAGCCTGGGCCGCTCCTGGGCGATATGGGAGAAGACTGTTCATTAAAGGCATTTCATGTGTGTCTGAAAAATGGTGAACGTGATTGTTGTATAATGTTTGTGTCCTAACACAAAGTTATGATTATGTTATCTTTTCTTGAGGCTGAAGTAGACTACTGTAAACAAATTGGATTACCCTCATTATCATTAGACAAAGTTTATGTAATAGCAAGGCCACAACAGCACGATAAGTAAAATCTTTACAGAAAGTTTCAATTTAAGAAAAAACACGAAGACTAACGAGGAACATCTAGTGAACCCAATGAAACTCCAGGCACGACTCAAAATATGCCACACAGACTAAAATTGTACCAGCATTAGTTTTGCTACTAGACTAATTTTATGCCAAATGCAGACTCAAAAGAGGCGGTTTCGTTTGAGGCTTGCATCGAATTCAGTTGTCGTGTTGAGTGGAGGGGCATATTTTTCTAAACCATGTCTCGTGGAGAGCTGGAATATAATGATTCCATGACGATTTTGCTGATGGAATACATTGATGCCGTGAAGTTTTTCTATACCGAGCGAAGAATCATTTGAAACCAGTCGTCAGACATTTTATTCCCGAGCTTACGGTGATCATTCAATGAGCTTCAGAAAACACTACGTGCTAGACTCAATCCAGTCCAAGAGATTACATTGAGTCTGCGACGGAAATACAATGAGCCTGATTCTGCCTGATTCCAACCGAGTTTGACACCAGAATCCAGACTCGCTTTCAGCACCGACTCAGTTTATCCAAAAGGACTCAATTTTTCTCTCAGTGTGTGTCCGAAAAACAGTGAACGTGATTGTTGTTTAATGTTTGTGTCCTAATACAAAGTTATGATTATGCTATCTTTTCTACAGTCTGAAGTAGACTGCGGTAAACAAAGTGGATTACCGTGATTAACATTAAACAAGGCCACAATAGCTATATAAGCAGCATCTTTACAGAAAGTTTAAATTTACGAAAAACACTGAAGATTTACGAGGAACATTCAGTTAACCCAATGAAACTCCAGGCACGGCTCAAAGTATGACGCAGACTACAATTATACCAGCATCAGTTTTTCCCTAACTATACTAATTTATGCCAAATGCAGACTCAAAAGAGGCGGTTTCGTTTAAGGCTTGCATCGAATTCAGTTGCTGTGGTGAGTGGAGGGGCATATTTTCTAATCCATGTTTCGTGGAGAACTGCACTGAGAGAAAAATTAAGTCCTTTTGGATAAACTGAGTCGGTGCTGAAAGCGAGTCTGGATTCTGGTGTCAAACTCGGTTGGAATCAGGCAGAATCAAGCTCATTGTATTCCCGTTGCAGACTCAATGTAATCTCTTGGACTGGATTGAGTCTAGCACGTAGTGTTTTCTGAAGCTCATAGAATGATCACCGTAAGCTCGGGAATAAAATGTCTGATGACTGGTTTCAAATGTTTCTTCGCTCGGTATAGAAAAACTCCACGGCATCAATGTATTCCATCAGAAAAATCGTCATGGAATCATTATAGTCCAGTTCTCCACGAGACATGGTTTAGAAAAATATGCCCCTCCACTCAACACGACAAATGAATTCGATGCAAGCCTCAAACGAAACCGCCTCTTTTGAGTCTGCATTTGGCATAAATTAGCATAGTTAGAGAAAAACTGATGCTGGTATAATTTTAGTCTGTGTGGCATACTTTGAGTCGTGCCTGGAGTTTCATTGGGTTCTCTGAATGTTCCTCGTAAATCTTCAGTGTTTTTTCTTAAATTTAAACTTTCTGTAAAGATGTTACTTATATAGCTGTTGTGGCCTTATTATTGCATTAACTTTGTTTAATGTTAATCACGGTAATCCACTTTGTTTACCGCAGTCTACTTCAGACTGTAGAAAAGATAACATAATCATAACTTTGTATTAGGACACAAACATTAAACAACAATCACGTTCACCATTTTTCAGACACACATGAAATGCCTTTAATGAACAGTCCTCTCCCATATCGCCCAGGAGCGGCCCAGGCTTACACTTGAAACACATGCCGCTGTCGTCAGAGATAGCAGCCCTCGTTTACTTTGGATATATAGATATAATCGTACATATGCTTGCTTCAAAGTATCCCGTCATGGCTGAGAAAACCTCATTCTGTGCACGATATTGTACAGAATGATTACCTCTGTTTGGCGATGGACGTGCGTTCAGAGGCTCCTGTGAAAATCCTTCCAATCTTTTTTAAGCGCTCCTAATCTGTGCTCAACATGAGCTGAAAACGATCTTTAAAACACGTGGGTGACTGTATTTAACAATAAAAGATGCTTCTCACTACTTCATCAACTTTGCATAGCAAAGTTGTTGAAGGCTGTTCTGCGCGGCCGAACTTGGGGCTTCAGTGCATGTTGCCGTCATCTAGCTGACACACATGGACTCCTAGTTTTGGCCACCAGTACAATGAATGCCTGAACCTTTGTAGCCCCAGTATGCTTCTTCACTCTCGCCAGATATCAGCGGATTCTGTCTGTCATCAGACTCAGCTTAAGCTTCTCCTCTTGATCCGTTATCACCGCTAGGTCTGTCGATGTGGCTTCTCCCGTAAACCATACCAAATGCAGCGTGGCTTCTTCAGGCCCCTCAGGTCAAAACCTGAGTTTGATCGATGTAAAAGCACGTGCCAACGTAAAGTGAAAAGGGTCAGCTATTCCCCTCAAATTTCGCTCGGATCACGACGCCAAAGCCTTGTGGCCAGCTCTGCGTGCAATGGCAGGAACACTGAAGATGGCCCGAAACAGCGAGTAAGTTTTCTCAATCGCGGGTCGAGCACGCGCAAGCAATCTCCGGATACGCTTTGACGTGGGATCAAAATACACTGGGGTTTGGAATGATTCTGCAGCTAAAGCTCCTATATTCATGGTTATTTCTGGTGACAGAATATATTGATTCCTAGTATAAAATGAAACTTTGATGAGGATATTAATAGCTCTTTGAATTTCGTGGCTAGAATAGGTCGAGCACCTATGGTAATATGATGCTATGTGGTGTAAAAAAGATCCCACTTGTAATACCGTATTGGTATCATATTAAGCTTCTTCCCACCATGTTTAGAAGCCGAGAATCATTTTAAGCTGTCAATGCCTACAAAAACACTTCCTGTGCTGGAGTTATGCTGTGAAGAGGATCTAATGAGAGCAAGCATGCTGAAATGTTCCTTTAATAAGGTTTCATGGCATCATTTTATGCTCGAGCAGACCGTGATTCCGGATTAGATAGAGCACATAGGAATGAAAAATGTTCTCAGTGTGGAATATAATGATTCCATGACGATTTTGCTGATGGAATACAGCGATGCCGTGGAGTTTTTCTATACAAAGCGAAAAATCATTTGAAACCAGCCATCAGACATTTTATTCCCGAGCTTACGATGATCATTCTATGAGCTTCAGAAAACACTCGTGCTAAACTCAATTTAGTCCAAGAGATTACATTGAGTCTGCGACGGGAATACAATGAGCCTGATTCTGCCTGATTCCAACCGATTTTGACACCAGAATCCAGACTCTCTTTCAGCACCGACTCAGTTTATCCAAAAGGAATCAATTTTTCTCTCAGTGTAGGATCCGCCTATGAAGGATATCAATGTGTGTACCGTGACCCAAGGAGTTTAAATGATATGTGACCTGATCATTTTAAGTCGCAGATTCATCTTAACCACAGGACAAATAAGTGCTTATCAGTCATTTGGCATTATTTAAGTCCTCGGATAATGTCTGTCATTATGAAGTTATGACTGTATCTTGATTCGCCGTCGATTGTGAATTGTTGAGAGATGCATTTCCAACAAATTTCATTATTGAAGGTTTTAAATCACAACCAGCCCAATCTAAACCACGCTCGTGAACTTCGGGGACTCCCTACGTTTGTGTGCAGATTATGGCAGACACTCTAAAAATAGACTAAGACCATCAAAAACGGTTTCATTGTTAAGTCTTCCCAGAAATTGAGGGCTCAAGCTCATTTGAGGTAATTGATCTTTGTCGGCATAATGTGATGTTCTCCCGCTAGGCCTCACAGATTAGAATATATTTCAAGGCTCATTTGACGAGCAAACGGATTCTGTTATCAGAGGGGTTGGGGGAGGAGAGCCATGCGCATCGAACTAAAACTGGCAATCAAAACTTCAAGAGCAGTGTACACACTCACAATATTGGAACTCCAGGACAGGGCGGCAGGAGCAGGTGAACGGAAAGCACTTGCTGTCATAGGCGGATCCAGGGGGCATTCCCCCTCCCTGATTGACCCCCGATGCATATGCGGATCCAGGATTGCTGATCGGGAGGGGTAGGGACGCATGGTCGGGAGGGGGCGCCATCTGGACCAGAGGGGCTAGTTTAGGATCGAAAAGTCTATCAGCTGGGCACCAAATCCTATGGCGGGGCGCCGGTACTCGCATCTGGCGGGAGAGAGAAGGAAGCGACAATTTTAGGGTGCGTCATCGATCTTCCAGGGTGCGCTGAGAGTCGGTCGGGGGTGGAGTGCCCCCGTGTTCCCACCTCATGGATCCGCCTATGCCTGGGCTTCCCTGAAATGGTGAAGGTGCCCCTCCCCAAAATTTCCCTTCCCACCTCCCGCCCCTGGATGCAAGTACCGGTTCCCCCACGAAAGGATTTGGCGCCCAACTGATAGGTTTATCGCCCAAAAGTGGCGCCCGCTGGTCCAGACGGCGACCCTGACCATGTCTCCCCGATTGAAAATCCTGTATCTGCCTATGCTTACTATGTATTTGCCATTATAGGCATCAGACGTATGCTTCGTACTATATGTAAACTGCAATTTGCAGAAGGGATATGGTCGTTGGGACTTCCTCCACAAGGTGTTTTTGGGGTCGGAGCTATCGTTCTGTATTTACAGCGCTTCGTCAGCGAGAGTATCGGATGGTCAGCAAAAGTATCGGATGAAGCGACTTCATCCGATACTTTCACGGACGAAGCTCTGTAAATGCAGAACGAATGCTCCGATTAAAAAAGCACTTTGTGGAGTAAGTCCCAACGACCATATCCGAACATCCCAACTCCGCACCACGTCGTTTCCAGAAATTTCCAGAAAGGGCTTACTCTGTTGTGGTTTATATTTGCCTCAGTATCAAAACGCAACGTTGCCCAATTGTGCCTCAGGGACAGAGGTGCAGAAAGTATGCTGGCTGTCACAAACTCGATGCGACGTATGCCTCCTCTGTCACACAGAGCTGGAAATTATAATTGTATACTTGAATATTATTTCCAATATGCTGAATGTCCTCTACCTGTCTCTTACTTTTTGCAACAGACAAGGTTCAAGCACCAAACCATTATAGCATGAAAGTAGTAAACTGTGTTTTCATTTTTAGATCATGTTTTTGTTTTTGGAAGGAAAATTTCCAATTATGGATCATTGTTTCCAGTATTGGGATCATAACTATTATTGGCAACTCTGACCGCAGTTTCCCTCAATGACATGCGTTTTCCTTTTTGAAAAAGTTTCCATTTTTGGAAGGAGTGTTTCCAATTATGGTACATTTCACCATGATTAAATGTAGTAATTATCATGAAAATAATTATTATTGGGAACATATCTATTAATGGGAATGTACACACAATTGGGAAACCTAATCACAGCTTCCCCCCACTAAACTTCTATCTCACATATCAAAAAAGGGACAAAAATGTCAATGTTAACATAGGATTTTGATCTACCTAAAAATTATGGTAAAGTGTACCTTAGGTACCATTTTTTATAGATATATCAAATGCTTAAAATTTGCCTCCAACCCACGATTATCACCTGCCTGGTCATTTTTTCTTGCAGTAAAAGCTCTGGGGCAACTAGCCTGCATAGATGTAAAACTAAGTCTATTGGCCTAATAGGTACAGAGGTATTGGAATTCACATACCAAAGAAAGATCCAGTGTAGTCAAAATCCTGCTTTAACTCCATGCAGTTCAGGTCCTGTGTGTTGCTTACTACCACTGGTAGTAAGCAACACACCCTTAACCAGAGCTTTTCTAAGTCTCTTTCTTTCTGAGATTTGCTGTGATTTTCTGAGATGAGAAGGAAGTCTACTAGGCCCCCTCCAGTGCACGTTAGTGCCACTGCCAGGCCCCTCTCCAGTGTGGGTGTTAACACTTTGTGGAGGACTGCATTGGCACACATTTCCTATCTGTACAATATTGATATAATAATTTTATCATGAAATCTCACCTGAATCCCTGTTGTTGCCAGCCTGTTGCTGGCGCCAACTCTCCCAACTTCCTCCAGCTCCAAATCGATCTAACCAATCTAGGGCACAAATAAGCTAAGGCACAAGCAAGCCAAGGAATGAAAAACCAAGTTTGATATGTGAAAGTTCATCAGTCTAACAGTAGCCTACATTCATCTTGGATTAGCTATGGGCAGCAATATTTATTCTAGCTAGTTTTAGCCTGCACTTATCTCAGATACACCTAATAAATATGCCCTCAAAATAAGTGGCTTCCCACCTGTTTGAATTATTTGGCAGGCTCTACATCACATAAAAATTCCGAACTTGTCTTGCCGCTGTTGCGCAGTTGAAGTAGAATTGCTGCCCAGCTATGTTTATTTTTTCATTCATTTAGTACTTTTCTTAGTAGCTTTTAGGCGTACTTTATACTAAATTCGAAGAAATAGGGGCCAATAAATCGAAGACACTCAAACTGTAAATATGATTTCACCTGAAAAAATGGACAGAGAAGTACTTGATAAAGTATCTGCGTTATCGTTAAGGCCTTAAATATGCCCACAATCGTGTATTTCTCGAAAAAAATGACTGTCACATTTCAGGTATCTAGGCGACAACTTTCTGCTAACTACTAACAATCGGCACCATTGGGCTGCATGTTAAAATCTGGCAACTGTGACAGTGGTTTGCGGGTTTTCTACAGCGGGGGTCTCTCGTTTTAGTAGAAACTGACAAAAGTACCAATATTGTGTCACTAATGGTACGCTGTGCAATTAAAAAAACAGGGCTGCTAAATTAAAATATTTGCTACACGCTTCTTTCTGTATTTCGAGAATATGTGGTTTGATTTTGAACCATATAGTCAGGATTGCTATTTTGTCACAATTATGCACCTCGATTTTCGTAAATGTGTCACAAACTCCAGTAGCCGAGTTGGCAAGTTTCTGCACCTCTGCTCAGGGAGATCGGATTATTTTATCGTTATTGATCTGATTATTTTAATTAGACACATTCTATCTCATGATAAGTAGAATGGAAGAATTTGCTAGGATATATACATATACATTCAAACTGCCTTAGCAGATTTTAGGAAAGGAAATTGATAGGTCACCTTTGGAAATAAGCTCGCACGGAACGAAATTAGGCCTCAAGTTGGTGAAATGTATAGCGTCTGGAAAATTTGGAATGCACTAGGCCTTATGTTTTATGGTAGTTTGTTTTATTTTAGGCATTATATTCACTGTAAGCCGCACAGCATAGACAAATGAACAAAAAATGTTTACTTTCCTCATTATGGCTAAATATATTCAGAGTATACCTCTCTGAAAAGGGACATTTTGATGGTCATTGTATTCGTACCTGAAGGGATGTCATATGCCATTGATGTCATGCCCCACGAGGTAGCGTATCATTGCTCACTCTGGCATACTTAAATGTACTGAAGCTGCAGCATCTTCAAAATGTCGTAGGAATGCCCACTGTAGCCCCAATACACAGCCACTGTAGTGGCAGTGACTGCAAGAAGAACAAAAAGACTTGCATGCAAGAAGATCCGAATGGATGAGAGGTGCAGGATAGTCACTTCTGGTTATAGCGGCCTTCCGATTTGCACCTCTTTACCGAATAATCTCATTCGGTTTATGACGGAACTTTCCAACTTGGCACGGCCTTACTGCTTGTCTTGATAGCGGCTGCTGGGGGTACCCACGCCGCGCCGCCTATCAGCGTCATCTTTATTTCACGCACAGCCTGCGGCGGTACATGTCTGGGGTCTGTTTGAACACGGGCAGTAATGCCTTCACACGCACTAGCCCGGGGTGATAGCCGCATGCGTAATTGAATTCGATATCGAGAGAGTATCTCCATCACTCAATTCAAGCGCGCCTCGTATAGAAGCCAGTTGGGCATGGGCACAAGTAATGCAGGCAAGTGCATACGTAACGGTTCTGTGGCAACGAGGGGCGGAATCAGTAGAATATTTTCGTCAATTTTAAGTGGGCAGATCATAATTGATTCATCTTTAGTTTGAAAATTAGAAGTGAAACATTTTGATACAAAAGAAATCTAAACACTCAAAATACTTCGCATTTTAATAAACACATTGATGAAATTAGCGATTTGTAGAATGCTTCGGTACCATTTGTTCGTGATGGTCTCTTAAACTTAGTGACTGAGTTTTTGTTATTGCAAAGTGCGGCGACAAGAAGCACCCGCGAAAATATGAAAATATACTGGTTGGCCGATATCCTCGAACCTGAGATGGAAATTATTTGAGCTGTTATCAGTTTATTGAAACGCCTCGATTTCCACGCCATCACTCCGTGAAGCTCCGCGTCCAGGTTCATTGCACAGTTGCCACCGTCTTCTTTGCACGGTTCGGCGTCCGCTTCGCTCTATTCCTACCTACCGTCTTGGAGTCGTCGGTTAACCTTGCTGCGTCGATAACACGGGACCCTCAATAAGCTCGGTGGCGGCCGCCACCGTCAGTCCTCCCAGCGCGCCCGCTCGAGGCGCCCGGGGCGATTTTGCACGTGCTTCCCGCCTGTCACGTGACCGCCTGCGGTGTTGACAGTGCGCGAGGAGTCTAAAGGTCAGAACTGGATTTGAGGCGCGAGTGAAAGGGGTGATTAAGCGGGGTGATTAAGGCTCTAATTAAGCGGGGGTCTTAGAATGCGGTGTGGCTCAGGGGTGATTTTCCCGACACCACTGTCTGAGCTTTTGGTAAGTGCAGGTGGAAGGGGAAACGCATATATCTCGTAGTGCTAGTGATTATTTTAGGTGTCGGAAACCCTATTTTTGCTCATCTTTTGCTCATGGGACCTTTCGCTGGCTTTCAGAGACGCACTTCTGAATTCTAAAGTATCGCACATTCCTATCTGAATCTGAATCTGAATCTTAAAGTACACAACTTATGCCCTAGTTGTGACTGGAAGTTAGACAGCAACATCTCTCGAAACAACTCAATTTCAATGGTACATCGAGGCGTCCTCGCCTGCTTTTGCCCTTGTGGCTGCCATCTGAACCTGAACTAAACAGCGTTTCAACTCATGTCATGGAACATGGTTTTGAGTTGGGATTCGAAACGATTGAAGGTGGATGAATTTATACTATTTTTGCTGGATTACGTTTGGAAACGTTGCTTCTTTTTAACACTTGCGCATTAGCGCTGGAAAATGTTACTGAATTTTGTTTCCCGAAAGCAAAATTCTTGTTTGAAGTTGATTTAAGTTGATTTAATTATTTTTGCTGTCTAAATAGTCTTCCACGAGGAGCATTAGTGTCACACCATTCATTTTTTGTAATAATCTTGTAATGCTCGGTGGGAGCCAGCCGATGAACTTTTATGATGGCAAAGCGCATTTTGCGTATCCCAGTGGCAACGACGAACACAGTAGCATCAACATAAAAACTGTTAATTTATTTAGAGCCAAGACGTTGACTAAAGAATCACGTGGTTCTTCTGTGCATACACCTCGGAAGGAGGAGCCAGAAGGGGCGTTGCCCCTCGCTCTTGATACCAAATTTCCAGGTTTCAGTCGAATTGGAAATGCATATTGAAAAGTTCCTAACTATTATTTGGGGAAGCTAACAAGAAGCCGTATACGACGAGGTTTTATTTCGTAAGAGAGAAGTTTCTTGTCAGCTGGAAACAATGACGGGTACTAAAGGGAAGGTTAGGGGCTCAAACCCACCCCCCCGAAATATCGGAGAGCGTACAGTAAACGTTTCTTACTCGTTCGACGGCTGATGCATTTCTGGAGGCTGTTCCGAGGCAATGCCGGGGAAGGCTCCAACCCCCATCTCCTCAAATGAAGCCCTGGACTCACCACTGACTGGAGGTGGAAGCTTCGCTGGGTCCTCCCTTTTTGCTGGTGGTAACGCGCATGCTCAGATACTGAAGACGGAACTGGGGGGGGGGCAGCGGGGCACGGTGACTCCCTTAGATAAGAAATATAAACACTAACCATATGGTGTTGACTGGAAAGAAATGTGTTGAAAAGCCCATGCCCAAGTGTAATTATAAGTGCCCCCTTAAATTTGGACGTTCCGTCGTTACTATGCATAGGTGAAACCAAATGATCTCTTAGTGGACGAAAACGAAGATATCTCGAGAATCTATAATGCTCACTATTTACTATAATCTATAATGCTAAGTTTATCTGAGTCAGGATCTGTGAAAAATAGCCATTTTCCCATTCGCTTATGCAGGGGTACAGAAGCCAGAAGAGACCCGATCCTTCCGACCGAGATGGGGGAAAATCTCGGGGAATACGAAGTTTATCAATCTTCCAAACTGAACTTGTGCCCATTGAAGTTTATAATCCCAAACAGTCCTTTCGTTTTAGTGTGGTATCACAATTAGGTACCCAAACTACTCATTCTGTTCTTGGGCTATAATTATTTCCTCTTTTGTAAGGATTTAAAAGCCATTCTCGGATGGTGAAACCTCTTTACATGAATGCAAAATCTAATATATAGTTGGGAAAAATAAGCAATTGTTCTGACCTCTGCAGGGATGGCCCAGGGAATTGTCCTTGTTTTCGAAGCTGAATGTCCAATTCAGCAGAACCGGTGTTGGTGCTCTCATGAAATGATAGGGGTCCAGACCGTTCCACTATAAATTCTAACACCTGGAATGTTTTCGACTATTTGGAAGTGACACTGCTTGGCCTTGCTTCACCTCATAGATGCTGGAATCAGGAGCTTTTCACGCCTCCCCTGAAGTGAGTGCTCCCCCGTGGACGTTGCCCTCAGACGTCGGGAGCCGAAGGTACCCTAATCGCCATCATAATGCCCTTCAAAAACTGCACGGCACAGGCACCTTAAAATCGCTATTAGAAAGAAGACCTGGCACATTCGCACAGTTTTTCCTCTGTCTTACATTGTTCGCCTCTCTTCCGCTTCCATCCACAAACCTCTGTTCAACTGTATGGCCGCTCCGCTCTGGTCAACGGGGCCCAAATTTTCCTCCGCTGCTTCCTTCGGTAACTATTTGGTTATGGCTAAAGGGACTGTGACACCGTGGTACAATTTCAGACTGAAGTGGTTAAAGGAGCATTTTATTGGAAATTATAAATTTGTCCCTATTTCTGCTGAAAAATGGCTAGTAACCCTACTATGCTGCTTTATTTATTTTTTCTTCTGTTAGAGGCAAACCAATCTTCAAATAATCAGCGTCACGTTGAATCGGCATACGATCAGATAATGCTTTGTGCCAGATTGAACTTCTCTTGTTAAAGGGAATGTGGCACTTTGGTCGAATCCTGGAATTTAGTGTAATTAGGGGTACTTTTAGCCGCAAATCATGGAAGCGTCCATGATTTCTCTACAAAAGTACAATAAGCTCAATATTTTGATTTTTAAGATGTTCCTCTAGGGAAATAAATAAATATCTGCCTGGGGATGATGTCATGATCTGGCAACCACTACCATATGCAATAGGCTTCAAGGGCTTCGATTGACTGATATTCACCGTGACGTCAGCATATGTCATGACACCAACAACTGACAACTGTGGCCTGCTGCAAAGGGTACATGCGAGGTACATTTCAGGTAGTTTTTAGCTTTTCTCTACGGAGATTTTGAGTTTCAAGACAAATTATATATTGAGCACCGGGTTTTCTGGCATGCTTTACAACTTGGCTATCTCAGTTAAAATCACGTTATAAAGGTGTCACATTCCCTTTAACGCCACGTTTGCATACCAATACAAATAGGTAATGCGGTTTTAGCTAACGATGGTTATTCTTAGTAGCTTAAGAAGCCCTGATCAATTTCTGCTATTTCTCTTCATACGTTAAAACATATTTCAGATTTCAAGCTAGTCATTGAAGGAAGTTGTACGATCTGTATTCGCCGGTACCAAAGACACGTTTAGCACGTAGTTTTTAACCCTATTTCCGTCAGGCTCCCGGCTACCCCTATTTCCGGCAGGGGGGGCAATATCGGCCCACCCCCCTAAGATCTCGTAATCTAACCGGCCGATTTTGAAAATTCAAAGTGCCATAGATTCCTCTGCTGCTAAACTTTATTTTGAAAAAAGAAAATTTCAAAATTTTTATTTTTAGGAGAAGGTCGTGCAAAATATACAATTTTTGTGTATTTTTTTAGATTTTCCATAACCCTTGTCTCTGTTGTACGATTTTCACAAAACTAGTTCAGATTTACAAATAATTGACCCAAAAATTTTCCTATACTCGAGTTACGCAAAAATTCGAAATTCAATGGCAGTTCCAGGACCAGGACTATGAGGGGAAATATATACAACCTAAAAAGTTTTTGTTACGCGGATTAGAAGCCGTCATATACTGCTTGGCATCTTTGACACATAAATAAATGAGAAAAAAAGTGAAAAACTCATCAGGGGCGGATGCAGTAAGGTAAAACAGTGGAGTAAAATACATACCAACAATATGCGAATGGTATGCATGAGTATATTAGTCCCTCGACTAGTTGAAATTTAATTTCTGATAATTTTTACCCTCCCATGGCAGCTCTGGGAAAGGGGGTGACATAGGCGGATCAAGGACTCGTCGTGGGGGGTGGGGGGTGATTGGAAACACATTTTCAATATACAACGATATTGAGTCGCGGCGGTGATACTGGCTGGGAATATACATTTTGAAAATGTGTAGTGACTGGACACGCCTCTGGTAATCTAGAATTGGTTTATAACTATTTTGAATTTTCATATACCCAATTGTATTCGCCCTGACACGGCTGTAAGCAGTCTTCTCACTTACTAACGTTTAGTCCTTCTTGATAACATTCCCCCATTTTGAACTGCTGTAACCGCCCCTGATGAATACAAATAGTGACAATTGTGAATGCACTATCATCTCACATAAGAAATGATATAATAAAACCATATAACTGGTATCAGGATCAGCAGAGACGGCTTCCTTTTACAAAAACCCATCGCATACGATAATACTTGGTTTGTGGATAGAACCTCCCCCAAAAACCCAGCCATAGCTCCGCCCCTGGTAAATATATAATCTTGAAAATTTCAGAAAACCTGCCTGTACTAGTTTTAGGAAAAGTCAGGAAGTTTCAAAGTTCTATCGCAAGCCGTTTCGGAGATATTCTTGAAAAACCTGAAGGGGGGCAATATTAGCCCTCCCCTGCCGGAAATAGGGTTAAAGATGGTGATGCAATAAATATGTATGTGCGCAGTAAGACTTGAAAAGGACAGCACTTTCCCAAGGTTACCCCATACCACGTTACCACCCGGAGACAAGGGGTCGAGAGGCGTTGCTATTTTTTTACCTATTTTATCTACGAATGGTAAGTTCTGGGACAAATGAAGTATTGACCAAGTGGTTTCTCGGCCTGCTCTATCATATACCTATCACAGTTCAAATCTTATGAAGGTGCCACATTCCCTTCAAACACTCAACTCTTAAAAAAAAACTTGAAAATCATGCCGGGATGGCGCTCCCCAAAATGCAGAAAGTGTTCAGAGCGGGCGCTATGTGGTGAATGTTGACCCACTGAGCGTCCGCCTCCCCTCCCCTGTTACTGCAATCCTAGAATCGTGTCGGGCTGCTTGGGCAGAGCTCGCATTATAAAAAATATAATGAAAATGTGACGTGGAAATGCGGGGCCAAAAATCTTTGGGTTTGTACGAAGGCCGGATCGGCGATAATGTATGCCAAAATGAAAATAAAGAAACAGACTAGCAAATAAGTCACTGATATTCAATTCCAGTATTTCGTCAGGTGCAAGTAGGCACACAATACGTGTGGCGCGATCATAAAAATATCACCGTAGTCTCAAGCTGGTTGTTTGCATCAATACCGTTGCTGATGTTCCCACATATGTATGTATATCACTAAGCGACAACACTTTTTAGCATTCGCCCTGTCCGATGCATTGGTGCCATATTTTCTGAATTTCTGAAAGATTGAAGCCACCGTAACGTCGTCGCCACTTGGCCGATTTTCCAATCCGTTTACTTCGGTTGTCATGCTAGCCTGAGAATGCTCCCGGTTTGAAGAAGCAGCGAAGCGTTTTCGCTCGTCTGATTTCTTTACGCGTTTCGTTGGAACCCAACGCGCGCAAAATCCAGGCGCTTAAACTGAACAGCAATGTTGACAGTTGTTCTGCACGGCTTTTCTGTCAGTAAGTCGGGGTCTGTTCTGGAAAAAAGGTGTGTATCCCAAGTTACCAGCGGCAGCGGGCCGCTCTGTTCGTGTAGTGGCCCGATGGCGAAAGTTGCTGGCGAATAAACAAAACGCTTGAGGCAATAACCTACGCAGGCGAGTCGACGGGGCTTTGTTCAAGCGCTGATATAAAACAGAACCACGGGCCTAAGTGCTTTGCTAGGGCGGCCGTCGGTCCAAACGTGCAAACTGACGTAAAAAGAAACACGGGGGATTGTCGCGGGCACTGAAGCGAAGCTAGAATCCCGTCGGCGAAATCGTTCAGTTTGTTACCCCATTAGCCTCGATGAAGCTGAGCCTCGGGTGACCGGCTCGTGTTACTGTCTTACTGGGTGAGAGAGCAGTAAACGACCTGCAAACAATGGACTTGGTAGTTAATGGTCCCTCACAAATATTCCAAACATTCCAGCGCTCTCAGCGCCGCCGGCTATTTCCGGAAGCGAAATGTTGACCCAGATTCCATTTGAGAAGAAACGTTGGCAGCTGGGTAAGTTTCTTCACTGCTCTCAAGTTGGGCGTTATCAAACATGGATTTAGGTTTTAGAGTTAACATGTGTTTGGATACCATTTTATCAATGCTAGGGCCAGGAATTGGGGGCAATTTAGTCATTTTATGGACATGTGTGGTGAGCGAAAGAGAAACCAATAAATTGCTTATGCCAGTTATGATGGGTTTTATTTATTCATTGAAGAAGGAGAAAGTGTTTCCATAACAAACCAATGGTGAGAAAAACATCCGAGTTACAAGAAGATGTGTTACGCGTTTTCTTGGCTGTGGAGACAGTTCCACATTTTCTTGCCTCTCTTGCTGATTGTTTGCTGGCCTACCCCGGAGCAACACCAAAACGAGTCGGGCTGCTCCTGTGGCTATTTTGCGGGTAGTTAGAACAAGCTGCTACCTTGCTGAATAACCAGTCCTTCGGCGACATCGGTTCATATTGTAAACCGTGCTTCGAGTGGTGAAATATAAGACTGAAATTGGAGACAATTGGGTGAGTTCTGTAGCTACGCCCCCGGTCTAGAATACAATGTAAAGCTAGATATCCGGCGCGCAGGATTTCAATCGGTATAAAAGAACATTAAGGAATACCAGTTGTTATTGAAGTTACAGGCGTCATGGTTTTATTTGCTGTTATAAGCTTTACGTAACGGTTCATCAATTAACTTTTGTGACAGATGGCAGAGCTAGTAACAGAGGACAGCGCTGATGATTGTTTCCTTAAAAATGATAATAATAATGATAGCGATACTATAATAATAAAAAATAACAAGGGATTAACACTCACTTTCTTTAAAACCGCTACAAACGGTTCACCAAAAATAAGCGTCTATGCTATTCCAGAAGTTACTAAGAGGCCACGTGGGATTATGAAGTCTTGGAGGCAAGCAGAACTCGTGTGAGAAGGGCCATTATTCCATGAGAGAGCCGTTCTACCGTGGGAAATTCACGCCTTTAGAACTCGTGGGAGAAATTCGCACGGCATAGAAAAAGGAGTGAAAACCAAGGGTGTTCACCCGGTTGTCTGACTTGCCCTTGGACATTTGCGGTGAAGTTCTGACAACGCTTGGACACGCTTGTGGGAGTCGCTGTTGATGCTGACGAGACAGGAACCTCAGTTCGCTCCTGGTTGTTAAAGGATCAGCATGGAGAGTAAGATATTTGATGAATCAAGTGCGCCTGTTACTCGGAAATGATAGAGCAGGGTGATCGCTTGAACAGTAAATCGGCATCGTGTTGGCTAATACCGCCAATTTGTTCTGTGCGTATTTGTGTCTAATCAAGGTCATGTGTCCGCAGCCGAAAACTGGAGCCAGTTGCATCGTCTTGTGAGTTATTAATCACTCAATTACAAGGGAACACATGTCAACGCTGCTAAAACGTGTGGGTTCATGTGATCACACTAAAGAACACAAGAAAGTGGCGATGACAGTGGAGTGATCGGAGCCGATGTTTGTGATTGCGATTCGTCAACGGTCCAATCCTAGCGGAGGCTTGTCGTCACTGCGTGACATTTGCTTCCGTGAACTGTGAAGCATCGGATTCAGTGCAGGCTTAGACAGTATTGCTGACAACAAAGTGTCAGGTGTATCACATCGAACAACGAAGCTAAATGTGCGACCTGACAGCGCCGGCAGCTAGGCAGCATCATCGAAAGGTAAGCAGATGACAACAGACCACAAGTCTGACAACAGCTCAAATCTCTGTCTGGCGATTATGTTTGCAAATGCGTAACGTCATCCAGTTGACGCTTATGAAGTATGAAATATTTTTGAGGGAGGGAGGGTATTACCTACTTCTGGTCTCAGTTCTTGTCGCTACCCTTGCGTTGGAGCAGCCAGACTGCACAAGTATATTGTTGCAATTGGTCAGATGCAAAGGATCGATATACATACAAATTAAGTCAGACATTGACACTTCTGTCGGTAGTGAAGCTATAGGCGTAGTTTCTGTGAGGCTACTGTATAACGTCTCTCACTGTCCTGTCAGGGTACCTATACGACCCTTTATATCCTATCTATTATCAACGTTTGGGATTTCACTGATTATCAGCAGTGTTATTTTGATGACATCACATATTGTTAGAAAAGAGGATATATTTCTGTTTTTAGCGTATGAAAGTGGGGAAAATGCGGTTTCCTGGTTTTCAGACCTCTCTTGTTCTTAAAATGCTCTCGTTGGGATTTTCAAAAAAGTGGTCCACTCCCTTCAATGACATTTACCTGGCGATACAGATTCGACCGAAGCTGGTGTTTTGCTTACTGCAGATTACTTGCAGATACAGAACAGGGACAGATGAGAAAGTTTGAGATATTTGCTCGCTGGGCTCTTCAGATAACGAAGCTTTTGGCAAAAAACGAGACCGACAAAAAGTAGAGACCAACATAGGGTAGCCACAAAAACAGCACCTTGACAAAGTTGTATGCTTCTAATATACGTGTTTTGATATTGTGTTGTTTGTATTGGAAGACCAGGTCCTATTTTAGCTCACATTCTTTACACTGACAAAACACGATAAATAATGTAGTTATGTAGTGTACGTCAGTCGGTGGAACCACGACAAAGCTGAATGTGGACTAATCCTAAATTCAATGAACGACACTGCGTCAGTGTGGATAGACGAGCTGCATTCAGGTCATAAAACAGTCATAAATGGCAACGGCTATGGGTATCTAGGCCCGACATGGCTGACGAGTGCAGCTGACAACAGGGGTGCAGCCGGCGTAAGGGCGAAGGGACTAGCTGCCCTCTGAAGCCGTCGCGAGACTCTTGAATTGCGAAGGGGACTTTTCTGGGATGTTCTCCTCCGATCAACCCTCTCACTTGAGGGAGGTTGAGCGGGAGCTCGAGGAAGCTTCGGCGCGGGAAGGTCGCTTACTAAGTTGATTTATTTGTTGCCAATGAACAACACCTAATGTCCCAATCAGATTAAGGTAGTGACTATCAGGTTATGGCTCAAACAATGGGGTCTAAAATGCACATTTTAGGAGACATGGAGGACATGGTTAGCTTAAACACTTATGTTCTTCAGCTACTGATAAAGCCAAACAACGGCGACATAGCAAACATGAGCCAGAGGGAACATAGCAATCACGCTGCCATTCATGGCTATTGCATTGCCCTCAGATCATATGTCATCGTGTTTCGCCTAACTGAGCGGTATGTCAACGGATGTATCTTAAGTAAGCATATATTGACGCTTTTCCCCACCTCTTGGTGATGCTTGAAATAAAAATTACCGGCATTGGTAAAGAACGTCTTCAAATTCTACCAAGGCAACACATTCTCTTTAATAAAACAGTAAACGTTTTGGTTTGGGTTTAGAGGAGATTTTGTCGGCTGCAGTCTAAAATGCGAAGTAAAAAATACCACTGCTTGCTTCGATCGTATGCCAATATTTCGATACGTTTCTCTCAGTTAGCCCCAAAAGGCTAGCAATCACTCAAAAACGTCCTTAGCGACCCAAATACCTTAGAAGCATTTACAACACTGAGAGAAAAAATCACCCCGATCTTTAGCGTAAACTGGTGCAATTTTAACACCTCGTTTCAGAGTACCGGTACTTGAGTTCATGGAGGATTGACACTCCATCTAATATGTTTCTGCTCCTCTCTACATTGGAGTGAATCTTCCCTAATATGAGCGTAAAGTCACTCTGCGGGAGTAATGTCACTCCCATTTGTGTAGTTAAGTATACCACTCACTCCGCAAAAAAAAGTGTTCAAAATATAGAGTAAAGCCAAAAGGGGGAGTGATGGTGCAAAAACCACCCCCTCTTTTGGAGTAACTTCGATTTACTCTACCATGGAGTATGTTCACTCTTGAAACCGAACATGATAGAGTAATGCATAAGGGGGGCGCCGAAGTGGAGTGGCCAGCGTAGCTGGCTTCCATTCAGCCGACCCGGGTTCAAGGCCCGGCGGCTTCCCTAAACAAGGAGCAAGCTGGCTCCCGAGAAACGCTTCCAACAGGGAAAGAGTTGGCGACGCCATATGACCCTGGCAGTTGGTGCGTCGATAAGCTCCAAAAATTAGTATGAGAAATGCATAAACTCAATACTTCAAACGCATTGAAAAGGTTTGTACCGCAATTTCATGTATTTACACAGTGGCCGCACAAGGCTGTTTTGACGCACCAATATGATCTCGGAATGATTGAAGGTAATCATGGTATTATTTAACACATAAATTCTTACTCGTTACGATCTTTAACAAAAACATATCACTCCCATTGGCAATTTGCAAGACAAATCGACCACAAAAATGATAAATCAACACGGTACCTCTTCGGTTATTACAAAAAAATCAAGGTTTTCAATTGTCTCTAAAATGTGTAGTTAAATTGGACCAAAACTGTAGGATTTATAGTTTCTGAAAGTTTTCGAGAATGTGCTTGCAATTCTTGCATGCGTATAAATTACAGAGGAACTCATAATCCATGTAACCCTCTCAGAATAAAAAACGGATATTTTCACCGGCCTTATCCGACGTAGATATGTTTAATTTTTAAATTTAACAAAACTCTCAAAGGAAGTGTACAGTAAATAAAATACATCATATGATTTTTTTAAATGCTATCCATGTTCAGACGGACACCGGATTCGAGTTCTTTGGTGCATTCCGGATAGAAAAATATATTGTTTTATACATATTTTATGAGTTCCAGTGGTGTTTATGGGCATCCGAAAAGTGAACGGTAATCAGATTCCCGAACACTTCCGGAGGCTATATCAAATATTTCAGATTCGGCTTCAGGGCCTATTAGAACCCCGTAAACCCATTTCAAAAGAAAATCGACTTGGCACCGTGTAGAACCCGGTCGATTTGCGATGGAATTGCCCTCATTAAGTTTGAATGTTTTAAATAGAAAAATACAAGTTAAAAATAAGCTTTCACCCAAGAATGCATGAAATACAGACAGACGCTATACCAAGTGGATATTCATTCACTATTACAAAGAATCAAAAGAAATCGCGACGCAAACAAACCACAGCGAAATCACGGAAAATCACACAGTCTGGCAGCCGGTTCTCTGGCATCCATATCACCTGAGATCAAACACCTGATCTCCGAGGAGTCTATATCACACGATAAACCACTCACACAGATTTTGCTGGCTTTTTTTGTTCCGTCCTGTATTCCAGGTACCAGTGCTTGTACATAGTCCCCGAGGGCTTTTCTCCGCAGTGTAAACAACTTGGAGTTGAACACCGTTGTCGGCGACGGAAGCCAGCTCCATTTTCCCGCATAGATCGCACGACCCACGAGTGTCAGGCCGGGCTTGTCCTCCACGGTTTTTTACCTGAGCGACAGCTCACCCAGAAGCAGGGATAGCTGGGATTCTATTTTCCCTGAAAAAAGACAAAAAAGTCAATATGATATATTCAATTCGGTGGTTTGAACTGCTTTATTTAATATAAAACATATGTGCGTCATATTCAGTTGATTCGGAGTTGTATTTAAATTTGACTGTGATTAATTTTGACGAGTGATGTTGCCCGTTTGCTGTCTTATTGTTAAATTGTTTGAACATAAGATTCGTTTTCCAGGCCAGAAGTTTTTGAGAAATATCGAGAAGTATAAATAATTTTGAACATTTCAGGTTTCTTTAAAATAAACCTGAAAACGGCATATAAAATTCCCTTGTTGCCTGGATGGAGACGGCGATTTTCCGAGGGCGGTGCAGTTCTCTCGGAACGAGAGTTACATTAGGGGTCATGTTGGGCATAGAGTTGCCATCTTTAGACACTGCAGTTTCACATAAATCCCACAAGATCCCATGGGAGCAAGGTGGGATTGTAGCTGGGACCACGGTGCACAGGCGCGGGTCCAAGGGGGTCGATGGGGGCGACCACCCCCTCCTTCCTTGGGGTAGGGGTTCTCCGGATACCTAATAATAAGCGCTCCGAAAATTGATTTGGGGAACCCAATCGCCACCCAAATGTTTAACTCGGGGACTCCTAAATAGTAGTAGTAGTACTGCTTTATTGAGGTCTCCATTACATGACTTTTCAGTCCTCAAGTCAAATACAGGGTACATAGGAGCAGAAGTCAGTAAAAGTTAAACAAAGAAGGCATCTAAAAAGCAGACAGCTAAAAACGCTAAAAAACACATTCCTTCCATCGTCCCTCAGTGTGAGTCAACCTGCTCCTATTCTGCTATTCCATGGGCTAACTGCCCGGAGGCGAAAACCTAGCCTGGCCGCCTCCGTTCTTACTCTGGGCAGCTCGAGCATGCCCGCCTCTGCTCCCCGCGTGGTCTTTCTTGACACGTCCGAGCGACGCACCATGCTCTCGGCCAGCAAGGGTGGGACAGATGTGCTTAACAGCCTTTTCACCATGGCCACATCACGCTCCTCCAACATGTCATCAAACCTCATCCATCCCAGTGCCTCCAAGGTAGACGATACGTGTTCGCGGCGGTGCAACCCAGAAGCAATGCGTGCTCCAAAATTAATGTTTTTTTAATTCTGTTTTTCTAGGTGGTGTTGCATCCTCCCCAAACAGGAAGACAATACTGAATATGGGTAAAGACCAGTGACTGAATTAGGTGCTGTTTTGTTTCGCAGGAAATTTTATGCCTCAATTTCGAAAGTCCAATGAGTATGCTGTAACACCGACGGGTCACTTGCGATATTTGTTTCTCCCATGAAAGGGCGGAATCCGAAGTAAATTCCAAGGGATTTTGCAAATGGCGCTGGTTTGATTGTGTTCGTGCCAAAATTTACCGCAAAGTCTTCTCCCATCCTTAGACGCAGAGGCTTAATCACTAGAAGCTCAGTTTTGGTAGGGTTAATTTTGAGGCGGTTTTGAGTTAACCAAATGAGGGCTGTTTCAAGTGTCCGCTCGACGCGTTGTTTAAGAATCATTAGGTCTGCAGGGGCTTCGGAATCCAAAAACTGAACATCATCGGCGTAGATGACTTGTTTTCCGAAAGGCAAGTGAGTTGCGAGGTCGTTTGAGAATATCAAAAATAACTTTGGGCCAAGCAAGGATCCTTGGATTACACCGCGAGTCACAGGTAGCGATTCTGAACTGCTTCCCTGGATTTTCTGTGATCGGCCACGCAACCAGTCTCTGAACCAGTGGTCCTCAATTCCGTACCAGCCGAGTTTAGTCAGCAATCGCTCATGCTCCACACTGTCGAAGGCGCGGGGGTGTCCGCGTTCAGGAGGGTAGAAACTTTGCCCGAATCACGGTTTTCTGTGAGGTAATCTACTGTTTCGAGCATTGATGTTTCTGTTGAGTGGCCAGAGCGAAAACCGTGTTGACTGTTGCACAAAAGAGGAGTTAAATAGTCGCCATGGTATCCTAAGAGTTGATTTGGAGACTTCCTGTGCTGGTCTGGTGCCCTGCATTATGTATGGGTGACGTTTTTTTGCTTGTCACCTTGGATTTGGAAGGGGTCCACCAAAAAATGGAGGCGCTCTCTGAGGCTTGCCCTTCCCTCTTACCGAAATCCTAGACCTGTCACTTCACGTATATGAGTATTCGACAGGTGTGGCCATTTGGACGATGGTGCTTATGCAATTAAACGGACCAGAAATGTTTGTTTGGAAAGTTCCACCCGTTGTAGGAGGTACTCACGGTTTATTTTGTGAGGGCCGATATCTTCCTTGCTCGTCAGGAGCAATATTCACCTTCATGCACCGCACTATCAGAGAATAAGTTACACAAGAGGATCACGATTATTTTACAGGAACAGCTTGACTTAAAAACCACTCCACAAACGTCTTCTGCCTTTAACACAGAAAAATAAGACAGCGCTCTTGCCATCAACGGCCCGACTTGACGTTGAGAAGGAAAATGGCTAACAGGTTGCATGGATTCTGGTGTAACGTATACCCCCTGAAGAGGCCCAATTCCTTCAGTGAGAGTATAATGACTATATGTATCGGTAAAAGTGGTTTTCATACTCTACCTTGTGGTTCTTGTTTCCAAAAGACGGGGTGAATTCACTCCATTTATTGATACTGCTCCAGCTTTTAGAGAACCAGTACGCTAGTAGAGTAAACTCACTCTTTTAAGCTACTTTTCTGTTTTCCCGCCAAAATTCACTCTTTTTCGTGAGGTATGAAGCCTCTCTAAAGAGGCGTTAGGACCAAAAAGGCGTTGGAATACTACACCCGGAAAGATTTTTTTCTCAGTGAAGCTATGGGCTCCACAGAAAGCCGTATGGGCGTTTAATTTCGGGCTCTTATCCTGCATTTTAAGAAATCTTTCAAATCAACCAGATTCGGTTCAAAATTCTGGGCGCTTTAATTTTTGTCATCACAAAGGAAACCCCTGTGACACAATTTCACCATGATCACAACACATTTTTCTCCATCAATGGAGGATCCTGATCTGCAAGTTTCTCCCGTAAAAAACTAGGTACAATATAAGTGTTGGAGATTGACTACACATTGATGGATAAGGTAATTTCGCGTCACCAACTCGTGGCCTTAGATGGGACTGCGGAGCTAGATCACGCCTTATTGAATAGACTCGCCGGGAATTGAACCCGGGACATTTGCCTCGACAGACAGGCGTCCAATAACACCGAGGCAACCTACCCTCTCCCGTTAAGGCCCCCAGCCAATATCTTAGTATATCAATAGTGTGTTCAAGTGTAGATCCAGGGAGTGGCTGCCAAATAGGAATTTCACCAACGACCTGATTTTCCCTGCTCTTCTTCATTGCCACCATATTTTCTCGATTTTGAACCCCAGTGACTCCCATCCATCGGCCTAGAAACGACCCGTGGCGAATGTGCGGCACTTTGAAGCGCTCAAACCCAATGTTAGCTTTATTTTGCATGTATTTGATGTCTTTTGGAACGAGGCTGGTAGTTTGTTCACCTTGTATTTTGCCCACGTTTGACGTTTTTGGAACAAGGCCTGCATTTTGTTCACCTCTCCTATGTTCTCACCGACTCCTGGGATCACTGCAGCAAGCGTGGCTGTAGCCTCAGGCAAAGGAAGGGGAACCTGGATTAAAAATGAATAAGTGGATAATGCCCATTCATCAGTACAGTTATTTTGCTATCGATAGCATCTTCGACGCTTTTACTCGCTGCCAGCCCTTTCATCACGTGCATATCTATCAGGCCACTTCCCACCAATTATCGCCCTGGCTCGCTTCGTTTGGCTTGCGTGACCAGTCGGTGTTTAAGTGGTTGGATACAACACAGCCGAAGCCCAATCGAATCAAATTACGGCTTGATGAGAATTGATTAATATCGACGGCGATTAACGGACTCGCATGTCTGACAGGCCACAGATGTGAGAAAACGGTATGGTCAGAAGGACCTACTTAGTCTAGCACACAATTTAGAGATGTTAGTTGGCTAAGGAAATGATTAATGTGTCTCTTCGTTTTTCAGGATAGATATTTTTGTACAAGTAATCCATTGAAGGGAAAGGGGTGGTTCATTTGAGGTATGTATTGTATATATGTGTATGTATCTATGTATGCATGTATGCATGTATGTATGTATTCATGTATGCATGTACCTATGTATGTACCTATGTATGTATGCATAATGTGTATATGTATGTGCAAATGTGCGTATGTATGCTTTTTGAGAATGCATAAAAGTTCAAAGCAGTAAAAGATGTCAAGGCGAGGCCATGCATTCATTAATAACTAGATGTTGATGGTCGCTTAACATATAGTCTCTTTTTAGAAATTCGAATGACTGGCAAAACAAGTTTTATCACTAAATTGTTGTGCTCTGATTTTGTAGAAAATGCATGCTCTTTTTGACCTGTCATTTGAATTTCTTAAATAAGAAACTTGTCATGTTAACGGGCATCGACATATGTGCACTATAATCTTGGGAATTAAACGTGTTCTACCTTTTTTCCGTTTACCTTTCCTTTTTTCCATTTAGTTTGAATGTCAAAAAGTATAAATGCGCGTCAATGGTCACGGACAATTTTTATTCTTATTTATGCCATTAATTTGTTTATTTGTTTATTTGTTTATTAAACATAATCACCAACAGACTGATGCCCACTAACAGGTGAAGTCAGGTATTAAAACTCTCTCACCAAAACTAACACATACACATAAACATGTCCGAAACACCCTAGCGCTAAAAACATACAAATGAGTAAAATGGGTGCTGTAAAAATAAAGTTATTAAAATAGTTTGAGCTCATTCCCTCTTCATATATTTGGTACATGTACCTTGGTGACCTCACACTCTTAGGTCCCTTATGTACTCCACAACGCGAGCTCTAAAATGCTATAGGTATCAACAAAAATTGAGTTGATCATGGTCAAAACCTATTAGCAGATTTTGGTATCCGGCACAGAAACCCCGAGGCAACCGTGCTTACACGGCCGCGTGGCTCGGCGAAAAGTCGCAGGTTGCGGGTCGAGCGGGGTGGAACATGAAGGCCAAAACAGTTCAGAAGAGTTTGAGAGGAAATTTTGAGGAAAATGTTGCTTTAGAAACAGAAGATCGTGTTGAACTCTCCTTGCAGCAAGAGACTGGACGCCGAAATGCCGAAGAAGTGAATGGTAATTCAAAGTGCCGCAAGACTGAGAAGTATGAGAATTTAGCCACATCAAGAATTTGTGTTGTACCCGCTCGACTCGTTTGGCATGGGATTTGGCTACACCAGCCCAGACTACTCTACCGTACTCCAAAACAGACCGAACGTTCGCGTTATATGTTGTGAGCAGTGTTTTGGTATTGAAATTTGTTGAGCGCAGGCCGGTTTGAAAAGATCGAATTAGCAGTCCTAGTGATTTGTTGGCCTGTCTGTTATGCCAGAAACGTGGGATGAGAAATTCAGTTTTGAGTCAATGATTATTCCTAAGTCACGGATTTCTTCAACAGACTCTAGGCGAGTGTTTCGATGTAGTACGTTGTCTGGACCGATGTCCGCCTGAGGGTCAACGTAATGTTTTTACATTTGGATGGGTTAGTTTAGACCCCATCTGACGGACCACTGATGCAGGTGGCTCAGGTCCCTCTGCAGCAAGAGTCCGTCGATGGCTGCTTGATTGTTCGAAAAATTTTGGCATCATCTGCATAAAGGAGACAACTAGACTCAATTTCAGCCGGAAGATCGTTGATGAAGAGTGCGAACAGAGAGGAGCATTTAGAGAGCCTTCAGGCACCCCTGAGCTGACGTTTTTCCACTCTGAGGTTTTTCCATTAAGAACAACCTCTGGCGGCGGTCGGAGAGATACGAGATAAACCAATTTAGGGCTGAATCTTTCAAATGATAGGAATTTCGGAGTTTGTAGATCAGAGTTTGTGATTGACACTTTGAAAAGCGGCCGAGAAATCTGTGTAAATAGCGTCCGTCTGGTATCCTCCGAAACGGCCTTCCACGCCGAATCAAGAAAAACAGACAGATTGCTGACGCACGACCTGCGAGGAACGAATCCATGTTGTTCAAGACAAAGAGCTGGGGAGACATTTTTTATTATTTCAATTTTTTATTTCAATATAATGATATATTTGATATAATGTAGAAACGTCGTAGATTATTCATTAGGCAGGCGTGACATCAGCAGACTGCGATTCCTGACTTTACTTGTTTAGCATGACTTGTTTCCTGGCCTGATTTGACTGCGTAACGTTATTTTGACATTATAATCTACGTAGATAATAGGGCAATACAGTCCATAGCAATATTAATTGAAGCTAGCTCGTTGAACAGTTTTTTTCCGGGACGCGTCGAAATGAAGCTACGTCATGCCAAGTTTTGCTAGCAAAGTCCGCTAAAATAAAAAGTGATTTAGTTTTTGCTCGGATGCGACGGGTTCCGATTTTAACCCGTGCCCCACCGGGGGTCCGGCACCACCTTCACCCCACTGGGGGCCATCGATGGCGCCACCTCGAACTCCGAAAATATGGGGGTTAGCGCAAATCTGCAAAGTGCTTTAGAAAGCTCGTGTGAATTCAGTAAGAAATTGCTTGGCATGCTTAAGCGCTCAGGTGAATGGTTTGACCTCCAGGGGTCAAGTTATGTCACGATAGGCTATTTCCACTCAAATATGCAATGCTTAACCCTTGCCCCGGTGGTGGGTACGAGCCACCTTCGCCCTGGTGGGGTCTAAAAAAGACCCCCACGATCTCAAAAACTAAGAGAGCTAGGAAAAAGCGCAAAATGGCAATCGAAAACTCTTCAAAAATTATATCCAAAATACTACAGTCATTTTTCTCGTCAGGTCAATACCAAGGTCACCAGACGTCAAAATAGGTCAACGTCGCTAATATGAGGTGTACTAAGCAAACCTCATATATCTCAGAAACTATGATAGCTAGAAACATGTTTTAATACCATTTGAAAGCTCTTGAGTTGCTCTTTCATTACAGTGGCAATGATTTTCGGGTCAGGTCAAAGCCTAGGGAGCTACAGGTCACTGAATATTGGGTATATTCTTGGGAATGTCCATAGCCGCCCATGCATAAGGGCGTCTACTTTTTCGCTAATAACTTCCAAACCAAACACGATACAGCCATAGTTGATACACTATTGCAATCCTCTCGACAATACGAACCGGATGATATATAATAGTGCTATGCCAGGTCAAATTTAAGCATTTGACCTGACCCAGGTCAACGGTCTGACCCAATTTGACCTGGTATAGTCATGATGTATATCATTTGACTTGCAATGACTATTCAAACACTTTGGTGACAAAATAAAAGTTATATCTTTGTTTATTCACAATTTATAGAGTAAAACACCAAAAATGCTTATTTGACATAAGGTGACCTTTTAAAGGTCACAAGTCAAAATGTTTGGCATCAAATTCAGAAATGGGCTAAGAGCAAGTCGTAACCGATTTTTTAAGTTGATTCCATCCATACTTACCGAGAAAAGCTCATTTCGTGATTTTCCCCATTTATTTACAATGGGGAGGTCATGCTCTGCACATGACCTCAGGTCACCAATATCCAAAATCCGGGAACATATTTTTAGCTCGTGGTGGGCCCAATATGTGGTATGAGTTTCAACGTGATCGATAAACCCTCCTTTTAGTTATGCAGTCCTAAACATTTTTTAGGTGAGGTCACTTCACCTGGCCTGGTGGCCTGACCTGATTTGACCTTGAGCAAAAATTTTCAGGAAAGATGTAAAAATGATGAAGGAACAGCTAGATTAAGGTTGGTGGCTTTGCGCGCCGCTGTTTTTTGGTCACTTTGGAAAAACCCGAGGGGGTCTAAAAATACCCCCACCCGGGCGAAGGTTAAGAAAACTGGGCATAACTCTTATGCCATTAGAGCTATTAATATCTAGTAAAGTAAATTTCATAGGAAAGTGTCAGAAGTCTTTCCAATATATGGAACGTAATGACCTCCCTCCAGTGGTTTGACCTCCAGAGGCCACCTCATGACCTTATATGACCTGAGGTAACGAAAGATCAGAAAGTGACCTTGCCGTATATCAAATGCAAGCTAGTGACGAGAAATACACGATACTGTTTGATTCAGCGATCTAGCTTGATTAGGTCAAAAGCTCACGTCTAAATACTGTTTTTGACCCCTGGTGACCTTGGATGACCTCGGAAAGGTCAAAGGGAAAATATGGCCCCTGGGATCCGTGAAAGGGTGTCCAAGAACGCTGTTCTGAGCAAGCTGAGCATTTGCAATGGTTTTTGTGACTTTAAGATCATAAGACAGCTTTTCCCCATGCTTTTTCAATGGGGGAGGTCACCTCATGACCTTACCTCAGGTCACGAAATTGAAAAATCCCGGTTATACATCTTGTAGATCCTGGAGAGGTCATGAAGTGCAGGAAGTCAGGAAGTTTGAAATCGATCGACTAGAAATGTAGTTCTTATAGAGCTCAAAATCTGAAATGAGGTGACCTTGGTTTACCTCGCCTGGTGAATTGACCTTGGGTGACCCGGGGTAAAACATTTCAGGGATGGTGGGGAAATGGTGGGGTGAGAGATAGAGCCCTCAATCGCGGTGCTGCGTCTCGTCGTTTTTCTGCTATCCCGAAAAAACCTTGGGGCGCCATCGATGGCCCCCGGTGGGGCGAGGGTTAAGGCGCTGACTATTGTACAAAATGCGAAAGATTTTGAGGTTATCTTAAACCTTTTCTGTGGGAGTAGGTATGTTATTTCCATATCAATGAATATCGCTGTAGTTAACTTGCCTGTCTGTTTCGTATCATGCATGCTATAACTAGCACCAGTCAAACAGCATATATATATATATATATATATATATATATATATATATATATATATATATATATATATATATGTGTATATATATATAATATATATATATATATATATATATATATATAATTTATATATATATAATATAATATATATATATACTGTATTTTTCAATCCTCTTTTGACCTTTATGATTCAACTCGATTAAGTGGTTTTATTGCATGTGCGAACGTTATTTAACAGCATCGTTCAGTACTTCATATTGACAGATTGGGCTTGCGAGTTTACTTGCAAGTTTTAAGACAACTTTGTGTTGCAACTGCAGTTGATACATAGGCAGATCTAGGGGGCAAGGAGGGGAATTTACCCGTCGATCGATCCTCGGTGCCCCTAAAATGGTCATGGTACTCCTCCTGGAAAGTTCAAAGCAACTCCTGGAATTTCGCCCCCATCCCCCAATCCCCTCACCCCCAGGGTTCGAATATCGTCGCCCCCGCGAGAGGACTTGGCGCCCACCTGATAGGTTTTGCCTGCCAAAAGTGTCGCCCCCTGATCCCGATGGCGCGCCCCGACCACGTGCCCGCCCTTCGATCTGGAATCCTGATGCGCCAATGAACTGCTACTAAGTCCTCGTTGTATTGACAGACTTGTTTATCATGCTTGAAGCAATGCCACTCTAATATTTTTGCAAGACCGTCACGACGCAGGAGCTCTGGATTGAAATATTGTGGCATTACTCCAATTTTATGAACGCATAATTGTATCACGGATATTAAAATACCGTTAGAATAGTCTGGCTACATCATCACTTAGACATTTTTACCTCTCCCGGGCTTATCGCCTCTCCCAGAAAACATCGAAGTCGACGCGGATTCCAGCTGTCGTCGACAGTTGTCTGGGCTCAATCAGAGCCAACGGAAACTCTTCAAATAAAGCTCATCTCGATTTGGCACGCTGGAAAATACCTGCGCGCTAAACCAGGAAGTTCAAAACTTGTTGTCTCGCTCCTTTCTCCTCCGATGGGTTCGCTAAGCCTAACTTGTGCGATGAAAAGTGAAGTGCTCAAAGGAAACATTGTTGGCGCGGGTTTAATGTTTGCAGCAGCCTCGAGCCCGGAGATATCAAACGTGGGCTACTTTAGAATGGCTCGGTTTCAAACATGCCTGGTTTCATTGGAGTTCACTGAGAAACGCTACCAGTTTCGGAGAGAAGCCTTGAGTGTTAATAGCCCGGTTGCTGATAACCTGGTTCACCTCTTAAACTTCAGGGTTCGTCCACAAACTACGTAACGCAAGGGGGATCGGTGAGGGCGGAGGCTAGCCACACCGTTCTCAAGTGTTACACACGGGTGTCCGTGAAAAATTACCTGGAGAGGGGTCAGAAATCTCAGAAATATCCGTTTTGTAATTTAAGCACGCCTGGCCCCCTCGCAAGGCAGGCTTGTTCAGCAGTACTAAAATAAAATCCCCTTTCGTATCTGCATGTTTTCCATGGGTACATTCACTCATATCCAGACCTTTGCACAACTTTGGATCCAACATAAATCGAGGCAAAAACGGCTTCTGATATGCATAGATCAGTGCAGGATAATGTAGGTTCACTCATAGGCGGATCTCGGATTGCCGATTGGGGAGGGGGTGCGCCATCCTCATCAGGGGCGGGGAGGGCACCTTGGGACGGCAGGACCTATACGGTTGGCACCAAATCCCATTGCAGGGGCGCCGATATTCGCATTTTAGGGCAGAGGCGACATTTCAGGGAGGAGCTATCGACCGTTCAGGGTGTGCCGTGACCATTTCAGGGGAGCGCCGAGGGTTGATTGCTCCGCCTTCCCCCAGGATCCGCGTATTTGTTTATGTGTTTCTCTGTCGTGAGTGAGCATCAGGAGAAATCCCAATCACAGCCCAATCTTCAAAGCTAAAACACTCATACTTACAAACCACTTTAAAATGGAGGTAGGATTGAAAGTTTTAACACCAGTGTATATGAAGCCTATGAGTGCTTTTTCAAGTTTTCCATCACCATTGCGTTTTGGGCGTGGTTCCTCTCTCTGCAGTTGCAGATAATTGTGACAGTCAGAAAGGACACATGACAGTCGGAATCCTAGTCACTATCTAGGGAGCAGCAGTTAATTAACTTTCAGGAATCCTGGTGCCATTTAAACATTTTGGGAAGCGCGAGCAACAAAGGAAGACGTGAAACGTCTGTTGTCTTTGTCTTCAGCAGCGGCGTTCGGGGCTTGTTCTTCAGCAGTGTTTTTGCGGTAGGACTTCAGTTGGACCAGTGACACCATAAAAACAGCACATCTGCAGCTGATGACGTCATCAAACCAACATGTCCGCTTTTAGAGTGATCGTTGTTTGCCGATCCATTACCGCCAGATAAGGAAGAATGACATCTGACATTGAAAAAAACCGGACTGAGTTTTGCTCTATCATCCTTACAGAGGCCCAGTGGTTTGATTCTGGCCGGTTTTATCAGATAACCAGATTTACCCGGGGTTTGTTGAAAACTTTGCTTCATTTTAATGTGCAGGTACCGAAAGGCTAAACATGCGTATTGGAAGGTGTTCTAAAGTGTACCCCTACGTAATTTCCAAAGGTTGTTTGGGCACTGCATGGGGCCAAAGAAGACTTTTCGGGCGCATTTGACATAATTTATGAGCTTTGGGAAATTGATCGTAATTTTCTTACCTACAGGCTTTCAAAATGATTATATGCTCAGATGGCCACAAGCATACGCGTCGGAAAAGGGGGGGCCAGGGGGGGCCTGGCCCCCCACTTTTTGGCCAAAAATTTCATGATCTCAGTCAAAATGAGAGAAAACCGGACATTCTTATATCCAGCCGCTGCGGGAGGCAACAAAGAGCCCAAATTCAAACAGTTTTTGGTCCTGACGTTGAAAGTCTTCTGTCAGCATCAGGTTGAAGTTTGACTGCCCCCCCCCCACTTTTTTGCCGGTGGCGACACTTATGGCCACAAGCAGGCGTTCCCACCGGTTCACTAGCATTATAAACCTTTTGTTGACGTCATAATTACAGATTTCAGGGTTATATGTCAAAGCCACTTCGTAACTCAAAAGGTCAAAGGCCAGGATTGTACCGGTGTTTTATTATTGAAATATTGCTAGCCAATGAACTGGTCCTATTTCGCGACGCACGGAAGTCCGCTCGCCATATCCGATGTCCAGTGCTCAGTCTATTGCTAAAAGAACCAGCCATCCCCAATTCCAGACACTACGATTTCGCAGGGCGACATTTCCCATTCTGGAAAGATCTCTCTTAATTAGTCAAACCCAGTGCAGAACCATGCGAAGGATCAGACTGAGCTTTGGCTAAATTACTAAAAAGTATGGGTATTTTAATGGTGTCACTGCGAGTATACTAGCTGATAACTACACAGAATATTTAAGAATATAACCAACGGTGGATCAAGTTTTACCCAAAATAAAAAGATACCTACTTTTGGCCTATTTAGTTAAAAAAACAGAGTATTTCACCATTTTCCCAGTTTGCCGCATCCCAGACGATCGTTTTGTTGGAATGCGTCCCTGATTATACCAGTTTTATGAAACAAAATTGTCAAGCTCTGTGGGAACAGCGCTTTTAGAGTGACCTTGACTTCAAGATTTCGTAGAAGACCACGTAACAATGCCTTGAAAAGTAGGGCATGCTATATTGCATCCGCCTCCAGAAGTGGATCCAAGGGATCAGACCCGGCCATTGCCCTCTGGTCTCCCCGCAAAGCGGTCACATTATGTCCACTGGGAGTGTATTTTGGCCAATTTCCTTGTGAAACACACAACATTTTCACAATTTACCCATTGACTCCCCCTCCCCCCCACTTCCCAACGTTTGGTCAATAGCTGCGTCTGGCTATCACCCTCGAGTTCCCGCTCGATCCGCTTCTGTGGTGACTTGCTTATTCACATGATGCTGATTGATAGAGGTCTTCGACACCAATCGCCCTTACTCACAACCCATCGCCATCTAGTTCACTGGAGCGGCCAGACTGCAGTGATATTGCTAGGAGGATGATGATTAAGCAGCTGTAAAGTTCGTTGACAGCCGGGCTCTATTATCCGTGAAATAAGCACGTGCGGGCGTTTCCTTTTGTCGTACGTCAGCTGACTAGCCAGCTTCCCACGTGCCTACAGAAGTGATGAAGCGAATGAAAGAGATGTGGTGTGATTACTTTCCTGCCCTCATGTTTACAAAGCATGCGCTAACCTTTTCATTCACCATGTTATTAACCTCTAACGATGCTGCAAAACTACACTAACTTAGCTAAAAAATTGAAGTAGTAATGTCCTGCTATTATTCACTATTTTCTGTTTTATTCAGCTATTCGCAAGATTTGGTATTTGGCAAGTATAATCCGAATTTGACTTTTCGGAATGCCAGCACAATGGCATATTTGCTCAAAGGCAAGCTAAGCACCGTGGCTCTTTACTCCGCTTTCTGGCTATCTTAAAAAAAAACGGGAGAAGTTGTTCATTACCGGCCTCCTTGACTATGGTGAGGGTTAACATGTGCCCCGCTGGGGGGGGTGAAATTCGCCCCCTCCTGGTTTTCCCCAGATAACGCAAAAACAAAGAGACGCAGAACAACGTAACTTGCAGTACCTTATCCTCGATCAATTTGACGCATCTGTGCAAATTTTTTAGGTCAGATCATGTCAAGTCAAGGAGTTATTTAAGGTTAAGCAACCCAACCTAAAAACCTAAAATCAGGGGTTTGAAGCGGCGCCAAAGGACCATCAGCCAACTGGTCAGTTTCAAATTTTCACAATATGATGAGGTCATAAGGGTCTACAAATCTGCTATTTCAGAATTTTGATATTGTTGACCTAAGGTGGGGTCAATTTTTTGGTCGCCCCAATATAAGTATATAGTGAAAAAGGGCTCGTTTTCAGTAAAAACTACTGGATAAATAAAGTTGAAATTCTTACACCGTGTATTCTTACAACTATCTTGACCATAACGTTGAGTTTTTGACCATCTAACCTTTCAAAGGTTATGTCAGGTCACAGGAGCATGCCGTGATTGCTTTGCCAATAACTTTGCACTGAATTGAGATAAAGCTCCCATTTTGCTTGCGTTGTGCTTGTATTGTCACGATGAGTCGATTGATATGTAACATGAACATACCAGGCTACCCTGTGATCCCGATTTAGCTCGATGTCAGGCCATTTTTACAATGTGACCTAGAAAGGTCACACCATACCTTAATCGATTTGCCACGGTGAGAGAAATCCAATAATGCATCAATATTTTCTGTAGCTCTGCTGAGTAAGAATCTAGAGGGGGAAACACACACTTCCCTGTTGGATCCTATACACTGAGAAAATTTTTACTCCTAAAGGAGTAAAGTGGTCGTAGGTCTATTTGTCCCCACCACAACACTTACCCTACCCACCGATTACTCTAACGTTATTCCTTAGTTTACCTGAGTTACCTCACAGTTATGCTTAAATGACACACTAATTACCCCTTATGGACACCAAAAATACACTGGACTAACCCTTATGATACCATCTCACTGAAATTGTTTTTACTCCTGCAGGAGTAAACTCCTTCTTACACCTATTTTACCCCTTTTAGCTCACCTTTACTTAACAAATCCCAAAGTTACGCCAGTTCCACCTGTAGTTATCACCAAATGACACCATCAATACCCCATCGTTACACCTAATATACTAACGCTGGCGGATCTGGGCGGGGGATTTCCCCTTCCTCAAACCCCTGATTTTCAAGAACACATTTTCACGATTTTCGGCCCTTACCCCCTCCCCAAACGTCGGCCTAGCTCGACCCCTGCATACGCTGACTTAGCCCTATGATGTCTCCTTATTACTGCTTAAAATGCGGCACTTCCTCCTGAAATCCAAGTAAGAGAAATACAACGAAATTTCTTTATTCCACCAACCAAGCATTGCCGGAGCCTACCGCTGCGAAGGAGCTCGTCCAACGACTACCAAAACGAAATGAGGACGGATATCACCGTTCTGTATGAGTGGGCATAATACGAAACAAAACCTTACAAGCACACTGATCCATTGGCGGACGCAGGGAGGGGGCACTCCGGCCATGCCCCCAAAGTACTAAAGGGGGCAAAACTATCTTTTGACCCCCTCAAACGCCCTCAAAATATTCGCTCGCTCCTCCCCCAGGAGAGCGATTGTGTTTGGGAGGTAGCTTATACTAGGTCTGTCGAGCACTGAAAAGGTGTTTACAGTAGGTCTGTGGCAAAGAATCTTGCTCCCACCCCCCGGAGAGGCAGACTGGGTTTGGCCCCTAAAACTCGGGCCTCGTCGCCCTGCACTGATGATGTCTCACTGATCTATTGTCCTAGATTTCTGCTTCGTTGTATCTTCTCCTATCTGCAATATTGATATGGTGCCAAACAGATCATTGATACAGAGGACATACCAACGTCCCGCCTTCTCCTTGATTCACTGTCTTGCCATTCGGGGTTTTGGCTTGTTTCAGCATCAAAGGACCGATTGTTTGAAAATATCTTGAATAGAATCTAAATAATAACACTCAGTAATTACAATAAACAATGACAAGTTCACGCAACCGATGTTCTCTGCACCCTGCGTAAATAAACTGCACAAAGATGGCGGCCGAACGCGCAATTCAACAGGGTACCGTTGGTGTAGAATGTGGTAGCGGTGGTGTCATATCGGGTATATGTGCCGCAACAATAGCGTTGGACTGGATTATCCGTCTTTCTGGCGTAAAATGGTAGTACTTGCTTTTGATTGTGTGAGTATCCAGAAGTATCAGTGTGGCAGTACTCCCATTGATGCCTTGTCTTCCGATTATTCCCGGTATTGTTTATTATTGATAGCCGGGGTGTGTGTATGGATCGTTGAATTATGTTGTTTTTCAGTGTAGAACTTTCTTTGACCTGTGCTGACCTCAATATGAACCTGACCTAAAATGTTTCCTATAATTTCTTGTCGTCTCGTCAAGAGCTTTCGAACGCCGCTTGTAATTTTTCATTAGCTTTCCTGGGAAATGAGATTCGGAGGGAGGGCGAAATACGCCCCCCCAGCGGGACGCGTCATGTCAGGGACCCCAGCGGGGCGCGTGTTAATTCGCATTAAGTACTTGCTACGACCTCCACCAACAATAGACCACTTAATGCAAAAAGTTGGCCTATAGACCAACTTTTTTGCGATCTGTGACGAGAGACCGCAGATGCCATAAAGCAGTTCAGTGCAGTTTTTCGTCGTCAGTGTTTAAACACTCGGTCTGGCGCCATCTTTGATGTACCAATCACAGGCATCGTCTGCGATAAAATATATCCAAGTACTTTCTTTATCTGAAGCACATATTGAGACACTTGTCTAGTCACCTGTTTTCACCCCGACATTCAATGCCACTCTCAATCACGTATCAATTGCGCCCCTTAATTAGGGGACCAAGCGATATATGATCTAACGGGTAGCGTGCCATTAAGCATAAATAACTAACTCTAGAGGACCCGTGCGCATATTTGTCTATTTCAGTTTTGTGTCCTTTTTGATTGGTTCATTTCTGAATGATTCTTCCAAGGAACGATTATCGCTGCCCACTCATCTATAGAGGGAACTGTATCTCTGTTATAGTTTAGTATCATTCCGGAAACGCGAAAATGCTCTAGAAATTGTTGCAGTGGTGCAGTGGCTACGTTGGTGGTTGACAAATTGTGGCAGTGGTCAGCGAGTTCGCTTTTCACGCGGCCGACCCGTGTTTAAGATCCGGCGGATTCTCTGAACAAGGAGCGATTTGACCCCCAGAAGCCCTGTCCAACCGGGGCGGCAGTAGACGACGCCGTATGACCCTGACAGTCGGTGCGTTGATAAACCCTCGAATTAATGATGCTACTTGTTACTGCTCCGCAGTGTAGCGCAGTAGACTTGGATTTGGACGCAACCAGTCAGACGAATAATGGGGTGCTTTTAGCTCCAGCACATGTATTAATGATGCAACACTCGCAATCCAAAAAATCGATTTACGGTAATGAAATGACTTTACCCTCTCGCGAGAGGAGACGGCATAAAGTCTATAACGGGAGAGCAAGCAATAAGCATCAGGAAAGGGGGCCAGAGAGGTGGCCCCCTACTTTTCATTGAAAAATTTCCAGATGCCTGCCAAATTGGAAAGATGGAAAGCTGTTGTTACCAGAATGTGGGGAAGGTAGAAAATAGTCAGAACTCGCCAGGTTGTTGTTTCTAGAGAGTTTCTAAGCCCATTTGCCTGTAGTCGGTGGTGAGGCTTAAGCAGCAGCAGGCTCAAATATGTGCGGATGCCGAATGTGGGAAATACAGCTTAAGAATGGACAGATAGGCTATCTAATCAGACCTTAATTACTCTCGGATTTCACATTTTTGACACCTCTTATCTAATCGCCGAGACTTGAAAGTGAAGTCTGAGCCTCCTGATAACGCAGACGTGAGCAATAATGGCCGAAATATCCCGGAGGTCAGTAAAACCCCGACATTGCCAGCTTTGTTGGAACATTGCTAGGGTAGCCAGTAAATGGAATATGTTATCTCTAGCCCATTCATTTTCTCCTAAACTAAAACATCTAGGTACTTGGCACAGATAATTAGGCACTTCTATGCGGTACGGTTCTGCCTGTAAACGCCTTCTCACATTCTACGCTGGGTATACCCACTTCCTGTTTCGTCAAACTTCACATGCTCCTTCCTTCTGGGGCATTGTTTCACCTGGGAGATAGCGGTATCTGTTGGGGCAAATTGATAGATTTTCTCGCCTCTGAAGTTGTCTATTTGCCCTGCTTAACGCCGCACCGTCTGGGGAGTCCGATCTAACCCCACCCATTTTTCTCAAATGATTCGCGGCCAATTTCCATGACGGATGCATTGCTTTTCATACATTTCGGGTGATCAATTTGTCGACGGCCTGCAAAGTGATATCAGTTTAGATCGGGATGGCGAGCCATGAAGTTGTTTGTAAACAAATTTAAGGCGATTTTTTTAATTATAAACCCAGCTTTGGGCTTCCACACAAAAGTGTGCAGTGCCAGTCAGTGCTAGATCCAGGCCCATAGTTCTGGGGGAAGGCAATGGGCTAAAAATTAAGAAAAACATATGCTTTTTTAAAGAAAATCGATGAAAATGCGGAGTTTTGGTGGCAAAATGTATTTCCTCTGGATCCGCCAGTGGTACCATTATGCATAGTGTGCGCTGATATCAGGGGCGTAGCCAGGATTTCGCTCAGGGAGGGGCGGCGCCCCGAAAAGGGCCCCTGCGACTGTGCCAAATGGGCCCTGATGGGTAAAAAAGGCCCTGCTCGTTACAGAATAGAGCGCTGAAGAGGGCTTAAGAGGGCCCTGTCTGGTATAAAATACCAAATTTGGCCACAGAGCATAGTGCGGGCGAGCCGCGCTTCGCGCGGCTCATGACCTCCAGTGGGCCCTTCGGGCCCTCAGGGGAGGGTGGCTGTCCCTGCCGCCCCCACTTGGCTACTCCCCTGGCTGATATGCCCACTGAAAAGAAACATTATTTTGCGGTGTGAATGCAAATACTGGAATTATGCCGGCGGGAAAAGAGATGCTGACTTTTCTTGAAAGGATCTCAAATAGGAAAAATATTCCAGGAAATGTGCATTGAGGCACTAAGTGAGAAATATTGTCAATTTATAGGTACATTTTCTAAGTTTCAGTATTTATATGGATAGATTCTCTAAGTCTAAATACTGAAACTTAGAGAATCTAAGTTTCAGTATTTAGATTCTCTAAGTTTAAGTATTTAGACTTCTCTAAGTTCTCTAAGTTTCAGTATTTGAAGACAATTTCTAGCATACATATTACATAGAATTGTAAGAAATGCTGTTAACTGATATTTTTCCACAAGTCACTCCACCCAGTGTTAAGGGCCTTGATTGCGCCCTCAGGGAATTAATTGACTTCGTTGGAAAAAGTCATGTATCCCTTTCCCTGCTGTCTGCAGTCTGGAGATAAAAAACACTCCACCACAGACCTTCAACTCTGGAGAGCTAGTTCCACTCTCACCAGCCGTTTTGGCGAGAGAACAGAACACATTTCATCGCAGAGCGTTATATTTGCAGGGAATACTGGCAGAGAAAAACAGACAAGGAAGAGCAGAGTAAATTCCTCAGGATAAGGAAATGTTTTTGACATAAATCTGGGATAAACTGCAGGGAACACCGGTTAGAGAAAAAGGAAAAGGAAGAGACAAGTAAACTCGTAGGATTAAGAAAAATATTGTCAAAATAATTCTAAGATAGACATGAGTTCTGTGACGGTAAGCGTTGCTATTCTTACCGGCAAAACGCGATGGGGTCATTCACGCTTCAGCTCTCGGCTGAAAAATCCTTCCTCTCTAGAGTAAAACTTGTCAATTTTTCTCGTTCTGCGCCTGGTGGTTGCAGTTATAAACGATTCTTTTTGATTCTGGCCAACATCTGAAAATTTCTGGATTTAAAGAGAGGGGCCCTTTGCTCCGTCTCTCTATTTTGACGCTTTTCCTTGGATGTAATTTTGGACCCAAAACAAGCTAGCCGGCTGATCTATTAGTTCGTTACAGTATCTAGATGCTGCAGCATTACCCCATTACTCTTACCTATTGCCCAGAACTTAAGGAGTTCAGGTCTGTATTTACAAGCAGATCTTGCCATCAATCGTGGGAACTATAGAACACGCCCGCGGGTGAATTCAAATTCCACGGTTCCGCAAAATTGGAATGAATTTGGACGCTGTGAGAGTATCACGTAGGCTCCAGCAACCCCGAAATAGCATTGCATTTCCCTGCAAGGATTGAATCTGTCGACAGGGAGCCACTAACAGATTGGTCTTGGGAATTATGCCTAATCTGAATATGTATGCCGAATATATCGCGCTGCTGCTGTCTTATTTCTGGAAAGTGATCAGATCTGTTGGAAAGGCTGGCAGCCGTGTCAATGGTAGCACCCGGATGTAGCGCTGGTTCTCCAGATCAGAGCCTCTGCTGCCGCGGTGACGTAGGCACCGGCTGCCAGATGTCACCAAGCCGCGATGCCAGATTGACAGTTGGAATCTTGAGTCAGCCATTTTGTGTCTGGTGGCGTGACGCAAGAGCAGCAGAACAGGGCTTGAATTATATTCCGTTTATCGTTAATTTTCTGCATTTGCATAATTTTTTTCTGATGCGATACTAGTACAAAAACAATCTTCTACATATATACATGTACAGTCCCCCGCAATTGAAATTGCCATGACTAGGCTCGACCGGTTTAGGATGAATATCTCGCAACCTATGGCGTCTATAGCTTTATAAACGGGTTCTTCTTATGTATTTTTGCAAGAGCTTTCCAGTGGTTACCATTATTTCCTAATCTGACATCTGCGTGAGAAAATATTACACAATTACTGATTTTGCTGCATTTTGACGGGGTAGTCTTCGGCTGACTTGCCACCGCCCCTGATAATCCCCGACCCTTCGCTCGACTGGCACGCATACCTGGGTCACGTGATTACTACGTGTTTACAACGACAGGTGCAAGGCCACACGTAGTAAATAGTGTGTGGCGCGCAGGGGGCACAGTGTTCTGAACCGAGGTGATCAGTACTGTCTCGCAGGTGTCTAGCCCCAGGCGGTCCGTCCAGTGACCGAGGCGCCTGGGCACGAGAGTCCAAGACTGGGTATGTCTGAGTTATGGCTTCAAACAATGTTTCCAGCCTCATAAGGCTCACAGGATCACTGCTGAAATATTTATTATAGTTCAGGTCACCAGTGCAGGTGACCTCACCTCCAAAAATGTTTAAGCGGCATAAGTAAGAAATGGGTGAATTTATCGAATTAAAACTTATTCCATATAATGGGCCCACCGAGTGCTACAACATATATTCCGGGATTTTTCATATCGATGACCTAAGGTCAACTACGGACTATGACCTTGCTATTGTAAATACATGGGAAAACAGAAATTGGGCTGTATTTGTGTACTCAACAGCTGAGAAAACCTCAATATTCGCCAAATCGTAGTATCCTGGAACCCTTTCCAGGCTCCTGTTGTAATTTTTGACCTGTGACCTCTGAGAGGTCATCTGTGGCTATTTAAGCAGTTTTCAGACTTATGTCAATAACTGCATGAAATGATCCAGCTTTTATTTTGATATCATTGCGTTCAGATTGCTATTGCGAGTCGATTGATTGCATATTGAATATGCTAGGTTAAAAAGTGACCCTGAGCTGAGGTCTGGTCATTTTTAAGTTTTGAACCAGTATGGCTCGTTCGATTTTCTGATTTGATTCATCATTCGATTTTCCGTGACGAGAGGAAGCGAATAGTGTCTCACTCAACTCTCCAGACGCCAGATACCAAAAACTCTACTCAAAATCCCACTTCCTTTGACCTGTCATGACCTCAAAATTGACCTGAGCCAAAAAGTGACAAATATAATTTCTTCATGAATTTGTATGAACTATCCAACAGCGTTCGCTTTTTTCGCTATCCCACGTAGAGGCCGAGTTCGAGGGAGTGTTCAAACACCCCCCCTCCCACCAGGGCAAAGATGGCTCGTAGGCCCACTGGGGCGCGGTTTAAGCAATTCAAGATGACCTCTTAGAGATCACAGGTCCAAACTTGAAGCATGAGCCTGGAGAGGGGCTTAAGCTACTACGATTTGGAGAATGTGAAGGTATTCAACTACATATCAACAGAAATGAAACCATTTCCCTCAATTTTTGTTTTCCCAAGCATTTCCAATGGAGAAGTCATGATCTGTATTTGATCCTAGGTCATCGATATGTAAAATCCCGGAATATGTTTTGCGCTAATTGATGGGGCTATTATGTGATATGAGTTTTAAGAAGACAGATTCACACCGTTCCTACTCATGAAATCTTAAACTTTTTGGAGTTGAGGTAACTTGACCTGCACTGTTGACCTGACCTGAGATGGTGCAAACGTAAAATTCTAGAAAATGTTGAAGAATTAATTACGGATAGGGTGCGCCAAGTACGGCGGCGCTTCGCGCCGGCATTTTTATGCACAGTCGGAAAAATCTGAGGGAGGGTGTTCAGACCCCCTCCCTCCGGGGGAGGGTGAAGACGACGCCAAGAAATTTTTGATTTGGCTGAATCCAGTCAGGTGCAAGGGATAATAATGGGAAAAGCCAAGTATGTCAACCAGACACCATCTGGCCTCTTTTCGCACCCACTACGACGTGGGGCGTCAGTCCATCTCCCTTTCCCCTGTTAACTCAGGAGGCAAAGGTGATACGAAAAATAGAAATGGCGCTGGAAGCTCCTTGCCGTCTTGTTCTAAAGATATGAGCACAAACAAGCTCGAAACTATGACCTCCGGTGATCCCTGGTAGCGTCTTTACTGACGTGATCTCAAAATAACTAGACGATATCTGGGAAATTTTTATTTCGAAGAGATTTTGAATGAGGAGGAAACTCGACCATGGCCTGCTGTAGGAGTCGCGTTTTTCCCTTGTCGTTCTTATCTAAGAAAAACAAAAATGACCCACATGGGCGTGGAAATCATGTTAAAACTCGTTCACTTGACCTGAACTGTTATCAATTTACAGTTATAAGTTGTCAGGTTGATAACCATAAATTGGTGTAAGTCGACTAGTCTCTCATTTAAATCGGCTCCGAATAACTCGCCAAAAATGAGGATGGGGCCCGGTAAGAGCACCAAGGCGATTAAAATTATGTATATGGGCATATTTTTTCCTTTATATTCCCCGCTTAGCTTATCAATGGAATGGCCTGGGGTTGTGGGGTAAGTTTGAATTCAAATTGTTTATCAGGTTTAACCCTCGCCCCACCGGGGGGCCATCGATGGCCCCCCTAAGGTTTTTCCGGGATAGCAGAAAAACGACGAGGCGCAGCACCGCGGTTGAGGGCTCTAACTCTCACTGCATCATTTTCCCATCATCCCTAAAATTTTTTACCCCGGGTCACCCAAGGTCAGGTCACCAGACGAGGTCAACCAAGGTCACCTCACTTCACTTTAGAGCTCTGTAATAGCTACATTTCAAAGTCGATCGATTTGAAACTTCCTACACTTCATGACCCCTCCAGGGTCTACAAGGTGTATATCCGGGATTTTTTGATTTCGTGCCCTGAGGTCAGGTCACGAGGCGACCTCTCCCATTGGAAAAGCATGGGGAAAAGCTATTTCATGATATAAAAGCCACAAAAATGATTGCAAATACTTAGACTGCTCAGAACAACGTTTTTGGACACCCTTTCACGGATCCCAGGGGTCATATTTGCCCTTTGACTTTTCCAAGGTCATCCAAGGTCACCAGAGGTCAAAACAGTATTTTGACAATAACTTTTGACCTAATTGAGCTAGAGCGGTGAAACAAACACCATCGTGTTTGTCTTGTCACTGGCTTTCATTTGATATACGGCAAGGTCAATTTTTGACCTTTCGTGACCTCAGGTCATATTAGGTCACGAGGTGACCTCTGGCGGTCAAACCACTGGCGGGAGGTCTTTACGTTCCACATGGCGGAAAAAGTACTGGCAATTTGCTATCAAATGTACTTTACCAGGTCTCAATAGCTCTAATGGCATAAGAGTTATGCCCAGTTTGCTTAATCATTGCATATTTGAGTGAAAATAGCCGATCTTGCCCTAATTTGACCTCTGGAGGTCAAACCATTGACCTGAGCACTAAAACATGCGAAGTAATTTCTTACTGAATTCACGCGAGCTTTCTATTGCTGTTTGCAGATTTGCGCTAACGCCCATATTTTCGGAGTTAGAGGGGGGCCATCGATGGCCCCCGGTGGGGCGAAGGTGGCGCCGGACCCCCGGTGGGGCGCGGGTTAACATATATGTCTGTTCCTGTTGTGAATTATGCTGATAGTATTGTCACCATTGTGCTGCAAAATAAATAAATAAATATCTCTTTATCATATGGTAATCAGGACTTATGGACCAGAAAATGGTTAAAATGAAAATGATTAACATATTTGGCTAAAATTCATGAACGCTAGGTCGCTAAAACTCCTTATGAAGAACAAGAAGGGAGCATGAAAAAGTGCCGTTTGGCTAATGGGGTCTCAATCACAAAAAATGGTAGATAAATGCATGAGGTAATGAGTTGAAACCTGCCACTACACTAAAAATGACTAAAACCATCGACTTGCAAGTACTGAATCCTCATATTTATTTGACATGTTTCGAAATTAGGAGCAGATATTCTGCCTGAATTTTATTACACTGTTTTCTTGTTGCTCATGTGTCCAGAGCGAAATACACACATCCAGGTCTTGCTTGTTTTCGCATTTTTCCAGGGACAAAGGAAGAAAATGGGTTCAAAGCAGCTTTGGGGGTTTACACACACCGACTGTAGAGGCTATATAGTGTCCCCAACTCTCATGTTGCTGGGAGATGGGCACAAAGGGAACATTACATGAATCGAAAAAGAGCTATTGTTTTCTTTATTAGGCTCTTCGGTTTCCTACCTTGCCCTTGCTTGCCTGGTTATGTGCTCATAACGACCTTCCTCAAAGGTCACATTAGCCCTTGCCAAACGGGAAAGGCCTTCAGGTATTTCGAGCTAGAGGGGTACTGTTTGCCAGTTAGGGAAAAATTCCAAAGGCTGGGGACCATTGGTAGGGGCTGCCAACCAACAATGGTCATCAGCTTATATTCAAATATATCCTGATTTGCACAAATCAGTATTCAGATAGAGGGATGTCTTCAATTCCAATTAAATGCTAGAGACGCTGTATTGGAGTGGTCAGTGTAGCTGGATTCCACCCAGCCGACCCGGGTTCAAGGCCCGGCGGTTTCCCTGAACAAGGAGCAAGCTGGTTCCCGGGATATCTTTTCAACAGTAAAAAAGTTGGCGACACCATATGACACTGACAGTTGGTGCATCGATAAGCCCAAAAATTATTTATTACGTACAATATCGTATAAAGTTAGTGATAAGGGGATGAGGTGGCTTAGTGGATAGCACCCTTGTCTTCTACGCCACCGGTCCCGGGTTCAAGTCCCGGCGGAGCCTCTGAATAAGTCGATCTGATCCCCAAAATCCCTTCCAACAGGGTGAGAGTTGGGGACGCCGTATGACCCTGGCAGTTGGTGCGTCGTTAAACCCCAACAATTCTTAACACGCGTATTGACGGGGGTCTGAGCCACCTTCGCATTGACGGGGGGCGGGTACCCGCCCCCCTAAGATCTCGAGAACCACGGTAGGTAGCGAAAAACGGTAAACGGCGTTGGACTGCCCATCCACTTGTCCATCGAAAACATTTGAACCATTTTTTTGTCAGGTCACATTTAAGGTCACGAGAGGTCAAAACATGCCCGTCATAGGGATAACATGTAAATTCAGTTTTTCGGCCATTACATCTGAACAAGTAAAGATAGAGCAAAATGACTTAAACTATATGAATCCTCTTAGCAAGCCGAATCGAATGATATATAATTTGACCTCGCTAGGTCAAATCAAGGATTTGACCTGACCTGAGGTCAGGTCAGGGTCAAATTATATAAAATGCATATCATTAGAACCGCAAAGCCCAGGCGAGTCTAATGCAGCTAAAATAAATGCTCTATCACCATCCGTTACTGAGTTATTGCGTAAAAACCATTTTTTCCATGTATTTCCTATGGAGAGGTCATGCCCCGTACCTGACCTTAGGTCATCGATATCAAAAATACCGGAACATATTTCAGAGAACTCGGTGGGGCCATTATGTGATATGAGTTTCAATCGGATAAGTTCACCCTGCTCCGACTTATGCTATCTTAAACTTTTTTTGAGGTCGGGTCACTTGACCTGTACTGGTGACCTGACCTGAGATGACCTAACCTTAAAATTTTCACAGAAGCTGTAAAAATGATGAGGGAAAAGGTATACCAAGTACGGCGGCGCTACGCGCCGCCGTTTTTCTACTATCTCCGAAAAACCCGAGGGGGGCGGGTACCCGCCCCCCGTCAATGCGCGTGTTAAAGTTAGTGATAAATGCTTATGTGCCTCTTTCCGGGCGACCAAAACCAATGCAGATACGTTATGTTGAGATGGCAGCTAAGGATGCACGATAGTTAGGGGCCTCTGAGCCAGCTAGGCTTTCGAAAGATTGCACGAGCTTAAAACACCTTTTAGCCCAAGGGGCTCAATATTAGGCTGCGGGAGTTCTCAAAAACTTATCGAGGCTAAAGATTTAAACTCAATGAAATCCCAAAACAATATACTGATAATAATCTCTCGGGCTAAACCAGAATCAGACCAGCTTAACATTCGTTTCCAGTCCAATTTTAGTCTTGTTGGTAATATACCCTCTCAGGTCAAGGGAGCAGCGTAGGCTTCAGGGGCGTACGCAGACCCGAGTTTTGGGGGCAAACCCATGTCTGCCTGTCCTCCTGTGGGGGGAAGGGGGATGGGAGCGAAGATTTTTTGCTCTACATACCTAGTGTAAACACCTTTTTCAGTGCTCGACAGACCTAGTATAAGCTACCTCTCCAAGTGCATGATCGCTCTCGGGGGGGAGGGGGGAGCGAATATTTTTTGCTCTACAGGCTTAGTGTACACACCTTTTTTCAAAAATTTCTCCGGCGTTTGGGGGAAAGATAGTTTGGCCCCCCTCCAGCGCTTTGGGGGGCCATGACTGGAATGCCCCCCTGCGTCCGCCAAAGGTAGGCTTTGGTTACAAGGTCCCCCGGGTAATATTCTGGTTTCGCCCAACCAGAATATGTAAACAATATTTATCCTAAAATATTTTCATTTCAGCGACACATCGAACAATTTTAACATCAATAATAGCTGGAACCAATGTGGTGCTAAATTTCGAAGAGTAGTAGCTCTCGAGTTGGTGGATTTCATCAGAGAAACATTCACTATTCACTGCCCTTTTACCCTCGGTGGTCGCACGTGGCAACGAGACCCCTCAAACAGCACCCAGTTCTAATGGAGGACCCAAGGGGAGGGGGACAATACGTATTTTCTCCCCGAACGAAAAAGCTCGGAGCAAAACCATAATGTTATCCCCCTCCCCCAAGCTGTCGACCTTTTCCCCGGCTCCTTTTAAGTTCATAAGCAATGTGTTGGTGCTTTAACTGAAGAAATCATTTTCAAACAGAACCAGTCAACTTCAGTGTGAATATTGGAGCCTGGGCCTCTTGATATTTAAAACCGTATTTGGATGAATGATCCTTGGATATCGAAAGCAAGCATTTTGTGGCCACATATTTCACCCAGTGACGCCTGTTTGTTTTGCTTTTCGACTTATATTTACTCCCCACTCCCCGCCTCCCCAACCTGCCGGCTAGTTAGATTGTTGCAAAAGCTTTCACTGCGTGACGTTTTTCTTGCGTTTCGATTTTTGTTTGTCCCACCAAAACTACCACCTAGATCCATCACTGACCAATTTTACCGCTAATGATACTCTCAACAACGATCACTATCACCGCTAAAGCTGCTACATAGGCTTTTATACCTTTGTAATACTGCTAAAAATTATCTTATATTTTCAGCATAAAATATGATCATATCCTTCCGACAAGTGAGGGTGCTGCCAAAAGGCCGCAAGAAACCTAGCGCTGATTACCTGGCTCAACTCCCCCGGGTTCAACTCCTTGGGTTCATGTCCAGGCAGATTCTCTGAATAGGTATGATGATCAAATGCACCAAATCTCTCCTTACAGGGTGAGAGTTGGTAACGTCATATAACTTTGAGAGCTGGAGCGTCGTCTAACCCCAACAATTTTTGTTAGAGACTATCGCAAACGCTATGCCAAGCTTGCACCGTGTGATGTCAGTCTAGAGGCCAGTTCATGGAAACTCAATCCTCCCCAGTTGAAGCAATGGTTGCCGTTCGTTGAGGGGAGACGACTGCGTGATTTTAGTCAAGCGAGGGCACAGTTTTATGCTCCCGAGAAATAGACTCTACAAAGGGTCTCAAGCTGGAAATTTAAAAATTCTCTGTGGACGGAATTAAGCTCATTTAGTTGGAAGCAATTGTCCCATAATAAATAATCGCCGCCACCGACGAAACAGTGATAGAGCCAGTGAACCGTCACCCTTGACAATAAAATTTCCCATCTAAAAACAAAACCTCGTCAGGTTCAGGCTTCTTGAGGCCTTCGCAAAATGCTGCCCACACAATGCCAGATTTTCCTATCGTTTCTTAAATCGCGATGTTTAATGAAAATTGGGGGCCTGCCCCCACCATAGGGGGATCCAGGATCACCGATGGGGGCCACCTTGCCGGGGGGTGGGACGTCATCCGTACAAATTGGGTGCCACTTTTGGCCGGTAAAAGCTTTCAGGTGGGTGCCAAATCCTATGGCGGGGTGCCGATTTTCGCATCCTGGGGGGAGGGGTGGAAGTGACATTTCAGGAAGTGCCATCGACCGTTTAGAGGAATGCTGTGGTCATTTTAGGGACGCCGAGGGTCAATGAGGAGGACCTGCATTCCTTTACCCTTGGATCCACCTATGGCTCCAACTGTCCCCTCTTCTGACGAGTATCTGAAAATATTATTTTAATGAAACCTCCAAACAAAGTTGTATCACTGTATCAGCCGTTTTACCAGAATCCTCTCTAAATAAACATGCAGGTGAGGGGAGCCCCGGCAGCCAATGACAGCTTACATGTTTCGCAACCCAAGCACAAGGACGGATATAGGAGGGAAAATTCGTGTGCTTCCCCGCAGCAAAATATATTCCGATGGTTTGCCCCATCTGTGCCCATCTTATTGGATATTGCTCCCCCCTCAAAAAGCAACTCGTGGTTCTGCCACTGCATTGCGTGGTTTCTGCCACTGACCGGGGCCCCAGGTCAGTGACGCCAGTTGTCCAGCACACAGCAACACAGTGGGAGCAATTGCAATACGATTGCCCCTCAGACACGACAAGATTTGTGAGAAGGATGAATGAGCTGGCACAATGCCAACCGCCCATTCATCTGTGAGGTCACGTGGTCCAGGTATGGGCGAGAGGGTCAGGGATTATCAGAGGCGGTGGCAAGTCAGCCGAAGACTACCCCGTCAGAATGCAGCAAAATCAGTAATTGTGTAATATTTTCTCACCCAGATGTCAGATTAGTAAATAATGGTGACCACTGGAAAGCTCTTGAAAAAATACACATGATGCACCCGTTTCTAAACCTATAGGCACCATAGGATGCAAGATATCCATCCTAAACCGGTCGAACCTAGTTATGGCAATTTCAATTGCGGGGGACTGTACTTGTTGTGGTTTGTAGCTCAGAAAAATCTGAATTTTAATGTAAGCCCCCCGTCCGAAAACATTTGAGTTCTTCAGACAGTGGGGTACAGTGGTGTAATGGGTTGCGGGTCCGCTTTCCACGTGGCTGATCTGGGTTGAAGGCCCGGCGGATCCCCCGAAGAAGAACCGATTTGTCTCCCCAGGAAGCCTTCCCACAGGGGAGCAGTTGGCGACGCTACTTAACCCTGGTTGCTGGTGCGCCGATAAGCCCCGAACATTGATTGAGTTCTCCGGACAGTTGTACACGTGCGAAACGACACTACTGAAATCATATTATTTTACAACTGTAATCGCCAACCAATCACAGCGAACAAGACACAGCAGATCCCACAAGTGATTATCAGCTGTTTTATGGGATCATCATTCTCTTTGTGACACACTGAGCCAAGTAAAGGCACGATGCTGCCATATTCACGTCATGGGCTGCCATATCTGCCAGCCACAAATTACTCCGTCCGACGCAAGGCACGTCCTGCTGGTCGTCGCCCCAGGCTATCATCCGCTAGCGCCTCTGATCAGGCAAACTAGATCGGCCTCTCGCCCATATTTGGTCGCATGCAAGGGCCATAATGGCTGGTTTTGCCGCTAAATCATCGCTAGATTAAAGAGGACCATCATCATGCATAAATACTAAGCTCACTGGCTGAATGCAGATCGGGGCTTCAATCAGTGGCGACGGAATGCCTGGATTTAAGGGGGGCACCATAAACTGTTGAGCCCTTTCTTTCCAGTCAACGCCATGGGTTAGTGTTAAATTTTCCTTTTTAAGGGGGGCATGGTGCCCTCGCCTATGGCTACAATGGTGCAGTTATTGACCTCTTTATATGACTAGCGCGTCACTTTCTTTTCGGTATCCTAAAAGTTCTTTTTTTCGGTATCCTAAAAGTTCTTTTTTTGTTTAACCCCCACTGTCTGGGAGTCCGATCGAACCCCACCCATTTTTTCGGTAGCCTGAAATGGTGAGTTTTCTGGCAGTTACGCATAAAAACAACTGAAAACAAACTTGCACCAATTTCGGAGACAATCCTAGCGTAGACGTAGATGTATATTTTGTCTCCATAATTCAAATAAAAACAATCATTTTCAGCTAATCAGCACTCGAGCTGCTCGCTTTTGGCTAATTCTCCCAATTCTACTCCTGTATAAATCCACGTATAACGTGTTCCAAGTCGTTGAAAACGATAGAAATTCAGCACGTGACCTGTATAGCGGTCCAACAGAAGTGCGCTGATTCGAACAAAGTGATGTTCAGGGCGGGATACATGTGGTGCGACTTTGTACTGAAAATTAGAAGATGGTTTCAATATGTTGTTTTAGAAACCACTGCATCACCTTTTTAAGCAAACGCTTTTGCGTGTATTTCACAAAAAAAGAAAAAAGAAACTGGCAGATACCTCCCGATTTTGCGGGAGATGGATGAACGCCCTTGGTATCCTGATTAATACATATTTCCTATATTCCTTCAACTTCCCTCATATGGTGTCAGCTGATCCTGACTGAGTTCAATTCTCCACAGAGACAACAGGCGATGAGAATTAAGAGATCAAATTTAACGCGCCCGTTGACCTCTATTGTTAAAGGGAATGTGGCACCTAGGTCGAATCCTGGAATTTAGTGTAATTAGTGGTACTTTTAGCCAAAAATCATGGAACCGTCCATGATTTCTCTGAAAAATGTACAATAAGCTCAATATTTTGATTTTTAGAATGCTTCTCTAGGGAAAGAAATAAATATCTGCCTGTGGATGATGTCACGATCTTGCAACAGCTACAGTCTTCAAAACGCTTCAAGGGCTTCGATTGGCTGATACTCACCGTGACGTCAGCATATGGCGTCACACCAACAGCCATGACAACTGTTGCCTGCTGCTAAGGGTACATGAGGGGTACATTTCACGTAGGTTTTAGCTTTTTTTCGTACGGAAATCTCGGGTTCCAAGACAAATGATATATTGAGTACCGAGTTTTCCGACTTGCTTTACAACTTGGCTATCTCAATTAAAATCACGTTTTAAAGGTGCCACATTCCCTTTATTGTAATGGACAAATAGCTATATGTCCTGGTTTTTCATTGAGAGTTATAACTGGAATTGATGATATTATGAACAAATTGACCAGGAAAAAGTGAATTTACACTTTTTTAGTTGTATATACTACAAAACCCGACAAGTTTCGGCATCCGCCATCTTCTTGGAGTGATAAAATTACTAAACAATTTCAACACAAAATCCAACATCGTGACACAGTATACATGGTTTACAGTCCGGAAAACTTAACTCTTAGAGGGCAGAAAAAACGCAAGGAACATGGTAATACATTTAAGTTTTATTTTCGGGGGAGCTTAATGAGATAACTGCGATACCACTGAATCAAATTAATTTCCGCGGGTAAATTACGCTGTTACGCTGTTCATAGTGTGTTTTAATTTTCGAATGTGTTTAGTTCTCGAATGTGGATTGCCTCAGCAATTTTGAGGTCTGCGTTGTCCTTAGTAGTAGTAATAATGATTTTTATGAAAAAGTGTCGTTAGTATCTTTCTGTTCCATGGCCGGGTGAAAATTTAGCATGTGTTTTCCTAAGGGTGTATTTAGATGTCGAAGACGGGCATCGCTCAGGTGTTCATTGAACCTTTCCCTTACAGGACGTGAACTTTCGCCAATGTAAAATTCGGAGCAACAGGAACGACACGAGATTTTGTAAATTCTGTTCTCGATGCTGCATTTTGCCCTCAAGCCGTTTTCACAGTGTGGCAGCACTTATTTCCAGAGGGACATTGGGGATGGCTAAGGGCTGACCTAACGAGTTTAGATTTTAGTGATAGGCCCGAATACCATTCAATTTTAGTCCCTAGGTTGGCGGAACGAATTATTTGATTCACAGACCTACTGAGCTGATCATCTACGAAAGGCAAGTGAATGTATATATTCTGTTTTTGAGTGATTTTTTGGCCTCTGGTACGTCTGGTGAACTTATGAATGCCATTTTGCACTGTTACAGGGATCTTGTGGGGTGGATAGCCGTTTTTCGAGGAAGAGGTTTTGCACTTTTTTAGACTACGGCGGCGGGTTTCCTTAGACGATGAAGCTCGTATAGCCCTATTTATTTTGGAGTTAAGTACGGCTTTTTTGGTTGGAATAGAATGGGCAGACTCAAAATGAACTGGACTGTAAGCCATGTATACTGTGTCACGATGCTGGATTTTTGTGCTGATATTTTTTAGTAATTTTATCACTCCAAGAAGATGGCGGAAGCCGAAACTTGTCGGGTTTTGTAATACTGCTTAAAAAGTATAAATTAATTTTTTCCTGGTCCATACGTCCATAACATTATTGATTTAAGTTCTAACTCTCGTTTAATCTCTAAGGTGTTTCTAGATTAACTCAGTATTTAACTCAGACCTGATTTGGCCTAGCAAGGTCATATTATATGCCATTCGATCTGGCTTGATGCGTTCAATGATTCCTACGTTCTAGATTGTTTTGCCCTATATTTGCTAGTTTAAATGTAATGCCTGAAAACCTTCGCCTACATGTTATCCCTATGGTGCCATGTCTTGACCTCTAGTGACCTTAAATGTGACCTGACAAAAAATTATGCAAATGTTTTCTATAGAGATTTGAATGGGTTATCTAACGCTTTTACCTGTTTTTTTTTTTGCCATCTAGTGTGGTTCTCGAAATCTTAACACCCGCACTGGAGGGGGTCTGGCACTAACGCGCACTGGAGGGGGCCTGGTAGGCCCCCTAAGATCTCGGAAACTAAGAGGGTTAGAAAACGCCACTTGGTAGGTGGGTGGGGGCTATGGTGATCTACATGATGACCAATTTTCATTGACCTAGGTCAATATCTTCAAGGTCAAACGAGGTCGTAAAGGTCAAATATTGGCCATGCTGGTATCGATTGATAAATGCTGTGATTATGCAGGAAAATGGCGGGAATAAGCTAAAGGCGGACAAGGTTCATAGAAGAGGTCTCAAAGAGGCTTCCCACAACTTTTGGGTCAAGGTCATTCAAGGTCATTGACCTTTTAAGGCCACCATATGGTATACTACTTATTATTTACACTTTGACTAACACTGTAGCCACTGTTTGGCGGGAAATGAGAATTGACCTTTCCCAATGACCTTTGACCTTGACCTTTGACCTTGACCTTTGTATTGGGGTACCCTACCGATGACGTCATAGCATAATATATGTCAGACGGGGTAACCTCATTTGGCCGGACGCGCAGTGGTCAGTGACCTTGAAAGTGCAGATATGACCTTGACCTGTGACCTTTGACCTTGACCTTGATTTTCATGTGAAGTGACCTTGACATATAGTCCCGCTTATATGACGTTATGACGTCACCACTCGGTCTTCAATGCAAGCTAACTGGTCCGACCGCGCGTTTACGGCGATCTCAAATGCAGGTCTGACTTTGAAAGCCTATAAGTCAAAAAATTTTCGGCCGATTTTCAAAAGTCTTCACAAATCGACGCGCTATTAAATTCTGTTAAATGTGGCCAGTTTCGTTTTTCCGCTGCAGCGGTTCTCCGGCCACCTCGGAAAACAGGTGGGGGGCCTCAGCCCCCTCCAGTGGTGTTAAGGGGGCGTGTACCCGCCGCCCCCCGTCAATGCGAAGGTGGCTCACACCCCCGGAAATGCACGTGTTAAGCAGTTCTTGATCATGCGGCCACACTGTCTCCAACGCACCCAGTCATTACAACCAGAGTTTAAATTGACTTTTCAGAATAGCACTTTCATTAACCGGCACTGGCTTTGAACACCTGACTTCCACCCGTGAAGAAAAGTCGGACGGGAGCAATTGACCCGCTATACTAATTAACCTCCCATAGCGTTAAAAGACTTCTCTGTCGCCACGACCCTTTCACCTCACTCTCCATCAACCTTCCTTTTTTGTGGCTGTTTCTGAGCCTTGAGACGTTTACGTCCATTTTTTTACTTCCGTCCCGCGTCTGGATCCCTTTTTCCGGCCGACTGCTTTATGGGAGACTGAATGGCCCGCTGTCAGACTATCACATCAGTCGATACTGAAGGTTAAATAGAAAGTTGTACCTTGGTCGAATCCCGGAATAAACTGTAATTTAGGGGTATTTTTAGCCAAAAATCATGAAAAAGCCGATGATTCCTCTGAAAATGTTCAATAAGCTCAATAATTTGTTTTTAAAATGCTCCTCTAGGATAAGAAATCAACCTCTGCCTGTGGATGACGGCATGATCTGGCAACTACTACCATATTCAATAGGCTCCAAGGGCTTCAATTGGATGATTACTCACCGTGACGTCAACATGTCGCGCCAACAGCTGACAACTGTGACCGGCTGCTCGGGTACATTTTGGGGTACATTTCAGGTAGGTTTTGAGCTTTTCTCTACGGAAGTTTTGAGTTCCAAGACAAATGAGGCCTAGAGTACCGAGATTTCCGGCATGCTTTACAACTTGGCTATCTCAGTTGAAATCACTTTATAAAGGTGTCACACTCCCTTTAAATGCCAGCAAATCTGCGACCTCTTGGGACGCTCGTGCCTGAACTACGGCGCTGCCAAAGTGCGAACACTGCGCAGAGGAAAGCGCCCAGGTTATCCGGCAGGGGCGTAGTCAGGGGTCGGGTTAGAGGGTCGAATTCTGGAGATACTCATGGAAACCTACCAGAGAGAAGAGTCGATGCGCATGCTGGTTTTCTGGTGGCCTGTACAGGACCCGTGGAGGATGGATGTTTCTCCAATTCTCTGAGCCGAGAGATATCGCCCATGGTAAGCTTCTTTCTGCTCGCTGACGATAGACAAATAGCTGATGCGTGAGCTGACGAGGCACGTGCGTGCCCCTCCGCTCTGTCCTACTCTCCAATCTGCTCCTGCCTGCTACCGCCATCCAGCGCAACAATAGGAAGCAGCTGTTGGCAGGGAGGCCTGGATAAAATTATAATATCGGGGAGCGTCCTTCTGCTGCCGGTGTGTGTAGTCTGAGGCTTAGTGCATTAAATGCGTAGTGTGCTGCATTAGCGAGGCGGGCTGCCGTGCCGAGCTCGGACGCTGTAGAGAGAGAGAGAGCGGGAGGAGGGTTGCAGAGAGGGAGGCTGTGATTGAGCAATTATGGCGAGGCGGTGGGGGGGGGGACTGGTCGTGTGGAACTCGCACTGTGTGTGGCTGCGGTCGTCTCGGGATTTGTTTGAAAAAGTTTTTTTTGCATTGTTTTGATATGTATTTTTCAATCCTCAGTTAATGGAAATACAGCCAAGATTTCAAAATCTTTGACATGTATTCCATTGCAAACACCGATAACAATTCCGTTGGGATAGTGAAACAGGCGAGAAGTGGTAGATAGCCCATAAAAATGATGAAAAAACCGTACCAGGCCCTTTATGACCGAAAAAATATTGAAGGCAGAACTGTATCGACAAGATAGAGCCATTTTTCGGTCAAATCTCGTTTTCCTCATGCATTTCTAATGGAGATGTCGTGACCCGCACCTGACCCTAGGCCATCAACACAAAAATATCGTTACAACATCTTGCGGTACTTGGTTGTCCCACTATGTGATATGAATATCAGATCAATAAATTAATCCTGCTTCTACTGGTGCCACCTGAAACATTTTTGCAGGTGAGATCACTGACCTGGCCTGGTGATAACCTGACCTTTAATACACCCCGCTTAAAATTTTCGGAAAAGTTGCAAAGTTGATCAAGCAACGCCTTGCCAAGTACGACTCGCGCCGCCGTTTTCTAACGCCCTGCAAAAAACTCGAGTGGGTTTGTTAGAACACCTCCCACTGAGGCAAGGGTTAATCATGCAAAGGAAAATTGTAATGCTCGCCGTGCCGGGCATTTTATATGACTTGAAGAGGTTCTGGGTACATTATCATTTCAATCGTGTGCCAAATTCCTTTCATATTCGACCACTTTGAGAGCTGTTGGCGATATTTCCATCTTTTCTGTGCGTAGATGATCAACGCGCTTCAACTTTCTACATCAGAGGCTGTTTTTGTCGTTGAATTAAGCAGAAATTAGACACGAGCCAGCCTTATTCAGTCTCATCAGACTCGACCAGCTTGATGATGCTTCTGTATGCTAGAGACCTCTCGACGTCGAGGATTTGAGTAGTAATGAACTGCGAGTTGGTGATAAAAACGTCAGCAGTTTTCACCAAGTTGAAGACTGACTGCTGTTCCCCTTGATGACACGGCTTCGAACAAATCAGCATGTTACTAGGCAGAGATCTATTCAAAGGGAATGTGGCGCCTTCATAGTGCATTGGGAATGAGATAGCGGTGTGGTAAAATATAACCAGAAACCAATCATATATCATGACCAATTTTATCGATATTTCATATGCCCCAGAACTTACCGCTCGCACACGAAAAATGTAAAAATTCACCACCTACCGACCCCTTTTCCCCTGTGGTCCTGTGGTGTGAGTTGAACCTAGGTACTTAATGTTCTTGAACTTAGCACGCGCATTTATGGGGGTCTGGACCACCTTCGCTTTGACGAGGGAGGGTGGGTTCCCGCCCCCTAAGATCTCTAGAACCACGCTAGGTAGCGAAAAATGGTAAACGGCGTTGGGTAGCCCATCTATTTCCCTATCGAAAACATTTGTACCATTTTTTTCAGGTCATATTTAAGGTCACTAGAGGTCAAGACAAGTCAATGCGAGTGAAAACAGAGGTGCAGAAACTTGCCAACTCGGCTACCGGAGTTTGTGATACATTTACGAAAATTGAGGTGCATAATTGTGACAAAATAGCGATCCTGACTGTATGGCTCAAAATCAAACCACATATTTTCGAAATAGAGAATGAAGCGTGTAGGGAATAATTTAACTTAGCAGCTCGGTTCTTCAATTGCACAGCGTACCATTAGTGATACAATATTGGTACTGTGTTCAGTTTCTACTAAAACGAGGCACCCCCGCTGCAGAAAACCCGCAAACCGCTGTCACAGTTGCCAGATTTTAACATGCAGCCCAATGGTGCCGATTGTTAGTAGTTTGCAGAAAGTTCTCGCCTAGATACCGGAAATGTGACAGTCAATTTTTTTCGAGAAATACACGATTGTGGGCATATTTAAGGCATTAACGATAACGCAGATACCTTATCAAGTACTTCTCTGTCATTTTTTTCGGTTAAATCAGATTTACAGTTTGAGTCTCTTCGATTTAGCGGCCCCTATTTCTTCGAATTTAGTATTAAGTACGCCTAAAAGCTACTAATAATAGTACTAAGTGAGGGAAAATAAACATAGCTGGGCAGCAATTCTACTTAAACTGCGCAACAGCGACAACACAAGTTAGAAATGTTTATGTGATGTAGAGCCTGCCAAAATTTAAACAAGCCGGAAGCCACTTATTTTGAGGGCATATTTATTTAGTATATTTGAGATAAGTGCAGGCTAAAACTAGCCAGAATAAATATTGCTGCCCATGGCTTATCTAAGATGAATGTAGGCTTTGCAAGACTGATGCACTTTCCCATATCAAACTTGGGTTTTCATTCCTTGGCGTGCTTGTGCCTTAGTTTATTTGTGCCTAGATTGGTTAGATATATTTGAAGCTGGAGGAAGTTGGGAGAGTTGGGCCAGCAACAGGCTGGCAACAACAGTGATTCAGGTGAGTTTTCATGATCAAATTATCATATCAATATTGTACAGATAGCAAATGTGTGTTAATGCAGTCCTCCACAGTGTTAACACCCACACTGGAGAGGGGCCTGGAACTAACGTGCACTGGAGGGGCCGAGTAGACCCCCTTCTTATCTCAGAAAATCACAGCAAATCGCAGAAGAAGTAGACTTCGAAAACGCTGGTTGGGGGTGTGTTGCTTACTACCAGTGGTGGTCGCAACGCACAGGACCTGAACTGCATGGGTTAAAGCGGATTTTGCTACACTGGATCTTTCTTTGGTATGTGAATTCCAATACCTCTGTACCTATTAGGCCAATAGACATATTTTACATCAATGCGGCTATTTGCCTCAGGTTTTACTGCAGAAGGAATGACCAGGCAGGTGATGATCGTGAGTGGGATGCAAATTTAAGCATTTGATGTGTTTATAAAAATGCTACCTAGGGCCACTTTACCAACACATTTTAGGTAGATCCAAATACTATGTTGATATTGACATTTTTTCCTTTTGTTGATATGTGAGATAGAAGTTTAGTGGGGGTGGAAGCTGTGGTTAGGTTCCCAATTGTGTGTACATGTACGCTCCCATTCATAGATAGGTATGTTCCCAATAATGACTATTTTCATGATAATTGCTACATTTAATCATGTGGAAAAGTACCATAATTGGAAACACTCCTTCCAAAATGGAAACTTCTTCAAAAAGGAAATGCATGTCATTGGGGGAAACTGCGGTCGAGTTGCCAATAATAGTTATGACCCCAATGCGAGAAAAATGACCCATAACTGGAAATTTTCCTTCCAAAAACAAAACATGATCTATAAATGAAAACTCAGTTTAATACTTTCATGCTGTAATGGTTTGGTGCTCGAACCTTGTCTGCTGCAAAAGTAAGGGACAGGTAGAGGACATTCAGCATATTGGAAATAGTATTCAAGTATACAATTATTATTTCCAGCTCTTTTGACAGAGGAGGCACACGTCGCATTGAGTTTGTGACGCCAGTCTTTCTCACCTCTGGTGAAAAAAGTCAGGTATGAACTTAATGTTTAGACTCACTGCCCGGACAAATATTTCTTGTTTGAAATTCTCTAAAACCTCCGTGCTAAGCGTTCCTTCGATACTGGCGACTCTACATGCGTGTAACTTTCCGACTAGTTTGACATATGAACTATGATATCATATATTATGAAAATAGCCGTACCTGATAAGTGTCACTTTTTTACCTAATAATAGCCTCTTTTAGCTAAACAGGCTTCAATTGTATTCATTGGTGGTGCAAATAAAAGTGGGTCAATCTGACACGAAGCCAGAGTTGTGCGACTCGTGAGTCGGAGTCGGAGTTTAACTCAAATTACGACTCATTCAACTCTGAGTTGAGTTGAGTTGAGTCGAAAAAATTAGGCAGGTGAGTTGAGTTGAGCTGATTAGGGTCACAAGTTGAGTTGAGTTGTGAAGACAGCGAGTCAAATGAGTTGACGAAAAGAATGGGCTCAGCATGTAAATATGTTGAATAAGTTTTTGAATTTGCCTACATTTTGAAAACCTCCTTTAAACTCCTTTGAATACCTTTTCCTTCAGTGTTTCAATTGTTTCAATCAAAGTTTGTAATTTGTTTCAATATATCAAATTAATTCTACGGTTCAATTGCTTATTTTAAAGGCTCATCCGGTCTGAAGAAATCCCAAGGCACAAATAATACATGCACTCAACAAATTAAATAGGCTCCTACCTCTGGCCTTGTCTTAAACACTTTAAGAGGTAGAACGGGCAGCAAAATACATTTAAAATACCTCGATAACTCCTCATCATCAATATCTAGTATTGCTTCTTTTTAACAACCACTCACTGTTAGTAGACACACTCAAACGTGCCACCACTCCAATAAAAGAATAAACACAGGCAAGAGTGCGCCATTGCTGTCTTTGAAGAACAAATTTAGCCAAGGATAGGCTCGAGCTAAAGTAGCTTTAGGGCAAGACATTGTACAAGCCCCGTGATAATTCATAATGTGATGTGGATATTTCTAAACTACATATGATATTGTTTCTTTTGTCTTAAATGCGCCGTCTGCAGCTGCTTTTTTAATTTTGCCTATTAAAAGCAGATCTTACTGTTAACATAGAAAAAAACTTAACTCTAATTTAACAAAAATATTGAAATACCATTGTTGCGCAAATCAGACGAATTATTTTTTGCTACTGGTTTTGTCTGATCGTCAGCCGTATTTTATTTGGAAAACCCCACATTGGCAATTTTTTTGGAACTGTGCTCCTATTTTGAAGAGCGATAGGTACATACGTGCTCTATTGGAGGTTTTCGAGCTGAAAATTGTATTGGGTTTGAAAATATGAATGTATTAAATCAAAAACGTTGATAAAATTTTTATTTCTATTGTCCTTTGTCATATATTGGTATGGTTTACCATTTCCTAGGCTTGCTGTACTTCTTAGAATTTTCAATTGCAACTAGGTACTTTAGTAATTATAACTTATATATTGGTTAAACTTATGGCATAGGAATGTTTCATTTAACAAAATTATCTAGCATCCTTCTTTAACGAACAAAAGCGATACCCTTGTCATCCCTGAAAATACAGTTTAGATCATGTTTTTAGCCTGGACCTTTTGTGATCGTATGGAGGTGCAATTATTGGCAATTATATGTTCTTGTAACCTTAACCCTTTTAAGCTCCTTTCCATTTCATGTACATACCTAGTTAAACATGCAAGGCTGGTTTTAGAAATCATTGCAACATGGTGTGGCAGCTTTATCTGGCAGTGACGGTCTGGAAGAATAAAAAGAGATATCCATGGCTCCTGGCTATAATAATAACAATGTTTGAATGCCAATTTATTAATTTTCCTTCTATCAATCCTCAGTTTCCTGTATGACTTTCTGTACAGCTTGTATTATACTGGTTTAATGATTTATTCATTTGTTATTATTACTTATGTAACTTTTTATCTATTTACATATTTTGAAACTGAGTCTGAGTTTGAGTTGAAGTTCGCGTTTTTTCGCTATCCCGTATAAGAGCCGAGTTAGAGGGTATGTTTGAACACCCCCACCATGGCGAAGGTGGCTCGGAGGCCCACCGAGTGAAACAGGCAAACTAAATAAAAATAATTTTGTTCGGCTTTCTAGCCATTTTTCACAAAAAGGTCATGTATTTACATTATTTTCAATGAAGATTGCTCCTAAAACCAGTGCAGTCTGAATTTTACCATGGTGTCATGTTCCCTTAAAGGGAATGTGGCATCGTGATTTTAACTGAGATAGCCAAGCTGTAAAACATGCCGGAAAACCCGGTACTCCATATTTCATTTGCCTTGAAACTCAAAATTTCCGTAGAGAAAAGCTAAAAAATGACTGAAATATACCCTACATGTACCCTTAGCAGCAGGCCACAGTTGTCATGGCTGTTGGTGTGACGACATATGCTGACGTCACGGTGAGTATCAGCCAATCGAATCCTTTGAAGCGTATTGAATATGGTATAGGTTGCCAGAGCATTAACATCATCCACAGGCATATATTTATTTCTTTCTCTAGAGGAACATTTTAAAAATCAAAATATTGAGCTTGCTCATTTTTTTCAGAGAAATCATGGACGCTTCCATAAGTTTGGGCTAAAAATTCCCCCGTTACACTAAATTCCAGGATTCGACCAAGGTGCCACAGTCCATTTAAGAAGAAATGTTCAAAACTGAACAATTTAATCAGGCATTGTCGTAGTAGGTAGGTATAGAGCGTGAACTAAAAAGGCTGGGAGGACTACTTTGAAAATAATAGTATTGATGGGACGCAACCGGGTGGGGATTTCATTGAGCTGATTGCACAGGGCCCGGGATTTAGGCGGATCCGTAAAATCAAAGCGGCACAAAAACCTCGATTAACCCACCCGTCGCCCCACCACCACGCCCTGACGCCCCTTAGAGCCGCCCCCATGCCCCTCAGAATCACTCTGACGCCCCTGAAATGCTGCTCCCCTTCAATGCAGGTACTCCTACCTCCACGATGCAATTTTGGACCCCTCTGAAAAGCCCTACCTATCCGAAATTTGCGCCCGTATGTGAAACATATTTTTATTGATTCTCAACCAGAAACCATAGCTGTTTTCCATTTGATTTCCTGTATTTCTTACTATTGGACAACGTCTTGATAAGACGAGGGAATACAAAAACGATTATTTTTCCTTTCAGATCAAATGCAGATGTCCGAGTGCTGCACACTCCGAACAATGCATATTGCAGGTTCCACCACTGAGTGCTGCTAATGTCCCCATGAATGTTGAAGCGGCCCCTAATGAATCATTCATCTATCCCCTACATCCATCACTGACGACTCTCCCTATTTGTGACCGGGATCGACTGCCGTCTTCGCTGTTCCTCTGCAGCGCCAACAGATGGTAGCACAGTCAGGTACACGCCGTACATCTCAGTACATCACAACATTGCACACCTCAGCAAGATTCGGAGGTTCACGATCCATAAGCTGCTGCTGGGGTCATATGGCGCTGCCAGCGCTCACCCTGTTGGAAGGTTTTGTTGGGGTTCTGGGAGATTTTATTCCGCATTCCCGTCTGGGATTTGAACCCGGGTCAGCGGCGTGGAAGTGCAACACTGCCACTGCGTCGCCACTTACCCAAGATACATGAGCAGTCTGGGTACCGAGGCCTTCGGTACGCACCATTGCGTACAGAGGAAACAATGGGCAGCCCAGACAAACTGTGGTGACGCCTAACGTACCAGTGTAAAAAGCAAGGCCGTTTTATTTGAATGAAATACCCTCGTAAGCTCATAACATTTACTTTCTTTCGTTTCTAAAAAAGTTTTAGTCAAGTCACTAATATCCAACGAAAATTTGGAATTCAAGACTAAACTCATGGTCCCTCTAGAGGACCAGGACTGAGGTTCCGAACCGTACCAGACACCCGAATACATGAGTCGATTGGGCCGTTCCCGCAACAGTTCCGTACTGAGGCTATTTATGAATCCAGGATTAATCTTGGCTCACGGATGGTAAGATTTATAGGTAGGATATAATGATTTTTCGTTATAGGTACTACCTACTAGCCTTGGTTCATAGGCAAAACAATTCTGGTGACAAAAGCAGATCAAATCGGTGACAAGCTGGGAAAGATTATTCCACGCCTGGGCGTGAGAAGCGGACGCTCAGTCTGCCCGTGCGCTAATTCAGATTAATAGGTACACGTCGGATCTGGAAAATAATCCCCTTTTAGTGCGAAACCTCATTATACTTGTTTACACAAGGCTGGTTTAAATTTTCGTTAGTCACTCTTAGAAGGTTTTCGTCCCTTGCGTTGCATTTATCCTGACTTGTGAGGTTTTACGATGGTCCAGCAAGTGTTAATTATGCATAAGCCGTTAAAGGCCTCAACTCATCAACAATACAGTCAACCTTATTTCGGGGCCATGGCTTGCTTCACTACAAGCCTGTAGCCATAACATGATTTTTATTTGAAATCTATACGTTCCAAAATTTCAAAATGGTATCCTGATAGCGAGAAACGGGCTTTTGATTTGAAATCAGCGCCATCAACTACAGTAAATACTATTTTTGGCACATTTGTGGACGCAGAGGTGTGGCATGAGGATGTTAAAGGCCTTAGAATAAATGTAGAATAAATGAAAAGCTGATATTCTGGCCTGCCTTATCCAAAGCAGAAATGTGACATATTTGATATCAGAGAATAAAAGAGCAAAAATGGACCTACCGGAACAAGGTGTATTTGACCGTTGATCAAAGCCACCTGAATTTTACACAGGTAATCTAGCGACATACCCACCATCGCTTGAAGGTGTGTGGTTCATTTGGCACAAGAAAACCAGACAATTCTGGTACATGTTTGATGAGCTTTGTCACCATTATGACCATCAAATAGGCACTGTGAGCAGATTTGTCATGGATACATAGCTTTTACAGTTTTGGTGCGGTTGAGCTAAAACTTCCTGATTCGGTCTTAAGGTCCAGGACAGCTCCACACACCTATTGTAAGAAAGATCGAAGAGACACCGAGAAGGCCCTGGTCGATCGGTGCAGTTGCCGCCCTGCCCGACAGCCGCACTGCTGTATCAGCCGGTAACTTTGGGGCCTTACGACACCCCGACTGCTGGGGTCATACGGTATGGCAAGCCCTCACCCTGCTGGGAGGGTATTATGGGGATCGGAACGACTTATACCGAATACCCATCCGGGGATTTGAACCCGGGTCAGCGACGTGGAAGTCAAATGCTCTTTCCACGCACCACTGCATCTACGCATCTACTTGTGGGAGCCGGTTAGTGCGGTAAGTCTTGTGCGGAGGAATGCCTCCGGTGTGTCGCTGCTGTCAGTTGTCGGCAGTTGGGTCGCTTCTGCTCTCACTGGCAACGCGGTCGCGTCGACAACGACGGCTGACGTAGAGATCTGCACAGCGGGGAATAACTGGTCCAGACTGACGTAGAGATCTGCACAGCGGAGAATAACTGGTCCCGACTCACTCGTAAACAAAACTCCCTAAAATTTTTAATCAAAGTAATGCCAAGCTTCTCAAAGATAGGATTACGTTTCGGAATCCAGTTTCTGTTAACTTTTTATCTTAACAAAAGTCAGAAACCATGAATTTCCGGGAAATTATTTCTATGAATTCCGTTTTTCTTTTCCTTCATTATTCAATGCGAATATTACCTGAGGAAATCAGCAGAACCGTTCCCTTGCCCAAAATGTATCAAAATACTTTCTTCTTAACGAGGGGCATCTGCAGTTTTGCATTCCCAGATTCATTTTGGAGGGTTTATTTCACTAAACAATGTCCTTGATTTTTACTGCCAGATCCTTCATAATTGCTTCCAAACGAAGGTAACGGAGAAATACTTCATAATCAAGAACCTGAGTAAAGGGACGGTCGTCGCCTATCAGGTTTAGCAGGTATGCTCCCGTTGAATTGTTTAATCATGATTTAATTCGCTTTCGCCTTATAAAAAATATCAGGAAACAAGGAAGTAAAGCTCTCTGTAATGGAATCCTTACACACTAGCCTCAACAGTTTTCGGATAATTTCTAGCGAACTGTTTTCCCTCGCCCATTATGTAATATAACACACGATGGATTGACCGTAGCTTTCACTTGCGGCTGCATGCAAAGATTCGTCGTAAATGTCTAAAAAAATTGCCTGAATAATTTGTACAGATCTACCATTACAATACAGTTTTTTGCAAACCCTTCATTTGCTATAAAACTGCGAAGTAATGGTTACGCAATCGGTAGATGAGATTGAAGTTAAGCACGTGCATTGTCGGCTGAATTACGATCAAGTGAGTACGATTTCGCGAGCAATCTCCGAGCTTAGTGTGTACATATTCCATTTGTTGGATGGTGCACATCAAACGCACAGCCTTATAATACAGGCTTTAGCCTGTAAAAACTCACCCTTTCAGCTGAAGCAGCAGATTTAGGCCTCAGGCTGTTCACATCGGGGGCTGAAAGCAGGTATCACAGAAACACAGTCTTTCCAACATTGCTAAAAAGTCCCGGGGAAACACACGAATTATCTTCATCTTTCTGGCCGAGCCACTTCCCCCAAATCCGAGTCAGGTACCCACTGAAAGGCTAATAAGCCCTTTTATGTTCTACGGCACCACAATTTGGTTATCGCAGGCTGATGAGGGATAGTTATTTTCTCTCTCGCAACATTTCACAGGCCCTTGTCTTTCGCGGAAAGCTCTTATCTTGTGGAACGAATTCATTTGCTTTGGGGAAAATAAATAATTTTCCGTGCTCTGGTGCGAACATCCCTGTTGCTGGTCTCCAACGCTCGTAAGTGTTCTACCGTTTTGGACGTTAGCATAGTTGAACGATGCGCACCTACCTTTGGATCTGTTTTTTTATAAAGCAATTAACAAGTCCCAAAGTTTTTTAGATTATTCCTACATAGTATTGGAAGTGTGCACAAAGTTCCAGAAAGTCACAGCAGTGTGTAGGAGATCCCTAGGCAGCTATAACATAACCCGCGCCCCCCGGCCACCTTCCCGCACATCCCTAACCCAAAATATGGCGTCCAACTAAAAAAACTCGAAGAAAATACTCCATTTAGGTTAGTTTACCTGAGGTAATTAGTCATCCTTTCATAATATGCAATATTAAGAACTGGCATAACTCTTATGTCATTAGAGCTATAGCCTGTACATTATAGCAATTGTACTTCCGTATTACGTAAACCTCCCTTACCGCCGGTCACCTGTACCTAATATACCTTCCATAAAACTTGCGTATTAATGAAAGCCAGTGACAAGACAAACACGATGGTTTGTCATTGCTCTAGCTCATTAGGTCAAAGTTATTGTCAAAATACTTTTTACCTCTGTGACCTTATGACCTTAAAGTCAGCAAATATGACCCCTGATCCGTAAAGTGTCCAAAACGCTGTTCTGAGCAGTCTGTATTTGAATCATTTTTTGGTTTTATATCATGAAATGCCTTTCCCATGCTTCCAATGGAGAGGTCGCCTCGTGACCTGACCTCGCACGAAATCGAAACCAATAACCTTACCCTGGTTCTAAGTGTAGTTTCAATCATCATTTGAATGTGCTCTTACAAGCTCTAAAGGTGAAGTGGTGACCTTGGTTGACCTCGCTGGACCTGACCTTGGACCCGGGTAAAAATTCGAATGAAATGATGCAGGGTAGCGCTCACCGCGGTGCTGCCTGTCTTTTACCGAAAACCTGCCATCATCCCCGGTTAAATAAGAATAGCCGTATCTAAATCACAAATAATTACGGCTGTGAAATTGACAGCGGTCTGTGCCGTCCACTCAGACCTCTATTCCGCGGTTCGTGCCGTCGCTAACGACGCTCGACGACGCGAGCGTCGCCCGACCACGCTTCCGCCCGTTTGGAGAGAAGTTCTGGCAGATGATTCACGGGGATCAGTGCCGCTCAGGTCTGTCGCCGCTGTGTTTGTGTGGACGCAGCCTATCGCCGTGTTCCCGTTTTTTGTGGATGTTTAATGAAATAGAATGTGGAGATCTGACTGGTAGCTACTGAATATTGATTTTAGCTGAATGGCTTCAAAAAGAATAAAGTGCGGGTAAAATTCAATTCAGCTTTGTTCGGAATAATTGCTTCTATGCGGTTGCTGCTCTTCCATTTTTCTGGAACGCTACAGACGCGGTATCATGCACAGCGCCAGGGGACAGCGCGCCCCTGTCACACGCCAATTTGGTCATCGTATAGTGGTTGAATATGTCAAATTCCTCCCGAAGCTCCCCGAAATTCCCCCTGATCACGCAATACCTAAATTTTGACCAATCTTATTTCATCGTGACAACTCTCTAATCAGTACATGCACCCTAATGCATGTTTTGCTCCGACAGGTCTACCATTATTATTTATTGGCGGTATCAGATATAGACGAGAAATGGGAGAATAGAGAAGAGAGAAGGGATGAGAGTAGGAGCGTGGGAAGGGGATGTGAGTGGGACTGGCTGGGGCTCCATTTTCTGGGCTTTTGTGGGGATGGAATTTAACGGAAAAGGGGTGATCTATTTTTAATTTTAGAGGGCAAATGATTAGGGAAGAGACAGAATCTCTTTTTAGAAACGGTTTCAGGGAGGGAATGAGCCAAGACAAACTTAAAAGAATGGAGCAGGATAAAACGAACTTAAGAGGAACGAGCAGGAATTGAGCTCAGCCATGCTTTTTTCAACCGTCATACAACAAATCAGCGCTTCTGCGCTCACACTAACTCCTTAAACATCACGTTTTCCCACACTATATCCCACATCACTCTCCCGCATATTCCCCACACTTTGTTTGCATGTAAGCGTGGGGCCATATTATTTGCATTTCACATGGCTGTATGGTACGTCGACTGATGAATATTTAAAATACCAAGTCGCATCGCGCAACTTGTGTCTATTTGCGGTGGCGTGGAAAAATGTAATTACTTTAACCTTCACATAATGTAGACCACACAAGCATATCTCTGCCCCGTCCAAATGGAAAATGTGCAATGGTTTTGAAAATGTCAGGAAAATTACAAGCAGTAAAGTTCAAACAAATGTTCAGCAGCTTCCTGTCTTTTATCGAGGAGAATTAATGAATGCACTCTTATTTGCCTGTTTTCTCTTGCACTACCATTATATTTATTGGTGGTACGCAATCAGATTTGGTTAATATGATATTACGCTTTTGAAGAGGTCTGATCATTTGCTCCGCCCCCCCCCCGACGAGACAATGTTCATCCCTAAATAAGGAAGTTTGTTCCAACGGAAAGGGTTTATGGAGTTTCAGGAGAGGGGACATGAGTACCACCGAAAGCACAGAATGAGTAAGTTACCAGATTGTGACACCACACTATATTGAATATTATTCCAAACGTAAGGGTTTTAAAATGAAACCTCTGTCATTATTTTCTGCGAAGTTATTGACCCCAAGCCTAAAAACCTACATACGTAGTCCTAGATGACCTCTCAGAGGTTACAGGTCCATACTTCCAGCATGGTCCTGTAACCTGTGCGAATACCTCTCCAAGTATTCGCGCTTTGGAGGGGTGCCAGTCACCCTTTGTAAAACATTCAATCTTCTGATTCGCTCAGATCGTAGTTACAGAACCCACCACTGGAGTGCGCTAGTGGCGAGCTCACACACAGCTTGTGACTGCAGTGGTTGTTTCTATATCCACCTCGTCGCTGCTGTGCTCTACTGCGCAGATGATTGCGTTGATTTTTGCAGTACAATACAAGTAAAGGACGAGTCCATGTAACGTTCTTTTATGAAATTTCCTCAAACTGTGTGGCGAGCTCTGCGGTTTTCTGACCCCTTTCCCTTTGGAAAATTCCCGGTTACACCCTTGCTTTCCGGGTCAGGCATGAGTTCGCCTGAAAACTTCCGCGAAGTGAGTTCCCATTGGAAGCCACCCAGAACGAGAGAGCTGGCTGGAGGACCTCTCATTAGTGGGCTGTGGGACTAGATCTCAGATGATTTATTGCCGGAGTTTACAGCGACTGTCTTCGCTGAAACTGCTCCGAGGTAGCGACTTTGCATCGAAAATGAGTTGTCGCTGTGTTTTCCCGTTTTGACAAGTTGTTAAGTGTGTGTGGTATTGTCACAATAAATCCGTTGAGGCAAAAGTGAAAAAGACACGTACATACACAATCACACACCTTTATGATCTAACTACAGAACAAAACTTGAGAAAAACACTCATAAACATTAGAAGGCCACTCCTGAAGCTTTTAAGCCACATCCGAGTCTGCCGGACTGGTAAAGACCACAGTAGAAGGCGACGTATGCTGTACCATGGACGGCTATGGCTACAGTGAGCCATACGCTCTGAAATCATTGTCCAAAGGTGTTAGTCATCATCACGACACTCGTCAAACAGGCGACCTGTGTTCCCCACTCAGGAATACGAACGCCAGAAATCACCTCTTGGGAGAGCACAGGCCGAGTTATCATGCGCCGCCGGCTGCACTGCTCTTCGGCCTGAAGTGCGTCCCTCCGCCAGCCGTCCCGGCTTCAAGCACGGTCTTTACAGAGCAATACCTGGCGGCGTTTGCACGTCCGACTTACTGAATGTGTGAGACTTGTTTACACTCTACTCTCTCATGCACGTTTAATACTATTCAATGGTTTTTGCTTACTTGACGTCGGGCATGAAAAACCTAGTTCTCTGAGGATGTACCAAAATAGGCTGAACTGAACTGAAGGAACGTGGGGACGCGTCTATCTACCGGTCAGCCAGGAGGCGTATCCCACAAAAATTACAGCACCCAACCGCTGACTGCTTCCTTTTCTGATGCTTATTGGCTCATTGACGTGGACTTGCCGCAGACGTTTCCAAATGCGTTGTGGCTGCACTGCTCCGGTGACACCCTCTCACTCTTTACTATTGTTCATTTCTTAATATACATGTTGTCCAAGTTGTTTCCAGTACGGCTGCTGGAGTCGGAGTCTCACTAAAGTCATCAAGAGACTTTTCACGGAGACCCCAACCCCACCACCCGAACGAGCAACTCCCACAATGAGGGGTTAATTTAGAAGCCAAAGTTTAACCCGTGCCCCACCGGGGTCCGGCGCCACCTTCGCCCCACGGAGGGCCATCGATGGCCCCCTCTAACTCCGAAAATATGGGCGTTAGCGCAAATCTGCAAAGTGCAATAGAAAGCTCGCGTGAATTCAGTAAGAAATTAATTCGCATGTTTTAGTGCTCAGGTCAATGGTTTGACCTCCGAGGTCAAATTGGGTCAGATCGGCTATTTTCACTCATATATGCAATGATTAAGCAAACTGGTCATAACTCTTATGTCATTAGAGCTATTGAGGCCTGGTAAGTTCATTTGATAAGAAATTGCCAGTACTTTTTCCTCTATGCGGAACGTAAAGACCTCCCGCCAGTGGTTTGACCTCCAGAGGTCACCTCGTGACCTAATATGACCTGAGGTCACGAAGGTCCAAGTGACCTTGCCGTATATCAAATGAAAGCCGTGACAAGACAAACACGATGGTGTTTGTTTCACCGCTCTAGCTTAATTAGGTCAAAGTTATTGTCAAGTACTGTTTTTGACCTCTGGTGACCTTGGATGACCTTGGAAAAGTCAAGGGTAAATATGACCCCTGGGATCCGTGAAAGGGTGTCCAAAACGCTGTTCTGAGAGTCTGAGTATTTGCAATCATTTTGTGGCTTTTTTATCATGAAACAGGTTTTCCCATGCTTTTCCAATGGGAGAGGTCGCCTCGTGACCTGACCTCAGGGCACGAAATCGAAAAATCCCGGATATAACCTTGTAGACCCTGGAGGGGTCTGAAGTGTGGAAGTTTCAATCGATCGACTTTGAAATGTAGCTCTTACAGAGCTCTAAATTTGAGTGAGGTGACCTTGGTTGACCTCGTCTGGTGACCTGACCTTAGGTGACCCGGGGTAAAAATTTCAGGGATGATGGGAAAATGATGCAGTGAGAGGTGAGTCCTCAACCGCGGTGCTGCGCCTCGTCTTTTCCGCTATCCCGAAAACCTTAGGGCCATCATGTCCCCGTGGTTAACGTCCCAAAAAGCACAGGGACGGCCGCCCTGCTCAGGTCATCCTCTCACCAGTCAGTTGCCAGCTGACCTACGTCGGGTAAACTATTGAGCGCCGGAGCGTCTCAGGGGGACCAATCCCAAGCCTAGGCATACACTGCCACTGCATGTTTCTGAGCAGCGGGCCCGAGCTCAACGCTCTACCAACTGAGCTACCAGGGCGGCAACAATTTTGGCGTCGCCTCACACCCTCCCCCTCCACTTCCACCCCCCTGCGGTTTTATTTCCAGGCCAGAGTTCTTCGCCCTCCAGCAAAAACGTTGGTGACGGCACCTCCTTGAACACAGCACTTCCTCAGTTGGCTGGACGGGTTCATTGAGGTCGCTCTCAGACGGAAGTATTATTATTTTTCATTTCTGCAATGGATAAATGTCATGAAGCAAACCAAGAAGCAATAATTAGATTTAACCCTACATTTGAGGCTAAATGTTCCTCCGTGAGGTAGAAACTGGGTGTGTAACTTACACAGCTTACACTAACTTACTTGTAACTTACTTGTAATCGTACATGTGGGTGTGAAGATTGCCCCGAGGGGCCATTTGTCTTCTCAACACCAGCCTTCTGGGCACCGACTAATTTCCTGAACGTCACCGTGGTGTGTTTTTCTCCGCACATGACTGTAAACTGTTCCTGAGTAGCTCCCAGGAGGCTATTTATGGGATCTTCAGCAGAGTGGTAAACTGCGTTGAAAATGGAGCAAAGCTAATGTAAGGGAGCACTGAAATCTCGAAAAAAACCGTAAAACACATGCATGTTGAACACATGTAAAACATGTGAATTGTCCGTTACAAAAATAAGTCAAATGCGCCAACTCATTTTGAAATTGCATCATCATTATTATCATCACTATCATTTTCATGCTCGGGGTTTTAAGATGTACCGATAGCTCAGGTCGCAAGGGGCCTAGTATTGAAATTTAGACTGTTCAGTCTTTTGATAGGCTTTTGAACTTGCTCTCGAATTGATTTTAACCAATTAGTTTTTAAACTATACACAGTATACGGTGCGGATCGGATGACCATGACAGGGGGAACTAACTGAAACCAAGCTTCCTCGGCATATAAACTAACATTTTTCTACGACCTGATCTTGGCTATCTTTGGTACGTTTTAAAGTGAGCAAGAAATCTACACTTTGTTCTTTAATGCATCATCAATTTTATTTTTAGTTTTATGATGTTTTGTCATTATTTTCTTCATTGCAGAAATTATGAGCGAATATTTCCTTTCAAATCTATCAGGTAAAGGTAATTTAAAGGGACATTGTCGCAAAAATTATATTGGCTAGATCAAAACATTACAAAGAGTTGTTTCAGAAGTCATATTCTCATTTTTGCAAATTCAGGCTCAAAATGCCTGAAAATCAGCCTCAAAGTCAACATTTATAGACGACTTTACCGAGTCCTTATGGTATCGATAAAAGGACGTACCTCCGGCTATGGCTATCAATTTATATATGAAAGAATGTCAAACATTTCTTTTAAAGCAATTCAGTAGCTAAAACCTATAACGTCAAAAATTAGTCTATAAAAATAGCTTTCCAAAACGCTTCTGAAAGAGAAATACCAGTCCTTATAGGATCTGGTCACGTGGGCTTTCTTACTCTATTCATCCGGCTACCATGAACTTCGCTGTTCCCATTTCAAGCCGCGGCAACGCGGATTTAATTTAACACTATGCGCTGGGCCCGAATACCCTTAGGTTTATTATAATTGTTCTTTGAGATTGCATTGCGCTAAATGATATAAAAAAGATACGGTCCGGCCTCTTTTGAGGCGTGAAGAAAGCTTTTGGTGCTTTTTCGGACGAGGAGATTGTCGCCTCTCCGGTCTCGTGGATCAACATATCGTCGGTTATCTGTACGTAGAATATTTTGAGCCTTTGATGTGGTCAATTGATTGTGGTCAATTGAGACTTTCTTAGAGGTAACAAATGTATGCGTGAAAAGTTAATGAAACAATTTGAATTTTTGCCATCCATCTTTGCTGGCCACCAATGCTTATTAAGGTTTTGTGTAGTGAGTGTAGTGAGTTAGTCAAACACTAATCCTATCAAATATATGGGCAATGCATTTAATGTTTCTGTTCTGCATTAACCCTTGCCCCGGTGGCGGGTACGAGCCACCTTCGCCCTGGTGGGGGGCTAAAAAGACCCCCACGATCTCAAAAACTAAGAGAGCTAGAAAAAGCGCAAAACGGCAATCGAAGCTCTTCAAAATGATATCGAAAATACTTCTCTCATTTTTCTTGTCAGGTCAATATCAAGGTCACCAGAGGTCAAAATAGGTCAAAATCGCTAATATGAGGTGTACTAAGAAAACCTCCTATATCTCAGAAACTATGATAGCTAGAAACATTTTTCTAACACCATTCGAAAGCTCTTGAGATGCGCTTTCATTACAGTGGCATTCATTTTCGTGTCAGGTCAAAGCCTAGGGAGCTACAGGTCACTAAATATTGGGCATATTCTTGGGAATGTCCATAGCCACCCATGCATAAGGGCGTTTACTTTTTCGCTAATAGCTTCCAAACCAAACAAGATACAGCCATAGTTTATGCACCATTGCAATCCTCTCGTCAATACGAATCGAATAATGTATGATATTGTATGCCAGGTCAAATTTAAGAATTTGACCTGACCCAGGTCAACAGTCTGACCCAACTTGACCTGGTATAGTCATGATGTATATCATTTGACTTCCAGTGACTATACAAACACTTCGGTGACAAAATAAAAGCTCTATCTTAGTTTATTCAAAATTTATAGAGGAAAACACCAAAAATGCTTATTTGACCTAAGGTGACCTTTTAAAGGTCACAAGTCAAAAATTTTGGTATCAGCTTCAGAAATGGGGTAAGAGCAAGTCGCAACCGATGTTTGAGTTGATTCCATCCATACTTACTGAGAAAATCTCATTTCTTGATTTTCCCCATGCATTGTCAATGGGGAGGTCATGCTCTGCACATGACCTTAGGTCACCAATATCAAAAATCCCGGAACAAATGTTGTAGCTACTGGTGGGCCCAAGATGTGGTATGAGTTTCAACTTGATCGATTAACCCTTCTTTTAGTTATGCCGTCCTAAGTATTTTTTGAGGTGAGGTCACTTCACCTGACCTGGTGACCTGACCTGATATGACCTTGAGCCAAAATTTTCAGGAAAGATGTAAAAATGATGAAGGAACAGCTAGATCAGTTTGGCGCGCTGCGCGCCGTTTTTGGTCACTTTGGAAAAACCCGAGGGGGTCTAAAGACCCCCACCCGCGAAGGTTAATTAGGATCATGAAGTTTCCAGAAAGCAAATAGTATGCTTAATTGATAACTATTCATTTTGGCCCACTATTATAGCTGTGGTCTCATTTCGTCTGTCAACAATAATCAGCGAGCAGCATTGAGTCCCAGTCTGCAAAGTATGGCAGCAGGCTAGACAAGTCACACCAGCCACCTAAAATCATTGCACCACCAGACACCAAAAATTCACACCAATCTGCCATATACCATAGAGAAAAATGCACCCTTTCCTACCCACACAATACAATGCTACCTCTTGTATTATGGAAAAACAGTAACAGCACAAAAGTGGTAGCATGCTATTTTGTGATTGGTAGATAAGTATTCTGGTTAATTTTTGTCTGATTAGCCATAGCACATACTAGAGGCAGTTGTGGTATTTCTTTTCTAGAGGAGTTGGTTGAGGGCTTGCGGACAAGGCTGTGCTGGCAGACGGAACAAGGCTTATGAGCAGTGTCAATGCCAAGAAGTCCTCATTTTATTGTTGCACAGGTCAACTTGTGTACCAAAATAGGTGAAAATTATTGGTGATGGCAATTCTCCAATGATTATTTAAGCATATTATTTTTGAATTACCCATATTCCCTCTCTTTTTGGTCTAACTTTATATTTACAATATTGGTGCACTCTAGTAAAAGTCTATATCAAGCTTGTAATTTGAATTACAAATTTCTACCTGTTACAAAAACTGGCTCTGCACAATGTGTGCATGCTAGTGCATTTGCTGCTTAGCTTACCTTCTTTTAAGTATGAAAATGTTTTTGATTAATTCTACAGATTGAAACAGATTTTCCATTTATTTTGGTACCATACAGTACATAGTAGTCAATGTACTCCTATCCACTTCTCGGATCAAGTTACTCATATTTCAAGTGCTATTGTTTGTTTTCAGACATGAAAGTGACTGTAGCATGAATTCATCCATCTGCCCTCTGAAAATGCCCATCTGCATTCATGCCCATCTGCAGATGAATTCATCCATCTGCCCTCAAATGCCCATCTGCATGCTTTTTATAATTGATATTAAAAATGAACTGAAGGAAAACTAGGATAAGATGTATTATGATTTGAAACACTAGCAGTGTACCCAATACAACAACATAATTGTGAACAAAGAGTATGCATAGACATGTAGGAATGACAGGAGGGCAGTCTTGGGTGATGCAATTTTTTGTGTTTTCCTGGAAGAATATATGAAAGATTAGGCTGGTCACTTCAAAGAGAAAACTTGTTTACTAGAAAACCGGTCTTTAGTAGCTGCTGTGTATCATCAAGCTATCGTCCCAATGGACCAGCTTGTGAATGATCATTTTGTTTGTTAGTTTGAATGGGATGAACCCAATCAGACCGATTCTCCCATAGAATTGAAATTTGGAATATTTATTTCCTATTGTGGGCCAGTGTTGAAATAATGTATTATAATTTATAAAAAACATGATTTTGCATGGTTCCACCCGACCTCTCCACAAACCCATGAACTAGACTATAGATCGTCTTTGGGGATGTCTTTGTTCTTGAATATATATATATATATATATATATATATATATATATATATATATATATATATATATATATATATATATTATATATGTATTGCATATGTTTAAAACAAGATTCAGTGATATCTTGTTTGCTTTCATTGTGGGATTTTGATATTTTATTTGTACCCTCTATTTGGTCCCATTTGTTCCTGCTGTGAAAATACCTTCTAATTTAAGAAGAGCCTACCCCAGCAAGCTGAACGCAAAACAGAAATAATCAGGTGCTGCCCCCTCGATAGTGACTATCGCAAATTACGCCTGCTGCTTCAAGACAAGCTTCAGAGGACGAGCAATGGAATCCCAGAGTTGGCAGAGTACCTCAGCCAGTAGTTTTCTGCATTGAACACCAACCTGCCTGAGTGTACCTCGGTCGTCTGCCTGTGTGCCCGCAGTATACGTTCATGTACATATGTGCGTAAGTGGTGTTTATCGCCGTATATTAAGGCAAATCCTCTGAGGACCTCAGTAAAACATGCCATTAAAATTATTTTGTAGTCTAAAGGTAAGAAAACTAGTAATGCAAAGGGTCTTTATAGTCAAAAATCAAGTGGTCAGATTTTGTTGGTGGTCGTCCGTGCGAAAGTCGGCGAAAATAATAAGTGACACCTCTGTGCTCAGGCTATTGCGGTGAACATTTTATCGAACCGTGTAGCACTTATTGTGGACAGATGCAAAATCTGTTATGCTTTTGATGTACACTCAGTATTTGGTTTGCACCCTGCCTTCTTAGAGTGCCCTTCAAGGACTGGAAAGCTAGGAGCTGCATACCCACTGGTGGGTTCAGGGAAAATTTACTTTCCTCCCAAACTCTGCGATTTTCACCGACCTTTAAAAAATGTGTATTCACGATTTTGGACCCTGTCCTCCCCTCCCCCCACAAAAAACATTGGCCTGGATCCGTCACTGACGTACTGAGTTATATCCTCTAGTCCACGTTGCACTCGGAAGATTGCTCGTTGGGGACTCGCAGACCTGATTGTTGCACGCGTTTCTCACCTGCCGAGGGTTATCACTCGCTTGTAATTTCCTGGTAGGTTATATTTTCTCATGTTTTTGTGAGATTGAATATAAGCCTCATTGATCAACTGATATCTGCTGGTTTTTAAAAGTAGATGAATTTTGCATTGCGTAGCCGAGGAGCATGAGTATAAATTGGTAAGATGTTTCATGGCTTTGCCTCTCGAATTCTTGACGCAAAATGGAGCCTGTGATCACACTGTGATCACATATTCGGGCACAGCCCCTCGTCAGAATCCTCATAATACAATAATCAAAAACTTGTGGTCATAGTGTGACCAAGGCTTGAAATTTAGATCTGATATGGAAATCGAATGCTGGAATAAGGCAGTTCAGTACTGGAATATTCAAATATTGGAACTTGATTTGAGGTTATCCTAGCACTCTGACTAAAAATTTATGTGTTCACCTATTATATTATGAAAATTTTGGTGAAGGGATGTACCTGAATATTTATCAGTGTATTAGCCCCATTTTGCAACCATGATTCGAGGAGGCTGATCATGAAACATCTTATCAACGTAGATAATCTAATAAACAATCTAATAAAAATATCGGTTAATATACTATTTTATATAATGATATGATGTTATATGAAGTGCTTCTGGAATTGTTTGTTTTATTATGAGAAAGGACCGTTTCCGAACTTCGAAGTATTAAAAATAAAAGCTTATCATTTTCATAAACAAATGTCATTCATGAGGCTAGCAGCTTGCTTGTCTTACAGCCGCGATGCGTCTTCTTAGGTTTAGACTCTGTCACTACCAATGTTTAGATTAATTATAGAATCCTTTTTATTTAATACGAACTGTTCCAGGCTATAATTTTGAGGTATATTTTCTTGATGTGCCCTGATCAGAAACTAACTCAACTTGAAGTAAAAAACAATGTATTCTTAAATCTTGTGTATCTATATACGAAAAATTTTAGAAAGAGCTACCACCACGGACAGAGGAGTGAGGTGGCCAGTCCATCTCGAACCTGCAGCACACAACAAACGTTCCCCCTGAAACAAAAAGTGATCAGGTTTGGGTTCGTGGTGCGTTCCACACTTGGTGGCTGCGCATGTTTTTGTTAGTTCATCCAAAGATCGTGGTGGCTGCTCTCTGGTTCCCCAGTTCTGACGCATATCAAGATTTATTCTTCCGTATCACATTCAGCTATTCTCCGGTTCTGTAGACTACGTGTTTTTATATTCTCCGGAGGCCAAAGCACTACAAGTATATCAAAGGTTTAGATGTCAACGGACACATTTAATCAGATTCATTGATTGAGTGTTCCGGCCATATGGGGGAGAGGGGCGCCCTGCAGGCGCCCCAACCGCCGCAGGAACATCGCCAGCCGTCGCGGGTCCGCCAGCGCCTCCCGGATGGGCGGGTCGTCCCGTCCAAATATGTCCCAGCGCAGGTCAGCGCACACAGGGCACCGGGTCAGAGGGTGGTGGAGGATCTCGTCCTCTCCATTGTTGCATTCCTGGAACGTGGTCTCCGGGTCCAGGCCGATCCTCTTTCGGTAGCTGCACAGGAGAAGGGAGTGGCCAGTGCGCAGGCGCTCCACCTCCACACTCTCCTGCCGTGAAAGGCCCAGGCCGTCTTTCAGGGTGGTCCGCCCTGGGAGACCGCCACATTTAATCTCAAACACGTTTTATCTCGTACGGATTAACGTTTTATCTCGTTGTTTTACCAGATTAACACGCGAATTGACGGGACTCTGAGCCACCTTCGCTTTGACAGGAGCGGGCGGGTACCACCTTAAATCTCGAGAACCACGGTAGGTAGTGCAAAATGGTAAACGGCGTTGGGTAGCCCAAACGCTTCTCTATCGAAATATTTTAACCATTTTGTCAGGTCACTTCAATCGGATGAGTTCACTTTGTTCCGACTTACGTTATCTTAAAATTTTAGGTCAGGTCACTTGACCTGTACTGGTGACCTGACCTGAGATGACCTAACCTTAAAATTTTGACAGAAGTTGTAAAAATGATGAGAGAAGGTATGTCAAGTACGGCGGCGCTACGTGCCGCCGTTTTTATGTTCTATCCGAAAAACCAGACGGGAGGGGGGTACCCGCCTCCCGTCAATGCGCGTGTTAAACGATTAATTAATCTCGAGGCACATTAATCTCGATATTAACACATCTAATCTCAAAGAGCCACCCCTGCTTTTTTATTGGATCGGTATCTGGTTCTTAGTTTGCACGAAAACCGGCCGGCCTTCAAGAATGGCCTTCAGCAAAGGATACAAAAGACATTTTCGAACGGCGAACAGCGTGTCCCGCTGGTCAGAAAACAGGGGAACTGGTCTCCAATAGAGGGAAATCCGACGGATTGAGAACCATTGCAGGGAGCTGGAGACAAGCCGGTCCCAGTTTGGTACGCCGGTCAGATTAGAACAAATATTTGGGGCTAATATTCCCTTTCCCTCAACTACCCGGACGGAGGGATAACCAGAAGAAATTGTCCTTAGAATATTTACTTCATCCCATAGGAGGATCCAGGAGGGCAAAGGGGGCATGTGCCCCTCCCCTCTCTGATCAACCCTCGGTGAACCCTAAAATATCGCGTCCCATCCCCTCCCCAGTATGCGAAAATCGGCGCCCACGGATAGGATTTAGCGTCCATCTGATGGGTTTTGCCGGTCAAAGGTGGCGCCCCCTGGTCCGGATGGTGCCCTCTCCGGAAGTTACCTCCCCCGATCGGCAATCTTGGATCCGACTATGCTTCATCCATTGGTATGCATGAACAAACAAGAAGAAAATCAGAAAAATTGTTTTTACAGTAAAAATTTCCACGACCTAGATTCGTACCCGTATTACCCGTGTGAGAGTCGGGAATGGAGGCCACTATACCATCCCCGCTGTACGACATCTGCCCGATTTTAAAACTTTCGTGGCTAATTTTCTCAAGCCGAATGTTTTGGACAAAGTAATGTAATATTCATATGTTTGTGGCCTAATAAAAATAAAATGAATACGAATACAGCATTAGAACATTTTCTACCTCAAACAAATTATTTCTAGAACTTAAAACTTTAATTGATAGAATAGAGGTGAAGAGCAGGTTACAACCTATTATCGATATTGTTAACAAATTTGAATAATTGTTGAGTGGCCTCCAAAAATTTAGCTGAAGATAAAGAAATGATTGACGGTACCAGAATCAGGATGTTTCAAATATTAAGAAGCCACAATAAAAATTTTGCGACAATGTCCCTTTAAATGACCTGCTTGAGCAATGACACAATTCAATGTTCATGTCGTTTTCAATGCCCTATTTATTGAATTTGTTTTATCTGATAGTCGTACTCAAAATATCATAATCTTTACGAATAAGTCGTGGATATTGTTGTCTTTGTGTAAAGAGGCCATCAAAGGGCACTTTTACCTACGTAAACATGTATCACCTCCCAAAAATGTTTAAAATTTCCTCTCAGATGATACATCGCGACCCATTCCTTGAAATAAGATTCGTCCCTTTGTTCTGCGACATTAAAGTAAACACCCCTCCCGGAAAATTCTCCCCCACACTTTAGACGCGGGCAAAGGTGCTTTGCACAGAACGCCTTATAAAAAGCCCTTAACTAACTAACAATATACGATAAAGAACGTACCAGGAAATACAATACAATAAAAATTGTGTGCCCTATGACCACACTTTTTCATTTCTTTTCAAAGGGACTGTGTCTCTTGGGGGCTGATGCAGGGGTATATCACTAAGACATCGTCTGGGAAGAGATATCCAAGCTGACGATCTGTGGTGTGGGCCAGACATCCACGAGTCGACCTCGTCCTATAGCGTCGCTGAGCGCACTCGCTAGAACTGGGGATAGATTTATTGCCCTCCTGGATGGAGTCGGGCGTTTATAGAGGTGCCGGCGTCAGTCGTGATGGATGGCCGATTTCGGTGGCAATGAGATGAATTGGTCCAAGTTTGTCGGGATCATTTGGTCGGTGAGATGAAGGTGTTTTGGACCCTTCTGGTAGGAGAGGAGCGCCAACTGTGAGCAGGAGTTGAGGCAGGTATGATCGATGGCGTTTAGATTGATTGGGGTCAATTGGCCTGACTGAGAGCGTCTGGTGCCTAGTTGCAGAAGCATGTTTTATTTTCAAGATGTGTTTGAAGGATTGCAGGAAAAACAAGCTTAGAATGCCGAGATGATCTGCTTGTTTTGGAATTGGATGGCTTTTCTGCTTAGACATCAAACGGATGGACAACAAAATGATTGTGTGCTTTAATTGATGATAAATGTCTGCCGGGTGAAGTATAATGAAGAAATGCAGTGTAGATATCAGGATACGCTGCTAACTTTTCCAAGCTAGTGGGGGTGAATGCTACTAGAGCTGCCAGTAAGGCAGCTCATAATAAACATTGCATGTCTTATTTCTGATAGCAAAATTTGACAGCAGGAAAACAACAGACCTAGGCAATAATGCGATTTTGCTGCCATCTCCCGTGGCCTTAGGTTGCTGTTTACGATACTCTAGTGGTGCGTTGGATTTCGATTTTTTCATGGAATATTCGCATAATTATTTGGGTTTCAGGGCGCCAAGACTGTCGCGGTCACTTTGTGCCCACACTGTACTATTCGCATCATTCTTTGGGTTTTAGAGCGCGGCGACTGCCGTGGTCACTTTGTGCCCACGCTGTACTATTCGCATCATCCTTTGGGTTTCAGGACGCGGCGACTGCTGTGGTCACTTTGCGCCCACACTGTACTATTCGCATCATTCTTTGGGTTTTAGGGCGCGGCGACTGCCGTGGTCACTTTGTGCCCACGCTGTACTATTTACAGACGTATGATATTAAAGATGCCAAGTTTAATGTCCACAGTGCATTGAAACTTTGACTGAAGAAACGAATGAAATATTTCCAAAGCTTGCATTTTATCCTCCTCTGCGCATTGGTTTGTGCTGTGAGGCACTTCAATTGTTTTCCAACATAGCTTGCTGGGAGCTCAAATTGCGGAGAAGTTTAACACGGGACATCGAATTGTACAACATTGAATTTTTTGCAATTCTATTGCTGAAAGGTCCACCACCCATTTAAACGGGTAGCCAGGCGTGCCCTCCGCGATCCCAACGACAAACAGAACCTTACGTTAACACCACCAGAACATAAAATATTACAGTCGCGGCACGCCCTGCTAGGAAAAGAAAGTAACTTAAAGAAAGCATAATAAATATCATACTATTAGTAAAACTGTTAGTAGCTCCCTGTAAATATAGGGCAGGAATACAGGTCTATTTAGGTTAAATGACATAATTTGTCATTACCGGTTAGATTGTTAGTCTTCTTCCAACGGACTACCCAAACTGAGATTCGTTTGCCTCCAGATTCTGGCAAAGATGAGCCTGTATTCGAATTGAACTATATTGTACAAAATTGTATTGAATTGTATTGTAGAACGTTAAAGTGAATTGTATTGTAGAACATTCGAATTGTACTGTAGAGAATTGAAGCGGACCTGAGATTGTGAGCAAAGCTGGATTTAATCAGAAACAGGTTCAACACAGGCACACTTGCTTCAGAGATGGACCTGACGATATATTCTCCACTCAGCATTCGAATTTATCGTCATATCTTTCGCCATAGAGCTGCTCCTACTTCTGACGGCTAGATTCATGACGGCGTGAAAAGACGTTATTTCTATGATATATCTGTTTCATCTCTGAGATGCATCGTCAGCAATATTTTCACAGAGGGTGCTTCTCACCGCGGATAAATCTGAATTGCCGATATGGTGATGATTCTCGTGCTTTTGCTATAGCCCACACTTTTACTCATGTATTTACATAAAAACCATGAAATTTTATCCTATGTTCAAGCCTGCTTCAACACTTTTCATTTTGGTATTATACGAAAAAGTATCGAGGGGTTGAAGAAACTCACTTTTAAATAAACAAAATTCCAGGCCACGTTTATATTTTGAATGCTGAAATATTGACCAACGATGCATACATATTTCATCTAGCCAAAAAATAAGTTCTTCATGTGTTTCAGTGGCAGGCTTATCTCACAATAGATGCACTGACCGTTAGATTGCAGGAGTCTAATATTTTTCATTCGAATTTCCGGAGTACCTAAACTTGTTTAAACCTTCTTAAGCGCTTTGATCTAACTTTGCTCTAAGTTAAATTTGGCTAGTCTTTATGTTTAGGTTCCATTCATAGTTGTTCACTGCTAGCTCCCCTAACTTCGTAACGCTGTCAAAAGTTTCCCACTGACTGAAGTTTATGACAACTAGCCGCAGTCAGATCAGGCTTGTGGTCTCATATCTTCCCACCACACTTAATGGAGTTATGAAAGCGCATCGGACCTGGTATAAAAGGGTAAGTAGCTCTCTTAACTTCAGCTCATTGCCGAAGTGGTGCCCTAAAAAAGAGACATGGAAATGAATTATTCAAATATCCGAAATTGACCATGAATTTAGAGTCAATGGGGAGTGGGGACGGGTGGAGGGGGAGGGGTGGGGCGTGGGGCGTGGTCTTAAGGTCTCAAGTTCCCCATCCCCGAAGTCTCAAAAGCCTAGAGAGTTAGACAAATGTCCGTTAGGAGTTTTTGGGGGCTATAATGATCTGCATTTTACCTAAGTTTGATTCGCTTAGCTCAATTACGGCATGCGGAAAGGTCCCATAAAAGTTGTAAGTTTCGAGTTGTGTTCGGTCTAGGATATTGACCTGTGACGTCACTCCTCTGAGGCTGGCTTAGAGCGGTGGCGGCGCTCTCTCAGTCAGGACACGAAGGACGTCAGTACCGGGACGGCATCGTGAACCACTTCCTTACACAACTGCTAATAATACATTCAGGGGCGTATTAATACTGGATAGTCATAGCCGCAGGGCGAATGGTGGACTTCGCCTGCACGTACCAACACGGGCGACTCCAGTCTGCTCTGCGAGGGATTCGGCTAAACTCGTGAACACATATAGTTTTGTATTGCAAAATCGAGCGTGTGAAGTGGACATGTATTTGATGCTCCCCTTGATACAGGAGCGGTTCCAGGGAGTTAAGCGTGCCCCCCCCTCCACTCCAATGCAACCATTTTACCCACTTGTGACTGACCTCGGCTGATGTTCTGCAAATCTGAAAATGCTGTTTTTTCACGACTTTAGCCAGGCTTCCCACCCCTCCCCCTAAATGGTTCACTGGGATCCGCCCCTGCCAGGATCCGCCCCTACATGTCCATTCTCTGCTCAGCTCCCGTGCTGAATTTGCAGGCAGCGTGCGTAAGGTAGAGAGCGGCTCCTGTTATTCCTGTTATTGTATTAAGGATGCTTTGGATCCCGGTTCGGGTATAGCTAATTGAATTTCGCACCCCCGGCCGCTCGGGGTAGGCCGAATGGTAATTACGTACAGGCTCAGTCCACAGTGGGATATTTTGGTGGTTTTGCAATCTCTATGCGCGAGGATCTAGCGCACCCTCACTTTTCATGCATTTCAGAAACGCATTTCAACGCACAGATTCAACTCTTTCCAGACTGTTCTTTTACATTCGATAAGTGGGATGGTCTTTCACTCTTTCTTTGATAGGAATTTCAACTGCTGGCGAAGTTTTAAATCTGGTTGGCTGTAATACCTAATGCTGGTGGAAATATGAGGTCGACATTATTTTTATAGTTTTACATATACTCGGACGTGAACAAATGAATGTGATACGAAAATATACTTGCTAAAACATTATTACGAAGACAGTTCGGAAGATGTTTTAAGAAAATATGCTACTGTGCGTAAACAATATATGTGAAGCATGTTAGTATCGCTCATTATATCATACCCTTTATACTCTCAGATGCCAAAATAAGTAAATTTCAAAGATATGTCTGGTAAAAGACCATGTGTAATCACACGTGCCTCTCGTATATTTCATTGTTCGCTTCCTAAGTAATTTTATTCATTTGCAACCTTCAGACGTCTATTCAGAGGAACCTCTCACTCGAATATCAGATAGCGTCTCATTTGATTCCTGTTTGTCTGTGTGTCTGACCGAGCTGCCGGGTGGCAGAAGTCTCACGCGTCTCCCAGCACAATCATATATTTGACTCAAATCGGAAAGCATCGCTACCCAGTTCTATTGTGATTTTGGAGGGTACGTTTGCATGATGAATTGTTTGCCCCGTCACCTATGTTTTTTGTGAGATATCCCTTATGCCTCTTTTTACTTCTTTCAGGAAGCTGTATTCAAACATGAATGCTTCCTGCACTTTCGTTTCAAAGCAGGTTGTTACATTGGTGTTATGATATGGTAGCGTGTTTTTTTTAATATCTCAAGAGCGTGCAACCACAATACCCGCAATTCGAACAACTCTTTGATTGACTTGTGTACATACTCGCATTTTGCTCGTAAAACTAGTCTATAGTATACATAAAATTCATTTCTGGAAGATGTCCTTGTTCACCTTTTCTACATTTCCCACGTCGCTGGTTTGTTTGTTTGTTTCAGGTGCTTTGAACTGGGCCGGCCACTGATTTCCCTGCGGCGCCCCGTGTTACAGGTACGTAAGAAGCTGGGGCAAGGGCGTCGACTCAGATTTCTCCGTGGGTGGACTGGAATCTCCAGTGGAAATCAATGTCCGCTTCGCCACATGTAGAAACGTCCAGAAAGGGCTGCGCCTGACTTTTGCCGTAATGTATCGAATTTTGGGTATGAGTTGGGAAAAATGAATGATTTGGTTTGACCTCAGTTGAAGCCTCTGTCCTAACGTGAATATGCCACCTTGATGAAATTGGAACTGACATATCGCTCTTGCATAGACGGATCCAGGATTGCCAATCGGGAGAGGAGGCATCCTCCCGAGGGAGGGGGAGCGCAATCCGGACCAAGGGGCGTCACTTTTGGTCGGCAAAAGTTATCAGGTGGGCGCTGATTTTTTCATTCTGGGAGAGGTGGGGGGTGGGGGTGGGGTGGGAAGCGACATTTTAGGGGGCACCGAGAGTCGATGGGGAACCTGCCCCCCTTACCCTCCTGGATCCGCCTATGCACTTTTGTAGGGCAGAAAAGCTCCGTATTTCTTGTTTTGTTTTCCACAAAAGACACAATTTCCCGGGAAATAAAAATTTCCTGACAGCAAAGTTTTGTCTCATTTTCTCATTACTCAGCACGTATTTTTACTTGACTGTTAACCCACGAGTGGAGCCAAAGTGGCCAGAACGTTTCCCTGAAAGCGTTTTTTTATAATAAATTTTAGGTTTTGGGATAGACAAAACATTCTTAGGCGTTTGTAGTATGTTCTGCATTACTGAAATTACATTTTTATTAAAATACACATATTTTTGTTGGCAAATAATTTGTCACAGTCTAATTGCAAACTGAGCAGGCCTGACCCGAATCGAAGGCAAAATGATTTATCTCTTCATATGACACAATGCGACGATATCATTCTTTAATTGGACTGGTAACGTTTCAAATTATTGGATTCTGTCCAGTATTTACTCATTTACTCGTCCATGTATTGGATTCTGACCTGGAAATATGACACTACAGAATGCCCATATACCTGTCCGAAGTTACCCCAAATTCTCTGGGCAGTCTTATTCGATCCGCCATTAGTTTGGATCATAGGCGGATTCAGCGGGTGGGGAGTGGGGGCACTTGCCCTGAAAGGTTGATGATGCTGCTCTGCAGTGTGAGTTCTCATTCCCCCGGATGCGAGTGTCGGTGCCCCGCGATAGGCTTTAGCGACCACCTGACAGACTTTTCCCGCTCAAAGCGGCGGCTCCCCGGTCCGGACGGCGCCCGGGATCATGTACCACCGCGACCAAAAATCCTGGATCCAGTATGGTTTGAACATCCGTTCAGATGTCCCAGCCATGCCGCTCTAATTGACACTCGATGGCCAACCGTGCGGCACTTGCAAATTAAGATTACGTAAGGTCGGCCTATTAACGGAATCTGGTTGCCAGGGTGACGTCACACAGTAATATGGCAGCGATCTGGCTGCAAGAACTAAGGCTACCGTTTTATGAGGTTTGTAACCCTGGACGTACATACATCTTGCTAATTAACAGGGAATATATCATCTTAAAATCTTCACCCCGTTCACCCCGTGTACTTGCTGCGAGCTAGTGCTGTCGCCGCAGCAGGTAATGTTTAGACCATTTATTTTCTCTAGCTTTTAATTCATGTTTTGCCAGTATCCTTTATACTCGGGGAGGAACATTCCAAAGTAGGGTGATTCATTTTATTGTTTTAATGTGTGATGCGTGTCATTGACTTGAAGCATATTGTGTTTATTTTTGGGCTCTGACTTTGCCTGTAAATGGATATGCATCTGTTGGCGATATGAATTAATAAATAAAATAAAAATGATCGATTCTGGAAACAAATTTAATGTAAAATTAAGCCGAAAAATTAAAAACATCTAAGGTAAACTGTACCAGCCAAAGCCGTTTAAATGAAATGTATTTAAGCAACGAGCCTTGCGGGCAAAGGAAAATCATATCGCCAGCATGACGTCACAGTAAAGGCGGCTCAGGATTGGTGGTTGGTGGTTGGAAGTTGGGTGTTGGGTGCCAAACACAGCAGCTCATTTTTCCAACCTGGCACCAGCGCCCTCTGCTGTAGACGACGGAACTGCCTAGAGTACTGGGAAAACTGACTAGGAACCAGGAGAGCACTGAACCAAGACTATGACCTATCCGCCTCTGCTTTATGGTTTTGTGCAGAGGTCAGACAAAGTATTTATTTCCCCAACGGAGACCAGTTTTTACCCTGGTATTAATGATTTTCCGAACGAAAATGACTTCTCGAACTATACAGGAGAAAACAGTATTATTCTAACGCCCATGATAAGTAAGTTATGTATTATATTACTATAACATGTTGTATAGAAGGGATGATTTATACTTAAATGAGCATAGTCTCAGTCTTGACAGCATTGAATATCGGCCCTCCCTGGAGTTTTCCACACTATGTATTCAAGTTTTGGGGTTTTAAGAAAATTGACCGAAATCGGTTAAAACCGGGACAAATTTGCTGCTTTCGGTGGGGGAGAATAGCAGGATTGACACTCCTCTTCCTGGATCCGCCCCAGTGCTTAGGAACATGTATTCGGTAGCAAAAATTGGGCATTAGTCTTGTATTCAGTGGCGGCTACCATGAGTTACAGGTAACAGCATTTGACAGAGTTCTAAATCAACGTCTGATTTACTGTGTTCCATTTGCCAATTGAGTTCCAGGATTAGCTACCTCCCCCAAGTAAAAGAAGTGTCTTTATTCGTGTAGCTATTTGAAGGATTTAATGACGTCACCCCTTTCGTAAGTTTTTTTCTTTTTCTCTCGCATCAAGTAGGCAACCTTTTTCTTCTCTAACTCAGACTATGCCCTAATAAATTTCCTGGTCCGTCTAGACAAACCATGGAAATCAAGATCCCTGTGATTAGAGAGAGCCTCAATGATAAACTGTCCACAGCTGCCAGATAGAGGTGCAAATTTTCTGACCAGCACAGCTCCAGAAGACTAGAGATGCAAAATAACTGAGTTGTATGAAAATACTGAGGTGATTTTGGTGTGATGCATTTGGACATCTAGTTATATAATGGTTAGGGAAACATTGTATGGGTCACAATACAATATAAGCTTAACATGGAAAATATGGCAACAAAGTTCTAATCCCTGTGTTTTGCTAAAGAGAGGCTTCACGTATTTGTATTGTTGTCATTTTAACAAAGTGATCCACTCTTGCCAATAATTTTTATTGTTTTACACGCAAATACCTAACAGAAAGAGAGAAATAGAGGGGAAGAGGAAGGAAATAATTGGGAAAAGGAATAACATCTTTATTGTAGGTGGGGAAAAAGACTAATATGTAGATTATTACAACCACCAGAATACTGTCTTGGATTTTTTTCGTGGAGGCAAGATGCTGCTCCTTGCTCAGGGAATCCGCTGGGCCTTGAACCCAGGTCAGTACCGTTCAAAGCAGTCTCGTTAACGGCTGCATCGCTGTTAGGGCAATTAGCGTGATGTTACCTGAGTTAACATTTATTGGCACCATTTAATTCCGGAACAAAATAATCAATAATCAATCAATATTGGCACAGTTTATTTGTATATTCCTGTATTTGTATGCATTTGTCGTATTGCTCATCGAATTTGATTAGCTTTTACTCTATAGTAAGTAATGGACATATTCTAACACAGTCTCTATTGCCCAGTCAAGAGTTTAGTTATCCCCATTGTTTATAACTGTCTGCAAAATAAGTGTTTCTGCTTTTCCTCCTTGCCAATGAGGCATTTTGCATACAACTTACCATTTCCAATATGTGCAATTGGAAAATGCTCTATGTGTACAGACCTACTGGCAGGGGCGTCGCGACGGAACTTTTACTGGGGGACAGACCACGGATTAGTGATGGCCGGTGGCGGGGGGAGGGGGAGGTGGGGGCAATTTTTGATAATGTAGGCTGTCTTTGAAAACGCTAACGACGATGTACCTCAGCACATAGATACACGCAAATGTGTGCTGTGTTTGTACACGCAGGTAATAGGGATAACATGCAAAAAAACCTGCTTCGAGTCCCAAAATGTGGTGGGTAGCCGTCCCCATTAGTTCTCGAATTGGTGGGACGTTTCCTCCAGTCCCCTTTCTCCGCTTTCGACGCCCATGCATACTAGTAAAGTTCATATACTTAAGTTTAAATCATGACTAGGGGAAAAGTATTTCAACGAGCGGAAAACTAATATTCACTGGTGAAAGCGGAAATTATAACTACCTTTAGCCTTCATATGATTAAACACAAACGCTTTGAAGAAAATTGCAAAGTAATTCCCACTGAGACGATCAATAGGGCCTATCTTGTCCCATTTTCATTGGCGCTTTTCCCCAGGGAGACCGCTTCAGAGAAGCGGCCCCGGCTCCGATTAGAGTGAGGTCGTCAGGTTTGACAGATCTGGCATCGATCTGGCAGCGCCAGCCTCAGTCTGCTGGAGGGACGAGCCTGTGCGTTAGATGGAGACACTTTGGAGGAAATGGCCGCTCGTTAAGCCTGTTATATCCGGTGCTGGTGGAGACCGCCCCAGTCTGTCGGGGGTGGTTTCATTGGCGGACGCTGGGGGGAATACCGGCCACGCCCCCTCTAAAGCGCTGTAAGAGGGCAAACTATCTTTTAGCCCCCAAAGGCCGGATAAATTTTTGAAAAAAAAATGTCGTGGGTCGGTCTGATTTTTGCATTTTACTTTGTATCTTCTTTTGAGTATAACACCCTGAGAAAATACACAATGGAATCACTCACATCAACCACTAAGAGGAGCATGGTGCATTACATTCCACAGTGGTGACATTGGCACCCATGTTGATGGACATTCTCCAGGGTTGTGGAGGGGGCGACTTTACCGAGCATGCCCTGCCAGGGGTGGATTTAGGCCAAACATATGGGGGAAATAATCGGGTAAAATAGTAAAATTATAACTTCTGATGAAAATCCGCCAAATTTACTTAAAGCTGCAAGATTTGTCTGCTTCAGTAGAGGAGGTGGCGTGATCGAATCCCCTGGATCCGCCCCTGGGCCCTGGGTGACATAGTTGCGGCGGATAGCCGTCCCAGAACAAGGCGGTCGGTGATGAGTTGGGCGGTCAGCGCCCCTATCTCCGGCACGTCGGCGGGTGCCAAAGAGCTGAAATGTCAAACATACTTGGCCCAGCCGACCTACTAAAAATACACCAGAATTAGTTGGAATCTTGTTTTGTCATGTCATGTTAAATGCTGAACATTGGCATGATGGCGGTTCGTTATTTAATTTGACTTGTTTTTTTCACTTAGCACATATTAAAGGTCAGCCGGACTTTCATAACGGGGCAAATATAGGAACTAACTAAGTATAGGAAAGAGAAATAAAAAGAGGTTCGGAAATGTAACAGAAAATGACACCAGCCCTTTTCGTTTACTCTCCATATATCCTACATTGGCAGATGCCGGTGACGATAGCATGAGATGAATCCTCACTAATAAAACACGATCATCACAAATTTCTTCCATCATGTTCAGCAGCCAACCGGATAACATTTAGCCGACATGTCACTTTGATGAATACCAAACGTTCCTCGAAGATTCCTCGATCATTGGTCAAGAGTTAAGGCTGTTAGCTCAGAAATTCCAGTGGCGTCAACCCAGGCAGAGTGTGACAACAGGAAGGTGGTTTCCGGAGCCAGGGTGTGCATTTGTATACCCTGAAAGGTTGAGGGTGTGCAAAAGTATCTTTTTGCACACCCGGTTTTGGCTTGGTCCGGTAAGGCCCCCCCCCGATTTGGTCGGCGCCCCCGGCCCCCGGATTTGGCCGGCGCCCCCCGGCCTGTCAAGGGAAAATCCTGTCAGCGCCCCTGAATCCCTGAATGGGCACCCTTGGCAGTCGAAGGCGCCCCTGGGGATGGAGGCGCCCCTCCGGAAAATCTTGACACCCGCTCTCAAATGGAATCCCCCCCGGATTTGGCCGGCGCCCCCGGCCTGTCAAGGGAAAATCCTGTCAGCGCCCCCTGAATCCCTGAATGGGCACCCCTTGGCAGTCGAAGGCGCCCCCTGGGGATGGAGGCACCCCCTCCGGAAAATCTTGCACACCCGCTCGCAAATGGAATCCGCCGTCCCAGCGTGACAGCGGCTTGGTAGATCCAGGAGGGCATGACAGCACGTGCCCCTTCCCCCGATAGAGCCCACTGAAATGGTCTAGACGCTCCCTCCCCTTAAACTCCTTTGGCGATCCCCTGAAACGTCAATTACCATCCCCCTGCCCCTCCCGGTCGCTAACCCAGGACGAGTATTGGCACCCCGGCGATAAGATTTTGCTCCCCCTGAATATGTTGCGCCGTCCAAAATGGGTGCCCCTCTGGTCCGAATGGCTCTCCCGCTCTGGCTGAGTGCTCCCCTTGTCAGAATTGCTGGAGCCGCCAGGGCGCAGCCAGGGGGGCACAGGGGCACGTGCCCCCATCGGTGCCGGGGTGCCCTTTTGATTGCCAGGTGGTGTGCCCTCTTTGGGCCGTGCCGCTCGAAATTTAGTACCCTACGTCGTTGAGCCTAGATGGAACTAGACTGCATTTAGTGATTTAAGCTATTGTTTGACAATTAAGTGCCTTTTGGTCAGTTAGGGCATTCTGTCGCCTTTCCAAGCACCCGGGAAGAGTAAAGGCACGTAATCCGTTTCCAGATAATGCCTCATCGTCGCCAATAATCGTATGGGCAGAGCAAATCTGGTGCCCCTTGACCTCATCTGGTGCCCCCTGAGCGCTGGTCTTGAACCCTGGAGCTGATCATGTGCCCTCTGAGCTGATCTGATGCCCTTGTAGTCAATCTGGTGCCCCCTGAGAAAATAATTGTGCCTTCTGAATCTATATAATGTTCTCTGGGTTAGTCTGATGCCTGAGCTTGCCTGGTGCCCTATTAGCTGTTTTAGTGCCCTTGAGCTGATCCGGGCCCCTGAACTTATTTAATGCCTCCGTAGTTTATCTACTGTCAGGGCCACAGCCAGGGGACACAGGGGGCACGTGCCCCATCGGTGCCGGGTGCCCTTTTGATTGCCAGGTGGTGTACCCCCTTTGGGCCGTGCCGCTCGAAATTTAGTGCCCTACGCCGTTGAACCTAGACGGAACTAGGCCGCATTTAGCGATTTCAACTATTGTTTGACAATTAAGTGCCTTTTTGGTCACCTAAAACATTCTGTCGCCTTTCCAAGCACCCGGGAATAGTATAGGCACGTAATCCGTTTCCAGATAATGCCTCATCGTCGCCAATAATCGTACGGGTGGAGCTCATCTGGTGCCCCTGGAGGTGATCAGGTGCCTTCTGAGCTGATCTGATGCCCTCGTAGTCAATCTGGTGCCCCCTCCCCGAATAAATAATTGTGCCTTCTGAACCTATAAAATACTCTCTGAGTTAGTTTGATGCCTCGAGCTTGCCTGGAGTCCTTTTAGCTGTTTTAGTGCCCCTTGAGCTGATCCGGGCCCTCTGAGCTTATTTAATGCCTCCCGGAGTTGATCTACTGTCCAGGGGTGCAGCCAGGAAGGCACAGGGGGCACGTGCCCCATCACTGCAGGGGTGCCATTTTGATTGCCAGGTGGTGTACCCAATTTGGGCCGTGCCGCTCGAAATTTAGTGCCCTAGCCGTTGAACCTAGATGTAACTGGACCGCATGTAGCGATTGAAACTATTGTTGGACAACTTAATACCTTTCTCGGTCAGCTAGGGTATTCTATCGCCTTTCCAAGCACCCGGGAAGAGTATGGGCACCTAGTATGTGTCCACCTAATGCCTCATTGTCGCCAATAATCGTACGGGTAAAGCCGATGTGGTGCTCCTTGAGCTCATCTCGTGGCCTCTCAGCTGGTCTTGGCCCCTTGAGCTGATTACTTGCCCTCTAAGCTGATCTGGTGCCCCTGGTCAATCGAGTACCCCACGGAGCAAATAATTGTGCCTCCTGAACCTATATAATGCTCTCTGAGTTAGTGTAATGCTTCCGAGCTTGTTTGGTGCCCTAATAGCTGATTTAGTGCCCCTTGAGCTGATTCGGGCCCCCGAGCTGATCTCATGCCTCCCCAAGTTGATTCCGTCTCCTAAGTCAATATGGTGCCTCTTCAGCTGATTAGGTGCCCCTCAGCTGATTATTGATGTCTCCTTAGATAGCCTGGTGCCCCCTGAGCTGGTTTGGTGGGCCCTGAGCCCACCTTGTGTCCCCTGAGCTGTTATGTTGCTCCCTGAGCTGATTTAGGTTCCTGCCATAGTCCGGGGGCTGGAAGCTGATCTGAGCCCCAGCGGATCGATCTGGTGCCACCTGAGATGCAATAGTGCCCTGAGTCGATCTGGTACCTCCTGAGTCCATCTGGTGCCCTCTGAGCTAATCTGGTGCCTGAGCTAAGCTGACCTGGGCCTCCTTACGTGATTTCATGAGCAGCTCTAAAGCCCTGGGCTGAGCTGGGCCCACAGAGGCTGATGAGGCTTGAGATTGTATGGGGCTCCTGAGCTGATTAAGTACCTCCTGACTTGATCTGGTATTCCCGAGCTGATCGTGGACCACTGATCTGATTGCTTGTACCTAAGCTAATCTGGTGCCCTATGGGCATCTGGTGTCCCCTGAGCAGCTCTGGGGCTTTTGAACTGATTGGGCCCCGAGCTGGTGAGGGATCCCTGAGCTGATTTAGTACCCTGACTTGAACTTGCCCCTGAGCTGATCGATCTGGTGCACCCTGAGCAGATATACTGCCCCTGAACTTAACTAATGCCCCTGAGTCGATCTGGTGCCTGCTGAGTCATCAGTGTGTCTCCTGAGCCCATCTGATTCCCTCTGAGCTAGTCTGGTGCTACATTGCTAGTATGGTGCCCTTTAAGCTGACCTGGACCTCCTGGTGTGATTACGTGATTTCCTGAGCAGCTCCCAGGCCCTGGGCTGAGCTGGGCCCACAGGGGTTGGTGAGGGGCCCTGAGATGGTATGGGGCTCCTCAGCTGATTAAGTGCCTCCTGACTTGATCTGGTATTCCCGAGCTGATCTGGGCCCCGAGCTGGTCGGGGACCACTGATCTGATTATTTGTCCCCGAGGCTGATCTGGTGCCCTATGGGCCGATCTGGTGTTCCCTGAGCAGCTCTGGGGCTTTTGAACTGCTTGGGCCCCGAGCTGGTGAGGGATTCCTGAGCTGATTTAGTGGCCCTGACTTGATCCTGTCCCCTGACCTGACTTGAGGCCCCTGAACTGATCTGGGGCCCCAAGAGCTGATCTGGGGCCCAAGAGTGGGTTTAGGTTCTGAGTGTACCCTGAGCTGGTCTGGGCGCTGAGCTTGTGAGAGCCCCTAAGTTGGCTTGAGGTCCCCTGAGGTGATCTGGCGCCTTAAACTGTTCTGGGGCCTTGAACTGGTTTAAGGCCCTATGAGCCTATCTGTGACCCATGAGCTAGTCTGATGACCACATCTCTGGGACCAATGAGCTAGTCTAGTCCCTGGGTGAAGAATGAGCTGCTCTGTGGCCTGATCTACATCAGGGGCCCCTGAGATGGTCTTGAATAGACAGATAATAATAACACAAGGCCAACTCCATCATTTCGGGGCGGGTTCACTGAGCTAGTTTAGTCCCTGGAGGCACAACTGGGGAATGGGGAGCTGCTCTGGGGGCCTCTGATCCACATTTGGGGGCCCCAGAGCTGGTCTTGAATAGATGGGGAATAAGAACACAATGGAAACTCCCCTTGTAAAACGGAGCTAACGAGGAATGAGGAATCTCTAAAACGGCTTGTGATACCTAGGCACCCCAGGTTATATAAATTGCTTATTATACTGGTGGATTCTGGGAAGGGATGATAAAAGGCATGTGCCCTGAGCTCAGAGCACAGTCCCTAAACCAGGATTTCTACAAATTAATTTAAATGAAGAACTAGTTGTTACAATTTTCAGCCCTGTCACCATCCCCATTTAAACCACCGGCCTGTTCACCTTTTATTTACTCTTAACTGGGACCGATCCTTGAGAATATGGAACTTAATAAACGAGTTCAAAAGGTATCTCCCAAATTTTTCCGGCAGCAAAAATGTGTTCTTCCAAAGACACTATGCCACCCTCGTCCCACGGCGATTGTGGGAGGCAAGGAACTTAATCCGTGTTCAGCCAGGGCTCACTCGTCACGACAAAACCAGTGGGCATAACAAAAAATTGTCGACTCCAATATGCCTTAACCTGCACATTGTAACAGATATCACATGCTCCGCTGATGTTAGGTATTTGCATTAGTTGGCTGTCCTTAAATCTATCCCAAAAAATAGTGTTTTGGCTACTTCCATGGCATTTTGGTGATATTTTGTTCCTTTTTTCGGTTTTAATCAATTTTCGTTCTCCGTCAATGATTTCTTTGCATTTTTATTGAACCAAAGATGCCCAAAAAATGATATAAACAAAGATATAGTAAGTTTTTAGGTTACGTTAAAAAGTGCCTTTTTTCCCGGGTGCCCCTCAAAGTTGGTGTGCCCCCATCGAAGCTCTGGCTCGCCCCTGGGAGCCGCCCATGTGACAGTGTCTGTAAACTTAGCAGTGTTCAACCAAACTGCTTGGAAGTGCAGGACGGGGATGACATGCCATCCTGGCTCATCAGGAAATCCGAAGTCAAATTGTTATAAATATTTGATGAAGGACAGCCGGGGCAAGACCTTAGCATCGGGTACCTGCTCTTTGTAATTATCACGCATGTTATTTTTATCATCTTAGATGTGCTCGACAGTTGGTTTTAACACAGGCCAGGTATGTATATTGCCCATGGGCCCATGGAGGACTCATTCCCATGCATTTTTGCTTGCTTGGTGGGGGGCAGACACTTGGCGACGATCTCGACATGTAGGAGAGGAAGCCAAAATAGATGGTTGTCCGAACAGTCAACTACTATTGTGACGGTTCGATTACATTTGCGAACACTTGCCCAGACTCATGCTGATAAGAGGTGGAAAAGCCAACAGGTATATTCGGTGGAATATCTAAATTTTATACGTACCCACTATAGCCCACCAGCTAGAGGACGCGTCCTCATCCCCCTCTCTTTCAGACACCGTGCTCTTTTTACATCCTGACGTTAAAGGGAGTGTCCCTTTTATAATGGGTTTTTAAATGAGAGAAGTTTTGAAGAGCGTGTCGAGAAACCACTATTGGAAGATTTGATTTCAACCAAAATCATCTGCATACAATTTTTTTGTATGCTGTACAGTTCAAGCTAGTTAGGTTTTCTACCTTATTTCAAGCCATGAAAGAATCCCTTTCCATCTGGCAGCGCACGTCAGGTGATACATGGAAACAAGTGGCAAGGCCACGCAATCTTACATGTCGCAAGCCGGTGCAAGCTGCCAGATTAGCGATTACACGCAATACCTAGGCCAGCCCAGCGTAGTATGGCGAGAGGCAATATATTTGTTTTGAGCGGTTGGAGGTGGACAAAAGTGGTTTCCTGGTTTTCAAACATATGGTGTCCCCTAAATACTTTTTAGAATTTTGACAGAGTGGTCAATTACCTTTAATCGCCTCCTCCTTGTATAGAGGTCGGTGGTCACCTGAAAATATTCTTTGCAATAAATTGTCATGGGCATTTTGTTCAAGGTCCGCGCCCGAATATGCAATGACTGAATATGTTCAGCTTATCATCTTGGATTCGAGGGAGACTAGCCGAGGGGCGTTTTATTATTTGTTAGCTTCATTCTTCGCTGCAGCCCTGCAGGGCTTATCAGCCTCATTCGTATTCCCATTCAATCACCTTCCATAAAATGCAATAATCTGCATCGGAAACAAGTCAACATATGTAATTCAACCCTCGCACATCCCTCTTGAATCGCGTCGGAGTCTTATGTCGCGTTCCTCTCCCCGCTCGAACGCAGTGGCGCGACACAATCTGTTTGCCGGTTTGTTGGCGTTGCTCCCGGGGGAGGATCCGACCGCAACGCAGCACGGCCCGCCTCGCCCCGCTTAGCTATTCCAGTCACACGTGGCCCCAACAAGGCGAGTTGACGGGTGTTTGTCGCCTGCTGCCAGCTTCTGGCCCTCCGTCCCGCAGAGTCTATCATGGCTGTTGGGAATAAGAAAACGCTTAGAGGAGGATAGGTGGTGCAACAGAGACTAGCGCCGGTCCACTCCACCCTCAAGTGAGACATTTTAACGCGCCCTCTCTGGCGTGGACTGAAAAGAAATGGCATGAAAAGTATGTGGCGCCCCTTGATGGATCCAGGGAGCAAGGGGGCAGATCCCCTCCGATAGAGCACTCGGTACCCCCGCCCCCAAAAGAAATTATTGACGCACCCACGATGCAACCAGACTCAGATACTTCCCATGACCAAAGTCCCCACTCACATCGAGCATTCTGGATCTATCTATGCCCCCTTGTGTGTGAACTCTCTGCCACTGACTGGTGGCCAGGGCAGGGGAGGGGGTGTCTGGGACGGCTCAGTAGGTTTCGGGTAATCACGGGACGGGGGCCGACACTCGCGCAGTTGATGGCGATTTGATTAGGTTGTTGGAGAGTTCTGAGATCGGGTGCGATTCTGGGGCGTAGCCTTTGCTTTGATGAGTTATTGGCTCCGGGGAAATGAAAGTGAAAAGGAAATAAGGGAAGTTCAGCGGGTAGTGAGTGATATACAGCTGGTCAAGTAAAAACATCGAACTATTTTAGAAGACCAAGTCCTTCATCTGGCCATTACACATATGTAGTCAAAATGTACCTCAGTGGAAGTTTGTCAATAAGTGGCGTAGTGAAACACGCATATATATATATATATATATATATATATATATATATATATATATATATATATATATATATATATATATATATATATATATATATATATATATGACAATTAATAAAGACACATATTTCAACATCCAGACCGGTTTCGATATATTACAATATCATCATCAGTGTAATAAATGAAAAACCTACATAAGGAGCAGAGCAGTAGACGAGAAGGCCAAAGGCGCAGTTTCACGGATAATTGCTAAAAAGTATAAGACACTAACAAACACACACATATATGTTGAAGGTACTTGCTATACAAACGATTTGAAGAGGGAAGAGGGAAAGCCGAAGACAAGTGGTAAGTATATATATATATATATATATATATATATATATATATATATATACTTACCACTTCTAGGCATCTTATGCTAAAAATGCACTATTTTTGTTTCGTGTTAATCAGTAAAATATCACTGACTACAAAACCCATGTTTCATTTATGATGGCCACAGCTTTCAGTTCAGTCTAATCCTGGAGCTGTCAGGGGTGTTGAATTCAGGTTTTTAATTATCTATGCCCCCAGATCTACATACTTACGGGTTGGGAGTTCAAACTCAAAGGCAATGCTAAAAATTGCCGATGTCGGCAAAACACAAGATACCTTTACTTAAAGTTACGTTCAAGAGGGATTCATTCACGCCCGAGTGACGTCACATGGGCGTGGAGGAATGCCTTCACCATTAAGCTGCGTGTTAAACTGCTGCTAATGGCGTTTCCCGCTTACGAATTTGTGAGAATACACAGTAATCAGGTTTATCCAAAATGCAATAACTAAGCATGTTATTTACGATTCTGGGCCCCTTTTTGTGAAACTTTGAATATTTAATCATTTAATTTTCCCATGTTATATTCTACGAAGTGTGACGTCACATCCGGTAGTCTGCGCTTGCTGTTGGAGGGGGCTGGACAAAACATGCCCGTGAAGAGCCGTGTGTGTGTGTGTGTGTTGGTGCTTTAGGGCGCTTCGGCTGCCAGGGCCATATAGCGCGCCTATCAGGTCAGTTTAGTCTAGTCTTGGATTACGCCTTGTTGTTGGTGTCAAGCTTCCAACGGGCAGCTAGGAATGGCCCAGACTCTGGCTCTGTCACCCACTCCAAGCCCTGTATGGGCTGTAAAATGATATGGAAACCTATCTCCAGTCAAGTACGATAAAACGCGGTTAAAGTCTGCTGTTGGGTGTTTACCAAGAATCTCAGCCATCGTTTGCCTAGAGAGGAAGCGGTTACGCACTTCGCGTAGCCCTGCACAGGCATCAGTGTCTGAGAGAACGTGCTCGACGCTCAGTCTTGCGCCACAGCGGGTGCAAGTGTTTGGTGCGGCACCACAAAGGTAGTGTCCATGTGTTATGAATGTGTGGCCGATGCGGAGTCTAGCCAAACACACCTCCTCTCTCCTACTTCGCCGGGCGCTCGACTCCCAGTGACCTATTGTTGTCCTGAGACGTTTCAGAGCACAGTCCGGTTCAACATCCCATCTCGTCTGCCACTTTGAGGAGAAGAAATTATTGATATCAGCCTTCACGTCACCCGCTGGTACACGGAACCTTCGCTGGGGGCTCAACCACGACGCAGATTTGGCGGCTTCATCCGCCAGTTCATTCCCGGGTATACCAACGTGACTTGGGACCCATAAGAACTTAATTTCGATACCGTGAGATGCAGCAGTGGTCAACAGTTTTAAAATCGCGGGTACGAGCCATGATGAATGTGATAGACTAGAGCGGGGAGCTGCCAGCGAGCTGGCTGAGTCGGTGATTATCAGGTGATGTTTTTCGGGGAGCTGACGGATATACCGTATGACCTGTAAAATAGCATATAGTTCGGTGGTAAAAACCGACACAGTTCTCGGGAGACCAAAACATCGACGGATTCCTTCGCCTGTGAAGGCACACCCGGCACCAGCAGCTCCCTTGGATCCGTCAGTGTAGAACTTAAAGTAGTCTGGGTAATGAACTTATCTTTTCTAAGGCTAGTTTGTGCGAGTTCTGATGGGGCTGTTCTCGTTTTCCCGTGCTGCATCAGCTCAAAATCGCATTCAACAATAGTTCGGCGCCATGGTTCCAGCCTCTCAGGTCGTTTCTTCGCTATGGTCCCAAAGTTAATACCCGATTCTTGTAGCCAGTGCGTAACCCGGGTGCATAGAGCTGAGGATGAGCTTTGTCTACCGCCTGTGAAAAGTTCTGTCAATGAGTTATCAAAGATCCACTTGTATGTAGGATGGGCTGGGTATTGGCGGATTCTACATGCATATGTGAGAGCGAGTCGACTTCCGTCTCAATTCAAGCGGGGGCTCGTTGGCCTCGACTAAAAGGCTCGCTCTTCGTGATGTCCGGAAGGCGCCTGTTGCGATACGAACACATGCGTGGTGGACAGCGTCTAGGGGGTTGTTTCGTGCTCGTCAATGCACCATCGTACACCACTGAGGCGTAATCCAGCACAGATCTTATCAATGCATGGTATAGTCGGAGAATGGAGGTTCGGTCTCCACCGTAGGATGTACGAGAGATCATCTTAATGATATTCATGCGGTCAGTACATTTGTCTTTAAGAGATGAAATGTGTGGAGAGTAGGTAAGACGTTTGTCAAAGGTCACACCGAGGAATTTAACCCTATCGGTGGTCGGAACACGTCTTCCGTACAGTCGCAGTGATGCCTCTGGACAATATCGCGTCCTGCGGCAGAAATGGATACACGTAGTTTTCCTCCGTTGAAAACTTAAACCCATTAAGCAGGCTCCAATCGGTCAGGCGATCAATACATATCTGCAGTTGTCGCTGCGCTGATATCGTAGTGGACGTGGTTACCCACACAGCGAAATCGTCAACAAAGAGCGATCGGTTCACGGACGAGGGTATTGCGTCACATATGTCGTTGATTAAAACACCGAAGAGTGTCACGCTTAAAACACTGCCCTGTGGCACCCCACTCAGCTGTTCAAACCTCTCCGACAGGGAGTTGCCGATTCTAACTCGGAAGTATCTGTTTCTTACGAAGTTTTCTAGGAAATAACCCATACGACCTTTGACCCCTGCCCGTCGTAGCTTTTGAAGTATCGCGTGGCGCCACGCTGTATCGCGTATGCCTTTTCCATGTCAAAGAAGAGTGGCTACGGTGTGCTGCTTTGCTGCAAAGGGAACGGCGTACAGCTGTATCCGAGCGATACAAGGTGATCAGTGGTGCTTCTCCCCGCTCTAAAAACCACACTGAGCGTTGGAAAGAAATCCGGTGCTTTCCAAAAACCACATGAGTCTTTTGTTGACCATCCTTTCGAAAAAGGTTTGCAAATACAAGACGTAAGAGCGATAGGTCTGTAATGGAGAGGGTCTGTTCCATCTTTATCCGGGCTTGAGTATAGGAATGATTGTCGCTTCACTCCAATCATCTGGGAAATCGTGTGTGATCCATATATGGTTATAGAAAGAAAGAATGGCATTATGTGAATGTTCATCCAGTCGTCTCAGCATGTCGTAGTTAATATTGTCTGGACCTGCAGCAGTATTTTTGTGTTTGAGAGCGCTACTTTCAATTCATGTATTGAGAATGTATCATTATAAGGGAGAGCTTCAAGAGAGCTGAAGTCAACTCCTTACCCTTTCAGTATGTGTTTTATGTCGAACAAAACGAGGGTCAGTTGTACCAAGGCGCCAACGCTGAGACCAGGTTTCACCAATAGCGTTGGCCACTTGCAACTGGATCTGTTATTGTTATTGTTTGTGATCGTGTTAGTACTGGTAATGGTACAGGAGAGCTTCGGCCAGAAATGCATTTTATACGTCTCCATATATTACTTAGAGGAGTGAGCCTATTAATTGTATTTACATATGTAATCCATGACATTCTTTTCGCTTCCTTCACGATACGTTTAGCAACGGCTCGCGAGCGGCGGAACTGTATCAAGGTTACCCGTTGTTGGTCGCCTTTTAAAAATCCGGAAAGCAGCGTCGGCGTTCCCCTAATCGCGATCCCACAATCTTCTGTCCACCAAGGGACGGGGACACGGCGCGGAAGCGGGCTCGTTTTCAGTATGTTTGCGTCCGCAGATGCGGTGATTTGAGCAATTATCTCCTCGCTATATGTAGAGGCCGTCTTACCCTCCTCAAATTCAAAAACTAACACACAGTCATTTATAAAAGCGTTCCAGTCCGCCTTTCTCAAGTTCCACCGCGGAGCTCTCATGCCAGGGTGCGGGGTCTCCGACCAAAGCCACACGGGGTAGTGGTCGCTGCCGCAAGGGTTGCTGTGGGTGCGCCATTTAAATCGATGGACAAGTGACGGAGAACATAAAGATAGATCAATAGCCGAAGTCGAGGCCGGAGGGCAGTGATATGTGGGTCGGCAGACCTGTATTTAGAATACATAGGTTATTGCGGTGAATGGTGTCCCTCCATGCGTCTTCCCCGGCTATTTGTACGAGGGCAGCCCCAAAGAGTGTTGTATGTGTTAAAGTCACCAAGTATAATGTGGTTTGTTGGAAGCTGTTTTATCAGATCCCTGAAGTTCATATTCTGGAAATCCTTCACCGGGGGGCAGGTATAAAGATACAACTGTGAATTTATAGTGCCGGAAGTCTACGCTCGCTCCTACCGCCTGCAATGCAGTATTGAGGCGAAAAGGTGACGATGGAACACTATAATGAACAAACAGTGTGACTCCACCGTGCGCAACAGTTTCAGATGGAAAATCATGACGGAACGTTTTATAGTGGTGCAGAGTGCAAGAATGTTCAGGCTTAAAGCTTGGTCTCCTGTAGGGCTACGACTGCTGGGTTCCTCGAGGCTATCAGCGCTTGGAGGTCTGTTATGTTGGCCCTAAAGCCGCGTATGTTCCACTGTAAAATAGACGTCATTGAGTAAAGTGCGAGTAAAGTGTGTACATACTTCCCCAGATTGGAACCCCGTCCGTTCATCATGTTTCCCAGCTTCTCCCATCGAACATCTCCGGTTCTTTCCAGGCAACGCGGGAGTTCCAGTTCCGCGGCTCTCGTGGAGGGTTATTTCGGTCCCTGGGGGCGAGCGTCTAGCAAATACTGGCCTCTCTACCATATACGCATCACCTGTATATCCCGGCCTCCCATCATCTTGGGGGATGGGCTTCGTATGCGCTGCCTGAGGTCTCCCTGAGTTCCCTAGGTCAGCTTGAGCGGGTCCCTAAATTCTCCATGGATTGGGCACGCTGAGTTTGGTTGAGTTTTATTTGTTGTGCTTTTACAGTGACTCGTGGGATCGACAGTTCGAGACCTTTGCTGGAGCGGAACGCGTGCCCGGTTCGTTGTTTTTCCGTTGTTTTTGTTGTGTTCTCGCTAGTTGTTGCATTTGTTGTTGGAATCGTAAGCTTACGTTTCTTATTTTGTGATGGAGTGCTAGTACTAGCCTCGATACCCTGTTGTGTGTGTAATCTTTGACTTGTTGGTGTGTTACTGGCCGGAGGGGGCATCAGGGTAGATTCGCTCCCATCGTCCAAGGCTTTAGCCTTGTTCTGGTAGAGGCTCGCCTTCGTGCCTGCGGGATGCTCAGGGGAGAGCGTAGGCGTAGTGGTCTCTGTCGTTGGGAGAGGCGCAGTTGGGCCTTGGGGAGGTGGCAGTGGCGTTGGGGAGACTTCCCGAGCGCGCTTACCGGATGTTTCGGTTTGTGGGGGTCATAACTGGCTGAACAGCCCTGAGAGGCTGACTCGGCACTGGATGTCTGAGATTCTGCCGGCTCCGTGCCCACTGCAGCGTCTCGGTACAGAGGTGGTGGTGATGTTTGCACGCTTGCGTCAACTTTTTTCCCCCACAGCTCACTGATATGCTGCCAGAGTCATCCCGTCGATCGGGGAGAAGCTTGGAAACAATCGCAAGAAACTGGCGAAGGGAAAGATCCATAAACTGGAAAATGTTGGAATCCGCGGTAAGTGCAGGGTGTGTTTCGGTGCGGATTTCATCACGGGAGATACTGTGCTGAGACCCCAATAGGGCATCTCGATAAGGAGAGTTGTTGGAAGAAGTAGGCTTTGCCCTGGAAGTTGGGGTGGTTGCGGGGGGCGGGCGCGGGGGCTGATTTTGCCGGAGGTGAAACTTTTCTTTTTTGGGCCTCCTTGGCCTCCGCTCAGTTTAAGGGCACAGCCTGCTCCATGCCTCATGATCGCTTCCACATCCGGCGCACTTAGGTTTTTCTGCTTCACACGATTTAGAGCTGTGGCCTATCTCGGAGCACCTCCCGCAACGTTCCCTACCTCTGCAGTTGCCAGCGATATGGCCAAATGACTGGCACTTGAAGCACCTGGTGGGGCTGGGAACAAAGGGACGGACCTTAATGGACATCCAGCCTACTCGTACTTTCTCTGGCAGGGTTGTTCCTGGAAAGACAAGCAAAAAACGTGCCGTTCTCTGTCTCCTGGCTTTCTCCTCTCCGCAGCATTCTTTTGACATCTGATACGCCCTGATCTCTGAGACCTAACAGAATCTCCTCCTCCGGAACATTGCGTAAGTCTCTGCAGCTGATTACGCCTCTGCAGCTGTTTTTTGTCGCGTGGGGCGTGACCTTGACCGGTACAGACAGTGGCCTGCTGGTTGTGCGGATTTCCAAGCAGGAGGTTGCGAGCAGCTTTTTAGCGTCGCGCTCGCTTCCCACTTCGACCTCGACTCGTCCTTTCGCTTGTCTGTAGGTCCGTTTTGGATGGAACATCCGCAGAGCTTCATGGATCTGGAACGGGTTGATCTTTACCGTCCTATCCTCAAAGTCAATGACAAAAGTCATGGGGGTAGACAGCTCTGGTCGTGTACGCGCGGGGGTTCAGCTTCCGAAAGTTCAATCGCAGCGGTGGTGTCAGTGGGTGGACGAGAGATGGTCGGTGTCGAGGCGGGGGTCGGAGTTCGTGCGGTCGGTTCGGTGGGTGTACGAGCGAGAAAAGAAGCCATGGTGAGTCGGTTTACCTTCGGCCCCCGGGTTGCCAGCTGTCAATAGCTGGGCCCGGGGGGCTGGTACAGTGCCTACGGGGGCAGGTGCGCCCGTCTCAGAGGGGCGAGAGATACTCACACAACCCCTCCGATCAGAACGCACCCACCCCCTTGACGCCATCAGCCCAGTGAGCCGGCAGGGCGATGAGTCGGGACGAAGCAAAAACGCGGCAGCCCTCACGCAGCGGAGACTGCGGTCCACCAGGCGCGCGCAACAGGCCGGGGCCTCGAAAAACGACGGTTTCCGACACCCCGGCCCGCGTCGCGCCCGGCAAGAACTATCACAGCCCCCACCGCGAAGGGGCGCCGCGCCGCACGCCCGAAACATAATCCCCCTGCCCAGCTGGACCGAGCGACAGTGCCCGTAGACACTGCCGCGTAGCTAGAGCCGCCCGCGGCAGGCCCTACGGACGGCTTACCCCCGGTTGGATCGAGATATCTGGGCCAAAGGGGGCGTGTTGGAGCCCTCGGGACTGACCCGCCCGAGGGGGACCTCAACCCCCAGGATCCCGTCAACCTCGTCGCCGGGGCTCGAGATAGGCCTCGAGTGGGCGCCTTACACCCATAAAATGCCGAAGAAGGCAAATAACTGTGGAGCCAATAACTAAAGCGTAAAAAGAGGACAGGAACCAAAAATAATCAACAAAATAAGAAAACAAAACCAAACAGGAGCTACATACTGGGAGGTGCAGGACAGAACTGACCCGATCCAATACGGTTACCGACCAGGTAAACAAAGGGCCCGTAAGGCAGCCATCAGCATCGTCGCGGACCTCATCACCAGAGCCACCGGCGACAGACGCCGGCTCTAACCGACCGAAGTCGGAAGAGGCGGCGGCCGTCGGAGGGCTAAGAAAAGATGTATCCGCGGCGATGCGACAAAGTGCCTCCCAAGGCTAACTGGGGCCCCGGGCGCGTCACTCCCCGTTGCTCCAACTTTTACTTGCCGGATGAATCCGGCAAGTGAAGATCGGGCCCCTGAGGGGGCCCGTGAAGAGCCGCTATCTCTTACGCAGGCTTGCTTTTTTTGGTTGATCCGAGGCACCTCCGGCCCGAGCCCATGTATTGATGTTTAGCCTTTATCCACGATCATCCTCATTGGTGGTGTGAAATCACGCCCCCAGTTGGAGGAGGGTGTTTGAACATCCCCCTAGAGTCTTTCCGACGCGGCCGATATGCGCCGCCATACTTAGTGCGCTTAATCTGTGATCTTATGCCTATCTTTTCTCAGTATTTAAGATCTGGGGCATCCCAGATCAGGTCAAGAGACTCCAAAGTATTTCAATTGTCCAAAAGAGTCCAAACATTTCAAGTGGCTCCAGTAAAAATAAGCTTAACCGCAGATAAAATAATACCATTATGAATGGTTTCTATCTGTTATTATCTACGGCTATGGTTTCCATCTACTGTTTCTATCTGTGGTTAACTATTGTTATCTATCATCTATAACCTACTGTGATAAATGGTTTAATTTATTGATCTGATATTGATATCACATAACAGGCCTACCGATACCAAAAGTTATAATAATATTGTTTTTGGTGTCGACGGCCTAGGGCTCTCTATCCTTGTCACGGCCTTTGCATTGGAAATTTATGGGGAAATGGGAAATGACAGATCAAAATGATTGTTTTCGTAGATTCAGCTTAGAATTACTCATTTTCACAACTGTGATATGTACTATATAAGGTCACGATGTAAAATTCACCTGACCTTAGCTCAGATCAAGGTCACTTAGTAGCCTGATATGTTTATTATGCTTGTCAGTCGACTGACTGACAATTAGAACTCAAAGAAGTAAAAACAAAATATATTTAATCATGCCTTAGTATCAGACCCTGAAAACCTTTTTAAGAATTTTAAGGTGATCTTGAAGAGGTTGTGGGCGACACTTATACCTTTGCCGTTTGAAAGTTACGTACGCTAAGACAAATTTCAGGACATTTAACGATATATCTGAGCATTTAGTTATTTCTGTCATGAAGCATTCCGAGAAAATAACGTTTCCTCTAACTCTAAGATATTTTCATGAAAATAATCTGTATCATTTTTGTACCTCTGGAAAACAGACCATTCCTCACGTTATTAGAACTTCTCGTGAACTATATTTCGTTACAGGCATATATTTCCGTTCATTATACTTGTAGTTATCTCGTTCTGGATACAGAGCCGCATTCGTTCTACCTACATGGCAATATCCAAGAAAAATTTCATTCTCATCCACAGGTTTTTTCATATCAGATCACTATAGCCTTTGTAGCCGAATAAAACCAGCTAAGAACTGAAATCAAAAAGGTTTTCGATCCCCTCATCCCTCCCCACCCCCACGTGGTCCAATGGATCGGAGGTCTTCTGGGATGGGCGTTATGGATATCAGAGACCGCTTCACCCTCGCGTAATAATAACACTAACTTATTATGACGTGAATTTTTGGTTGAATACACACAAGTTAGTAAGGTTATGTGGCATCTTTAACTTGCACCCTGTTGGCAGGGGTTGCGGGGACCAAATCACAACTTATTCAGGGAACGCACCTGGTGAGATACCTGGAATATCTTCCTGAAAATTCCACACCCACTACCACAGAGCTACTCTCTCTCTCTCTCTCTCTCTCTCTCGCTTTCTCTCTCTCTCTCTCTCTCTCTCTCTCTCTCTCACTCTCTCTCTCTCTCTCTCTCTCTCTCTCTCTCCTTAAACCAGCAAGCTTTGCTCGATAAGGTTATCCATCTAAGAACGAACTCGCCAAACAGCTGCGTTTTATGCTTTTTACAAATGCCCCAGCATGGAACGCGTTCCATTATAAAGTGGGGGGCCGGGGCCGAGGCCTCTTTTCATCAGTGAGAATCTCTCCGCATTTATTTTAGTAATTCTGGTCGTTTCATTCTGTGGCAGTCCGCCGCAGAACTTGTTAAGTTCATTTCGTTTGGCTAGAAGAGTAATTGGGGCAATTTCTGTCACTTGGAGCGAAAGGAGGTAAAGTGCTCAGTGTGAGAGCAGTCCCGATTTTGTTTTTCGAAATATTTCCATTTAAATTGGGTTCTATGGTGGGCATTATAGAGCCTACAAGAGTATCCTACCTCACGAGCGGATTCAGGATTTCCCATCGGTGGGGGTGACAGACACCCCGGTCAGGGTAATGTCTTCGAACCAAAGAAGCGGAAATTTAAGGGAGGAGAGGTCAAGCTAATTTCAGGAGGCGCGGAGGGTCGACCCAGCGGGCGCATGTGGCCTCATGCTCCTCTGGATCTGTGTATGCCTTATCTTATGAGTTCATAGAAATATCTGAAGGTTGTATTCACCTAGCTAAGAACTGAGCGTCAAAATTTGATGTTATGTATAAGGGAAAATTATAATTACATTAAAGTCCATTTAGGCACACATTCAGCCACAGCTCTCTGTCTCTCAGACTTCGACTATGTATTGTTTTAGATAAGTGTCTGCAAGTTGTGGATACACGCCGTGGGTGCCGAAGTTTTGCATCACTAACGGGTTTTAGGTTCTTCTCTGAGATGCTCATTGGAATTTATGGAAAGAACAAAAATTGTAAAAAAATGGAACGATTTATTCATCATAATCTCCAACAGGAGTGCCTAAAAGCTTAAGCGGATCCAGGTGTTCCTATCGAAGGGGCACCTCGTTAAGAGCGCTGCCATTGGGACAGAGGGGGGTGCCTTACTTGCATCCGGGGAGTTATGGGAAGCGACGATAGAGGGTAAGGGCCGCGGCAGGGTGGTTTCTGACAGTGTGAGTGTCTAGGCCAGTGTCTTGTTTCGAACTCTGATTGGCTGTTAGCTGGAGAAGTGGAAACAAAAGCGCGGAAGCTGAAATGGAAGCTTAAATGGATGCTGAACGGAAGCTGAAATGGGCAAAATGGTCACACACAGTCATTCATACTGCACGTAGACCACGTACTTCCTTTTAATTCAGGTCAGAACAGACTGAGCAGTCCGGGTGTGAAAGTCAAACTACTTTAGAGTTAGTGTAAGAAACATGTATTCTTTAAATAATTCAATCTGTTGGGGTACTTGGCGAATAAATGGTTAGTGTGACTGTAAGGTAGTATGGAATTTACATATGCATTGATACCTGCTTTTAATACGAAGGTAATTTAATATAATTCAATCTTTCAAAAGTAAAGAAATAATTACATGCCCAAAAAATATTTTCTCTTATCGTCATTCGGGCAATTGTGTTAATATTTTTGAATGATTGTTTTTATAATCATTGCTTCATTGTAATTTGTATTATTAACGATATTTACTTAACCCGTGCCCCACCGGGGGTCCGGCGCCACCTTCGCCCCACGCCCCACCTTCGGCATCGATGGCCCCCATCTAACTCCGAAAATATGGGAGTTAGCGCAAATCTGCAAAGTGCACTAGAAAGCTTGCGTGAATTTAGTAAGAAATTACTTCACATGTTTTAGTGCTCAGGTCAATGGCTTGACCTCCAGAGGTCAAATTAGGTCAAGATCGGCTATTTGCACTCAAATATGCAATGATTAAGTAAACTGGGCATAACTCTTATGTCATTAGAGCTATTGAGGTCTAGTAAAGTACATTTGATAGGAAATTGCCAGACCTTTTTCCGCCATGTGGAACGTAAAGACCTCCCGCCAGTGGTTTGACCTCCAGAGGTCACCTCGTGACCTAATATGACCTGAGGTCGCGAAAGGTCAAAAAGTGACCTTGCCGTATATCAAATGAAAGCCAGTGACAATACAAACACGATGGTGTTTAGTTCAGCGCTCTAGCTTAATTAGGTCAAAAGTTATTATCAAAATACTTTTTTGACCACTGGTGACCTTGGATGACCTTGGAAAAGTTAAAGGGCAAATATGGCCCCTGGGATCCATGAAAAGGTATCCAAAAACGCTATTCTGAGCAGTCTGAGTATTTGCAATCATTTGTGTGGCTTTTATATCATGAAACAGCTTTTCCCCATGCTTTTCCAATGGGAGAGGTCGCCTCGTGACCTGACCTCTGGGCACGAAATCGAAAAATCCCGGATATACACCTTTTAGAACCTGGACGGTTTATGAAGTGTAGAAAATTTCAAATTGATCGACTTTGAAATGTAGCTCTTACAGAGCTCTAAAGTTGAATTGAGGTGACCTTGGTTGACCTCGTCTGGTGACCTGACCTTGGGCGACCCGGGTTAAAAATTTCAGGGATGATGGGAAAATGATGCAGTGAGAGGTAGAACCCCCAACCGCGGTGCTGCGTCTCGTTGTTTTTCTGCTATCCCGGAAAAACCTTAGGGGGGCATCGATGGCCCCCCGTGGGGCGAGGGTTAAAGATAAACAAATCACTTGTAACAATCATGAGGGAGCTACACAAGTTTATGAATTCAAGCATTTTGAAAACCGCACAGGCGGCCTCAGGTAGTGGATAATAAAAAGCTCTGCATCGCACGGAAATTTCACCGTCACTGTGTGGCTGTCTCTCAGGAGAAGATTGTTTCGATCCTCAATTGCCGACATCAATTGTACGCGGTCTACGAATTACATAAACTGGGAAAGTTGGCCGTCAGTAGGGACTTTCTCGGCATTCAGTGCGCTCCTGATTGAAATAGTTCCAGTTGTTGACACTTCGCGCTGGTACCATCCGACAGTCCAAATCAAAGTTTGAAAGCCGTTTCGGCGAATCCTGGCAGAACTGTCCAATGCATGGTTTCACATGTTGGATTCTTTCCTGGAACCAAACCACGCAGCAGAACATATCGTGTTTCTACGGCTTACTCCAACAGCATCAAATGTGGGGCTGCTAGAGCATCATCTATGGAATCGGATGCTGTTTTTTCCTCGATATCTACAGGAGCAGGGCATCTACAGGTACAGGAGCGGGTTCTGATGCTGACTGCCGTAAAAAGAGTGACCCTTCCGAACCGCGTCCTTTAACTGAAATACAAGAAAAGGGAGAACAGAGTGCCTGCTTAAGGAGGTTCCAGGCATTAAAAATTACACTGCATATGATGGTTATTGATATAATTCGTAATCATTTGGAATGAAATGGCAAATTAAAAAACGTGCAAGATTGAAAGAGACGCAACCTCCTTTTCCCAAATCGAACTGGATGCTCAAATCGTGTCGCACCAATTAAACTACGTCATTCACAAAATGTCCTGCATCAAGTGCTTTGGCAAGTCAGCAGCTAAGCTTAATGTGGTAATTATCCCCCTCTTCGCTCGTCCCGAAAACTTTACAATAGCGGTAATACGATCTTATCTGAATTGGACTGTGACACCACGCATGGGCCTGAGCCCATTCCCGAAACAGGCTCACGCTCAAATATCTTTGCATCATGGGAAAAATCCTGCAGTGTGTGATTTTTAACTCCCTCAAAAAAGTCATCGCGCTCCAACACAAATCCTGGCGCCGCGTTATCCTCTACCGACTGCGTTCGTCCGCAGCAACGGCTGACATCAGCGGCCTATTCCCTTCCGCAGTGGGGCGCTGACGCAGCTCCCGGGCGGGATCACCCCCGTGCGGTGAGATTAGCCTACAGGGGAGGGGGCGGGGCTGACAGGTGGGCGCGGCTCCGTCGCCGGCAGCGACGATCCGGCACTGGCGCCGCTGAGGACGCGGCCCGGCTGGCGACGACGGCCACGGGCGTCGAAAGGACGGGAGAGGACGTGAGCGCGCCCCTCCCCAAACTCCGCTCTCTATCAGATCATATTGGTTGGAATTGTAAGTTGTTTTTGCAGGCGTGCGTGGGAGCACGAAATAATATTAAAAATATTAATATCAATCCATCAACAAATATTTGAGAGTTTCTGCTGGCATTGCCCCGCCCCTCCCCAATTTTTGGCCAGCCACGGGGCTTGATGACGGCTTTCGCGGGGCACGAGATTTTGTCGACGGACGTCGGCGACCACGAGCCACTTTCTGCTGATCTGGGGCGCGCGAATGGATACGGCACGCAAACTGGGCTGAAAATTGAACAGATATAAATCATAGCGCTCTTGGGCTTGTCAAATAGAAACTGGGTGAATTCCCGGTGCGTGCCGTTGGCTGCAGAGTCAGGTGAGGGGCTGGCAAAAGGTGCCGCAATCAGCGTTTGATACATAGGCGGATCCAGGGGGAAGGGGGGCACGTGCCCCCCTGATCGACCCTCGACGCCCCCTCAAATGTCGCTTCCCACCTCCCCCCAGGATGCGAAAATCGGCGCCCACCCATAGGATTTTGCGCTCATCTGATAGGAGTTTCGGTCAAAAGTGGCACCCCCGATCGGATGGCGCCCCCCCGAAAGGTGCCCCCCGATCGGGAATCCTGGATCCGCCTATGGTTTGATACCGCTCTATTTGATGCATTTTCCAGGATTTGTGCGAGCGAAGTACACCGCAGTGACCTCCGATGCGGGGAACGACTATTTCTTTCGATAAGAGGCGTAAACTTGTGACTACCGAAGTACGATAACAATGCATTTTTTCTGGAGGCTTATTGGAATGTGAGTTGTAACTTTGGTGATACCATGGTAGAAGGCAGCTAAATGACTGAAAGCTAAGCAGTTAGGGAACGTTATGTTACGTAAAGTTAGGGAACCTATACGTTTTTGGGAATCACATTAGTATAATAGTTGATTTCAAAAATTCTTAAATGAAGAGATTTTGAGTATTCAACGATTTAACAACCAAAAAGGTCAAACTGCCCTGGTTAGGCACTTACCGAAAATGACTCGAAACCGCTTCTATTTATTTTTTTTTTTTTTTTAATATATCATAATATTAATTGACTTAGAAATACTATTGAATGAAGCAAGCTTGAGCATTCAGTGGCCTAAATCTGGCATTCAGTATTGGAAATAAGGTCCAAAAGTGCGGGTTTAAACAGCTGCGAAACCATGCACCTGCTGGTTTAAACTGGAGAGTTAGGAGACCCAAACCTAGTGTTGTGTATGCCTGGGTGAATTCTCAGTGAAGGCATGTATGTATTCATATATAACTACATACCTCCATACTTGCCACTAGCTTTAGAAATAAGTTAAAGTTTCCACAGTTTTATATGTTGCATAATTATGAGGTTTTCTCAATCTCAGAAAAATTATAATGCTGGGCTGTGATTGAGTTATCAGTTACATTTATGTTACAGTTACAGTTATGCTACAGTTACATTTAACAGTTCAGTTATCGCACGGGGTCTGTGTAGTCATTTGAGCTCTGGATGATATCAAAGTCTAAGTTTTTTAGAAGCGAGAAGTTGCTGATCAGACTGGACCACAAATGAGTCAACTCAGTGTAACATAAAAGAGTGTCTGGAGAGAATCAAACATAAAAGAGAATCTGGCGCACGTAGGTAAAGTTTGGTGCTGATTAGAGGTGGGACTTTCCAGGCCCGGGGGCCCAGGGCAAAAGCCCGGCACAGGCCCGCTTGGACCGGGCCTGAAGGCCTGATTTAGGCCAATGCCGGGCTGATGACGGGCTTCACCCAGGCTCATTCCGGGCTTCGACTGAACTGGGACTTCAGTCAATTTTCTGTAAGTTTAATAAGCCTTTTTCAGTACAGACCTAGTTTTTTCCACTAAAACATAATCTTATTCATGCACCTGCGGCTTTTGAAAATGCATTTACAATTAATTTTGAGACATGGACTTTAAGACATACATTAGGAATGTAAAAGCATGAAGCTCTATTTTTCTATCTGTTACTCATGCCAGGGTCAAAAGCAAGTTACTTAAACCTGTATCAATATTAATAATCAAATATTGAAAATGCCTACAGTTGCACACATCCATGCTGTACTGTCATCTTATGAATATCCTAATGACTTCAAAATCTTTAAGTCATATATGGGTGAACAAAATATAAATTGCGATAGCCTATTTGTTACTTCCATATTGTCAGTATACCATTTCAAAGGAAGTCATTTAACCAATTTGCTGCTGACATATTGATACTAACACCTAGCTCTAGCTAGAACATTCTTTCCAGAAGCTTTCTGCTTCAGGTAAAAAGAAAATGTCATCTATGGAGCCATATCCCATGTCCTCTGCGAAAAATGGCGAAGTGAATGCCAGGTACAAACTATGTATTGGGAGCCCATAATTGTCAAACTGGCCTGCTAACTTTAGATGCAAGAACAAATTTTGATAAGTTTGACCCTTCCACAGCTTCATCTTGCTCTTTCATTGCCCAAAAGATACAAAATCCATTCAGAAAAGGCTAGTATAAGCAAGGGAATAGGCACAAAGAAAACATGTTTTTGATCGAAGTACTTTAAAACATAAGTTAGTCAGTTGTGGGGAGATACTGGGGAGAGCAGTCAGCCTTAGAAGGAACCTTTGAAATTGCACCAAAACATGAATATACTTGACATCATGTGTTGCATTTTCCTTGTGGAGATACTTCCCTGGCCTCTATGAAATACAACTTCTTTTATAAGCTTTGAACATAACAGCACTTCCCTCCCAAGATACCTTTACTTTACACTTCCCTCCCACCACACTAAAAAATGTACAGAAACACAGAACACAATAACAGAATATCCAAATTATGATTGACTTCAGATACGCCAAATTCCGCGGGCTTGAGAGCAGCTTGAAAAGCTTTGCAAAGCCAGAAAAGTGTCATATATGAAACAACTGCACAAAAAGTGGCCGATTCTCAGGAACATGACTTCTCAGGAACAGAACAAATGCACCACACACTTTGTGCTTATTTTTTAAATCCGTGAAATTTTTAAAATATATCTTCAAGAGTATTGAAATAGTTTAACTGAAATAAACTTACTATTCTGGTAAATTTTAGTGAAAAATATTTTTATAAATGATTGTTCTAATTTGGACAAGCACGGCGCTTCAGATACCTTCTAAGCGCAAGCCCCTAAAATACAACAAAACAAACAGAAATAGTGTTCCAGCCCGCATGGCGATGGTAATAATGTGGATGGGATCGAGTTGTGTTATTTTGTGTCAGATTTACTTTTTGGTGGAGATTGGTGCAATCTTTTTAAACCATGTTTGGTGCGAACTTGTGAAAAACTGGTGGTTCTTTATCAAGATAGGCTGACGGACCTTGTTGGCCTACTGGCTTACCTACTTTGCAGATCGGGCTGACCCAAGCAGAACAATCTTTTGACTATCTTCCAAGCTGTTTAGTGACTAAATTAAAGGAAAATGCTCACATGTATCAATTCAGGGACAATGTGAAGGATTTTTGGTTCATTCACCGCCATTCTGCCATGATATTCTGAAATGTTGTAGCTAAAAACTTGTCACTGCTCTCTCCTCTATTCATAAACATTATTGGAACTCAATTGTGAGGCTCGTGCCAGCATATAATGACTTATAAAAGTGCAATCGTGGAGGAAATGTCTGATATGAGTGGGCTTATTTCATCCAGATTCTTATAGCTGCCATGTGCATACCTCTATCTAGAATGCCCATTGTTTTATTAGGTGATGCTGGTCATTACCTGAAGTAAGTTTGCATCATAAGCAAGGCATGTTTCATACTGTGTGTTTTTTCAGTATCACTTTTTGCTGAATTATTAAGATAGTTGAGGCTACTGATGCTGCATGCAACTTTTTAATATGGTTTTGGGTGAAACCAAAACTTTTCTAGGATAAATTGGCTTAAAACATGTATTTGAGACAGCTTTAAAGTAAATAAATACTGTATATAGTCATTTATGGGTTTTCCATGATACCGGGCCTTCCCGGGCTTGATAAGCCATTTCTTCCACAAACCGGGCTTGTGGCGGGCTTATAAAATCAGCAGCAGAACGGGCCCGGGCCCGGGCCTGCAAAATTGACCGAAACTCCCACCTCTAGTGCTGTTACATAGGTATGTAAGGAAAGTGCTTAAGCTGCAAGCAATTTTTCAGGTCAACTTCCCGCCAATGGCAGGTGGAACATACGCATGCTTAGAATTCAGGGAAAACATTTATTGCATTATTAAGTTTCCAGTTTCTACCGAATTGAGTGGCATGTGTATAGTTGCGTCGGAGCAATGATGTGAAAGTTACGAGGACTCTAGACTCTCTTTTAGTTTATTTAGAGAGGATAGTTTTCTGTGAGCGACAGATTGAAATTTCAATGGCATCGTCGCCCCCGCCCCTGTCCCCCTCCCAAACTTTATACTGCTGACGACGTTCTTTTTTACGGTCCGCTGCATTTTAGCCGTAATTAGTCCACATAAGTTGCACGGAAAGAAGTTTGATGAATTTCTGACAACACATAACTTCATTTTGTTGGAACTTCCTGTCTAGGTGAAGCCTTTCTTCCTAATTGGAGGCCTAATGATTATGAACGAAATTTTATATTCCTGTCAAATACTCGTAGAGTATGACAGGGGCGGATCCAAACGGTTGGTTTAGAGGAGGGGGAGTAAACCAATGTCGGAAAACAAAAAAAGGAAACGTCGAGCGGCAAGGGCGTGATTTAACACGTGAAGTGGAGAGGGGTCTAGCGTCAACGCCCAGTGGAGGGGGCACCAAAGTGCCGCCCCCTGAGATCTAAAAAAACCAAGAGGGTTTGAAAAACGCGCGTTCGGGAGTGTATGGGGGCGATGATGATCTACCTTTTGGATAATTTTTATTGACCTATATCAATATCTTCAAGGTCAAATGAGGCCAAAAAGGTCTTATCTGGGCTGTGTCTGTGACCTATTGGAAATGTCTTAATTATGCGGGAAAAAGCCGAGAATAAACCCAAAAACGAACCAAGGTCATAGATGAAAGGTTCCACAAAAGTTTTCTGAAATTTCGGGGTCAATGTTATTCAAGGTCAATGACCTATGGCGCAAGAACATGACATATTTCCAAGAATGTACAATGTAACTGACACTGTAGCAGCCTTTGGGCGGGAAATGAGGGTTTGACCTTGAAAAAGACCTTAAAACTTCACCTGTGACCTTGACCTTGAGTAGCCTTAACCATGAATTCATAGCATAACATACGTCGTACTGAATAATGTCATTTGACCGGAATTCTGAGGTCAATGACCTTGACCTGTAATGTTTCACCTTGACCTTGAAATTAATGTTGGTTAACCTTGACATATAACCTAATTGTATGACGTTATGACGTCACCACTCGATCTACAGTGCAGGCGAACTGGTGCGACCGTGCAATTGCGACGGTCTCAAAATATAGGCTTGACTTTGAAAGCCTGTAAGTCAAAAAGTTATTGACCAATATTAATGTTATTGACAATATGTAAATATGTAATGTAACACATGATGTAAATACATTTACAAATATGAAAATGTTATTGACCTATGTATATTCCTACAACAATCGACGCGCTTATAAATTCTCTCAAATGTGGCCAAGTAGCGTTTTCGGGCGGCGAGCGAGTGGTTCTCTGGCCGCCTTGGAAAAATAGGTAGGGTCACTTTAAGACCCCATCCATTGCGCGTGCTAATTCAGTTCTCCCTTAGAGGGAATTTATTTCATTTTAAAAAAGTACACACTTCCGGACGGGCAAAACACTTAAAACTGTGTTAACTCACGGCACGCCCTCCCCAACTGATCAGCAACGTAACACTAGTTGCTTGGGGATGGGGGCAAAAGGGTTTGGCCCCCAGAAATTCACTTCGGGCGGGGGAGGGTATGGCCGGATAGACCCCCTTACTGGGTATGACAATGAGGTAGGCTTAGTCTGACGTGCCAGGGGTGTGTTAACCCACTCTATATATGGCGCTTAGCGCTGAAGACGCACGACGCTCCACCCGTTTTGTCCATACTGAAGGCATCGCTTTTTATTCGCCTTCACAGCGTTGGCAACGACGATCGTCGCTGGCGACGGCGCGTTTCCACAGTAGCCGCCGGAGCCGCGCCATTGTATGGTGGAGGCCTGTGCCTCGGTTTGATCGATGCCAAAGCCATTCAGCCGAGCTCTCTGGAACAAACTGCCCAGCGCGTAAATATCCTGCGAGCCCAGCCTGATGGCTAGTGGCAGTTGGGCGTTCTCGATGACTTTATCGATAAGGGTTCTTTGTCTTTTCGTCGTTTCCCCGCAGCTGCCGATTTAGTTTCGGAACAATCGATTTGCTTTTGTGTGGGAAGGCATGTTTCAGTTTTATGTTCCATACTCTGATACTACCATGCAGTGATTTGCGTGGTAAATTACTAAATCATGGTCTAAAATGTGTGACGTGCATGTTGTATAATTACTCATGTCGTCCAATGTAACGAAACAAAGATAAAGTCGTCACACATGAGAAGTTACGCCAAAAATAAACTAACGCGTGGTTCGGAGAGAACTTGTCCCGCTGTCATTTTCTGGAATCCAAATTTTCAATGTCGTCACAGTGATGTGAATGATAATTTGGAATTCATACTGATAATCATGTTATATTCTAAAATTGAGTTCAATTTTTCAAGTTCTATACTTGGCAAAATGCTTCTATAATGGAAGTGCCGGCCGCAAAAGTGAAGACGGCATCAGCATACCTACTCTGTTATGCCGCCAGAAATATGCCACGATGCACACGTGGTTAAGTCTAGGTGTGTTGTTATTTGAAATGAAGAATGGATTTAGTTAAATAACACATGCCGGAAATTACTATTTGCTGCATATGAATGGTTAAGCAAAGACAATCGGAGGATGTTATTGTACCTGAAAGTGCTGTGACTCAGTCTTCTCTGCTTATTGCCTGTCTGTTTTTTCGTGCTAAAAGTATATCTATATATTTTTTCTGCAATATAATACAAATTTGCAAGTTATTACAGGATCAGCTTTTGGGATCCAAGTCTCTGTAAGGCACTGACAGGATTTGTCTCAGAGCTTCCGACATCACCATCTGAACGAAAAAATTTCCGCAAAGACAGGCAATTCGAGACCTAGTGTTGAACGTCTCACAAAGCACAGACACGACCGTCCCGCTGAGTTCGCCCCCTCATCAGCAGATTGACAGACGACCTACGTCGGGTAAATAATGAGCACCGGAGCGCCTCAGAATGGATCCAAAGCCTTCACACAGGGGCGTGTATTTCAAAGAAATCATCGGGATTGCCCAAATATGAGAAAATATCAATAACCATCACGCGAAATCAAATAGCGTGGTATTATCTTTACTTTGGCCCTCACACAGGCCCATTGAAGCAAATAAAAACAATTTAAAAGCCTGAATATTGATAAACAGTAATACTTAAATGAATTTTAACACAATAACGTTTCATGTATATCCCTTGCCCCGGTGGCGGGTACGAGCCACCTTCCCGTGGTGGGGGGGGGGCTAAAAAAGACCTCCCCACGATCTCAAAAAACTAAGAGAGCTAGAAAAAAGCCCAAAACGGCAATCGAAAGCTCTTCAAAAATGATATCGAAAATACTTCGGTCATTTTTCTTCTCAGATCAATATCAAGGTCACCAGAGGTCAAAATAGGTCAAAATCGCTAATATGAGGTGTACTAAGAAAACCTCATATATCTCAGAAACTATGATAGCTAGAAACATTTTTTAACACTTTCAAAAGCTCTTGAGATGCACTTCATTGCAGTGGCATTCATTTTTGTGTCAGGTCAAAGTCTAGGGAGCTACAGGTCACTAAATATTGGGCATATTCTTGGGAATGTCCATAGCCACCCATGCATAAGGGCGTTTACCTTTTCGCTAATAGCTTCCAAACCAAACAAGATACAGCCAAAGTTATTGCACCATTGCAATCCTCCTCGTCAATACGAATCGAATGATATATGATATTGCTATGCGCCAGGTCAACGGTCTGACCCAAATTGACCTGGTATAGTCATGATGTATATCATTTGATTTCCAGTGACTATAAAAACATTGCTTTGGTGACAAAATAAAAGTTTTATCTGAGTTTATTCAAATTTATAGAAAAAACACCAAAAAAATGCTTATTTGACCTAAGGTGACCTTTTAAAGGTCAAAAGTCTAAATTGTTTGGCATCAGCGTCAGAAATGGGCTAAGAACAAGTCGCAACCGGTGTTTGAAGTTGATTTCATCCATACTTACTGAGAAAAGCTCATTGCGTGATTTTCCCTATGTATTTACAATGGGGAAGGTCATGCTCTGCACATGACCTTAGGTCACCAATATAAAAAATCCCGCAACAAATGTTGTAGCTCTTGGTGGGCCCAATATGTGGTATGAGTTTCAACTTGATCGATTAAACCTTCTTTTAGTTATACGGTCCTAAGTATTTTTAAGGTAAGGTCACTTCACCTGGCCTGGTGACCTGACGTGATATGACCTTGAGCCAAAATTTTCAGGAAAGATGTAAAAATGATGAAGGAATAGCTAGACCAAGTTTGGCGGCGCTTGCGGGCCGCCGTTTTTGGGTTACTTTGGAAAAACCCAAGGGGGGTCTAAAAAGACCCCCACCCTGGCGAAGGTTAAATAAATCCACCCCCGTGTTTTCACATATGCACTGCCACCACCACAGGTCACGGCCAAATGGCAGCATCGGGATTATCTTCGTTGCCAGACCTTTTATTGCTGATCTATTTTTGGTATGTAGCAACATATTGGACCAAAATTATTTCCATCGGATTACCGCGTCAGCTATTAAGATGGCTACTAACTTCTGCAGAGTTCTACACAGCTCGCAAGACAAATGAAGACAAGAGACAGGCTAGAGGTTTTTGCGGCCGCGTTTGCATGGTTCCAGATTGTGCCACGGTCACGTTCTCCTGTGTTGGATCGATGAGGGGTCCATTCAGTCCGTTCGCCGTTCGGCTCTGGCCACTGTGGCGGCGCGTGGTGCTTAGCTAAGCATGTCATTATTTCCGTGTGGCCATGCTGCTGCCACAATGATGATTATCCTCGGCCAATCCATCTAGAAAACGCCGAAAACTGGAATGGATAGCACCGGAGGCACAGCTGAGAGGCCTCTCAAATGTGGGTGTCGTGGGGACGGGAGGCCAGAGAAGGCGGCAGCGTGGACTTTTTCTAAGGACATTTCACTTAAACATGGAATTTGTATATTTTCTTAAACCATTACTTCCAAATGTTTTTTGTTATAGCGTATCAAATTAACCTTTAATCAAACTAATTAAAATGGCCAAGGAGTTTATTATGCTATTTCGATACCGTGCCTTCACCAGATAAAGTTTTGAATTTAAAAATAATTGATGAAAATAATTATCAAATGCATGATAAATTTCAGGCGAACAGCATGCAAATCTATCCGCCTGAACCTGACTTGCATTCTATTTGCCTAATATTTCGTTTAATTTGATTTTCCTGTGTTAGCAATAAAAAACTTCAAATTAGCGCGATATCCAATCGGTCTTTGAGCTGGTAATGGTTTCTACCAGATTGCACCCATTTGATTTGCGCCAAAATGAATACGAATACATATGAAGTGTTTTTAGCTAAAAGAGGTTTACCACTAGGAGCCAAAGTGACATCTATCATTATTCTATTTTTCTTGATGTATTGGAACATATTTCCTGTTTCAAACTAGTCAATAAAGTGAGGCATACGCATTTGTAATGCACATTACGAAATCCATGTCCAGCACGTGGGTTTTAAAGATGTTCAAGCAAGAAACAATTTTCCGCGCAGCCGCGCAGCAGTGCAGCTGGTCTTGAGCATGATGTCACTTTCCTAAAATTGCCTCACATTACGTAAACACCTGGGAAGGATGGGGTCAGTTGCTTCTCCCTGCGAGCGGTAAGTTCTGGGACAAATAGAATAAGTGGTCTCTCAGCATACTCGCCGGAAATACTGTAATTACGGCGACGATTGATTGATTGATTATTTGGGTTAAGGGGCGCGCTAACCTACAAGGTCATATAGCGCATACGACGACAAGAAAATAAAGAAGTGTACTAATCAATAGACAAGTTGTCTAAGTTTTAGAAGCCACATGTTCTTAACCTTGACAGCAAATACAATTTCTTGGGCTTTTTGTTTTTTTCATCATACCTATTTCAGCACAAATCATTGCCGAAATATTTTAAACTTGAATGGAGATGGGATATGTTATAGCCAATGAACAAGTATTTCTAGTATTTGGGGCATTCCAGGACAGATCGACCAAGGCTTGACACCACCATATTTAGAAAAAATCTGAAACTTTGTCTCCGGGGTAGTTTTGGGCCAGAAACACGTCTGTGAGAATCTTAGCCCCCTCCGACCAACGGTGACCCAGTTATAGCCCGAGGCATTTTCGGGAGGTCACCCTGTAGACTCATTTTTGATGCTTCATAACTCAAAAACGCATAGCCTGATTAACAAGTTTTGTATATCATTGAACTCGTCTTTAACTATACTTTATTTTGAAAAAAGAAATTTTCAAAATGTGAAGATTTTTGACTTTTAATTTGTTTGACCTTTTCTTTTTGACCTAGCTTGACCTTTTCCCAGTTGAAATTGCCATTTTAGACACCTCAAAAATTTTGATTAATAAAATATATTTCGATAGGAAAAATAAAAAAATGCGTTCATGCTATAAGTTCCAAATATTTAGCACCTAAGTTAGGTATGTAGACGGTTTTTGACCACTGCAGTAGTACAGCCTTATGTTTAACGCCGCAAACATAGTGATTGTTTTTGTAATCGGTTGCTGGCAATCATATTGCTTTGTCTTTACGAAATTTTCATCGTGCAAATGTCAGAATTTATGACAATTAACACGCACCCAACCGAGGGGTGGGCAACCGGCCTCCTCAGGTCTCTACAGGTAGTAAAAAAACACCTTAGCGCAGCGCCACCGTACGCCATCTATCTCTAACACAACATATTACAACTTCTGGAAAAATTTTAGGTCTGGGTCATACCAGGTCAAACCGCCAAACCAGGTCAAGAGACCTAACCTCGAAAAAACTTTGGGAAGTGCATCAATAATATCAAATTTAGCCTATCGTGGTTTGATTCACATTACATAGTAAGGTCGCCCAGCAAGATAATTTTTCGTAGCAGGATTTCTATGTCGATAACCGGGAGCAGGGTCAAGGTCATGGTCTTTCCATTAGAAATGCATGGGGCAATTGGTAAATTTTGATAACTTGAGAAAATTGAGAATTGTCGAGAATTGCGATGGAGGTTGTGTTTTTACGTTGTCGTGTCTGGCTTGCCACTGCAGTTTAATTAATATTCTTTTTACCATACAGACCTAAGCCTGGCTCTAGGTCAAAGCAGGTTAATTTTGGCATTTGACTAGGCAATATTATAAGATACATAATCCGTTTGGGCTCAACAAGAGTGTTCCAATGGCGCTGAACATTTCTTTCAACGGCTCTCCTCTGTCACCTATTATGCCACAAAATTTAGGTTTCCACTTTGTTCCTGTAAGAAATACTGTGACCTCGAGCAACCTCAAAGATGACACGACCAAACGATTGTATGTAACATATTTGGCAGTGATTAAAACTGGCTGTTTAGCGGCATCACTCCCAGTGCACAGTGTAATTATTCATCTGGGATTCTGGGATCCGTGTCAGCTATGAAATTATCACCTTGTAAAAATATCATGAGGCAATCTGTTCAAGTGACCAAGTCGAATGCGTTACAATTTCAGGACACTTTCGCATATATGAGCAGATTCAAATTACTTTTTGGGAATGAAATTCTTTCAGACACGTTTGTTTACATTGCATGAATCCTCTCAAACGTATGCTGTGCTGCACTGGGTCACCTTGTATCGATACTATTTTTTCCATCTCGGGGGACAATGTAATGGTGTGAGTTAGTGGTGCTCATAGTATAAGTTATATTTGTTTCAATTATGGATAAACTCGCGACATCTTTGTAAATTTTCGCTTAAGGCTGAAAGGTCATTTATTAATAAGTTCATTTGCCCTCGTCTCCCTCGAAACAATGGATCCCTTTCTATCACTTTTAAAGCTGCAATTGTATTTTTATAAATATTGTCCAAGTTGTTTCCAGTTCAGTTTTAGGAGTAGGTGTCTCACTAGAGTCATCACGGGACTTTTACGGAGACCCCGACCCCACCACCCAAACGAGCAACTCCCACGATGAAGTGTTAATCAATGAACCAAATTTGAAAGTCCCACAAGGCATAACGACGACCGTCTACCTCAGGTCACCCCCTTCACCAGTCAGTTGCCAGCTGGCCTTCAGTATTTACGGTACCTACCACCTCCCAGTTGACCTAAATTATTTTTCCAGAAGTTGTAATATGTTGTGTTAGAGATAGATCGCGTACGGTGGCGCTGCGCTAAGGTGTTTTTTTTACTACCTGTAGAGACCTGAGGAGGCCGGTTGCCCACCCCCTCGGGTGGGTGCGTGTTAATTGTCATAAATTCTGACATTTGCACGATGAAAATTTCGTAAACACAAAGCAATATGATTGCCAGCAACCGATTACAAAAAAATCACTATGTTTGCGGCGTTAAACATAAGGCTGTACTACTGCAGTGGTCAAAAACCGTCTACATACCTACCTTAGGTGCTAAATATTTGAAACTTATTGCAAGAACGCATTTTTTATTTTTCCTATCGAAAGATATTTTATTAATCAAAATTTTTGAGGTGTCTAAAATGGCAATTTCAACTGGGAAAAGGTCAAGCTAGGTCAAAAAGAAAAGGTCAAACAAATTAAAAGTCAAAAATTTTCAAATTTTGAAATTTTTTTTTCAAAATAAAGTATAGTTAAAGACGAGTTCAATGATATACAAAACTTGTTAATCAGGCTATGCGTTTTTGAGTTATAAGGTGTTTGAGTAAGGTGCGTTTGAGTCTATAAGGTGACCTCCCGAAAATGCCTCGGGCTGTAACTCGGTCACCGTTGGTCGGAGGGGGCTAAGAATCTCACAGACGTGTTTCTGGCCCAAAACTACCCCGGAGACAAAGTTTCAGATTTTTTTCTAGACTTGGTGGTGTCAAATTGAAATATTTTTGGTCGTTTTGTCCTGGAATGCCCCATTTGTTCTTTCTGCTTCCCTATAATAGCGCCTAACTATTTAAATTATATGTCAGCACCTGTTCAAAAGCCTGCAAATTTGTTTATGATAATACTATGCCACCTGACCCCGCCACGTCTAGACCAAAATAGCCCGTGGGCTATTTTGGTCTAGACGTGGCGGGCGTAGTGGCGCAGTACCGCCTGGGCTGTTTTCGTACACACCACCGCTCAAGGGTCCGATCGGACCCCCACCCCCACGATCTCGCAAACAGGTGGTGATGCGGGTAAGTTGAAACAGTACTGAAAGCGCCTAACCGTCTTCTCCTTTGGGGCCAAGTTTGAAACATACACGTTTGGACGGCACAGTAGGCCAAAAGGGGTATACATTAGGCCCATTTGGGGAATTCCTTATAACACTTTCCTTAGGAAAAATTATACTTAGTATAAAGCTAAAATCATCATTGTGTTTGTCTTGACCCAAGGATTCAAACACTATGCGGCATAATCTTAAAAGGTCACACAGGTCGTGGTCCAATAATGACCCTTAATGTCATGCTTAATTCAAACTCTCGGAAAAGCGCGACTTTTGGTGATTTCTGGTGACATCGTTATTGACCTGATTTGAAAATGGATGATAATATATATATATATATATATATATATATATATATATTTTGTATTTTCAACATTTTTCGAAACTTTCTATAGCTTTTCCAACAGCTAAGTTACTCTGGTTTTATCAGCAGCATTTTAGAACAAAATCATCTTACATGGGTTTAAGGACGGCGTCATACCTCGGTGACGTGACCTAACCTGATGCCGATTTTCAGACATAAGTTTTCAAGTTGATCACCTCAACGTATGCAAAGTGACGCATCTTTCATAAACATCGATTCAAAGCATTGGTGAAAAGCTGGAACTTTCCCTTTTTGTTTTCCCTTGAGGAAGCAATGGCTTCCCCCTTGCTGACACGATGCTCAGCCTCCCAACAACCGACTCTTCCACTAGGCATGTTTAGCTGCGCAGTCATTTCTGTATTTATGCACTTCCTCATAAGTGGAAATGTGGTATTGGTACATTGCCTCATGTAAATTCTACGCCCTGACCCAGATAGGTGCAAACGTGCAGTCACAGGACGTCGGAATTTTCCGCCTGCATGACCACGCTTGCTCGCTTGTATCGCTCGCAAGCACCTCCGTCTAAAAGAGCGTGCCATCACGTAAGACATCCGTCGCATTACTCTTTAAATAGACATCCATGGCCGAGCCCTCACATCGCACGTGCCCTGGCTCGTGTCCGTCGACTGCTCCGGACGGGAAAGTGGAAGGAGGGCGTTGGGGAATCGATGGCCCGTCTCGTTCGGATCTTATCTTAGCTGTTGACCAGAATCAGCACCCCTGGAAGGCTCGTAAGAAGTCCGCTGCGCCGCGGAGTCGGCCATCTTTTGACTGAGTTTCCTTTCCTGTGCAAAATTATTCACCGGTTTGAGCGGGTCTCCGATGTTTCTGGAATGAATAGGTGTTGTATTGAATTCGAAATGAGGGATTGAAGATGACAATGTGTAGTTACCGTTAAGCTGGCTAATCATTTTAATGCTCTGATATTTAAAGGGAGTGCTCACTTTTGTAATGGGCTTTGGACTGGGATAAGAGTTTTGTAGAGCGTGTCGAGAAACCACAAGTGCCATATTATCTGTATTTAATTCCAACACAATTCAAAATTCAAAATGAAAGGCCTTCAAGCCCTTCATTCAAACTAGGGAGGAATCCCTTTTCACCTTGTGGCAACACTGATTTAAATCTCCTGTCACGCAGATTACGTGATCGATGTTAATTGTAACGCCTATCACAGCATTACATGTCGCGAGGCTAGTTTCATAATCATACGCGATACTAAGGTCAATCAAAAGTAGTAAGAAAAACGGCGATATTTCGGTTTCAAGCGATTGAAGGGGAAACAAAATAATGATTCCAGATTCCCAGACTCTTGTTGTTTCTAAACTGTATTTTTGGAATTCCGAAAAAGTGGACAATTCGCTGTAACAGACAGCTAGTATCAGGCCACAGACAGCACCTGCTAATGCTGATTGACTGATTGGTGATTGACCATGCTGATTGGCTAGCGTATGCCATGTTATCGCTCATTTCATGCTCACACAGGTCACCGATAGTCCAGTCTTTTCTTATGATACTGTGCACCTGTTCATGCACCTTTCAGTGTACCAAACTGTATAAGGTCCGAAAAAGTCTTCATTTTGTCTTGCGTTTCTACCAAGAAAAAAGTTGCCGAACTTGTGGACCTTCCTTGTACACTTGTGGAGATAACGGCCACCTGAGATAGCTGTTCCCATTTGACGGCTTAGGAACTAGTTTGCTTTTGGGCTGTTTTCGAATATACTCCGAGATTTGTTTGAGTATTTTGAAGATTTAGTAATATTACGAGAGATAAAAGAGCCTAGCTCATCCATTTGATGATGGAAAAATCCAAAAGTGGGAGTCTTGAACAGAGACTGGCAATTCATCAGAGTCTTGGCGCCATCTCCACCATGCTTTAATGCTAGTTGTTCAAAAGCCTAAATTGTTATACATATTTATGGCATATTATCAGCATAGATCAGGATATTTTCCATTTTAACGTACCGCGCACGATCGTGTGGCTAGCAAGATCACACTATGGGGTATATATGCACTTGAGCAAAATGAATACGAACTCTGGAGATACGCAGTCGTGCAAGATTAGCGCGTTCGGCTTCTGTTCTGCTGACCTGTGTTCAAATCCCGGGCAGGAATGCTGAATAATGACCTGATCACCAATATATCCCTTTAGCGACGCTATATATCAGCAGTTGGTGCGTTTCAAAACGCTAACGGAGTAGCAATGCAAATTCTGGAGGGAGTTCGAAGTGCCCTCGCACCCCAATAACTGTTCATTATGATTGCCGAGAATAAATCAGAATTGAACAGGAGACTCAATGACTCCTTAAGAGTTTTTAGTAAAAATGAATACATCACTTAGTACAGCGTGCAAATATGTTTTGAATTTTGTAGGCAGGCTACCAAAGTTTGAATGTGACATACGCTTCTGTGATTAATAATAATTTTTGGGGCTTAACGCCGCACCAACTGCCAGGGTCATACGGCGTCGCCAACTCTTACCCTGTTGGAAGGGATTTTGGTGATCAGTTCAACTTATTCAGAGGCTCAGCCGGGACTTGAACCCGGGACCAGTGGCTTAGAAGACACGGGTGCTCCACTAAGCCACCTCATCCCGGCCTCTATGATTTATACTCATGCTATTCATAAATCATGGTTTAATCAAACTGTGGCTTACAAAATCAGGAAAGCAAAACTCAAGACACGGAACAAAATCAATACTTTCAGGTTCATGACTACTGTTATCTATCCCGTGAGAATTCGCCTCCCTTTTCCGTCTTCATGGGCGCGGTATGACCCAGCTGTCATGTCGGTGCGCCCAAAAACTCCAACAATGATGATGATCTCTTTTCCGTCATCAATTTCTGACAGCATAGACGCAGAGAGAAGACGTTGCCCCAGAGACGCGCGTTAACTCCCCTGCATCGTGGGTGACAGCTCGCTAACGAGGAGCGCTGCTCCTGAGAATGTCATCGCTCCCCGCCGGATCCTGGTGTCGCCCGGGGGCCCCGATTTGCTTGACTTGGCGGCGCCGGCGTCCCCAGAGCCTCCCACTACGCTGCCGCTATCGTCCAGCGCCGGTCTTCAAAATAAGCTCTGATATCACTACACCGGCTGGGTTTATACCGGGCTTCTTCAAAGTATCAAAAAGCCACCTGTGCGCCTCTGAAAATGTCGTCATGTCCAAACAAGCTATAAAGAATAGAGGGCTGCCGGAATAGTTTGCTGTGCTTGGCATCCTCTCAGGCGTCCCTCGGGCCCAGCGAAGGTCGATGCTTATAGAGCAAAGGTCTGACATAGTAAGTGCTTTGGGGTCAGGGTGCTCCCTTACCGAATGGATCTTTTGTATTTTTTCTGAACATTAAGGTTTTTGGTGCTGTTACCTCCCGCAAATACGCACCCGGACGTCTTGAACAATTACGTCGAAGTATTTGAACGTTTAATGCGTCACTTCTCGCTTATAATATAAATATGCTGCCTGCGTTTGTGAAAATTGTTGATCACTTTTCAGATAAAGTGGATTAGTTACTTTGGAGCGAAACACAACAGCCGTTTGAAATGTCTTAGGTTGTTTATCTATTCACAATATTCCGACTGGGCACGGCCACGCCTCGTGTCACCGGAGCAGTCCTCTGCTTCGCCGGGCCCGATAAATCGGGATAGTCCCGCTGTAGTAGACGATGGGCTATAAGTAGGGAGCGAGCGGACACAACTACCCCACTAGGGTACCGATAAATGAACACATGTGCCGTGTGACATGATATGACTGTGTGTATGTCTGGTGCAAATACGAAAAAGGTTCCCAGGTCGGATGCCCAAAAGTAAAAAGCGCAGGTTATTCGCAAACGTTGAGTTTGCTGATGTTCCAACTACCAGGGCGTAAATCTGGTGTCTCGAGTGTGCAATAATCCAGACCTTTCCCAGGGCACTGCAGCTTAAGTTAACAGCTGCAGAAGCTTTACGGGATCTGAATGCTGCTGTTTTTTCTGACCCAGTAGCTGTACAATTTTTATATGGCTTTGTGATAAACTCTAGCGTGGTAGTATGGTGTCTTGCCAAATACAGGTGCCGCATAGACTGCTGATGTTGCGCAAAATGAGGTGGTGTTGTCCTTGATCCGTGTTTATAGACGAATTTACGAAACTTATAAGGCTTTGAATCCTGGTGCGCTTTACTTGTAGCCGTTCTAGAATGTTTGTGAGATATTTTCTCGTTGTTCACTTATTGCGACGGATCGGTAGTTTTGAAGAACAACACTGCCCGTTGTCATTTTCGCCTTTATTCAATTTTTCTTTTAGGTTAGAAATATTGCACCAAATGCAATGCTGTCACGAAATATATTCACAAGGCTGACTGCATTTTGGGAAGCATCGCCGCTGACATTGGATAATGAACTTGCACTGAAATTGGATATTGTCCAGCTGCGCTCATGGCAAAGTGTCAAACTTTATAACACAAATCACTCAAAAACTGCCTGAAACTTGTGGCGTAGATGTGTGAAAAATGCACGGCTTCCGCTTGTGCTTGCGATTTTATCCATCCTTCAGTTTCCAGTATCTAGGAGCTGCTTAGATTTCTGACTTCTGGAAGCACTATTCCTGCACTCGGGGCCACTTTCTGTCGAGTCTGATACGGCGACTGCTGTTGAGAAGTTACATCGTTAGCCTTTATGGTCTCCTTAATCAGAGACTAGTGGTCTGGCCCAGACATGTAGTTAAATAGCGCATTTTGTTTGGTGATGGTGCGAAGCATCTGTGGAACTTGGAGGTAACTGGACTAAAAGAGAAGGAATGCGCCATAAACGCATGCTAATGGAGCTAGCAGCTGAATTTAAACGGCGTTTCTTTTAATGTAGGGTATTAGTGGTGGGTCTTGGTGTTTAAAGTAGAAGGAATGTGTCATAACTGCTCGAAAATGGTGGCGCACCGTGAATACCAACTCGGCTTCTTTTCATCTGGAGTCTTCAAGGGATTCTGCGCATGCCAGCTACTCTGGAAGATTTTTTGCGGTCCAAGAAGTTGGTCTACGCCTTTACTTTCATCCATTCATCAGGAACAAGTAAATGAGAGAGAGAGAGAGAGAGAGAGAGAGAGAGAGAGAGAGAGAGAGAGAGAGAGAGAGAGAGAGAGAGAGAGAGAGAGAGAGAGAGAGAGAAAGAGAGAGAGTGAGAGTGAGAGGAGAGGAGAGTGAGAGTGAGGTGAGAGTAGGTGAGGGAGAGGAGGTGAGGTGAGAGTGAGAGTGAGAGTGAGAGTGAGAGTGAGGGAGAGTGAGAGGAGAGTGAGAGTGGGTGAGAGTGAGAGTGGAGTGAGAGTGAGAGTGAGAGGTGAGAGGAGAGTGAGAGTGAGAGTGAGAGTGAGAGTGAGAGTGAGAGTGAGAGTGAGAGTGAGATGAGAGTGAGAGTGAGGTGGAGTGAGAGTGAGAGTGAGAGTGAGAGTGAGAGAGAGGATTGGTTAAAATTCCTGGGTGAGACATTAGTGAAGCGCGATTTCTTCCCACTAGCACATTATGATGACAAAATAAACATGTAACGTTTTGATTAGCTGCAATGTCTCGCAGAAAGATAGGAGTTAAATTGTGATACAATGCTTAAATTATTTCTTAAGCAACATATAAGCTTGATCTATTGTTCGTTTGTAAATTAGTTGACCGTTCTATTCCAAATTGAATTCATCTTTTATTTCACCTCACCAACATTCCCACAATAATTGACGATGTTTTAGACCATTTCTCCCATAAATAAAAGATTTAAGCTTGCTTAGAGCATACCTTATGTTTTGATTTGACCACAGATTGTCCTGTTTTGAAATAGTTTTCGGTACCTTTGCGGTTTTATTTTTTACGCACGTTGCTACCAGCCTTGTGTGGTAGTTTTTACGGTCCTGACCGCGGAACTGTATTTTCTAATCGCTCCGATCCGTGATCTCACTTTACGAATGGGGCGGTAGTAAAAAGCTGGAAGCTCTGATTTTGTGATCTTTGCTAAAGGAGCTGTTTTCAGGATTTTTCTTGTTACAATAATCATAGTAGAAGCTGAAACAGCAGAGACAATAACTGTTGCACAGGCTAAAAGTCTCTTTCTGGTCCTGGCGCCGTCGGCACCGAGCTTGTTTAAAAGGCGCGTGGCGTGTGCGTCAGTAGAAAATCTCCCCCACTCGCGAATGGGGGGGGACATCCTCCCAGTTTTGGACCTCGACTTAATTTTTTACATTTTCTCCGTCGCCTGCGTGAATCTGCTTAGAAGTGTCGGTGAAGTGCTTCTGCGTTAGTGTTAAATATGCGGGCACAACTCTCAGAACTTACATCCCAGACTTCCTCCCCCGGTCATCCCCCCGGTCATCCCCAGTCCGGGGTCCGCCCCCCCAGTAAAAATTCCGTGGCAACGGCCCTTATTAACAACGATGATGTGCATGAGCCGTGTTCTGCGCACGGATTTGTGGACTCTCTAATTCCTTGCGGCTGGGACCTGCCCAACATCGCGCCGCCTTCTCAACCTTGTGATCCCGAGTGGCGCCTGGTGTGAACAACAGGCTTCCTTGTTTATTGTACCTTGTGATACACGTGCTAGCAGTATGATGCTGGATGGAAAAGAAGATGATACTTGTTGAATGTCTAATAGCATTCTTATTTTTCGTTACAGGGATTTTCACCTCGCCATTGGAGAAGCGAATCTTCAGGCTTAGAGAAAAGGTAATGTGGATGAAAATAACGAACGGCTTTCTGATACGGTCCACCTTCTTCAATTGGGTTTGATTAGTTTTTCAGGCTTATTCATCAGGTACACTAAATAAAACAACAGCTCTGTGAACCTGTTATTCATTTTAACTTGTAGTTGTTCATGCCGGTTTCAAGCCATGATTTTGCCGTGTACCCATATGATAAATTACGTGTGAAAACTCTTAATGTTATTCGTCATGAGTGACATCTAGGAAGAAAAGATCGTATGTGTGTTTTTGTTTATGTATACGTATGTTTACGTGCGTATGTTTTTTCTGCTTTATTCAGTAAGCTGACATTGAGGCGGGCCAAACAAAAACGGGGACATATAATACCTTTCTACTCGGAGCTGATCCCGGTCAAAACTAGCCAATAATAAGCAATGTTGACGCTCAAGCAGCAACCATGACAAAAACACTGTTATCAACCACTTGTATCATCGTGTTAATCCACATGCAAGACACTGTTTGACCTTGGAGGGGTACAGGGCAGCCCACCTGGGCGGGAGGCGTCGCGGCCGCACCCATGAGGCTTATCGTTTCCTGTGCCTGCTCACGCTCCGTGTATGGAGCCGTCTAATTAGCGAATTGCACCGGGATGGGCCATAACCAGCAGGGCCCATCGCACCAGCAGCCAGCCGACCACCTGGTGAGAAGCAGGCTCACGGAACGGCAGAACTGGCTGCAGCACCCAGCTCAGTCACTTCCACATCCCGTGAAAGCTAGTGGCAAAGTCGGTAGTATGAATGGGGATGATGTATCTCTTGGGGCGTCCGGCACTCCCAAAATAACGCCAAGGGGGTGCTAAGGTATTCTTTTCATTGTTTTTTTAATTTAAGGTGTTTGGATTCATATTATGTGGCTCCATGTGTTTCTGGAAGAGCCAAAACAAAGGCAATGCTATGCTATCTCTTTTGAAATGGTGATTATGACAAGTCTCAGATATAGAGCATATTTCTGTCTCACGGCTGTCACGAAAATCTGGTAGCCTGCTGAAAGCTTAGAGAGTATATAATTTTATATCACAATATTCTTCAATTCACCAGCCTTCTAAAGATTTATAACACGACGGGCTAGAACAAAAGGACCTTGCTTCGAAACATTTCCGAATCCCAAAAATCACCCAAAGTTATGCTATTTTGCTTACCACTTCCTTTACTCAGTCAAATTTCACTTGATATTGTGACCATTTTGATATCAGGGCCTTGTCCTTTAGTGCATCTACATAGTGCTTTGCCGTGGAAGCTCTGCTTTAAAATGAGTGAATGGGAAGCCATGAAGGCTCAGAATTGTGGGCTTTACAGGCGAGCAGAAATATCCGGCAGCTCACCACGGAAATCGTGTCATCGTGCAAAATCGTACCGCCCCGATAGTTCAGTTGGTAGAGCGTTGGGCTCCGGCCCGCTGCTCAGAAGCATGCAGTAGCAGTGCATGGCCAGACTTGGGATCGGTTCCCCTGAGACGCTCCGGCGCTCAATCATCTTTTATCCGACGTAGGCCGGCTGGCAACTGACTGGTGAGAGGGTGACCTGAGCGGGGCGGCCGTCCCTGTGCTTTGTGGGACGTTAAAATTTTGCTTCTAAATTAACCCTCCATTGAGGGAGTTGCTCGTTCGGGTGGTGGGGTCGGGGTCTCCGTGACAAGTCCCTTGATGACTTTAGTGAAACTCCGACTCCATAAGCCATACTGGGAACAACTTGAACAAAATTTATTTAAAAAACCAGAGGTTTTTGCAGGAGCTAAAATATATATATTTCCATAAACTTATGGATGTGTTTTTTAGCTTCACCGTCGCAATAATGGGATAAATACCGTTCTGAATATGCTTATAACCCAAAGTTCAAAAATAATGCCGATGTTGCCAAATCAAGCACTATTCCTCTAAACATCACAGAGCTAAGTCGCTGCATGCAATGCTCGGGAATATTATTTCGGTTGTTTGTATGTCAGGATTACCATTAAAATTGAATGTGTGCTTGATTTGGCAACATAACCATAGCAGTGGAAATAAACGAGCCAACCAGCCTTACGTTGGTGTTTGAACACCCCTCGATCTTGGCTCCTGTCTGGTATATCAACAAAAAGACGCCAACGGTGGTGGATAGCCCATGAAAAGTTACAACTAAACTACATGGGTCTCTTTTCTGCTAAGGTCTATATTGAGGTCTTGCAGGTCAAAGAAGGGTAAAAGTTGACAGGAAATCTCGAGAGAGAGAGATGATGACAAGCACCCCTTCCGCTCCACTGGGGCGAGGATATGACTGTCCTGTGACATGTGACATGGCGAATGCAGAATTTTGCATTAATTTGCCTAAACATGTATCAAGGATTACCACGGAAAGGTAAAACATTTTTTTCGAGTTTTCTTAAGGACCTTCGAATTTTAGGTCCCGTAAAGCTAAAATATGTTCCATATCCCATATCTCATTAAGGCAGCCCTAATGGTTTTCGAATATTGACACCCCCTGGTCGGTACTGATCTACAGCCTCGTGTAAATTTTACTGTGATAAGAGAATGGTACTTCCAGAATACCCGGTACCTTATGATTAAAATCCAAGAATTATATTAAACAAACTGATCTTCTGGAAGCTTGTAGGAAGCTTGATAAGGCCTATGTGGGCACCGAACGCCTCATTTTAATTTAAGACCATTGGACGATTAATGAAGGACGAAAAATCGTCAACTGTAACAGAGGGTCGCAAGCCGGAGAATGATGACTTAATATATATGTAAAGGTTATGTGTGTAGCTTATGTAGGTTGCAGAAAGATCGCTCTATTTTCCATATGGATAAAAAATTTCCCAAACTTTGAGGTATGCGCGAATTTCATCATAAGCTTAGCTTTTTAGACCTTCGAAACACCTTCAGCATGGTTAGTGTCTTGCAGAAAACGATAATGTGACATTCTTCGGGATCCGCCGCATACGAGATTTGTCCGTAATGTTTTTTAGCGTCAAGTTTTCGATATCATGTGCCCGCTTAGTCTTCGCTGCAGCAGGCGTTTTACTGCGACATTATTGTCGGTGTTTACATTATGCTGACGACACGTGCCTTTCGACTCCGTCTTCTTCCTGAGTTCGGACCACTAACAGTACATTTTCACGTGCAGATCCTTCACACTGACCTAGATGGTAAATATTTGTGCATATGCAGCTTTACCAAAAATCAGAGGAATCGGCTGATATGCTTTTTATCTCAGTTGGCTTAAAACATCTGACGCAGTGGCTATCTTCCTTCGTGACAAACGCACATACAAATATAGAACATGAAGACTGGATTCTTTGCCTGTGTTATGACCCCTGTCTGACGTTTAACATTTTTTTCCATGACAGCCTGTAATGGTATTCGTTTTCCGCCATCGCTACCAAAGCCCATTCCGTCTGAATTACTAGATGGAAAAAAGAATATGTTGCGCGCACAGAGTTAATTCGATGCGCATCTACTATCGACATAAGATGGATGACGACATTGTTTATCAGGCTAATCTAATGGCATGTTATGCCTCCCATTTATTATCAGTAATGACCCATCTGAGCTGGCGTTTTTGTAAAGCATGATCGTACTGGTACACGCAACGTCACCACATATGAACGCTGCAAAAACGTTGTAACCTGATATCGGACCCCGGCTCGTCCGGGCTCGTAAAACTGCTGCAGCGAGCGAATCTCGCTCACTGATCAGGTTATTTAGGAGGACTTCAAGGGCCTAAAGATCACGAAGCATCATCCACATACATAGATGTAACAAGTTGGAGATGATGAGATGCGTGACATCCGCTGGTAGAGAAAAAACCGTAATCAATTTTGCATTTGCGTGCTGTTTTATTTGTGTACAATGAGCTACGTGTTTAATTATGGCTTAGCTACTGCGTGTCGTGGGAGACATTTTACTTTTTCCCGATGGTTTGGACACCATGGGTCGATACTTATCCTTGATGAAGAAATTGATGCGTCCATGTTTGGGTAAGAATGTGCACACCCATCACATTGAATCTCTTCTGGCCCATTCGGCTGGGTGCACAAGAACACAGATCGGCGTATAAAATGTCGAAACGTGGGCGTAACTTTGGTGATCACCTCGACCATCTCTCAAGCTACCTGCCAACTAATTGATTCGATGTTTAGAGAGTGCTCTTTATCGGCGATCTATCAGGCTTATCGTAAGTAGTCACCTGGGTTGCGGTGCGAGTCACTCTGGAACCAACCTTAAAGCAAACGGGCCATGCATATATCCGTTGCAGAATATAGTTGTTTCACTTGAATTTATGAGGGCGTTATAGCGCCTTTGAGGGGTGTTTTATGTGTTATTCACACTTTGCCTCATATGTCGCTGTACGTTAAAAATAGAGTTGGGAGGTGTGGATTGTATATGTACTGGCTGCAGGTTATCAGTTGTTGGGGTTTAACGATGTGTCAACCGCCAAGGTCACACGGCGTCGCCCACTCTCACCCTGTCGGGAGGGATTCAGGGGATCGAATCGACTTATTCAGGGGCTCCGCCGGGAGTTGAACTCGTCACTGGTGGTTGCGGAGGCAGTAATTGTATCCACTAAGCCACCAATCCTAGGAGGTCCGATCGAACCCCTAGGCAGTGGGCAGTGGTGTGTACGAAAGGAGCCCAGACGGTGCCGGGTTAAACCCGCGATGCAGTCTGCCCTGGCCAAACCTACATTGGGCTTCATGCAGCGACAATTTCTAGTTTCTTTTTCTACAGGCGCTGGTCAGAAGCATTTAATAGTTTGTTTGCATGTGGAAGTAACGTCGATACAATGTTACAGCCTGATTGGGTACAAGGAGTCCATGGCATTTTCAAACGGGAAACGCTTCGGAAAATTTAAGACTGAACCATTCTCATAACCTTTTGCATCCATCCGAAATAATTTGGCCCTCTGCATCTGGGCTCAGCGCCAGGCGACCTGTAACGATGTTCATTACCAATCATCCAGAAGGCGCGCATCTATCACTGGGTGCAGGCGCTGACCTGCGAACAGAGACATCTTGTGGCCAAGAATGGTACTACTCCTTCTCTAGACCGCCCGACACCGGCTTCTATCACGGGATCGGGTGGGGACTCGTTAATCAGGCATGTCCTCTTGAGTTGCGGGGGATACCGGCTGGATTAGCGAGGCTCTATCAAGACGGCAGGTTGGGCTTCGAGTGTTGGACGGGAAAAAGTAGATAATCTATGCGCCTTCTCACGTTGGAAAACGCAATACCAGGTTGCACGTTTGACAAAGGCGGATCCAGAGCGTGGGCGGGGGGGGCAAAGGGGCACCTCTCCGATCGACCCTCGGCGCCCCCGAAATGTTGATGGTGCCCATGAAATATAACTTCCTCCAGCATGCGAGTATCGTTGCCCCTTCGATAGGATTTGGCACCCACCTGAAAGGTATTCAACCGTCCAATAGTGGCATCCCCCTGTTACGGATGGCGCCCGCCAGACCATATGCCCCCGTTCGACAAGCCTAGATCCGCTCATGACATTTGATTTTTTCATGGAATTGAATAATTGTCAGCCCACCGCGTATTTTTTAGATTACCTATCGACTGCTGTTGCGCCAACCCTGCGCACTGTGATGCATCATTAACCCGCGCCCCACCAGGGGTCCGGCGCCACCTTCGCCCCACCGGGGCCATCGATGGCCCCCTCTAAATCCGAAAATATGGGCGTTAGCGCAAATCTGCAAAGTGCAATAGAAAGCTCGCGTGAATTCAGTAAGAAATTACTTCGCATGTTTTAGTGCTCAGGTCAATGGTTTGACCTCCAGAGGTCAAATTAGGTCAAGATCGGCTATTTTCACTCAAATATGCAATGATTAAGCAAACTGGTCATAACTCTTATGTCATTAGAGCTATTGAGGCCTGGTAAAGTTCATTTGATAGGAAATTGTCAGTACTTTTCCCGCTATGTGGAACGTAAAGACCTCCCGCCAGTGGTTTGACCTCCAGAGGTCACCTCGTGACCTAATATGACCTGAGGTCACGAAAGGTCACAAAGTGACCTTGCCGAATATCAAATGAAAGCCAGTGACAAGACAAACACGATGGTGTTTGTTTCACCGCGCTAGCTTAATTAGGTCAAAAGTTATTATCAAAATACTGTTTTTGACCTCTGGTGACCTTGGATGACCTTGAAAAACTCAAAGGGTAAATATGACCCCTGGGATCCGTGAAAGGGTGTCCAAAAACGCTGTTCTGAGCAGTTTGAGTATTTGCAATCATTTTTGTGGCTTTTATATCATGAAACAGGTTTTCCCCATGCTTTTCCAATGGGAGAGGTCGCCTCGTGACCTGACCTCAGGGCACGAAATCGAAAAATCCCGGATATACACCTTGTAGATCCTGGAGGGGTCATGAAGTGTAGAAAGTTTCAAATCGATCGACTTTGAAATGTAGCTCTTACAGAGCTCTAAAGTTGAATGAGGTGACCTTGGTTGACCTCGTCTGGTGACCTGACCTTGGGTGACCCGGGGTAAAAATTTCAGGGATGATGGGAAAATGATGCAGTGAGAGGTAGAGCCCTCAACCGCGGTGCTGCGCCTCGTCGTTTTTCTGCTATCCCGGAAAAACCTTAGGGGGCCATCGATGGCCCCCCCGGTGGGGCGAGGGTTAACGTAGGAACTCGCCGAAACTTATTGCATGGTAAGCGGTTATTCAATGATTATTCCCGCGTAACTGTCCATATCAGATAAAGAACACACCTGCCAGTGGAGCAGTGGCGCACAGGCAGTGGCGGATACAGGGGGCGTTTAGGGGCTCAAACCCCGCTCCCGAGATTTTCGAGTGTCAATAGTAACTGCATAGCCGGAGGATGTCCGAGGTAATAGCGGGAGATGTTTGAGTCCCCTAGTACCCCCCCTCCCCCAAAAATTCCTGCACTCGCCTCTGGCCTGAGGAAACGTGAGTGCGGAACGTGATATGTTGATCTCACATCTTGCTGGAAAGGATCGCGCGCTATTTTTGTCCGTCTCTTAGCAATGACCCATCTTGGCAGGCTTACCAGCGTCAGGAATCTTGGCCCACTGAGAGAAATTTTCACAATGTCTATACGAATGCAGCCCTGATATTGGGGTTCACTAGAGCACAGCCAACGCTAAACAAGGACAAAACCCAGTTCGTGCAAAGCAAAAAGTAGTTAAAGCATTGTTTTGAAACGAACATTAGTCGTCCTCTCATAATGATATGAACACGCAACTAAGCCAGTACAAGGGTAGCAACGCTGTCCCGTATGATCAAAGCCGGCAGTAGGACAGCCTTGCTAATACATTGGCAAGATGGTCGTATCCTTACAAATGCCGTACACATTTTGACCTGGTATCACTTGTGTCGCGGAAGCACCGGAAGTGTATGATGCACGTGCGCTACTGCATTTTTCATTCGTGTCGTGATCAAACGCCTCACTCAGTAAGACGCAGGCCACGGGGAGTGTGCGCGGGTCGGTATTAGTGCAGTTAGCGGATTGCGGTGGAAAAGTTTCTTTGGTTAGCGTATAGCCTATTTAGGCATATTCTAAACCAATCTTTTTCAGTGTCAGTGCCCTATGACATTCGGAGCAGGCAGTCGCTAAAGTGGTGTGAACTTGGAAACGGATTGGACTTGCAAGGTAAGCAGCTGCATTGGAATGCGAAGTGTCCAATTAGGTACATACCTATGTGTTTCGAAGCTTCTTCTATTGCATAAAAATGGTTTTATGGGTGTAGCCAGGGATTCTCAGGCATATGGAACCAGTGGCGGATCTGGCCGGTAGGTTTAGGGGGGGCAACCAAAGTCAAAAAGAAAAAAATAACTCGGTAAAAGATTTGGCCACAAGATTTTTGCTTTTGCTATTCAAGGATCATTCACTCAAAAGCGGTTTTTGATATCAAGAGGACCTAGGTCCAATGCTTGCACTGAAGTTACCTGGTTCTGTTTGAAGTTGAATGGTCCACTTAAAGCACCAAAACCTTGCTTATAGACTTAAGGAGCAAGAGCCGGGGAAAATGACTAAAAGTCGACAGCTTTTGGGGGAATATGGTTCTTCACTGAACTTTTTCGTTTGGGGGATCAACTGCCTTTTTCGCTCCCCCCTGATTCGGCCACTGTTTGAAACCTTCTTTGAGTTCTGGTGACCTCAATATTCACTTAACCAAAAAAAGTTTGCATAATGGTTATTCGTCTCGTCAAGAGCTTTCGAACGCAAACAAAGAATACATCTGCACTCCGGTTTTCCGATGACCGTGTCCTAGCCGCCTCGCGTCTCATTCTCAGCCCGAGCTCCCAAGGCCCTGGTGTGGGTGTTCGGCGAGTATATGATAACATCCAGGCTGTGAGTGCGACACTGCGAGCGCACACAGTATGTGGAATGACGTGGAGGTGGTGGTGGTGGATGGGCCAATTGAAGCCCTCCTTATGTGGATCATATGCCAGTTCGTCTTCAGTCTGGAAAATAAAGGGACTGGGGGCGCGGTAGTGGAGTGGTCAGCGTAGCTGGCTTCCACGCAGCCGACCCGGGTTCAAGGCCCGGCGGCTTCCCTGAACAAGGAGCAAGCTGGCTCCCGAGAAACCCTTCCAACAGGGAAAGAGTTGGCGACGCCATATGACCCTGGCAGTCGGTGCGTCGATAAGCCCCAATAATTATTATTATTAATAAAGGGACTAAAACAACAGTTCGCTTCTTGGCCTTCTATGTCCTCGCTGCAAAGGACGTGAAGGTCCTCTGCATCATCAAAGAATTTCGGGATGCGATGGTGATGGGAGATGGCTGAGCTGGAGAGGCTCAGGTGATTGAGCTGGAGTAGCTCAGATGGCCAAGATGATTGCGGTATGATGTTCGTGTGTTATTTTCATTCGTGCAAAGATTTTGCAACTACTACGATCTGTGATAGTCATGTGTTTGATTTCTCTTAATAAATTTATCGCTCTTAATAAAAGAAAAACAAGGGAAACATGTTTTAAGGGAGTTACCTCAGATGCGATCAGTGTTTTTCAGCAGGAACGAAGAGTAGTTTTATTGGGGTTCAAATAGTGATCAATGATATACTTCGAACTTTTTGTAGACCTATTCACTGGTTTATAATTCACCTATCTGAAGCTAAAAAAAATCGTACTTTCCTAATTCAGGCACTAGAATGAGGCCGACTGAAGACTTTGTCTAGACCTGGTCTCTTCATTCTAAGCATGGTAATCACCTAGTTACGATAGGATGGTGACTGATTTAACACCAACTAAACCATGGTCAAAGCCTCGTTCTTGCGATAAGTTACTAGAGTAAGAAATGCTAGCACATTTGTAGGCCATGGTAAAGACTTCGTACAAACTTGGTTATTGCATTTTAAGCATTGTAGGTACTTCGTTGCAATACGATGGTCGATGATTAAAACCAGCTCAACCCTGGTCAAAGCCTTGTTCTGGTGCTAACTTTTGGGCCCGCAATGTTAGTTTTTGGAGTAAAAAACTGGTAAATGCTTGCTAATGATGCAGACATTTAGAACACAAACTTTGGGGTTCTGCAGCCCTCGTTACTAGGTTGTAACTTAGTGAAAATTTCTCTCAGTGCCGTTATAACTTACTTTTCGAGAGCTTAACCTGATCTGGGTACAACAGGATTTTGGTGCCTTTTGGTAGCAGTGGCGGATCTAGGATTGGGGGCTGGGAGCTTGAGCCATTGCTTCGGAACTGCATGCGGCTGTGCATTAGCTACAGACTCTGACATTTCGGGAGGGGGGTCGAGCTCCCTAGCTGTGCACTAGCTATAGACACTGACATTTCGGGAGGGGGGGGTCGAGCTCCCTAGCTGTGCACTAGCTATAGACACTGACATTTCGGGAGGGGGTCGAGCTCTAGCCCTCCCCTTGTATCCGGCACGGTCTGGTAGCATGTGCGACTTCCATATGTAGGTATATTTATGAACCGAAGTTTAGTTTACGTTGTATAGATTTTTAAACATGTCATCGCGACATATGCGGATTCAGTGGTCAATCCAGGGCACTTGCCCTCCCCGATCAACCTTCCGGCGCACCCTGAAATGGCCACGGTGCCCCCTGAAATGGTCACGGTGCCCCCTGAAATGGTCACGGTGCCCCCTGAAATGGTCACGGTGCCCCCTGAAAGGGCCAAGGCGCCCCCGAAGTGCCACTTCTCAGCCCCCAGGATGCGAGTTCGGTGTCTCTTCGATAAGGTTTGTCGTGTGCTTGGTAGGTTTCGATGCCCTCCCCTAGTCCGGATGGCGCCCCTTCCGACCATTCCCCCCCCGCGATCGGAAATCCTGGATCCGCCTATGCATTGCGACAGTTCGCGGTTTCCAGCCGTAACCGCGCATGTGGGTATCCAGTGTATGCAGCACGGACGTTGCCACCTCGGAATTTTAGGGCACTGTAGCTGCAGAGGCTATATGTGGCATTGCCACCTCTGCTCTAATTCATGCATGAGTAGGTAGGTCCCGCCAGCTGGAGACATGACAGAGCAAAGGCTGGAGAAGACGGCGAAGGCGGCAGCGGAATGTCTGGGAGAAAAGCCAGCACAACACGAGAGAGAATATAACTGGTTTTCTATCACCACACGTTTTCACGTTCTTGGATAATGCGACGGCTTGATATGAAGTTAACTTGTTGTTGACGTCGACGACCAAAGCTAAACTCCGGATAAAGTTCGTTCGGACTAGCCACTCAAAGTGTTTTCGGGTCGGCGCATGTTCGGGCATAGTATCTACTATTGTTACCGAGCCCGAAAACTCTGCGGAGGAAGTCCCAACGGACTTTAGCCGAGCATCTGAAGTCCACAACATGTCTTTTCAACAAAGCTAACCTGATATTTTCAGAGATATACCTTTATTCTGTTTCTTTGCTCTGTGCCGTTGGTGCGACACAGCGGTGGCGAGCGTTGCGTATAGCGAGGCGAAGCGAGGCGAGTTGGGTGGAGTTCAGGCAGCCGCCACTCTGACCCTGAATGACTAGCAAATTGGGGTCTAAAGGGTGCCGATAAGAACGGAGGCAAAAGCATGGGAGGAGTGCCCGGATGTAAGCTGGTAACCTAGCAACGCGATCCAGCTGATACGGTCAATAGCTGTGGGGTGCGACAGCCATGAAGGCGCTGCTAATGAAACTGGGTTAGAAAAACAGAAGGTGGTGTCACTGATTGATTGATTGATTATTTGGTTTTAGGGGCGCGCCAACCTGCAAGGTCATATAGCGCCCTAAGGTGGTGTCACTATTCGATGTTTTTCGTATGTTGCTATGTTAAGTTGAACATCTGCAAATAAAGTGCAAGAGGTGTCTCCCTGGAAGTTTTACCATTGACTGAAAATTTGAATTTTGCGGGGCCAAGGCTGCCGATTGAGCTCAATAGGAACACTAATGCTTCAGGCTCTGTGAAATATTTCACCTTTAAATTGCTGAACATTTGTCACATCATTATATGATGGATTCGGGGTAAAGTATTTTGAAAAACATATTTGCTCATGCATTTTTTCTACTTAACGTATCTGATTTTGATTGAGGTTGGCCCGGTTCTTACCATTTGACGTTTTTTATATATTTTCTTAGGTTCTCTTTTTTACATTGGGCACCACCTAGTATTTCTGGCAATCATTGATGGAGCCATGTTATGGCTTATTTGTGATATATTGTATTCTCAGCATTCACTGCAGTCAGTATATACGCCACATATCCGTGAAGGTACTTTTTGCCAGCTCGTGTCTCCATAGAAAGTGTTAACTTCATAAACTCCTAGCCATTGAATGTACGAAATGACCGAGCTATTTCCAAAGAAATAACCTTCATTATGTCGTTTTAAATGCTGTCATTTGCACAACAATGAGGTCGAGTCACAAGCAGGACGTTCGCCACGCTTGGTGTTGTGTAGGGCGAGCCCTGAAACGAAAGCGCCCGTGTGTTTAGGACGACGGAGCCGCAAAAAAAGGGTAGCCAATCCTCTGACTAGAACTGAGGTTAATCAAACAACCTTCCGGCTTCGTACACACCGACGAAAACAAAACACGGCTAAACTCGCCAAGCGCTTCTGGTCCGAACATGGGTGAGTCATGGCTAGGAAAATTAAAATCCAATCCGGTCCATAGTCGAAATTGTCGCGGCAAATGCATGCCAGTTCGTTCGCACCCCATGATAAATAAAAATATCTAGATTTGGGACCGCCCAAACTGTATAGAAAATCCAATCCGAGCCCATCTATAGATCTAGGGATCTACGGATCTACAAATCTAGGGATCTACGGATCTACGGATATAGGGATCTACGGATCTACGGATCTACGGATGGGATGGAATAGGATTGGATATCCGTTCCGTTATCCAATCCGAGCCGATCTACAGATCTAGGAATCTACGGATCTACGGATCTACGGATGGGATGGAATCTGATCGGATATCCATTCAGTTATCCAATCCGTGACATAATCGGAGTCCATGCGCTCGCATGTGAGGTCATGTGCTGTTACCCAGCCATGCCTAATCTGACCAGTTCAGCTTGTTTTGTTTTTGTTTGAAGGTTGTCTTAAGCGTTCCACTCTGTTCTGGTGATACGGCGGAAATTATTTACGTACCGGATACTGTCATCATCATACACTGAGCGAAAATTTTTATTCCTATGTGCTCTATCTAATCCGGAATCATGGTCTGCTCGAGCATAAAATGATGCCATGAAACCTTATTAAAGGAACATTTGAGCATGCTTGCTCTCATTAGATCCTCTTCCCAGCATAATTCCAGCACAGGAAGTGTTTTTGTAGGCCTTGACAGATTAAAATGATTCTCAGCTTCTAAACATGGTGGGAAGAAGCTTAATATGATACCAATATGGTATTACAAGTGGGATCTTTTTACACCACAAAGCATCATTTTACCATAGGTGCTCGACCTATTCTAGCCACGAAATTCAAAGAGCTATTAATATCCTCATCAAAGTTTCATTTTATACTTGGAATCAATATATTCTGTCACCAGAAATAACCAGGAATATGGGAGCTTTAGCTGCCGAATCATTCGAAACCCCAGTGTATTTTGATCCCACGTCAAAGCGTATCCGGAGATTGCGTGCGCGTGCTCGACCCGCGATTGAGAAAACTTATTCGTCGTTTCGCGCCATCTTCAGTGTTTCTGCCATTGCACGCAGAGCTGGCCAGAAAGCTTTGGCGTCGTGATCCGAGCAAAATTTGAGGGGAATAGCTGACCATTTTCACTTTACGTTGACACGTGCTTCTACATCGATCAAACTCAGGTTTTGACGCTGAGGGGCCTGAAGAAGCCACGCTGCCTTTGGCATGGTGTACGGGAGAAGCCACATCGACAGACCTAGCGGTGATAACGGATCAAGAGCAGAAGCTTAAGCTGAGTCTGATGACGGACAGACTCCGCTGAGAGCTAGTAAAAGTGAAGAAGCATACTGGGGCTGCGACGGTTCGGGCATTCATTGTACTGGTGGCCAAAACCAGGAGTCCATGTGTGTCAGCTAGATGACGGCAACATGGACTGAAGCCCCAAGTTTGGCCGCGCAGAACAGCCCTTGCTATGCAAAGTTGATGAAGTAGTGAGAAGCATCTGTTACTGTTGGATACAGTCACCCACGTGTTCTAAAGATCGTTTTAAGCTCACTTTGAGCACAGATTGGGGGCGCTTAAAAAAGATTGAAAGGATTTTCACAGGAGCCTCTGAACGCACGTCCATCGCTGGACAGAAGTAAGTCTCATTTTGTACAATATCGTGCACAGAATGAGATTTTTTCAGCCATGACGTGATACTTTGAAGCAAACATGTCTAAAATCATATGTATATATCCAAAGTAAATGAGGGCTGCTATCTCTGACGACAGCGGCATGTGCTTGAAGTGTAAGCCTGGACCGCTCCTGGGCGATATGGGAGAGGACTGTTCATTAAAGGCATTTCATGTGTGTCCGAAAAATGGTGAACGTGATTGTTGTTTAATGTTTGTGTCCTAATACAAAGTTACAATTATGTTATCTTTTCTCGAGGCTGAAGTGGACTGCGGCAAACAAAGTGGATTACCCTCATTATCATCAAAGTTAATGTAATAGCAACGCCACAACAGCACGATAAGTAACATCTTTACAGAAAGTTCCAATTTAAGAAAAAACACGAAGACTAACGAGGAATTTCTAGTGAATTTAATGAAACTCTAGGCACGACTCAAAGTATGCCACACAGACTACAATGATACCAGCATCAGTTTTGCTACTAGACTAATTTTATGCCAAATGCAGACTAGGGTGTTTCATTGTTCCAAATGCAATATTTCAACGCATATCGATGTTCCCCTCAAACCTCATCTGCTTACAAGCTTCTGTGCGAAATTGCCATGAATTTAGATGATATTTAGAGGTCGCGCACTTTTGCAGCTTTTTATCAAATGTACACATAAGCGTAGGAACGTCCAGAATATTGGGGAGGCTGAGGTGCATTTGGAAGTCATTTCTTTCCAGGCAACGCCATAGGGTTAGGGTTAAGAACCAAGAATATTGGGGGCATGGTCCCCTGCCCCCTGTTCCTACGCCTATGAATGAACACATTTCCACACTGATACTGGCGCTGGTTTTTTTTGCTTGGTTTTCTATTTCACATCTGAAATATTCTTCAAATTAAGTAAGCGTTTATTACTGCACAATGACTAGCCTGAGTATAAAACCCGACCGGTTTCGGGAGCATCCCGCCCCGTTTTCAAGGGAGATGAAGATAACACTATGACATAAACCTTACTAAGCGAAAAACACGAAGACTGGGTACACTTTGAAATAACAATCTTAGCTATGAACATGACGAATCATTTTAGAATTGTTAGCTCTAAACACGTGCTATTTTTCTATTCAATCTCTTGTTTGGCTGGTATTTTAAGAGGTCCAAAATCCAGAGAATATGGTAACTTTGCCGATATTTCTATTCATTTTTGGTTCCGTTCTAGTTTGGGTGTAAATTGCCTCTTATTTCCCGCTGTTTTTGTCTTGAGTCGAAAGTTAAAGTCGTTGTGGCGTCCCATTTGATATAATGATCCTTCTTGAATGAATGTTTCGCTGTGGCCTCCGCTGCTTTCTCGTCAATTGACCCTCGGATTAGTTTTTGTCGAGATTTTCGGTGTTCGTCTTGTCGGACTTCCATCATCCTTTTGCTTTCTCCAATGTATGCTTTTGGACAGTCATTAAATTCCATCGTGTATACTGGGCCTGGTTTTTTCCGGTTGTCTATCCTGTCCTTTGGTTTGACTAGTAATTGTTTGATCGTTTGATGTGGCTTAAAACGTTCTTACGTTGAATTTAGAACATATGCATCGAATCTGTTGCGATACTCCTTCTACATGTGGGAAGGCTCATTATATCAAATGGGACGCCACAGCGACTTTAGCTTTCGACTCAAAACAAAAACAGCGGGAAAGGAAGATCGCCCTCATCAAGAGGTTCAACGGATTCGTCAGGACGAGAAGCAGAAGCAGTACCTGCTCCGGGTGGTGGAACTCCATCGGAGGGCTCTCTACCCAAGCGCACCAAGAAAGAATGGTTTTCAAGTGTAATGGTTTTTCAGTGTAATGGTTTTTGGTGATAAAAGTGCGCGACCTCTAAATGTCCTTTTATTTTGTTTTTAGGGTGTCAATCGATTCAGTTTTACGTATAGAGCCGGGGAAAGTCGATATGACTTCGTTGCAAACAAACAAAATTTTACTATAGTGGGCTGAATGCCCCTAATGCAGACTCAAAAGAGGCGGTTTCGTTTGAGGCTTGCATCGAGTTCAGTTGTCGTGTTGAGTGGAGGGGCATGTTTTTCTAAACCATGTCTCGTGGAGAGCTGGAATATAATGATTCCACGACGATTTTGTTGATGGAATACATTGATGCCGTGGGGTTTTTCTATACCGAGCGAAGAATCATTTGAAACCAGGCATCAGGCATTTTATTCCCGAGCTTACGGTGATCATTCTATGAGCTTCAGAAAACACTACGTGCTAGACTCAATCCAGTCCAAGAGATTACATTGAGTCTGCGAAGGGAATACAATGAGCCTGATTCTGCCTGATTCCAAACGAGTTTGACACCAGAATCCAGACTCGCTTTCAGCACCGACTCACTTTAGCCAAAAGGACTCAATTTTTCTCTCAGTGTACTTTGGGTTTAGGGGCGCGCCGACATCATAGGTCATACGGCCCGGAAACTGTCCCTGTCCTCAATAGTAATCATTCTTTCCTCGCTGTTAGAGTGCTCTCGGGTTCTAGATACCTCCTATCGTGTCTGTCTGTTGCTGATTCCGGCATATCATGTGACCTTTTCTCAAAATTATATCGATTCCACCGCCAGTACAGCCGCTGCTCCCGCCTCTGATTTTACTGCTCATGTATTCATCGTTTGTCCTCGCAAACACAGGTCACGTGTCCATGGCAACGTGAGCGACGCTGAAACCAAACACCGGCATCGGCGAATTAGTGACACTGTCTGGCTGACTTGACTGACATCCAGCGGCGGCTTTAGGAAGCTCGCTCGGTCGAAAAATGAATACAGGCGTCAATGCAGGGGAGATGTATGCTGCCCTTGTCTGCCCTTGCCCTTGTCTTTGATCGGCATTTGCTGATGACCATAGCTGTCAGAATACGACGTTGGTTCCTGGGATTGCCTCTGGGTGCGCCCTTTCGTGGGTGTTATTGTTTCAACGCTCGGGCTTGCAGGGATTGGCAATCAGTGATGGAAGTGAAGGATTTATTGGACTATCAAGAAGTCATCTGATGAGGCTGTGTTACACCATTGTACGTGTTAACGCTTTTATATAAAAGCGTTCAAAGGAAAATACGTGAGTTCGGACAAAAAAGTTTTCTGAGCTGTCACTGATGCTACGATTTTTTTATTTTGTTCATTTAAATTTAATAGGCAACAGAACGCATCCCACTGAAAGGTCAAGTCAAGATTATCGTCATCACAGGAACAGTGGTATACGCTTCAACGTGAAATATAGTACGAAACATTTCGGCGTATACCGAAGAACAAATGCACTGTAAAATATCTCAATAAAACGAAAGTTTTACTTGACAAGCAAGCTTAAAATTCAGCACTTCCACACAGAGACTCTTCCCTAGATTGTGTTCTCAGGGAGCCACCAAATGTGAGCACACTTCTGAGCCCTAATCTGAAGATGGGTGCACTAAACATGATCGGTGTCAATTATCTTCATGGATGATGGATTTCTCTGCCTTTATTTTCTTGTCTTGCTGAACATCGCCGCAAATATAAGATCGGTGATTACTGCTGGTTCCAAGTGCACTGACCAGTCTGAGTACTTCGAGCTGGTAATATCATGCATGACATATGCATAAGCAGGTGTATGAATGTTATCACTCAGCCACCTCAGTGCGCCCCAGATGACGTCAGTGTGGTCCAGATGACGTCAGTGTGGTCCAGATGATGTGACAGTTTTTATTTTCCCACCCCTGCCCGGTTCTTGGGAGGAGAGGGGCGGGGAGGGTAATTACAATGCCTTATTTTGTACACTCTATAACTAGACGCGTCATTACTTGGCAGTGAACAGGATGAAGTCCGATGGTATCTGATGCAACTGAGAAGCACTTTGTGTTTGCAGGGGTTGTGCACTGCTTTATTTATAAATATCAGTATACTTGAGGTGTACGCTTTCTTTCCATTCTGCTCATATGATCTGAAATATTAAACAAGTAATGAATCTAATCTGATTCCACTTTATTGCCTTTTATGTTCATTCCCCACTTTTATCTCTTTTATTCAAGAAAGCTTCAGTCAGACCTCATGTAAGTGCACGCTCAAAAAACCTCCGGGCGCCCCATCTTTATAAACGCATCCCGGTGCATTCTTTTATCTCATGAAGCTGTCTCTCACTTTTCTCTTTAAAATATAGCAAGTTCTATGTCTGTGATCTTCTGTTGAAGCATTATACAGTCAAGGGCTATTTCGCCACGTTGCACATCCTGTCAGATGTAAAATAAATTCATTAGTTAAATCCCTGGATCCAATTTGCAGATATCATCTAGCAAGAGAGAGAGAGAGGAGAGAGAGAGAGAGAGAGAGAGAGAGAGAGAGAGAGAGAGAGAGAGAGAGAGAGAGAGAGAGAGAGAGAGAGAGAGAGAGAGAGAGAGAGAGAGAGAGAGAGAGAGAGAGAGAGAGAGAGAGAGAGAGAGAGAGAGAGAGAGAGAGAGAGAGAGAGAGAGGTCACAATAAAATTTCATTTTCATTTTAAAGGGAATGTGGCACATTTATAACGTGATTTTAACTGAGATAGAACTGAGTTGTAAGGCATGCCGGAAAACCCGGAAACTCAATATATCATTTGTCTTGAAACTCAGAATTTCCGTGGAGAAAAGCTAAAAACCTACCTGAAATCTAACCCAAATGTACCCCAGCCAGGTGGCCACAGTTGTCATCTGTTTGTGTGACGACAGCACTGACGTCACAGTGAGTAATCAGCCAATTGAAGCCCTTGAAACCTTTTGAATATGGCAGTAGTTGCCAGATCATGACATCATCCACAGGCAGAGTATTATTTTTCATCCTAGAGGAGCATGTTAGAAATAAAAAAATATTGAGCTCATTATACATTTTTCAGAGAAATCGTAGACATTTTTATGATTTTCTACTAAAAATACCCCTAATTACACTAAATTCCTCGCTTCGGCCAAGGTGCCACATTTCCTTTAACCTACTATGTAGACAATAGCCCCCATGTCATTGCAACAACCCAAACACAGGTCAATGTATATCCTCAGGCCGTATTTGCTGCCGTATGTTTACCATTCTAGTCCTGGGGATCCCCACCTGGCCTCGTTCCGTACCCCTGTTGTTCACGTGATCGGGAACTATGCACGGCTCGGGTCGTAACGGCGATGAAGTCAATCCAGTTAATGATGCGCTGCCGGGCCCCTGGGGCCGCCAGACCCCATGACACGGCGGACAGATGCAGAGTGCAGCAGCGGCGGATCCTGGGGTGTGTGCTGGGGGTGGGTGCGTTGGCCGAGAGCTAGGGCCGAAATAAGGCTAAAAAAGGCTGAAATATATTGGAATTTGTAAGTGTAAGAGTGCGTCTTTGTTTAGATACCTGAATGAGTAACCAATCTGTCACAATCCCTTGATCGCCTTGGAATTTTTTTATATTTATTATTTATTTTATTGCATCAGGACAATCCACAATAGACATTTGATTCTTGGCCTGACACGCGCTGGTCTCGTTCAATATGGATTTGCCAGATAATGTGATCAGTTTCAAATCTGGATATATATTTGATTTCCTGCTTCTATTGTTTAAGTCGTATTTCTGGGGTATGGATTAGATTTGTATCGATGATTGAAGTTGGCGTGCAGATGTCGGGCAAACTTGGGTTCTATACGGGATTACATGTGTGTTTTGTTCTAGTTGGTGTTCTTGCCGCTCTGGTGCCACGCAGAGATGAGACAAACCCCAAATATTGCCGACCTAGTTTGAGAAGGTTGTAGAGAACCAGAGTGATTGAATCTTTTCATAACTGGCACTCGTATTCATCGAGGGCTAATTATCTCATCAATATGGCAATGTGTCACAACTTGATGGCAAATTTATTCATTGTCTGCTTTTGAATGATCATTTTGTCTCTAGCTCGACTCCAAAAACATTTTTGGTCCGGGAAACTCCTTACCTGGGGTAAAAACTGGTCTTTATTGTAGAGAGCATACACATCGTCTAACCACTGATGCTGTGACTGTTTCCCTTTAAGAGACGGCTGTGGGAAATGCCCTGTTTTACCCTTAGGGGAAGAGACAGGCCTGGTCTCTTGATCTACGCATATGGGTCACTTGGAGACGGCGCTTTTATAATCAGCTGATGTAGGTTGAACTGAACCAAAGGTGTGGCAGAGATTAAACAGTCGCGAGCAGAGTTTTTCTGACGTGTTGGTTGACAACGCACCTGGTCGACAAACATTGTGGGTTTTACTCGCGGGCGATATGCTTTGAACTGTAGAAGAAACGGAAAGTCCTCTGTGTCGGTATGGGATCAACTTTGGATGCTATCGTCGTTCGAACTAACTGGGTTTACTTAATCGACAGATAATGGATTATAGAAAAGAAATGTACATGAATAGGGGTGTCGTTGCCATGTTTTTTTTGCTGCGGGAGGCTGGGACAAACTTCTAGACCTGGTGATAATGGAGGGGCGGGGCGGGGGGGGGCGGAGCTGTGAGGTGAAGCTGTAATATGGTAACTGGGTCATTCCACCATAAATCGACCAAGGCATAAAACCCTACTATTTTTAATTTCCTCCAAAATTGGTATATAGGGACTCACAAGGGCGTAAAATCCACCCATGGCACCCATAACATTATTTAAAAATTGGTTTGAGAGAAATGGCCTCCGGAAATTTCTGAAGGTCATTATACAGGCATTGATTAGAATGCTTATAGCTCCAAAAGTTTTTAAGTGATTTCTGAAAATTTTATAGTTTTAGGATATAAATTTTACGGGCAACATTTTGACTATTTTCAATTTTAAAATTTAAACAACAAATGTTTAGTGACCTCATGACCTAGTTTTATAACGGTGACCTTGACCCGTAGTACAGTGAAATTCAATAATTCTCTTGAAAGCGTTTTGACATATGGTATTAATCTTTCATATCAAATAAAGAAAAAAATGGTTTTCGAAATGCATATACTACATTTAGCTTCATATATATAACACTAGGTGTCACTGTGGAGCTATGCTATCGCAATTCATGTTCTAATTGACTTGCAAGTTGCAACTTTAAAATAAAAACATTTGAAGAATCAAAATCAAGCAGTCAACCTAGAGTTGAAACATTTTAACATAAGCACAGGAATAGGGGGTTACCCTCCTCTATTTTGAATTCACATTATTGTCCCTTTGGGAATGAACTTAACTGTTGGAAATGTCATGTATGGTTGTTTGGATCATTGTACATCTTTTTAAAATAAATGTGCTCCCGTCACATTGAATCACCGAACTATGATGTCATTTCCAGAAGCATTTAACCGGCGTCCCACCGGGGTCCGGCACCACATTCGCCCCACTGGGGGCCATCAATGCCCCCAAACTCCGAAAATATGGAAGTTAGCGCAAAGCTGCAAAAGGCATTAGAAAGCTCATGTGAATTTAGTACGATTTTACTAACACGTTTCAGCGCTCAGGTCTATGTTTTGACCTCCAAGAGGTCAAGTTATGTCACGATAGGCTATTTCCAGTAAAAAATGCAATCCTTAAGAAACCTGAGTATAGCTCTCACGCCATTAGAGCTATTGAGATCTAGCAAAAATCCTTTGATAGGAAAATGCCAGGACTTTCTCCGCTATGTGAAACACAATGGCCTCCCGCCAGTGGTTTGACCTCCAGAGGGTACCTCGTGACGTAATATGACCTGAGGTCTCGAAAGGTAAGAAAGTGACCGTGCTGCATATCAAATGAAAACTAGTGACAAGATATACACGATGACCTTTGATTCAGTTTTGTAGCCTCATTAGGTCAAAAGTTATCGTCAAAATGCTGTGTTTTACCTCTGGTGACCTCTGATGATCTCAGATAGGTCAAAGGGCAATATCGCTCATGGGATCCATGAAAGGGTGTCCAAGAACGCTTGTCTGAGCAAATTGGGCATTTACGATTATTTTGTGACTTTTAGCTCATAGGACAGCTTTTCCCACGCATTTTCTATGGAAGAGGTTACCTGGTGACCTGATCTCAGGTCACCAAATCGAAAAAATCCCGAAGATAAATGTTGTAGACTCCGGAGGGGTCATGAAGTGTCGGAAGTTTTAAATCGATCGGCTTAGAAATGTAGCTATGGTAGAGCTCAAAAGTTAAAGTGAGGTGACCTTGGTTGACGTCGCCTGGTGACCTGACCTAGGGTGACCCGGGGTAATAAATTTCAGGGATCATGGGAAATAAATGGGGCAAGAGGTAGAACTCCCCAACCGCGGTGCTTCCCCTCGTTGTTTTTCTGTTGTTCGAAAAAAACCTTAGGGGGACCATCGATTTCATTATTCTAGGTGGGGGCGCGGGGTGGTGGTGTTCGCGCAGCCGACCCGGTTCAGGCCCGGCGGCTTCCTGAACAAGGAGCAGCTGGCTCCCGAAACCCTTCAACAGGGGTTGGCGACGCCAATGACCGCGTTTGTCATAAAGTTATTCTAGGTGGGGCGAGGGTTAAGGAAGTTTTTGGATTTTGAGGCTTTGTGTCGCGTTCGCCCGGACGTAGCTTGAATTTAAAACATGTTACGACCTCAGTTCGGCTTTTATAGCCTTTGGTAATCTCTTGTGGCATTTTCAAACGTGTTTAAACTTGACTTATGGTAATCTCGTAGTGAATTTTGCTCAGCATGCTCATTATTTTAGCTCTTTTATAATGAAAGAGGTTTTAGGCACTAAAAACAAATCATTAGTGACTTTTAGTGGTGTACTGCATTGCATGGGACTGGTTCAGAGCTCAAAAGTACTCCTTAGAAGTGAAAGTAACTAGTTCAGAGTCCACATCATTTAAATGGACTATTCACAAGCCATTCTGAATCATTTACGCCAATTTAGTGGGTTTCTCATCATCTGTTACTGCTTACACCCCCTTCAAGGTGAAATTAGTTCAAGTGTTGAAAAAGGTCAAGTCTGTTTTGGAAGAAAAAGCGTCTTGTTCAGTGTCATTTTCATGCAAATGGACTATTCATAAGAAATTTTGCATCAGTTACGCCAAGTGCCTGCTTCATCATATGCTATTGCTTACACCCCCTTCAAGGTCAAATAAGGTCAAATTTCGAAAAAGGTCAAGTCCATGTAATATGCAAACCACCTAGTTTAGTGTCCATATCATTCAAGTTGACTTCATAAACCACTCTGCATCATTTACTCCAAGTAAGTTTGCTTCTTCAATTGTTATTGCTTGTTATTTTTATATCAAGGTAAAAAAGGCCACAGGTCGAAAAAGGTTGAGCCCGTATCGGACGCAAGTCAAATAATTCGGTGTTCATCTCATTTAGAAATACCGAATTGAAACACGCATCTATAGTCGTTATTTGACACACGGTTATCACTGAGGTCACGCAAGCTCAAATAAAGGTCATTGAATGTCAAAAAAGTCATAAAAGTTCTAACCTGATAAAAATGAACCCCGAAGGCTGGAAGAAAATATTCTGGGACAGTTCATGAGCAAATGATGCAACAGAACGATAAGAGTCTGGAGCATTCACGTAAAAATGGGTACAGGCGCCCAAATGACCCCAACATGCCTCCACTCTTTAGGTCATAACTCCGTGACTTTGAAGGGTAGGAACAATTATTTACAAGATGTCCGCAATAAATGCATCAGAGGCTATACAACATTTCAAGACTCTAAATTAAGAAGCTCGTTTTCAATTCTTGAAAAACCTTAGGGGTTGCAACACCCCCCCTGTACGTGTAAGTGTTAAAACCCCCTATGGCGTTGACGGGAAAGAAATTGGTTCAAAAGTCCATGGCGCCTCTCTTAAATTCGGACGTTCCGTCGTCACTCGCATTAACCATACCGTGAGTTACGATGGTACAGCTCCATAGTGACACCTAGTGTCATGTTTCGGAAGTAAGAAGTAGTATATTTAGTGCGAAAGCCATATCTTTTATTACTCTACCTAAAAGAGTATTTCCAAAGGTAAAAATGTTTTTACACGAATTTATAAATTTCACTGTACTGCGGGTCAAGGTCACCGTTCAAAAACTAGGTCACGAGGTCATGACGTCAATTTTGCAGAAATATAAAAATGGAAGATAGCAATATTAAAATATGCTAAATGGTAAACAAAAATGTAAAATGTCGTTACAATCATTAAAAAATGGCAGAACTTTAGGCTTTCAAAACAATGCCTACATGGTGACCCCCGAAAAATCCCGGAGGCTATATCTGCCATACCAAATTTTCAAATATTTTTTTTGCGCCATGGTTACGTTCTACACATTTGAAACCCCTTTTTAACCAATTTCGGAGAGAATCAAAATAGAAGGGTTTTATTTTACGAAATTTTTGGTGGCTTTATGGTGGAATGACCCAGCTGTTTTTGAATACGCTTCTGATGCAGTTCCCCCACGTTCAATTTTAAAGTATTTGCACAAGTCCACGGATGGCATGGAAAGTAACAATACAAACCTTGGCCGAGTTACATTGCTTTGTGGGACGTCTCCTCGATTCATTAGCTGGGGGGGGTATCCCCTTGCTTGCGAAGCCCATTGTCATGAGGTGTGTTCAAAGTTTCCAACTATATGCAGTGACTCGGGCGAAATGCGCCTGCCGCGCCTGAATACAGTTCGTATAGTCCACAATAAATAGCCTGTAAAGCACGATTTCATCGCCCAATTTTCGCACAGCTACACATTTCAGCTGTTATATTTTTAGTCTTGGTTGGGTCGTATATGGAGCTTGAGCACGGTGGTGTAGTACTTAAAGGGAATGTGGCACCTTTATAACGTGATTTTAACTGAGATAGTCAAATTGTAAAGCAAGTCGGAAAACCCGGTACCCTATATATCACTTGTCTTGGAACTCGATATTTCCGTAGAAAAAGCTAAAGCCTACCTGAAATGTACCTCTCATGTACCTCTCGCCAGGCGGCCATTGTTGTGAGCTGCTGGTATGACGAAATATGCTGACGTCACGATGAGCATCAGCCAATCGAAACCCTTGAAGCGTTTCGAGTATGGCAGTGGTTGCCAGATCATGACATCATCCACAGGCAGATATTTATTTATTTTTCTAGAGGAGTATCTTAAAAATCAAAATATTGAGCTTATTTTACATTTTTTCAGAGAAATCAGGAGTGGTTTCATTATTTTCGGCTGAAAGTACATCTAATTACACTAAATTCCAGGATTCGACCAAGGTGCCACATTCCCTTTTAACGCGCTCGCTCTCTACGCGGCCGACCCGCGTTCAAGGCCCGGCAGATTCCCTGAACAAGGAGCAATCTGACTCCCAAGAAAACTCCCCAACAGGGAAAGGGTTGGCGACGCCTCATGACCCTGGCAGTGCGTCGATAAGCCCCGCCTCCCCCTCCCCAAAACAACTTTGGGTATACCTCCGGTGATGGAGAAAATATATCGGGCCGAGTAAACTATGGGTGCAGGTTAATAGCTGTACAAGGTACTTGAGAACATGTGTTTATAAAGCACGACGATATTTGATCAGAGAAACGAAACTAACGCCCGTATTTGGATTTGGTCCCCAGGGCGTTTCGCTGTCGACCGAGCCAGTTCGGCCTCCCGACCGTGATAAGCGCCCCTCCCCCTCCCCCACTGCGGCGACGCGCTGCAGCTTTTTGCCGCGGTCTGCGCCCGATTTGTCACGGGGGCGCCAAAAGCGCCGCACGGATGTTGTCAGGCTACCATACGCCGTTTTTGTGCTGCCAAATGGATCGCACTGCGCCGGTAGCCTACAGTGGCAGAGAGCGTGAGTAGGACTAGAGGGAGCGTGGATTCCTGCTCTCCTGCGTAACCCGTGCTGCGTATGACTTTCCGGAATGAACCGGAATCCCTCGAGTGAGCGCCGACCAGGTTACAAGTGAATGGGATCCAATTTTCTGTTTTTGCTTTGTACCTGTGTCGGATGGGTTTCGTTGCAAGTAGGCATACAGTGCCGTGATGGAATGGCGAAGCGGCTCAGGAAACTAGTGATGCGTTCTTTTTCTATCGTCAGAAACCAACGCAGGCAGTAAGGAGCATATGAACATTTGAACTGCCACTTCAAGCTGATAATGCCTCAGCTTTAAAGTAATCCCGTCAACAATGATGGCGTATGGAAGTGTCTCAGAAGTAGCCAGTTTCAAGTTTATGCATGTACAGTCAAGCTTACCATGTTACTCATAATGTTGGTCTGTCTATGCTACTCATTTTGCTCAAAATGGCATGACTCAGGGAATTAATATAATGAAATGATTTCTATCCACTGTATTATTTGGATAATCTGACCCCCAAATCCCTCACAATAGGGTGAGAGTTGGCGACGCCGCATGACCCGTAAGACCCTGGCAGTTGGTGCGTCGTTAAACCCCAACAATTATTATATTATTTTGATAATTTCGTCGCACGCAGTTTTTCGCTTAGGGTGTTGCTGCCATACATCTTGAGAGGATAGCCCAGGGTTGGCACCGGCTCACATAAAGAGCGATTTCGAGTGCTCGAACGCCAAAAAGGGAGGTTACGACAAAACAGCGACTGCCTAACTTGGCACTGGACAATCGCCAGAAAACACTGAACGGGCGCACCATCAAGTACAGCGGCTCCAAATGTGGACGGCTTTTTGTTTGTTAGGTCAACTGGCAAAACATAACGACTTATGACAGATACCTCCTTCCCATTCATTGGTTAGTGCGCTTCATTGTTTTGATCCGATCTGAAGACCTCCGGGTGGCTTGTGGGTGCTAGTTAATATGCAGTCGGGCTTCAGTGTTTTGCGGGGTGTTAAGAACGACCAGACGTCTTAGTTAGAAATTAATTAGGTGTTTCGTGTCCAGCCATTGACAGGTTGATGAACGACGCTCGAATGTGTATTTGCGAACTGGCTTCGTTTCCAGTGTCTTTTTGCCCGTTCCAGGCTTAGTCTGGCGTTTCATTAATTTTCTGCCATTAAAGTGAATGTGGTATCTTGGTGCCATTCCCGGCTGGAGCGGCTTGAGGGTTCATATGTATTCACAATAGTGAATTTTACTTTATTTGTCCCGAAAATGGTAAATCACCCAAATATTTCGTATTATTTAGTTTCAATTTCTTAGAAGCAAAAAGTCTCCAAATCGGCGTGACCTCGAATCGCCTACGGTCTGGTAATTTGTCGTGCTGCGATGAACCTTTTGAATTAAGCCACGAGTAAATACGAATACATATGAAGAATATTTAGCCAAAAGAGGCTGCTTTTTGGACCAAAAAGTCATTAATGATGCATTGAAACATATATGACCTTCCTGTGTATTTGCGCACTGCCATGGTTTCCATTCCTAATTATTATTATATACTATTCCCCCTTTTTAAACGCTAGCTACAAAAATCATGTGGATCTACTGCTTTCAGAATTGCGTGTTTGTTCTTACCTCAGTAGGCTAATTTTGTGCACGTGATTACATTCGTTCGATTTTTTAACAATCTGGAAGCTCGATTTTATTCTTGCCGTTATTTTCTGGTGCTCAATAAAATCCCTTGCGTGATATTTTGCTAGTTGTTTAAATAGGCTTCGCATGGTCCATCCGACAGCATACCACGCCCAGCAAATGCTTAGCAGCTTCAAAAGGGGGCTCATGTATGTCGCTGGGAACACTTATCTCGTTGCGTATCTCTCTATCCTGTAATTTTGAAGCTTGTAGAAGAATATATGTCTTCCAGGTGGGCCATGGGCATTATAGGAATCTACTTGTTTTTAGTTTAAAAAACCAGTGCATTTTCTCAAACATTTACAGAGCACCAAAGGAGGACACTCGTATGGATCAAAGGGGATATGTCACCACCCAACAGGGTACTCTGTTTCCTGTTGCAGTATTTTTCCTGCCTCATACAATACGCCTTGTTTTCTGTTGCAGTATTTTTCCTGCCTCATACAATAGAGGAGCCTGGCTTACTGTGTGGTCACCAATTATAGATAAGCATATGCCGTTAAAAACCATCCGGACGAAAGAGCCCCAGCTCCGTGGCTTCAAAACAACGAGGCACTCCGTTCCCTCATGAGGGAAAGAGACAGGCTTTATAAAGCTAAATGTGATAATCCCAACTCGGACGTGGTCAAAGAACAGTTTCGCAAATGCAGAAACGAAGTGAAGAGTGCACAAAACAAAGAGCGATCGAACTACTTCCTCTCTACTTACCAACAGAGGCGCCACACCACGTGGAAGGATATAAGACGATTTCTTATATTACCTAAGGGAGGTGACCCCGTCGCTGCAGTCAATGAACCGTCTGCTCAATGGGCAGATAAGTTAAATGAGCACTTTGCAACCGTTGGCTCACGCGTAGCAGCGGCGCTGGAGGAGGCCCGACGGGACACAGAGCCTTTGCCTCCCGTCCCCAGTTGTGGTCAGTGGGGCCTTCGCGTGCGCCCAGCAACACTACCTGAACTATCATATGCCATCAATCGTATGTCAACGTCCAAATCTAGCGGAGAAGACGGCATCACCATCAGCATGCTGCGAATGACTTTCCCGGTCATCGGTCCTCATCTGCTCGAAGTTATCAACTCTTCGCTGATCTTCGAGAGCTACCAACGGAATGGAAGCTGGCTACAGTTGTCCCACTCCATAAATCGGGAAGTGTTACTGAGCCTGGTAACTACCGTCCCGTGTCTATTATCAGCACAGTGCAAAAGTAGAGAGAGCGTTGTGTGCGTGCAGCTGGTTAACTACATGGAGTCGCATGCAATTCTCAGTGATATCCAGCATGGATTCAGAACAGGACGATCCACAGAATCAGCTATGCTAGACGCAGTTGGATGGCTGATGGAAGGCATGGACCAAGGCTTTTAGGGTCCGTACAACCGCGGACACGTCCAAAGCCTTCGATTCCGTGGAACACTCCCGACTGATAGAAAATTAGGATGGTATGGTATAGATAGCCATTGGTTTGAGCGCTGGTTAAGTGAGCGTAGACAAAAGTCAAGGGAGGGATAAATGCTTCCTATTACACATGGTGTGGTTAGGTTACTTTGGCCCAGTCTTGTTTTTACTCTTCACAAATGATTTGATGTCTACGTAGAATCCAAATTGTCATGTACGCCGATGACGCACAATTCTTGATCGAGGCCTTAGTCAAAACCCGCTTGAACTTCAGGGAAAAGTAGAAGCTACATTCAAGCAAGCCCACACATGGTTTACCCAGAATAGTTTAAAATCAACCCAACAAAAACTGATCTTATGCTTGTTAGACCACGCCATAGGCGGTCATCACTGCAGTTCTCTGTGCAGTTTGGAGATGTTAATGTTAAACCGTCGTCAACTGCCAAGATTTTGGGTCTCACTGTCGATGATGGATTACATTTTGATGCTCATGTAACAACAGTGATCAAACGGTGCTACTCTACTCTAGGTGGCTTAGCAAATTTTTCGTACAGACTTCCAGAAGCGGTAAAGAAGATGATAGTAGAAACTCTTATATTCCCACATATTACCTATTGTTTGTCAATCTGGTCAGGATGCAACAAAAGTAGCACAACCGCATTAAAAGTCATTAATCATTGGCGCGAGTCGTGAAAGGAGCCAGAAAGCATGACCATGTGACTCCCATACTAAAAGACTTAAAATGGCCTAGATTCGATGAATTCTTACAGGAGCATGACCTGACTACCATGTGTTATGTTCTGTACTCAAAATGCCCCATCCAGCCTGCGTGATCGGTTACACACCGCGAGGAAGTCTCGAGTAGGCAGACCAGAGCCACGCACGCGGGTGACCTTCACCTACCGCGTGTGCGAACCGAGCACGCCCGGCGATTTTTCAGATATCGGGCCACATCACTGTGGAACCTCGCCCTGCTGAAGTTAGGAACGAGCGCAAACCGGCAAAATGTCGTAGGCTAGCTAACCGCTGGATTAATGATAGACGTCAGGTAGAGAATAGGAGCTAACTAGTGTGGAGCTGAAGAGTGTATGGTTTGTAATTCATGACGGAAGAGCCATTTTGTATGGAGGACATGAAAATATATGATGATGATGATGAATAAGCCTAGTAAGAGGGGGTGGGGGCTATAGCGGCCTTCAGAAAAAGGCACAGTTACCATTCATTGTCCAACTAGAATCAAGTCTGCAGTCTCTTATGCCTTGGAGCGCATTCGTCATCAGTGAATGACAAACTGAACGGCTGGGATCAATATGAGGAGCTGAGGGCCAACAATTGCCCCCCCCCACCCACCCATCCTCTTCCTCCCTCCAGTTGTTATGTAAAAAGCCCTGTCATCATCATCATAAGTGTTCTATGGTGCTCAAGAACAAGTAACACTTTGGGCTAATTCAATACAATAATAGAAATGATAGAATATTTACCAAGACCAGAACATCCGAAATTCAGGGAAGTGAACAGCAGTTTAAAAAAATAAGACGTGATTAGATGACTTCCCATTTTTATGTCCACCATACTGATTCTCCGACAGGGCGTGAAACATTGTTTCGTAGGAAATCCACGCCCAGTGGAATAGTGACCCAGTTTTCTCGATCGATGGCGGGAGCATTTCCGGTAGTGTTCGCACCCGATGCGTTCAGACTGAAGCCCGGGGTGTTCTACGAAGGAATAGCACGTGGCGATGGAGCGTTTCATGGATTGAATATCAATGGATGCTCAGATGAATATCCGATCCGCTTTGGATTGGACTGGTTTGGCCAGAAGTAATTTCCAATCTGGATATGAATCTGGGCTCTAATTGTTGTCATCATACGCGTCGGAAAAGGGGGCCGGGGGCCAGGCCCCCACCTTTGGCAAAATTTCCTGATCTCGTCAAATAGAGAAGCCGGAATTCTTATATCGCTGCTGGGGGAAGGGCCCAATTGCGTTTTGGTACTGATGTTGGTTTTGTCGCATGGTTGAAGTTTGGCTCCCACTTTTTGCGGTCCTTATGGTTGTCATGTTAATTGTATTTTCAGATATTGATTGAATCTGAATTGAATACCATGTTCAGAAAGATCGGTCTGGATTTGTTGGGGAAACTTGGGACATGGACGGGGTGGGATCCGAATTTTCTGAACGTTGACGCACTGTACCCGGCGGCGTCGGCATCAGCGCCCGCCGAGTCGCAGGGTTCGTGCCCCGGCCGGCTGGCGGTAGCCGGCAGACGGGGGGTTGTTATCTGCGATGTGTCTCAGTAATGGCACTTAAACATTTCCGCCCTTGTTTCCGTTTAGCTCGCTGTATCGGTCTTATCAGAATGCTTTGTTTCCATTTTGAAACTTAGTCAATGGTGAAATATTTATGATAGGTTTTTATTGCGTTGGCAAGTGACGTCTTGCATAGGTATTGTACAACGCCTGCCATTGGAAAACTTCTCCATTTTTTATATAGCTTTATCTCAGTCTATCCGAGTATCTCGATCCATCTCGATCATCTCTCGATCTATCCAGATATATAGATATTTCGTCTTGGCCTGCATTGATTTGGTCCCTTAATTCCGAGGCAATCACTTTTTTAGAACTAAATATTGTCTTTCATCTACGCAGGGATAGTGTTATTGTTGACAGGAATGATGTGACCGTGGTGTTTTGCTTGTAACGATATTCACTTCCTGGATACGGATAATTATAGAGTGGACGCATAGTAACCGGTAGGGAAAAAATTAAACCTTTTTGGAAGGCAAAGCGGCCCAATTATATAGTATTTTTTACATGATACAAGCTTCCAAATGAACCTCATGAATATTATGTGAAACTGTGATGTTAGCTTCAGTGACAGCTCGTTGTGGGACCTGTGACAGGACCAACCTTAAATGATGATAAATTAGGGAGAACCAAGCCTGAAATGATAACGATTGAATTTGGCTCACTTTTCTGTGGCAAAGGAGAACACCGTGTTCATTAGCGGGCTTACACTGCCGAAAAGTGTATTTTTAGAGCACTTCCTGATTGAGCCAGGCTCCCCTGATTGAGCCAGTGCAGCTATACCTAGCTATTTAAGGTCCCCAGGGTGGAGGGAGAATACAAAAACGGCATGGATTGCGTGGCGTGCCAATCGGCCTTCAGGTATGTCAGGAATGCCAATTTATTGCTTCATTTCTGAATTTTCTGCCGGCGTCTGCCGCCTGTAGATAGTGAGTGGTAGACTCTCCGTTGGACGTAATGACTTGGCAATTACATCTTCTTTTAGACCGTACAATTACGTCTCACTTTTAGCAGAGCGCATCATGTAAATGGATGTTACATTTAGCCCAATATTTATTTATTTAATGGATTGGAGTGGCAGATGGAATTACCCTGGGGATGTGACTAGTTTATGATCCGGGCATTAATTTTAGCTGTTCTATGTCGATTTAAGTGTGGTTTTTCGGATTTGTTTGTATTTGTATTGATAATCAGGGTGTGCAAACGGATTGTCCAGACTGCTCGAGTAATCGTCAGATATGAGGGAGTCTGACATTTATTAGTAATGTCAACTTTGGGTTTCACGCCTGTTGAGAACACTCAGTATTTTACTACTTCGCTTGTTCCTAGGCCCTGAAATTAAGGACTTCTTAGCCTTTTTTCATCCTGGAGAAGAGGATATCCTAACCGATCCTACGCACTGTCCTAACCAGCCTTACGTACACAAAGTTCAAATTTTCTTGGGTGGAGGGGGATTCAGAGACCAAACGTGTGGGGGGGGGCAACCTGTGTAAAATTTTGAATATCATGGCATTAACATATTGATAAGATAAAACAAAACCCTCTCTCAGCCAAAATCGGCTCAGAGTGGGTAAAATGTGTCCGCTTCGAGGGGACATTGGCCATATGGACGCCCTCTAGATCCACCCCTGGGCTAACCCTTGATATGACCATTGCATCATAACCTGTCTGATAGTTCACAAACTCAGCCGCCACATTTAAGGGTCGGGAGCCCACTTACGCCCCGGTCCGATGTCCTCTGTGGAATGAAACAAAACCAACCCATCTCAAACTAACTCAACATTTTCATACGAGTGGTGACTGACTCGGCCCATTGTGCAAAATTTGTCAACTTTTCTTTTCGTTGGAGTTTAAGTAGAGTTTTTATTCGATGTTCTTGAACTATGAGCGTTACTTTGGATGGACCAGCGATAATCACAACTTGCAGGCCTCCTCCTGTTATTATTGTAAGTTCTCTTGCAAACGAGATGTCTAATGAATTATGCATTGCAAGTTACTTTGTTGCACCATGCACATTGCGTCCATTAGAACTGGGAAGCGAATGCCATTCCAACTTGAGTGGCTTTCGCCTAATGATAGACTGAGTCGGCAAACACAGCATTTGAAGGATTTTCCAATACATTACATCGTCATAAAGACACCCCGAAACGGCCAGCGTACGAACCATACGGAGAAATGCCGGTTTTGTCATGGGACAGCCGTGGGTGGATGCATCCAATGGGATACCGTCTTGGAAACTAGCAACGACCGCGATTCTTACATCCGCGGCCCACAATTTCCACCCGCTCTCAGGAAACGCTGACCAGCCCGCCTAACGTGCTTCCCGACACGAGCTCTGCTCACGACATCCCAACCCTACAACCACTCACAGCCACCGCGGCGGTTCCCGTCCTTTTCCGGAGGCTTCCAATGACCCAGCGCTGGGGGGCAGGGATTGGGGTCAATGGAGCATCTCGCTCGACAATACCGCTTGGAGTGTTGTATTTATGACCAGGATTCCTAAGGCGCGCGTCGTTCCACGCCGCAATTTGGCACCTTGCCGTACTCGGCTGTCACTGGATGGGCTGAGCCGAGGCACGCGATTATGGTTTTTGGCCAGCAGTGCAATAGCAGGGATGTTTGAAGGGTGTTGGAATGTGAAGATGCGGCGCCGGAGCGGTTAATTTGACACTGGTTTGATGTGTCGCTCGGCCCAAGTCTGGAATGGACAGTGCAGGTATGAACGTCAAAAACAGGGGGTTAGGAGAGGTGTGTCCTTGCAATCATGTATCTAATGAATTATCCACAAAACGACTAACGACGCCCTCTATTTCGCAGACGACACCTCACTCTACTCACCTCACACTGCCGACCAACTCTTAACAGCTCAGACATCACTCCAGGACGACTTGAACAAAATAGAAAATACAGTAAAGACTGGGCCATCTCCTTTAATTCTTCAAAACAATACAGCAGACTTTTTCATTAAAAAATACCTCAAACTCTTAAGTTAAAGTTTTCAGGTGACGAAATCGCATTGCACCGAACACAAACACTTAGGCTTAAAATTTTCACACGACCTCAAATTCCACGAGCATGTCAATGACATAATTAAAAGTAAACAAATCTTTAGGACCAATTTATCCATTAGCCAAATATTTATCACGGCCTACTCTTGAACAAATATACAAGACGTACATAAGACCTCATTTAGACTACTGTGACGCAATATATGACGGACACATAACAGCAGGTGATGTATGCACTCGAACGACTTAAATAGAATAGCCCGACTTTGACCGGGACATCACGTAGGACACCAACCGACAAACTCAGACACGAGCTGGGGTGGACCTTCTTAGCAACAGGAGAAAAATTCACAAGTTAAATATTTATCATGACTTAAGTGCACTAGGCTCAAAAGTTCCGATTACATAGATCCATTCTTCCCGAAACTAGATTAGCCAAACCCAACGTATCCTACGGAATTCAGCATCTCAGTCAATACCTATGAATCGCACCGTAGCTTTCAGATCTTTCATCCAGCCACTACAAAATCATGGAACCGTTTACCACTATCACCCGGACATCATACGCCCTATTTTCAAAAGCGCACAACTCATATTTACTCCTCCAACGCCCCTAATTCTTTAGTATTGGTACAAACAGGTATCAGATTCACACAACTCTAGGCTCGCTTCCAACTTCAAGTCATCTTTACCGTTTGACTTACAGTCTCTCCATATGTCAATGCTCATATCCGAACGAAACCACGGAACATTACATACTGCAGTCCCTCCACGCTGACCTTAGAACAACTCTCTTTAATAACCTTTCAAACATTCTTAATTGTAACTTTGCACAAATTCGAAATCTAGAAATTGACATACTTATTCATGAGGGGCTTAAGGACAAATTGAAACTTTGCGTAGCATTTCAAAATTTTATTATTAAAACAAATGGTTTCATAAGATCATAACCGCCAACAGGGCATCAGTAAAACAATACGGCAACATGGCGACCTCCGGCGGCGGGGCGCATACAAGCGCGAGGACTATTTGATGCCAAGTTTCCATGTTGACAGTATTTGCATGTATGACTTGATAGATTTGCTTTTGTGTTTGTTAGATTCACAACTGTGTATTGTAGTGTGGTACTGAATGCCTTTAGGGCTTTGTACCATTCCCATATTGAGTTCTACGAATTGTTACATCTAATAAACGTTTACACAAACACAAAGGGGTGCATAAGGGCAGCAGGAATGAATAGGTTAGCATTTTATCTAAGATTCTATCGTGGAATTCTGCAGACGTTTGTGAATATTTTGCGGTTGAACTGCCTCAAATAGCTGAACATCTTTCGCTACAGCACTATACCGGGCGACTTATTTATTTACCCCGACCCACGCTGCAAGTTCGGGGCCCGCCATCCTTTCTTAGTTATAAGAATCCGTGACTGTGTCCCTGTTACAGGGTAATACTTATCTGGAATATCTATCAATATGTGCTGATGGAGCAGTTTCATCTGTCTCCGGCTCCGGCTCCTTCTCTGGCTCCGGCTCCGGAAACCTGCCTCCGGGTGCCACGCGCCGGCAAGCCTTCAATTACGACTGCCGCGGCTGGGTCGAGGGTCTGAAGTCATTCCAACTTAATTGACTCAGTTTGCACTGCGCTCTGGCTCCAGGGCGTTAATTTATGTGCTCAGAAACGGGCCACACGGCAGTGAGGTGGCAAAATAAGGCGAAACCCTCTGCCGTTCTGGAAGGACTCAACTCCTGCGACTCTTCACGGTGTTGCTGCTCAATCATACTCTCAAAGGCAACGAGATCAGTGTGATGCCAAACGGAATATTTTGCTGAGAAATGTTCAGGCCTGCGGGTGCCTAGTTTGATAGTTAAGAATTTGTTATTTCAAAAGTATTCTATCGTACGTAACTAAGGTTGTGAGCGCTATGCTGGTGTATGGTTTCTAATAGATTTCTGCTTCCGGTTAAGCCATCCCTCCCGTAATAAAGAATAAGCCACCGGTTGTGGCATTGAGTACTCAGGGATTCTAAGCAGATCGGAACATTATGTCACAACATGTCGTCGCATAGAAACAGCGCCACAGGGAAACACCGTAAACTATCAGAGTTTAGGTCAAAATTTAAGGAACTCATGAGGTTATTTATTTCAATGGCAAAATGTGAATTGGTGCTGTTTATTTCCAAGGCATTCATGCATCCTTTCGATGTTTTTGTTTAAACTTGCATCACCCTGATTTGGCTTAGTCTCAAGCCAGCTTATTTTGCATATATTTCGTAGGTATTACACTTTGCTACAATAAATATGCATTATGTATAAGCCCTACAAGGCCATGGTGCTCAGTGCCCTACACTTCATGGCTTATGAACCATCCGGACGAGTATCTGGGTGCAGTGGCGGGTCCAGGACTCTAATGGGGGGGGCTAGAGCCCTTCCCGTCGATGGCTCGGATCAGCCTTCGGCGATGCCTTTACTCTACGCAATCCGCAATTTTGGGGAGAGGGGGCTTGAGCCCTCCCCTAGCCCCCCTTGCATGAGCCACTGCCTGGGTGCCCCCCCTCTGGTTCATCCCACCACCTGAACCCCACTCCACTGTCAGTGCTAGGTCACGCACTCTTCAGAACACCGAACCGCCAGATCCGTAGAAGTGTAGTTCCCTCCATCCTCGGGTCACGGCTCTCTTCGGCGATTCTGGTCACAATTTCCCGACTGTGCTGATTTCACGAAGAGTCACACTTCTGCCGAACAGTTCACAGCGCTACAGTATCGCTACGGTGGATATTTGCCGAAGCCAAGGCCGGACAATTGCGGCCACTTTGATATGGGTTACACCTCACTGAACAAACCAGTGCGTTTAATGAGGTCAGCGAGGGATTTAGCGCGAAACCTGTACCTGTTTCTTAGCCTTTGCTTCGCCTCCTGTGGTTTAGACTATGCCTTCTTCAATGCCAAGCGCATGGTATGTGTTTTGTCTTGTTCATCAGTGTGGACACATCATTGAAAGTAGGCCCATCACTCATCAGCGATCTGTACTGTTTACTTGTTCTACCTTCCATGAATCTGTTTTGAGTCATCAGCAATCATATCCTAATTTGTCCGGTGATTGCACCCGCCTTACAATAGCGCTCATGAATATGAATTTATGACAGAGTCTGCCACTACACGCTGGTGGAGACACGACCATCCACGCATAAAATCATCATATTCAGTCACGGCTACCCACTGTAGGGGCGCTGTTGATGAAAACCGATCTTGCCATTCCGGTCGACAGGTCGCTCCCCTCCCTGAGAGGTCAGATATGGGTCAGGCGAGGGTCACCGCGAGCACAGTCGTTACCGAGTAAAAACGGCCATCAAAGGCGGCCGACGCCCCCGCGGCCGTACCTGAAAAGGCGGCATCTCCCGCCGTGTCAGCTGGGATAAGACACTCCCCGCACCGGAGGTGCCCACTGCGTGCAGCGCTGAACTCTCACGCGCAAATGGAATGTGAAAAGGCAAAAAAACGACGGTAAGAAGCCGCGATGGTTAGCCGTTATGGACTGGGTGCGGGATCTGGCGGACTCTCCGGGTGGATATACGTATTAAATATATGGGCAGAGGCGTCGGAAAATGATACCGTAATCGTTGTATTGTTTGAGAGAGGAAGCTGCTTCTTTGTATGGGGTTGCGAGGTGATCAAAAACACTGTTGTAGTGATTAACTGACGGACGCTGCTTATGATGTTATATGGGACTATTTATTAATCATTCTTGCCTGGTAGACATGTCTCAGAAATAGGCAGTCTGCTTTGAGTCAAATATCCCGGGCTCAAGTCCCAACATGCTATGTGAATAAAATAAATCAATCTCGTGGGAGTATTTTAAATCCCTAAAAATATTTCAAAATTCTGAAGGCATTGACAACGCTCAAGAGAGCTAAGCAGCCCACCAAAGACCCAATCTACGACAAAAAACAAAGACACCATTAAAACTGTGGTGAAGCTACCGATGAAATTGAAGGACGTAAAGAGAGGAAAATGAGATAACACACTCACATGCCTAAAACGCAAAACGTGAAAACTTAAACCCGCCCTCTTTTTTTTTTGTTTTTTGCGTTTTGTGTCTTATTTATTTCCGAAATTTTATGTTTTTGCCTCGTTTTGTGTACTATAATTTGAGAAAAATTGGTGTGATTTTAACGGTGCTAGACATTTTTCGTTGTAGGGTACCTTTGTAGGCTGTTTAAGCTGATTTATCATTGATCGCATTTCGTACTTGAAAATATTTGTCATACTGCATTTTATCGTATTTTAAGACTTTTAGCTGATTACCACCAGATTGATTCACGACACCAGAAACTCTACCTCCAGCAGATTTTGGAGAGCTCGTTCATAAGCGTAATCGGATCCGTGCAATCCTTCTAAAGGGTGTAAGTTGGCGGCGCTGATTCCCTTGGCGGGGCTGCGTTGGTGTCATTGTCCGGCGTGCCTCCTTTCCACGCCGCAGACCAGGACTCCAGCGCCACCGAGCTCCCTGATCAAGCTGCAATTTTGTCGCTTGTAATCTCTTGTAACGGGGCAAGGCCATAAAAGTTGTATATGTCGATAAACATAAAAATCAGGGCTATTTTTGCTCGCTTAGTTCAAGATAAGCAGTTCACTCCCACTAAACTGTTCGCCTCCATCAGTCGCTCGTCCTGCAGCATACAATAATGGTTCACTAAGGAAGAAAACAACTAAAGCTTTTCAGTTTTACATGATGTAACTGCTTAGTTGCCAGCCCAATCTAAACCAACAGGCCAGTAGGATAGCAAAACATGTATTTGAAGCAAAATATGCAATTTACTTAGCTTACAATCACTAGCACGTTATGCAAACCTAAAGAGCTTAAGAATCCCAATTAGATATTATTTTCAGGTCATCGAGGGACATTTGAAATTATTCCAATGTATGCATCGTACTGTATTTGTATTGTAATGCAAATTGTAATTGTAACTGTATTGTAAGGTAAATTGTAATTGTAACAGCATTGTAATGTAAATGTATTTTTATGTTACAATACCCATTAAGGGAACCGAAAACCGGCCTGCGTTGAAATGCTTCGTCCATTGCTAGTCACGAATGCCTGGCTGGCTGAACAGCTAGCTTCCTCAGAAATCGGATTAAGTAAATCGATTAAAACATCACACGTGTTCGTAAAGCTGACGTACCGACTGCTGAGCGCCGTGACCACCTGCGATATCGATACAGCGCCGCGGGGAACGGTCACGTGACTGCCTGCGCGTGCATTTACACCGGCGGCCACCTGCGATTACCTATGTAAATAAAGGAAGTGCATCATGGCGAGTGGTGCGCCTCCGCCCTGGAACGCCCCCGCCCCTTTTCCAGCCGCGACCGTGGGGGATGGGGCAGGGGGTAATTGGTGTCGTGAATCACTTGCCGAGGGCGATGTATGGGTGGGGGTTTGGGGAGGGGTGACCTAGTTTTACAGACACAACAGACACACACACAGATAGTGACTGCGTGGTTACAATTGGGTGTATCGATGGAGACGAAAAAGCGACAGTTTTATCGACCATTCTAACATCGCGGGAAACCATCAAACCTGAACCGTATCACCGGTTAGCTTTCAACACACAGACTAAACTATGCTTTTTCACGAAATCATCGATCATGTTTTTTCCTGCTCAGAATCGATGTGACGGCGAAGTTGTGTCGCTGCTAGACGGCGAGCGGCACATCAGTTCCCATTGGGCGAAAGTGGCGCGCGCTCGGTCCATTGAATGGTGTGGCGATTAGGCCGACTGATGAACTGAAGGCGCTCAAATAAGTGATTCTTGCTGGTGATATTTTTTGGCAGTGGACAGAAATCGAGGGAAGTGGTGATTTTAGCCGAGCGGCGCTGAGACCAATAGCAATCATTGGCGGTGAACTGATTTGTAATCAGTGACCGAATGAAAGTTGGGGCGGATTCATACCAGGGCTTATTTTTAGGGCATTCACCTGCACATAAATATTATACCAGAGATCAACGGTTACATGTATTTCATCAGAGCGGGGATCAGTTGATTTAGTCCAGCCGGAGCCAGCTGTTTGTTCGCTGCCAGTCAGCTGCCATCGCTGTGTCTGTCGATGCAGCGTACCCGTCGTGGGTGCATTCCCCAGGGCGCACAGGTGCGATCTGCATGGCTAACAAACAGCCGGCAGACTCCGACACAGGCACCAGATTTGTCACCGTTTGTTGAACGACACCCACCGCGGGCGCGTTGGCAACTGTCGCGCCCTTTTTGTGGCAACGCTGTGGAGGGGCGGCGGTGTGGGTGCTAATAGGTAACACAGGCCAACGGTGTCGATCAGCACTGCAAGCAGGTGTAATCCCCACAGGTGTTTCTACCCGAGTAAAGGTGACGAAAGAGTGTTATTTTGATTGGTTAAAACAGTTTTTCATATTTTGTTCTGGATTTATTCGGAGGAGATTGATGATAAGGCGTGCTCCAAAAAATCAAGATGGAGAATATGTTACAGCTCTTAAAAATATCAAATAGTAAAGCCTGGTTATAAACTGTTGTCAGGCAGCTCGCTCAGATGGTGTATTTTTGGGATGCAAACTATCCAGTCGCTTCTCTGAAAATCCTCCAGAATACTGTGTTGCCACGTCGTAAATATCCACAAAACTTTACACTGAATCTCTTTGGCGCTTCTGCGAAAGCTACGGCCTCGGTTCAGGCAACAGCAAGCAACAATTCCTGCAAAATCATCTCTTCCCTTTATGATATTTGCTGGTCAGGAGCAAATGTCGGCCATAAGCCATAATGCTGCGGAAAAGAATAGCTTTGAATACATTGAATTCAGATTATAAAAAACAACATTTAGGGATGTCATAGCAGACATTTAAACAACCCGGAGAAATACTTGTTTCAATGGAAAGCCTAAATGTATTCTCCCTAAAGCACTGCAGGGCAGATCAATGGCAACAATCGAAAAAGATTGATCCCTCATTGCATACGCGCTGGAAGAGCAAAGGGGCAGAGGACCTGTCCCCCTCCCATCGAAGGCTTTCCCTATTTGAGTGAAATTGAGACTGCATGGGAAAAACTGTTGTCGGCTTGTGCGGAAGGAAACAAGGATAGCCCTAGCCACTGAGTTGTTGGCTCTAGAGGGGAGCGTTTCAGGTAGACTGTAGGACGGGGGCCGCTGGGCCCCTCACCCGTTTACCAATGGCAACCCTTACACCTCATTTGCTATTCAAAACTAACGTTTGCCCAAGTCAGGCTATGCTCCTTCTCGTCTTACCCATCGAATGTGTGTGAGCTAGGACCGAATTTGTTGCAGGTAGCTCTTGGGCTGCCTCTACCTCTGCACTGTGCTGTTGATCATAGTAATTAGGGAAGGCAAACAAATTCCTGCCTCATGGAACACATGATACCAGATCTCGACCTTGTTCAGTGACTGGTTATTATGGAAATTCAGTCCCTCCTCGGAAGTAAATAGAGAATGGACATTGTGATTATTGAATTTCCCGAGATGTGACAATTAGTACTTTGCTATTAATAATGTTCTTGATTAATATTATAATATTAACAAATAGTAACAATGAATCAATTAATAATAAATGGTTATTATAATATAATAATTACTTGATTACTCATTAATCAAGTTATTAATTATGTATTACAATTATACAGCATTTGCACAGGTATGTTTATTTTGAGCTATATGGTAAATTCTGTCCCTGGAGAAACTTCAAACTGCTTTGGTAACGCTGATGTGCGGCTCGTCAAAAACAGTCTATCAATCTCCAAAAACAAGGGATGTGGATTTTCTGGGGTGATTCGGGGTGGCCAAATTTACCCCCAAAAAATCAGCAGGCGTGGGTCCAGGATTTCAGTCAAGGGGGCCGCCTACGTCGAGGGAGGGGCTGTGCAAACTAATGGCGCGCTGGCATTTTCCGCCGGGCACGCCCGGCTGGCCCAGAGATAGGGCGCGCGCCCCCGCGCCCTCCACCCCCTGGATCCGTGTCTGGGCCGTATTTGGTGAAATATAGAAGGAGGGCTTTTTGGCTCTATCACAACCCTGTCGAATAATATGAAACCTATCAGCAGTCCCTTAGATGAAACTGATGAACATCCGAGCGATATTCTTACGGTGCTTGACATTTGATCCAGGGTGCTCGGGCAAATATATACAAATCCACACACTTTCCAAAAATGGACACGTCTTATCATACAAAGACAATGTTTACAATCGACGCCCACCAACCGTGGCCGCCTGCCGGTTGACCCTGTTCCCTGCCGAAGTAGGTGCATCAGCCGCCCTGCCTCCACCATAAGAGCAGGGGCAGGGGCGGGGGGCGGGGGAGGGGTGCAGCAGAGGGTCCGCCTCCTTTCTGGGAGGGCTGCAGTGCTGCGGTGTCCGGTGCCGTCGTCAGCAGGCCTCCAGCAGACCGTCCCCAGAGTCCTCACTGCGAAGATCACGGCCGATGCGCTGTGGTGAGGGGTGTTGAGGTGGTTGTCGTGTAGAGGTGACCGAAAATCGCGGTGCGGATTAGTTGAGCTGAAGCGGCAGTGAGCGTTCATGGAGTGATTGAGACATTTTGATAATTTTGGTAGATGTCTGATGATGCCCAGCGGCAGCAATTTATGGGTTATATTTTAAGAGAGGCCTTACGAAGATCAGCTGTTTGGTTCTGTTACCTGCACGAGAACGCTGCTGAAATTTCCACTGCGTTTCACCAGGGCTCTGGGGTTATTTATTCACCTCTGCTGGTCGACTGCGGTCGTTGAATCTTGGTCTTGATTGATGTCTGAAATACTTTAATGGAGTAGCTGGGACCTAAATCATCCCCCGCTCTGTTTAGCGTTCCTTCCGGGGAAAGCAACGGGTAACCAGTCATTTCGTAAATTGCACTAAATTTTGATGAATGTCAGGGGAATATTTTCCTACTGCTCCCCTATTTCGACTAAGGCAGAGTTGCTGCCGTCGGTGGCGGACACTGTTCTGCTGAATAATCAATGCAACTGCTTCCAGGTGAAACTTAGGATCGGACAGCTTACAAATGACACTTGGATGTGTGTGTGAAACGGTTGATAAATTCTAGAGCAGCTGCCAGGAATGCAAAAAAGTCAGTGAAACATATGATATAGAAGGCAAGGGCCCAGCGAAATCGTGCTGGAAGACACTCCCGATAGAGTATCCGGCCTGAGGTTCACCGTAAAGTCCGACCTACAGCAGAAGCCGCCACACGTCTCCAGGAACCATGAAGTGTAAAATTCGGGCGCCCGGCATCCCGCGCCTCGGTGAGTAGCAAACCTTGACGTATCAGGATCGCCATGTGTTTTACATGCTGAGTACGTACATGTAAAAATGAAAATACGCTGTTTGAGCACTTCGGCATGCCCGGAAAACTGGGGCATCTGGGGACCGCACTCCCAAATGCCGGTTAGCCTCGATATAATGCCTCTGCGGACGGCTTTAAAAAACGCATTTTTGCTTTGCAATCTATTCGCGGTATGCGATTACCTGTGTTCCATCTCAGGTGCTTACTGATCTTGCTAATAAACGGTATAAAAGGAAACACATTTATGACGAATTAATTGACCGAGAAAAATTAAGATACAATTCATTTTTGGCGAAACTTTGAGATGGCAACTGATCCCATAACTACGATGTTTCAGTTGCCATAAACAAATCTCGAACTCTGTTTACCTGAGCACCTTTGGTAAAACCTGTCGGCGCGCTTTCATACAATACATCTCTTGTCGCCACTTTCGGTGGTCCGCTGCTGGGTAATGAGGCCGCTCCTACCGACCACCACCCTCTGACTTATGGGTGCAAGTCTGACAAACTCTATCTCCTTGACTCTGTTCTGGCTCATAAACAGTGGCTCACTTTGTGCCGACGCTCGCGCCGCTAACTGCCGCTGCAGACACAATGCAGAACGGTCTGGCCGGCCATTCCCGTCACGTGTCCGGCCGGAGGGCCGAGGCGCTGACGACAGAGCTGATTTGCCTTATTCAGATTAGATTTCCGCAGATGGTTGTATGTTAATGAGCCTGGCCATCCGTGCCATCATCGTAAGGAATGGTAATATTATTTCAAAGTGGTCCTTACCTGATCAAAGGGGGTAGTTTGGGAGTGATCCTTGGTAGCAGGTGTGAATAGTAACGTGCCGGTTATGGCAAGAGCGAGGAGCCCACATACCAAGGCGTGAAACCAACATCTTACGAGGCCGCAGGCTCAATCATACACTTCGTTTCTTATTCAGCGTACCGACGGTTCCAGAACTGGTGCAATGTGTGATAGTTGATATCTGCTAGACTTCTCTGAATATCAAGGACATGTTGCTACATAATCCATTCTGTCGGGTATGTCACCGGCAGCAACATGATGATGTTGGCACGAGTGTGTTGATATCCCATTCCAGTCCTTGGGATGTCATATGGGATCAATCATAACTGATGGGGTATCCGTTGAATGGTTTTGGTGATGGAACATTTCATTTTCTGTCGTGACTTTTGAGAGGAGGAGAGGGGACAAAAGAGTCATGCTATTGCAATTAAGTTCTTTGGCAAATAAGGAAAAACATCCCTTTCCCCATCGACTCATCCACTTCATCTAATGTCCTGAATTTTCTTACACCCTTTTCGGGAAGGTCAAAGGAGGAAAAAGTTCAAACCAGCTGCCAACCAAATCCAAAAAGCAAAAGCTGTGGCGTCGAAACAATGGCGGACGCAGGGGGGGCATTCCGGCTATGGCCCCCCAAAGCGCTGGAGGGGGGCCAAACTATCTTTGCCCCCGCCCCAATTTTTTTGAAAAAGGTGTTTACGCTAGGTCTGTAGAGCAAAAAATATTTGCTCCCACCCCCTCCCCTCATGAGGAGAGGCAGACATGGGTTTGCCCCCCCCAAAACTCGGGTCTGCGTCCGCCCCTGCGTCGGAAGGTGATACATACTTCTACAATTCGAATAATTATTATAATAAGACTGAAACTGAACATTTTAAAACACAAAAACAGTAAATTTATTTACCTGCCAGCTGTCACTATGGCACCTTCGTTCATTTACATTTGTACAACCCTTAACACGCGCACGGGGGGCCTCGGAGGCCCCCACCTGTTTTTCGAGGTGGCCGGAGAACCGCTTGTGGCCGAAAACAAAACGTGGCCACATTTACAGAATTTAATAGGCGTCGATTGGTGAAGACTTTTGACAATCGGTAGAAAATTTTTGACTTATAGGCTTTCAAAGTCAGACCTGCATTTTGAGATCGCCGTAAACGCACGGTCGGACCAGTTAGCTTGCATTGACGACCGAGTGGTGACGTCATAACGTCATATAAGCGGGATTATATGTCAGGTCACTTCACATGAAGTCAAGGTCAGGTCAAGGTCACAGGTCAGGTCATATCTGCGCTTTCAAGGTCACTGACCACTGTGCGTCCGGCCAAATGACGTTACCCCGTCTGCATATATTATGCTATGACGTCATCGGTAGGGTACCCCAATACAAGGTCAGGTCAAGGTCAAGGTCAAGGTCATTGGGAAGGTCAATCCTCATTTCCCGCCAAACAGTGGCTACAGTGTTAGTCAAAGTGTAAATAATAAGTAGTATACCATATGGTGACTTAAAGGTCAATGATTGATGACCTTGCCCAAAGTTGTGGGGAAGCCTCTTTGAGACCTCTTTCTATGAACCTTGTCTGCCTTTAGCTTATTCCCGCCATTTTCCGCATAATCCGGTATTTACCAATCGATCCCCAGCATGGCCAATATTTGACCTTTACGACCTCGTTTGACCTTGAAGATATTGACCTAGGTCAATGAAAATTGGTCATCATGTAGTCCCATAGCCCCCACCCACCTACCAAATGGCGGTTTTCTAGCTCTTAGTTTCGAGATCTTGGGGGTCTCGGCCCCTCGTGGCGTTGTGCCAGCCCCCTGTGGTGTTAACTTATGTTTGCCGTCAAGAACTGCTTACATCCCCGCTTTTGTCAACATGTTTTTGTTTTTGCGCTTACAGATGGTGTGAATAGAATAAACAGCATACAATATTCATTCAATATCACATAGGATTCAGTTAGTGACTGACGGCACAAGTTGAGGCGCTGTTTATGAACCAGAACACAGCCAAGGAGATGCGTTAAGTCAGAGGATTGGTTGGTGGTGGGCACGGTCTTATTATCAAGCGGCGAGCCACCGAAACTGGCGATCGCTGAAACCGGAGACGCATTGTAAAAAAGGCGCCAAGTCTTACAAAAGGTGCTCAGGTAAGAGCTTGTCAGACCCGGACCCATAGGTCAGAGGGTTGGTCAGATAAGATAAGACAAGAGGTAAGTTAAGCTAAAATGAGACTCCTATACCGCGAACAGAATATAATTATCTAGCTTGTCCTGAAAATAAGACTGTTTGCCACACCGTGTGAAGTTGAAGCCTGTGAAGGCGGAAGGGTCAGGATCTCAAGGGCGGGAGATCAGGGCATGGAGTATTCATCCCAATTATTTCCAGCCAATGCCGCGGGGTAAGTGTTAATAATTCTCATTTCAGAGGGAGACAGTTCTCCCCACCACCTTTTAGCCTGTGGCGCCACCCGTAGTTGAAGGCCCTGTGTGAGTCTGGGGTTAAGCCAGTGGCGGATCCAGGACAGCATTTCGTGGGGGACTAGAGGGCTCCAGTCTCCAACCGCCATTACCTCGGAACAGCCTTCGGCTATGCATTAACTACAGGAACTCTGACATTTCAGAGGGCTGAGCCCCCCCTAGCCCGCCTTGTATCCGCCACTGGGTTAAGCGATGTCCGTGGGTGTTGTCCGCACGGTCGATGGGAAACTCACCGAGACAAGTGAGAAGCATGCCCAGGGGAGTGCTTCCCTGGAACTGAGCAACAGTCGCATCATTTCGTTCAGTGTTTTAGGGAGACGCTAGAAATGAGAAGAAGCCAACGGCTTGTGAAAGTGAAAATAAATTTAGCAGTGTGCAGCCTTTATGGCATAGAACGGAGATGATTGCGCTTTGACCTTATCTTTAGCCCAGTTGTGCGGGCTGACTATCTTTGAAGACAAGACATTTGTAAATTGCAGTAAGTAAAGTGCAATTTAATGGACAGACCAGTCTACAAGACTGATAATGGTCTATGAAATTCACCAACTCACAACTCATAGGCTGATACAGGATTATAGACCGGGGTGGGGGGAGGGGGCACATGGCCAGGGGTTGGGTGTCAACCAGACCAGGGGGCGTCACTTTCGGACGGGAAAATCCATCAGGTGGGCGCCAAATCCTATCGTGGGGCGTTGATTCTGGCATCTTTGGGAGGGGGACGAGTGAGAAGCGACATTTTGGGGTGCCATCGACCTTTCAGAATGGTGCCGTGACCATGTCAGGGGTGTCATTGGTCGACCGAGGGGCAAGGACCCTCTTGACCCCCTGGATATGCCTATGTCACAACTTGCTCCCTGTTTTGCTCTTTTGACGCAATAATTTATCAAATTCGAAGTTACTTTACCTTGAGTATGCTTTGGCGTACCAAACGGTATAACTGTTTTTTTCGGTTTGCATTTGCTCTTATCTAGCTATGGTGACTTAGGAACTTCTGTTACTTGTGTTGTATTTAAATTGACTAGTTTTGTTTGACAGGCAAATATCTGCCGACACTGGAGACTGGACATTATTTGCAATGATATATCGGAACTTCGAGCAAATTCATATCTGAAGCAGTAACTGATACCGTCAGAAGCTGTAAATGTTCATCCTATCGTGTACCTACCCATCACATGTCACAGACCCCATCGATCTGTTTTCCATGAATGCATTTAAAGCTTTGGAAAAAAACTATATTTTGGACTGGCTAAACAAATTCGTTTTGATGATCTGTCAGGTGGAAGAATCTGTACGTATTCAAGCACGATGAAAATGAAAAAAAAGAACAATATGTTACACTTATGTAGCACTTTAATGAAATTTTTTCTCAGAAGTAATATAACATCAACTTAAAAGGGAATGTGTATCCTATTTTGTATTTAGGGGTACTTTTAGCAGAAAATCATGGAAGTGTCCATGATTTCTCTGAAAAAATGTACAATAAGCTTAATATTTCGTTTTTTTTAAATGCTCCTCTAGGAAAAGAAACATATATTTGCCTGTGGATGATGTCATGATCTGGCAACCACTACCGTATTCAATACGCTTCAAGGGCTTCGATTGGCTGATACTCACCGTGACGTTAGCATATGTCGTCACACCAACAGCCATGACAACTGTGACCTGCTGCTAAGGGTACATGAGGGGTAGGTACATTTCAGATAGGTTTTAGCTTTTTTCTATGGAAATCTCGAGTTCCAAGACAAATGATATATCGAGTACCGGGTTTTTTGACTTGCTTTACAACTTGGCTATCTCAGTTAAAATCATGTTATGAAGGTGCCACATTCCTTTAAGGTTTTTTGGGATTTAGTTTCGGGAAATGTACAAAAAACATTTTTCGGATATTTTGAATCTATTTGACGATTCTTTATCAACGGATGGTGTGACTCTGTGTCATAACATCCGTTGATAAAGAATCTTCAAATAGATTCGAAATATCCGATAACTATCTTTTTATACATTACCAGAAACTAAATCCCGAAAACAATGTTGAATTCTCGGAGGGCTTATTGCTGATAGATATCACCATCCCGAAAAAAACCTTAAAGTTGATGGAATAGGTTACACTATTTTCTGTGGCTTTATTCCGGGACCCAATATCATGCCTGTAAGAGTTTACATTCCATTTGAACGTCTATCACCGCACAATGCACTCAACTAAACTCAGGGCGCCGGCCGGGTGGCCGAGTGGCTTCGTTGCCAGTCTTCGGATCGGATAGCATGGGTTAACGTGGGTTCAATCCCCACGACGGGAAACCGACTTCCGTGTCCTATCTGACCCGGTGGAGAGGATCCTTAAACGCCCACGCCAATAATCCCTGTAGTTAGGCAAGAGTGCCTGTTGGGAGTGGACGTAATAAAAAATATCACCAGAATTTTACCGGCACGCATAGTAGAATGCAGTGGCGGATCCAGGACTTAATTTCAGGGAGGGTCTAAAGGCTCGAGCCTCCCCCGCCACTACCTCGGACCAGCCTCCGGCCATGCCTTTACTACAGGCACTTATAAATTTAGAGGGACTGTTGAACCCCTGACCACCTTATATCCGCCACTTGCAGAATGCGAAAGGAATCCTGCAGTCTGACCGGCCCGCGCCCAGGCAACGGCACTCCGACTGTCAAGTTTCCCGAGCGCGAAATCTACTGAAACTTAGCAACGTCGCTGTCGATCTTGGTAACGTCGTTGTCGACGTGAGCCGTCAGTGATTCCTAGCTGAAGGAGGCTGGAGCTGAGCGTTGGCAGCCCAGTGCAGGGAAAATGGTCTGATGTGAGTGAGACCCATTAGTGGATCCGGGCCTCGAGCTCTGGGCCGAAATTCGGGCCAGCAGTCAGCACGGAGAGATGGGGGAGGGGGGATGGAACTCGACATCATCTCTGGGTGACAATAATATCTGACGGAAAGGGGAGGGGGTCCTGCACGCACAAATCCCAGCATTAAATTTGATGTTTGGCGTTCGGTTTGGTGCAGTTTCGGCTTTACTGGACTTATGGGGTCTGATTTTGTATGGTCTCTTACATGTTCTCCGGCTGTTCGTAGCTCATGTCCGACTATTGGAGAAAGTTGGGGAGAGGGGAATCATTTTCTTCAGTCTATGGGGAAGGAGCTACGCATTTTATCCTTGAAACCATTGGCAAATATATGGGAGGCTAGGAGGGCTCAAGCCTCCCCCAAGCATAAGAGTGCCTATGTAGCTAATACACAACCGGAGACTGTTCTGAGGCAATGACAGGGAAGCCTCGAGCCGCCTACCTCCCCGCAAATGAAGCTCTGGATCCGCCACTGCTTGGAGGGGTATGACCCGTGCCCTCCCTGGATCCGCCATTGGTAATACCTGCAGTTCAGCAGTGTTCTCATCTATTATTTTTTAATCAAACTCAGGCATCGACGTGGTTCACGCAACAGAAACAGCATACAGATAATAGTGAATGTCACTCAAACACGCCCATGTGCTAGGGTCGAAGAGCGCCTCTGTCAACAACGGTTTGGTTTTTACTAACGCCAATTCAATGGAACTCGCATGCCTCCTTGTATCTACATGGTAATGAGCGCAGTCAGTGAATACAGCGTGTGCCTGATACCTGAGTAAACCCGAGATGATTTGTTCATGAGCAGTCAACGGTATCCACTGCGCGCTGGAAGATGGTGCTTCGCATGCTGATGCATAAATCAATGGGAGATCAGGGTTGGTTCACTGGCTGCTTAATACTGGATCCAATTCAAAATGTGCACTTCGGCTTAAGCATGGACATTTGATCGTCAGATAGTTTCACTGGATGCAAAATAAGTATGTTGGAGTTACCTCCGTTGGTGTTTTTTGGCAACATTGTCTTCCTGTCACAACGTCATCATTTATGCATGATTTGTGACTGGTAAGCTTCCTCCAAGCATTATTTACATAAACCTAATGTTTCATGTCTGGAAAGGTGTGCTGCAGGTCGTGATGTTTTTATCCTGGTCAATTGTTTTTCTTGGGAGGGACGGGGCGCGGAATACCGTTTGCTGCTCACGAGGCCACGGCCGCTGGAAAACGCCAAACTGGTGGCCTCATACCCCTCCAGCCACCTGCGCGTGCGCAATTCGAAAATGAAGGGTCAAAGGCATCAGTTCTGGGCCGCACCTCCGGCGGCTTACGCTGCGTGGGTTTAATGCTCCGCTTATGTGCTGCCACAAGGTTAATTTATGTAGCCGCCGATGTCACTCTTTCATGCCTGCTCCCCGGAGCCGTGTGGTTATTGCCTTCACGGACCACGGAGCAGACACCATTTATACTCACCCTCCCCGCCCCTGCCCCTACAAATGTGGTGGTGTAGACCGGGCTTTAGCACCGACGTGTCATTTTTTCTGCAGATACAAAAAAGATAGAAAAGTGAAATCATGCAAAATGCATAGTATCTGTGACTGCTCATGTGCTGTTTCGGTCCAGGGTGGTGTTTTGTCGTTTTTTTCACCTACCATACGCCCCCGTGTTTTACATGTGATGTACTGTTCTGGTGTAGGGTGGCGAGTTTTTTTCACCTCCCATCCACCCCGCCTTTTACATGTGGTGTTTTGTTCTGGTGTTGGGTGGCGATTTGTCGTTTTTTTCACCTACTATCTTGCCCGCTGTTCATATGCAATGAACTGTTCTGGTGAAGGGTACCGATTTGTCGTTTTTTCACATACCATCCCCCGCCTTTGACGTGCGATGAACAATTGTGGTCGTTTTTTCACCTCCCATCCACCCCCGCCTCGAACTGTGGAATGCCTACCCCGTACCCTACCATGACAACCGAGGCACCACGCAATCTGGTCCATAGGCGCCCCCAGTACTTGTTTTAGGGAGCAGTACGCACAATTCATGCTACAAGTTCATCGCGTTTACAAGTACCTTCGGAAACACTGACTCTGTTGTGTTTCATTGATGAAAAAATAAAGTTAATTTCTATAAAAAAGTCACGAACACGTCCATGTTTCATGGTTAATGCTCGCAGGAACACATGTGGAACACTGCAATTCTGCACAGTCCAGCAGGTTCAGAATCGGTAGCACCTGCAGTCAAAGTTGAACAGTCACGCCGCCAACAACTCTCTCAACGCTCCCGTGGTTCTCTATCGGGGAGCGCGCGCGTGAAGCCTCAGCTTACCCCTAATCATATATGGGTCATAAATTGAGCAGATAATCGTTAGAATTAGCTTTGTAACGGTATTCGTGAGCGTTGTATTGAGTGAATTGGCGGTCGTGAGGGGGCCGTGACCAGTTCGTGACATGGAGAAGCCCCATTGCAACTTGACCCGTCATGCATCGTGCAAAGGAGGACGGCGATGGTGAGTGGTGGATGGTTTTGGAAGTAGTGGGCGCCATGGCCAAGACAATTCAAATCGAGTCATGTCCTTATCCCCAGTTCTCCCGCCAAGTCCAGGTCAATCGATTTACACACTACGGAGCTCTAAGTCAGATCCATATAAAAAGGCACGTCAAACTCTACGACAGTTCGCATCGAGATTCATATCCAGGTCCGGGACTACCCAAAGTCTGGATAATCTAATTCAATCCATATTTAACTTTCGTTATATATATATATATATATATATATATATATATATCAACATTTATATATTATAATATCATATATGCGTTCAGATAGCAGATTTGAAATCTAATCTACTTCATTCAAAGATGTCCCGAGGAGCTCCTCAGACACGAGACGTGTGCTGATGTTTCGACAGGTTGGACATTTGGCAGGTAAGTTCTGTCTGCAGCTCCTGAGGATTGGTTGGAATAATTCCGGTGGCATTATTTGACGTTTTAAAAAGAGAATAACGCCCTAGAGGACACACGTGTGAATCACATCGAGGACTAAATCGAACTTACTTATAACGGTGTTCATAGATAACCATTGATATTCATACATATACCATTCTTTGCTGGCGGCGTTTTGTTTTGCTTATCTTTATTGTCTAAGAAAACGTTGTACCTCAAGCTTAAGAGCGGGGTTGACATGATATAGTCTATTGTTTTTTGCTGGCATCGTTCCTAATTGTATTATTTCACTGAAACAGAGTGCTGATTCCGTTTCAGTCAGCCAAACCCTACATCACCACTCCCTTTCGGTAAAAGCTGAGAAACTGTGCAAAAAGGGCCAGTGTAGGAAGTAGTTGTCATGCCTTCATTCTCGGAACTCTGATTTTCGTCCCAAAACTCTGATTTTCGTACCAAAACTCTGATTTTCGTCCCAAGTGTACCCGTCGACTTTACCAGTGAGAATGTGCTTAGTATATATATATATATATATATATATATATATATATATATATATATATTATCTAATTTTAAAGATCGTACCAGAGGTCATCCCTTCAAGTTAGTTTTAATTTAAACAATAACTGTTTTATATACATTTTTAATATCACGTCTGAAAGATCAGTATGGGTCTTCATGTGCTGTCGAAGAGGTTTCGTGGGGTATATGGGGTAGAATGTTTATTTTATTGATGTAATTAGTGCCTGGGGCACCCTGAACCCAGTTATGTATGAGACCGGTGATTGCATTTACCATTTCTCTATTTCCCCAGCAGTCAGAAAGAGTCCTTTTGTTGTTTACCCATACCTTGACCTTAAGGGCATTTTTACACAAATAATGTTACCGTTCTAAACCTCCAGCTTCATCGTCAATTTATTCACACGGCCAAGCGTTTGATTAACGGTGTTTCTGTGCGGAGACATGATGGGGAGAGCATGCAGCAACAGAGACACGTGCAGCTGATGTAGTTATTTATGTTGATTTTTCTCTATGTCTCTTTTCAATTCCTGAACAATTTTGGATGTAGACATTGCTTACATTTCTAAGCCTGTACTCAATCCCCGCAATAAAACCGCTTATAGATAAAGCCAACAAGGGTTTATTGGGAACATTTTTTCTGGCCGGAAATAAACGCTGAGAAGCTTACGCGCCCACCAGTAATACCGCAAAGGGTTTTAGTGTTTGGCTTTGGTCGCTTAAGTCTTTCCTTTTATAGGATACTTCTCCGGATCAAAACCCACAGAAACCCTGTTGACGTGAATATATCGACACATTGGGTATGGATAAATAACAAAACTGGTGCTGGTGACAAATGTAGATCTCGTCGGTAACAAAAAGGCAAGATTGTGTTGACAATACCGTGAAAAATTGACGCTCAGTCTACCAATATGCTATTTAAGATTTAGGAGGACCCAAAGGGTGTGGTAAATAATCCCTTTTGGCGCCAAGAATCAATTCTCTTGGTTACATAAGTTTGGTTGAAATTGAGCTGGTAACACTTAGACACTGTTTCCGACCCCTACTCCCAGCTTCTCGCTCTCCCGGTCCGTTCTTATCCAAGAAGCTACATCAAGAAGCTGCAAGCTGCCTTCGACGTGGTGATGAACCAGTGGCGGATCCAGGAATTATTGGGGGGGCTATAGATGGCTCGAGCCTCACCCAGCAGATACCTCGGGCAGCCTTTCGCCTATATATTAACTATATGGTCTCTGACATTGGGGGCGGGCTTGAGCCCCCTAGCCCCTCCCTTGGCTCCGCCACTGTGGTGAACCCCCGCTTTCACATATCAGACGAATTGACTTGTGTTTGCACGGCTCTTGTGAAGACTCTTAGCCCAACGTTTCGTCTGAATGGCCCCCCGCCCAGATGTGGCGGCGATGCTAAGTGCCTGCGATTTGGAAGCCGACGCGGTTATACTAGAGCTAATGCACTAGTAGAATGGACAATAGCAGCAAGCTTGAACTGCGTCTAGTCTGGTAGATCTCTCTTCTTTGGAATTCCATTCACAAGTGATTACGCTTGGAGATGGACTAAAATGCATTGATATGATGTACATGCACACCTAAAGGTGTGATCACACATGGAGGCCAGAATGTAAACGCAAAGTTGAAGAGAGAATTTCCCGGGGGTCCAAGGAGACGCAAAAAGTTATGCGCCAATGCTTGCACTTAATATCAAGGCGATGAAATATGTTTAAGTGAAAGAAAAGTACAGTTCAACAATTCATAGCAAAATTAATCAAAGAAAATAGCTGTAGTTAATTCCCATTCTATACTATTTCTACATGCAACTAGGAATTGGCTTAATACATTCGTAACTTTCTCAGTTGAATGGGCTCGCTGAATTAAAAGGAAAAGTGACTAGGTCGCGTAGAAGCCTGTCAGAAGCGAATCTAAACCAAACGTCTTAGGGTGGCCCAGATAACGCTGAAGAGTAAGTAAGGGCACAGGGGTGAGGTTTGTGCCTGTGCACTTCTCACAAGAGTGAGAAGGGCACAGACATGCGCTGTTGAGCCTAGAGTCGACTTCTGATCGAAGAGCCATGTTTTCACTGTCTCTGCTCCTTTCAGAGTTGTCATAATCAGTGGTGGATCTAGGAAGAGGGCATGGATCAGACGCTGGCCGCCCCTGCAAAGTCAAACAGGCGATTTTAGGGCGGACAGTTTCAGCGGCGGATCTAGCTGGTCGGTTTGGGGGGGGCGAACCAAAGAAAAAGTCACACAATGAAAAATTGTGCTACGTTATGACTTGACGGTTGACTTTGGGGTATTTCAGGCGAAAAAAAACGTCACAGGGTGATCCGATCCTGTCTATGATCCAGCTCTTGTCACCAAGAGACTTCTGAATTTAAAAAAAATACCTCCAGATAATGCAACCTGTGGCTGACAGACGTATTCGTTTAGTCACACAAAACACACAATGTAGGAATGTGAGGGTTTGGAAGCACAGCGTGGGGATATTAGGTAATTTTTCGAAAACTTAGCGTAAGGATCTGAGCTAAAATTTCTAAATACACATTATACAAATATGAGAGACCATTCTTCAAAAATGGGGATATAAGCGACCATTGGTATACAACACAGTGAGGTGATATAAAAGACCGCCTTTAAAAGATGGTATAGGGATATCAAAGACCAGTGGTCAAAATTTGAATGTATGGATGTGACCGATTATTGTGAAACCAAAACAATGTATGGTGATATGTGAGACCACTGGTCAAAACAGTTTAGGGACTTGAGAGACCATGGCTCGAAAACATAGTGATTGCATATGAACGACCGTTAGTCTCGACGCCGTCCTCTAGATTAGTTTCATCGATTTAGTTGGGGAGTTTCTGCGGATGGCACAGTCTGATAACCATTACCTTTAAAGGCCAGTTCGGGGCGGTGTCTCACAGGTGGCTCGTGGTGGCAGGAAGGCTGCGATACGTGCCAATGTTTGACAGCCGTCTCGCTTTGTCTCTGATTTTTAGTGGTCGTCCGCCCGACCTCTCAAGCAAGGGATTTAGTAAATCACCTTTTTAAATATCGCTTTTAACTAGTACCCACGTTTACAAGTGGCCTGCACGCAAAGGCGCTGCTTTGTTTTTATTAGCGCTGGTCGTCCTGCTTCTGATGCCTGCATGATTCGGCGGGTATTGTTGCAAGTCACTGCAGAGACACCCGAGCCTGCGCTATTGCCCTCATTAGGAGTGCCGGCCATCTGTGAGGACTTCCATCAGTAGCGACGCTGCTTACGGCATGATCCAGCGGTATATCATACAGCAGGGAAACAGGCATGCCCCGAAAACACAGCTGAATTCTCGCCGGACCAGACAGGAGAATTAACTCAAAAGGCCTTAATTGCCGAAGCATGACTGACGTTGCAGGGCGGGAAAGGTTGCATTGTTATGCAAACAACCTAGTCGTAATTTTAGTGGCAGTCCGTGCCGCATGCATCATTCATGCGGCTGGCTTATGTCTATACAGTCGACAGAGTCGGTGATTGATTTCTGATTTATACTCCATTAGGATTTGTCAAGAGTTGTGGAAAATTTGACGTAGCTGAGATTCTATCGGAGTTAGTGATTTGAATAGCCCTTAAAATGAGCTGACGAGCAGAACTCACAAACGTCTATATCTCACAGCGACCCGGTTTCCTAGTGCAATGATGCAATCCGAATCTGGCTGCCGATCAGGATACGCCATGGAGTCATCGAGTCCATCACGTGCCATATCCCTATCACTATGGCACAGTTTGAGCCATAGTGCCGAGAAGATAGCACTTGATGGACTTGTTCACTCCACGGGGTATCCGGGTGGTATTTTGGCCATTGAAACTCAGTCTATGTTCCTTTGCCGTATTGATTCTTTCCAATCGGATCTGCCAGTGAAGTTTCACCCTGAGGCGTCCTCGCTCTCGAAATTTTGGGCTCCGCCCCATTGGCTGAAAGTGTCTATCAAAAGGATTCGGCTTGCGTAAATCGTTACAAAAGTCACGTCTAAGAACATGAATACTATTTTAACATGTTTATGAGCCTGCAGTACTGTTTGATTCTATCTCGCCGACAGGAAATAGGGAAAAGCGGACACAGGTTTCCAGTGCTAAGCCTACCTCTCCCGCACTCGAAAATCCGTCCTGGTCACGCCCCTGGGCACTGCCCTTCCTGTCTGAGTTCCTAATTAGGGACTCCGGACTGCCTCTGTGCAGTAGTGCCGTTTGGCGCCCCTTCGGTCGCTATACACACATAAAAAACAACCAAAATGTCGATGGATCACACAGCGTTAGCAAAGCATACCCTCCAGCGCCTCGAAGTGTACCGGAGCACGATGCTGCTGGGTAGCTTTCCAATGGCCAGTCACCTTTATGGTACTTTGACTATGCTTCCTATACCGCAAATAGTTTTAAAAGTGCAGAGAAAAGGTCGTGCTAAGGCCCAGAAATGGCTAATTTTTGCGTAGCAAAGTCATCAAAATGCATCATTTCTTCCAGAGTTGAACCGAGGGGGATTTGAAACCGCATGCACGCACATTTTTGGCTTTGTGGTGGGTTGTACATTGTTTCATAAAGGAGGCTTTATGAAATAATGCTGGTCTATTTGCCTAACTTTTCAAATCCAGAACAGAGGATTGAGTATTGCTTCTGGATGTATATGGGACGCGGTTTCTCGTTCAGCCGAATAACCGAGTTTCGAGAGGCGCAAAACCGGTCCACTAGGTTTGATTTTGTTTGTATTTTTAAACCTTGGATTCTAAAGGACTCTGCCCGAATGTACGAGAAAATAATGGGATTCAATTTTCCATTTCTGATCTGAGTTTGCAGCCCAGAATAATATTTTTTCAGGTTTACTGTCTTTTTTATCGGCATGTTTTACTGCGATAAACTTGCGTCTGGGTCTGTTCCCAGCCTCTAAATTCAGAAATAAACTGATATGTTCCCGGTGTAAAATCTCGACGGTTGCGACTTCGTATTTCTCCAACGAGTAGAACCTGAAAACTTTAGCTTTATGTAACACAGGAGCCAAGACAACAACTAACTTGAGCGAGTGGTGCGGGCTATAGACCCGCCGATCCTACAGAACCGAAAACTCTGCACTTTTGGTCGCCTCAGCTCACACAATAGGTTCTCGATAAACGCTTCGTCAGGTGACGGCGCACTTATTGTTGTGCCAGGGAACTGCGAAAAGTTGCAAAAAAACACACAGGACTGCAAACTTGGCTTATAAACCTGGAACTCATTGAAATTTATGGAATACGTGCATTTTGTCGGGAAACATTAGAGGTCTCAAAAATGCAGTGGCAAATATGAGAGGGAGCATACGAAGCCTGCAATGTGTCTTGTTTTATGGCCAACCTAATCGACTTCAGGTTTATAACTCCCTCTGATTGGTCCAGAACATTCCTCTTGAATCTGAAGTTCCCAAAGCTATTAACATACACACGTCTAAGTAGGGGTACCCACTTCCCAGTGGCGGATCCAGGACTTCATGGGGAGGGGGCTGTGGGCTCGAGCCTTCCCCACCTGTGCCTTGGATCTGTCTCCGCCTATGCATTAACTAGGGGCACTCTGACATTTCAGCGGGGTGGGGGCTCCAGGCCTAGCCCCTAGTATCCGCCACTGCCACTGCCCAAGAGTTCTGCAGGTAATTAAAAACGGTGACCCGCAACGCTGTGGTACTTGGATTCGTTTTCCTGGCATTTTCATCCCCATCTTGCGGTTCAGGTATCTCAGGTCACGTCAGCAGGTCAGATAAGAGCGATGTCACCTCACAAAAAGAGTTTAAGTCGCAGCAGTAAGAGTATACTTATGCTATTGGTAATGGGTGGGAATCCCGGGGGTTGGGGGTCAGGACCTCCTGGATTTTGGGTCTCACACAGGCTTTGTATAGGGCTTGTATTGCTGCGCCAGCGTTAACCCACCCAGGACCCACCGGTTCGAGAAGAGATCCCCAGCCATGCTATTGATGGGTGGCGTGGCCGGGTACGTCTGACGGTATCGTTGTCGTGTGTAGTGCTCCCGAGCGGCGTCGGATTGACGTGCCTCGGCGCTTTTACGCCAACTCACTTGTTTTGTGCAATGCTGGAAATAAATATATGAATGTATTATATAAAAGTGCCTCGGAGGATGTCAAATTTTGGTAGCTGGATCTTTTTATGTCGATGACGAGGGATTAGATAAGGGTTAGGTTAAGTGACCTGTCCATGGAAAATACACAGAGAAGATGCTGAAGGTCAATACTTTTGCAAATAATAGAATCAAAATTTGTTATTTTGACTTCATTGTTTCCATCTTGCCACTGAAATTCGATTAATACGCTTGCTTACCTTGGTCAGGCTTAAGGCCAAGTTAGCGCAGGCCTTCAGGCCAAGTTAGCGTTAGGATTGGATCCAGGAAGGCTTTAGGACGCATCATTCGACTTAGCTGGACAGAACGGATTCAGTGATACATTTATACTTTACATAAATCTGCCCCGTCATCCCTTAACTTTCAATTATATTGATATGACAGCAGTCCAAAACAGTTTCTCATAATGTTTCAATTGAGTCGCCCAAACGCTGTGTCCCGTTTTTCGCTACCCCGTGTAGTTACTCGACCCCGTCAGTGAGTGGTTTAAAAGCCAACGCCGGCCCATGCGCGATGGCCGCGCACGTCTGTCCATGAACACAAACCCACACATGTTTGCAAGCTATTGACACAGGCCATGCCCATGCCCCATTTTCCTTGTGCCAATAGCAATCGGCAAACATGGCGTTCGAACTAGAGCTGAGGTTACCTATGACAAGGCGCCGACTGGGCAGGTGCGGGGCTGGTGCGGGCACCTGTGCGACTGTTTTACGACCACATGGTGACGCTTGACCCAGTTTTCGGTCCGCTGTGCTGTATCCGCGCGTGCTTGCCCACGTTTCACATCTGGGCTGTTTCAGGGATTGTTGGTTGTTGGCAGTTTTGCGGAGTCACCTGGGCCGGATACTGTTCCTAGTGTGTCAGAGTAAGGCAGAGCATAATTATTCGCTCAAGCACTGCTGCCATCCAGCAAAAGCATCGCCAATGACAAAGAAGTGCGGGGAGGGACGAGGCTCGTGTTTGAAGGCTGAACCCTTCTCTGACTGAAAATACCTTCTAAAAAAACAAAAAATCTTATTGGATTATAGTTACATGTAATGTCCCACTCGTCTCCTGTCAAAATTTAATGTAGCCGAATTAAAGCCCACTGGGGCGGGGTTTTAGGGGTCCACCCATCAATTATGTGAGGCATATTTTTGTGATTTGAACTCTATGTAGTCCTTTTTAACGTCCATGTCTAATGTTTGATAACGCTGTGGCTGACTCGACGACCACCCCTCAGCTTACGTTATTTGTGGGCGGCTCATTAGAATGCAGGGCAACTTGGGAGCTTGGTCTCTGTCTGCATAAAGTTTTTTCTTTTAAAATTTTTACGGCGGAGGAAGGAAATAAAAGTGTATTATAAAAGTTCAGAAAGGAACATTTCAGCAATCCAAGGAGCACAACTGTCTTTTATGGGGCTCTGCAATAAGCTGTTTGTTCCTGTTCCGAAACTAGTCCCACCATAGGATTAGGATGCATACACAAACACTCATTTCAGATCGGTGAAATGGTTCAATGCACTTCAGCATATTTCACAACTTTCATCGACTATGTCACATTAATCGATTTTCTTTGGTGCCTGTAACGTCCTCCCTGAAAGGTCATGTTAGCCGTTGCGAAACAGGAAACAGGCATTCAGGGTTTCCGAACTCGAAGGGCATGATCCCCAGAGGAAAATCCGAGGGACGGACCAAAAATGTTCCTAAGTTACATAAAAATGTCATACCTACGAATATGGCAGGTGGCAGGTGGCATTTTGGTGAAATGTGTTTAATTGAAAACATAATTAGTATGTTTACATGCTTTAGGCACCTGCTCCCCAAACATGTGTAACATCGTCATTTTTCGGTATTCCCTTCGCCGAACTCGATGAGTTTTTCAATGTTTATTCCTTCCGCCAGTTCTGCAGCTTTTTTACCACCAGTCCAACAGTTGGATAGTTTTGAACAGCTTTTCCTCTCGGTGAACAGTAGGAATAAGCTGGCCAAGATCGAGGATGCGAATGCATATTCGGGGAATCGGTGGCTCAGTGGTAGAGCACCTGCCTTCTGGGCCTCAGGTCCCGAGTTCATGTCCCGGCTCAGGTGCAAAATAAGGTGATCTGGTCCACAAAATCCCCTCCCAACAGGGTGACAGTTGGTGACGTCATATAACCTTGGCAGATGGTGCGAATCTGAACCCCTAACACTATCATTACCGAATTCATATTCCTGATCGGAAATTACCCGAAGTTTGTGGGTACTCGGACCTAGCCAATTATCCGTTCACGGATTCCATTTGGACGTCCCAGCTAGGACGATAACAGCGGACGCGGCTGCTTCTGGACGCTCCACCCCCATTCGTGCGTGTCAATAACTGCTGCCTGCCGTCTCACAACAGGGTAGTAAATGACGTCTTCAGCATTATCTGCCGGGAGACGCCAGGCTTTCGTGGGACGCCGCACTCACTACCTAGCGAGATGTGTGTAAAGCAGTAGTGCTTAAATTACTCGTCAGGTAGCAGCACAAGCGGCTGCGAGCAATGGCTGAGGCTGCTTGGAGGAGAAGCTCATCTCTCTGCATCGATCAAGGCTAGCGATAACATCATAGGGATGGAAATGTCGCATAGAACAGACAGCGCTTTTGTTCGTTTCAAATGGGCAGATATCATTTGTTCGAATTAATGAGGTCAGCAATGCGCAAAAAGGTTCTCTTATGTCGATGGCTGCAGTGCATTATGATAGATAGGCCAGCGTGATGCTTATTACATTTTAAGCACAGATAACAAGATGTGTGGATTTATCTCTCCTTAGGAGTGCCCGGGAACCCGCAATGAAACGTTGAAGGAATTTTAAAATATTCGTTAAATGATCTTACTATTCATTACACTGATCAACATAATTTAACTTATGTCGTGGATCCAATATAAAATAGTCCATTTCTAGGGTAATTTGTGGCGCTGAACACGAATCTGGCAGAAGAAATGCCGTATCAGATCATGATTTTGAGATCCAGTATGTCTGTGTGTCGTCTTTGTGCAAGCCTTCTTGGCATCAGTGACATTGGCAGTGCAAAACCCAAGAGGTCTAGGAAAATGAACGTTTAGGTGTTTGTGGAGGCTAGGGTATTCTACCTTAAAGCCGATTTTCATAGACCTAGGTCAATATATTCAAGGTAAAACGAGGCCATGTAGGTTAAATTCTGTATGTGCAGGGTAGCCATTGGGAAATGCCGTGATTATGCGATGAGAAGCCGGATATGGAGAGAAAGTGGCCTAAAGTAACAGAGGAAAGGTCTGAGGCAATTTTCTCTGAAACTTTTAGGCCACAGTCGTTCAAGGCAGGGGCGTAGCCAGGATTTCGCTCAGGGAGGGGCGGCACCCCGAAAAGGGCCCCTGCGACAGCACCAAAAGGGCCCTGATGAGTAAGAAGTGCCCTCCTTGTTCCAGAACAGAGTGCTGAAGAGGGTTTAAGAGGGCCCTGTCTGGTATAAAATGCCAAATTTGGCCACAGAGCATAGTGCGGGCGAGCCACGCTTCGCGTGGCTCGTGTCCTCAGGGGGCCCTTCGGGCCCTCAGGGAGGGGCGGCTGTCCCTGCCGCCCCCCTTGGCTACGCCCCTGGTTCAAGGCCATTGACCTTTGGCGTCAAAATATTACATTTGCCTATAACGTGTACTGCAACTAGCACTATGGCAACCGTCGGGCGGAAAATAAGGTTTGACTTTGACCCATGACCTTTGTCTTGAACCTGCGACTTTGAGCTCAAGATTGATTGACCTAGCGTATGACGTCATATCATGATTACGTAATATTAGGTGGCATCATCCGACCAAAGGTACTGGGGTCAATGACCTTGAAATGGTGGTATGACCTTGACCTGTGACTTTTTACTTAGACTCGACCTTCAAGGGAGGTGAGACATAAAATCCTCATATAATGTTGCGACGTCACCTCTCGGTCTACAATACCGGCGAGCTTGTGCGACCGAGCGCAAACCTTGTTCAATGTACAATGTTCATGGACTTGAATGCGAGGTAGTCTTCCGTTGCAATAAATTCACATGTATATTGATAAACTGCATTGTCTGGGTGCAGATAATCCGGATTCTCGACATCCTTGATCTCTATTTTTTCACAAAAGGCTAGGCTGATGACAGTGTGTGGAAAGTGTAGGGGCTGTACAACAGGTATGCTCTGGAGAAGAAACCAGGTCCGATGGCAAAAAACGGTCACTAAATTTGAAATCAGTGGTATCGAAATAGGCAGAAACAGGTATCACGTGCCGGATCCACTTTGGCTGTTGACCAGTGTTATCAGGGCCTGTTTCTTTTATTTGTTTTTTTTCAGTTCAGCAGGCACCCACAATCATGTCCAAAAGCCACACCCCTGCCATACCACAACGTCCTGCTTAGGCAGATCCAGGGGGCAAACGGGGCAGGTGCCCCTTCCCCTCCGATCGACCCTCGGTGCCCCCTGAAAGTTTGATGACGCCCTCCCCCGGAAATGTCGCTTCCCATCCCCCCGCTCCCCGGGATGCGAAAATCGACTCTCACCGATAATATTTGGCGCCCACCTAATAGACAAAGTCAGACAAAAATGTGCCCCAATGGTCCAGATGCCCCCCTTTCCCAATCCTGGATCCACCTATGTTGTCCCGCTCCAGTCCACGTTTTCCCAGAGAATGTGTCCAGGAAACGCTCTCGTCCCGTCCAATATCGTTCCATTGGTGGACTCAGGGGGGGCATTCCGGTCATGCCCCCCCAAAGGCCTGGGGGGGAGGGCAAACTATCGTTTGGCCCCTCAAAGGCCGGATAAAGTTTTGAAAAAAGGTGTCTACACTAAGTCTGTCAGCAAAAATATTCGCTCCCACCCCCCCCCAGGAGAGCGAGCATCTCTACACTAAGTCTGTCAGCAAAAAATATTCGCTCCCACCCCCCCCCCAGGAGAGCGAGCATGTACTTGGAGAGGTAGTTTATACTAGGTCTGTCGAGCACCCACCAAATTGCACGTCCCACCCCCCTCGCCGCCCTCCAGGAGGCATCTATTAGCATAAATCATTTTCTCTCATTTTGAATGTACTCTAAAAAGTGATGCTAGAAAAATCCTATATTTTGGCTCATATTCACGAAAACGGAACTGCCAGCACTCTAAAAAGGTTTAGCCAGAGAAAAAAGGAACGTAAGCATACATATCAAAAGCGCAAGTTTCATTAATATTACAAGATTAACGTCTTTGGCCCAAGCTATTCTCCGCCTTCCATATGAATGACTGGATGCGGTGGACACAGAGCAAAATACCTCACTGTCCACCACAGAATAAGAGACTTGGAGATTGCTTGCTTGGACCAATTCGGGATTAGTTGCTTGGACCAACGCTTTCCTAAGCTTGAGAGGTGTGGTTTTTAGAATTTATTGCAAGAGGTAATGTGCGTGTGGACTGTGATGTACTGCAGTGACGATGTAATGTTTGCAGTGCTATTGGCGTAATATTTATCATGTGATATTGCGTGATTTTTTACGAACATTTTCGAAGAAGGCAAACAGACAGTATTTTCAACTTATTTTTAAGACTCTTTTGAAGTAGTAAAGATGTAAACAATATCTATCAAAATACGCATGATCATAACTCTCCCAAAATTTGCTTTCAATTGATATGCGAATCGTACCACATTAAAATTTGTATAGCCTAATTACCGTCAATTAGAAAATATCATTATTTCTGAAGCACCCTGTATGATTTGACGGAAATGTACCGAGTGATGTTAAGTTGTGTTCGGCGACATCTTCATCGGTAAAAAAGACACATAACTCCCTGCTCACCACCCGCTCAAAACCATGACGCCTTTACATTGTGTATTATGTTTATATTCACCTCTAACCACTGGCGCGCCGGCTGCTCTCCGTTTGGCTGGGATCCGGACCCGGCCCCCCGACCCTCAGGCCGTGGAAGCCCTGGGGAGAGGAACAGCCAGCTTCGCTCAAGGGTCCAACCGGACCCAGTGCCGTGTTCATCAAAACTTCACTTGGAACTAAAGCAGGATCGTGTCATGTCTTAGGGATCAAAGGAGGATAGTCAAACTTTCGAACATTTCATTGATAGGTTTTGAAGTGCTGCGGTGAGGAGCATGATGATAAGTTGATAAGGTGATGATAAGTTGATCAAGTGGCATGTCCCCTCGAATCTGGAACTGTAAAAAACACTGAAGATTATATAATTGTGTGCTACTCGGGCACAGCCCTTCTTCAGAATCATGGAGTAAATATCACAAATTCTCGGTCATAGTGTAGCCAGACCTCGAATTGAGCTTCACACAAATGCATTTTAGAATGAAAAAATGGATGTCGTGACAACAACGATCCTGGTACCTCTAACCTAAGAGTAATGCCGACAATACAACAAGACTAGACCAGTATTTGTGTGACAGACTTTTCTATTATTTCAGCCAAACACTAGCTTTTTCAATAACAATGAAAAAAATTATCATTGAAAAATTTTCATTGTTATTGAACAGCTAGTGTTTGGCTGAAATAACAGAAAAGTCTGTCACACATATGCTGGTCTAGTCTTGTTGTATTGTCGGCATTACTCTTAGGTTAGAAGTACCAGGATCGTTGTTATCACGACATCCAATTTTTCATTCTAAAATGCATTTGTGTGAAGCTCAATTCGAGGTCTGGCTACACTATGACTGAGAATTATTGATATTTACTCCATGATTCTGATGAAGGGCTGTGTCCGAATATATAATCTTCAATGTTTTTACATTTCCGGACTCGAGGGGACAGGCCACCTGCTCAACTTATCATCACCTTATCAACTTTTTTGAACATTTCTTCTAAGGCGCTGTTGTCCCCTTTTTAGTAGTCGCCGCGGCTTACGCGGGGGGTTTTCTTTGAAAAAGACAGGAAAGGAAAGAGTTAACACCAGTGATGGTTACAATGGCTCTGGGGGGGGGGGGGGGGGCTCAAGCTCCCCTCCCCAGAAATGTTAGAGTGACTATAGTAAATACATATGGGTGCCAGTATAATGTAGTAAGCCAGTGGTCCATTCACCCCAAAAAATGTCGCACTCAGAGGGTATTTGGAACAAAAATAAACTAATACTTCACTTATGATGCGTATTTCTGTGTCAAAAGGCCATGCAGAAAAAAATATCAGCAACTGGGAAAACCTCCCTTTTACTGAAACAGTAAACGGTGCTATTGTTAAAACAGTAAAGACAGGCTACTCTTTTTGCTTTACTAAAACAAAAAGCCAAAAACGAAAAAACAGTAGCCTGTCTGCTCCCATCGCTAGTTTCTGCCTCAACCCATAGCAAAAGGTGCTGGCGGCGTGCGCGCCTGTATCGCATCACCAGCGGCCTGGGAGTACAGCCCCGATTGAGCCATCGACTGCGGCGAAGCGCAGGTGACGAAATCTACCGTGGGAACTCACCTGGCACCCCCGGCCGCCCACGCAAGTGGTGCCACTCGGCCTGGGTGAGGGAGAGGATCTCAGGGTGAAGGATATTCAGATCTAATCCAACCCCTGCACGAAGTTTTTACCTGAAGCTGCCTGAAGTTCTCCTTCACAGTCCGAGCGATCCGTCTGCTCGCAACGATAGAAAATTACACAACACATAGGTTATTTACAAATCCGACTACTATACAAATCCGACTGTCTCCTTTTTAGAAAATACCTTTTCGCTCTTTGTTTGCAGTTTATTTATTTTAGAACCTTGTAAGGTGTTGTGTCTCAGATCTCAGTATCAATTCTCAGAACAAAAAATTACACGCAATGTGACTACAGAGACCGGCCGGCTGTTGGATCAGAAGCCGTGTTCCTTCGTCGCCGGCTCCTGATGGTGCATACAGCTACACACGCAGCTACACATGCAGAAGCCGTTTTCCTTCGTCACCGGCTTCTGATGATGCATACTGTTACGGCCCGTATGGAAAACCGGCCCGTTTGAACGGGCCGGCCCTTGTAAACGGGCCAAATAGCTGGCCCGTATGCAAACAGACCAGCAAATTGGCCCGTTTGGCAAATGGGCCGGTCGTTTGCATAACGTCCGGCCGTTTGCAAACCGGCCGGACTTTTTGCAAACGGGCCAAAGCTGATAAAGATGTGGGTAGCAGGTAATGACAAGTCAACTTAGTTGATGGTATGTCGGTTAGGAAAATTGTCAATCGCGAGGTGTAAGGAGTGACATGTCAACCATGTCAATAATAATTTGAATAAGAGAAACACGCCATCAATGATCTGAAAGTTTTTGGGTAACAGTTTTTGTCATGAAACTGCCCTATATCTATCAATAGCTGTCATGATACTGTTAAATATTTACTGATAGATATATATCCTTCTGAAACCACCTAAGCATAAGCATAAGCCTGGGCATAAGTGATCATTAGCGATCCCTGTTTTAGTGAAATATTAATTTTCATACTAGGTAAGTATGTACTTTGATTAAGTTACTAGTCATTCTAGATACTTGTTAAATATGTTTGCAGTCAAATTCAAGATAATTTATAAAAACATAGGCGTTTTTGTCTTTGTTCACAGCTTTGGCATACAGTTTCTCATACTGCAGCCCACATCAGGGCAACGAGATCAGCAGAACAGTGGATTTAAGCAACAGTGCATTTAATACAAATTTTGAACCAGCTCCCCGCAGATTGCAACACCATTTCTGATAAAACTTACTTGCAGAATGTTGGGGGTTGGCTCCAAAGATACAGAAAATGTCAACTAGGTTGTACGCCACCTGTTCTTCTGACTTTGTTCGGAGTGGCCGCAACACTACGAATTTGGTGAGGTGATTCTGACAATTTAGTATATAGGAATATCCATCCTTCCTCTCACTGTGCCAGTCGCTGAGGTCGACTTGAGCATGTCTGGCCATGTCATCAGTAATGGTTGAGAGAGACACTATTGTATTCTGTAGCCGTGTCTTCTTCGTCTCGCAGTTTTTGCAGGTTTGTAGGTACAGCCCGACAGTTGCACGGCTAATGTTGGCGTATTTGTACTTTACTGCGTTAAAGGGAAAGTGGCACCACTTTCCTTTAACGCGGTAAAGTACAAATAACGTAATTTTAACTGAGATAGCCAAGTTGTAAAGCATGCTGGAAAACCCGGCACTCAATATATCGTTTGTCTTGAAACTCAAAGCTTCCGTAGAGAAAAGCTAACAACCTACCTGAAATAAACCCAACATGTACCCCATGTAGCAGACCACAACTGTCAGCTGTTGGTGTGACGACATATGCTGACGTCATGGTGAGTATCAGCCAATCGAAGCCCTTGAAGCCTATTGAATATGGTAGTAGTTGTCAGATCATGACATCATCCACAGGCAGGGATTACTTTCTATAGAGGAGCATTTTAAAAATAAAAATATCGAGCTTATTGTAAATGTTTTCAGGGAAATCATGGACGCTTTCATGAACTTTGGCTAGAAGTACCCCTAATTGCACTAAATTCCAAGATTCGACCAGGGTGCCACATTCCCTTTAAACGTCTTGCTACTGCCAGGATGCCCCAGTGAAAGGTGCAGCTCATGAATAACATCAAATACTTCCTCATTGTGGATGATTTCTCGTCATGTGTTTTTGTTGATCAACTTTTGCACTCCTGCAATTGTAATTAAATCATACTTTTTGAAGCGCGGGTAGTGTCTCGCTAAGTACAGCTTTCCATGAGCCTTAATGTCCGCTAAGTCTTTGACGATCTCATCATAAGTGACCTTCGGCACCGACTGCGTGTTCGTTGCTTTTCATCTTTCGCAGCAACAAAAAAAGCAAAGAACTCCTCTTGCGACATAGTTCCTGATTATAATCATTATTGGTAACTTAATGAAGCAGGGAGTGGGCAAAGACGAGGTTTAGGACAACACGCACATTGGAAATGATATGACCGCATTCACTTTTTCAGGGCATATTTTCCATAGTATTCAACAATCGAAAACCAATCTGATCAGAGGCTAGATAATGCCGGTGTTCACAGAGGTGGTCTTTGCCTGTGACTAAGCGATTCTTAGCATCTTTAAAACTGTTTTTTGGCAAAACCAAGGAGCACTAAGTTATTTCCGGATACATATTTACTTTGATAACTGAATACGTAGGTACCAGTCATCCTTAAATGCTAAAGCTCTACAAGCAGCAATCTATTCAAGCATTGCAAGCATTTCTGCACGAATGTAAATGGAATGCAGTGCAGTCACAATGCTTGCCATGTTCAGATATTAATATTAACTTAATTTAATCGCCCAGTTTACAAATTCATGGGAAATAAAAAGATTCATGAAAATGGAAAAATTAGATGCATTAAACTAAAAATACGGACTTTCTCTAATAGACCAGACCCAATCAGTTTCCATACAACTTAGTTTTCATGGTCCAAATGCGATCTGATCAAACCGCAGATCCAGATACATCTTGGAGTCGTCGAGTTCACGAAGCGCTATTTTCCCAACTTTAGCACAGACTCTGCCATAGTGATGGGAAAACGCGCGTACTCCATCTGCATGCGATCCGGATCACATTTTGGCCATAAGAGACTAGGCCAGTGACTATCATCCGAATCCAAAATCCAATAAATATGTATTGAATACAACTAATTCGATAATGACCTGGATTCAAATGCTCATCCAGTTTCGAAGCTAAGCTGTTCCGGCACTCAGCAAAAGGTGGAGGTAATGTTACCTGGGATAATTTGCCTAGAAAGGCCCCGAAGCAGCCAATTTGGATTCAGTAAAGCAGAGGAAGATAGACTGCGCATAAAATGGAAAATTAATTTGGAACTTTGTTTCAGCTACTTAATTTCCTTTACCTAGAAAAGATGGCAGCCTTAGCTAAACCTTCTATGATGAGAGGCGCTGGCATTGCCTCTAATCTAATTATCCTAGCCAGGTATGATTGTAAATGCAGATGGGGTGGCACAGGATATTTATCAAATTCTTAAATCTATGACTCAAAAATGAATATTTTAATATGGACCTCTCCCAAACCAGAAATAGAGCATAACCTGAAATCGAAGATAGTAAATTTCTAATGCTATATTTAGGGTTCAATCCAGGATGACGCAATATTCTTAAACGTAGGTACACAACCATGCATAACATTTACCAGAGATTCAGCAAGTCTCAGGCGACGAGGCGGTCCAATCACCCTGCACTTCACAGATAAAAGAAGGCGTACAACGCTTGGTCTTCCGGCGGCAGGTCGGGTCACTATTATGCTCAGGAGGTGGAGTGGGCGGGATTTATCCAATGCGCTTCGGTCCAGAAGTGGAAAAATTAGGCATGATGCGATTTGGAGCCAATTTTCATGAAATTTGATCAGTAGACCCATTCCAAGAACGCTGCTGCGTGCGAATTCATTTTACTCAAATCCGTTTTAAGCGAGCCGGCTGATTTGTAAACGGACCGGCCGGTTTGCAAACGGGCTGGCCAGTTTGTAAACGGGCCGGTCGGTTTGCAAACGGGCCAGGATACTAGAAAACCCAAACGGGCCAGACTTTGCAAACGGGCCACATCGCTGCCTTTGCGCTGACGCCCATTAAACGGGCCATTTGCTGGCCCGTTTGCATACGGGTATTTGGCCCGTTTACAAATGGGCGGCTCGTATGGGGGCCGATTTTCCATACGGGCCGTAACACATACATTACATACACAGCTACACAAGCAGAAGCCGTTTTCCTTCGTCACCGGCTTCTGATGATGCATACATTACATACACGCAGCTGCCGCGCTGGACCCAATTGAGCGGTCGGACGGCAGCGGGGTCACCGTGACGAGTTCACGGGATCACGCTGCCTCCGTGATTGATTAGCGTGCTTGCCCGGTAGTTATCGGACATTTCAAGGTCAGAGGTCAGACTGGGTGATTACGGCGTCCGAGCCGAGCCTGGCGAGCAGTGGGCACACAAATGCACATGCGTCACGCCACAAAATCAGCTCTGATGGCGGCCTGATGGCCAGGGGCGGGTCTTTACGATCCGTTGGAAGCGAGGGGGGAGTAAATTCAGCTAATGTTCTTTATATAAAATGGTCATAGTCAACAAAAAATAGGCAAAGGTAGGCCGCTTTCAGGTGGAGGAGGCGTGGTTGTTATGCATACCTTCCCTCCCTGGATCCCTTGCACGTGGTTTTCGCTAATTGTAAGTACCGCCGCGTTAGAAAACTCTGTTTTGTCGTTGCTGGGTTGGCTTGAGAAATTTCCAGACGTCACTATTCGATATTCAAGACGCACCTCAATGTATAGTGGCTCGATATATCGATCACAGTCAGCACTGGTAGGCAGGAATCTGTATTTTCGTTCCAAAATCCCTGGTATGGAGTAAATGGCTGGCAGCTTAGTATCATAACAGTTCCATTGTAGAATGATATCTATAATTGTATTGATATTTGAAAATAAAACTTTATTTTAGGACTATGTCTATTATGATCACCATCTAGGATATCGTATAAATTGGGAAGTGACTGAAACTGATAGATACAGTTTCACTTATTTCTTTTTTACCTGTTGGCTACAAGCCATAATCGACAGATGGGGACTAACTAACTAAGTAGGGCATGTATCTCTACTCATGTTCGGCCAGCTAATAGCTGCCATTTTACGATGAGTTTACAGCTGCACATAAAACTCCGATAAAATGGCACCGATTGCCGCTATAACTGCCTAACTTGGGAACGGCCCTTAGCACTGTCGTCTTTGAGAATAATCAGAGGTTTCAATGTAGGACAACTGTCATCGGGTGACTTATTACCGGTGATGAAGCAATTGGAATTAGAACAGGCTAGACCAGATGGTGCCTTCTTTCTAGTGCTATCCACAACATTCCGTTGTTTGTGCGAGCCCGTCTTTGCGTTTAAATTAGCAGTAAAGAGCGGTACTATAGCGTTATGATGATAACAGATGCTTATTTCCTGTTATAAAAAACAAAACGAGATGTTTTCCTTCGACGGAGTAATATTTTCAGTTTATTTCAGCTGCATTTGCACTGATAGTACTTTTGGTCGTTCGACTAACGTAATAACGTTTTAAAACAAATACAGTTATATTATCTGCAATATGTTTTGCCCTTTCCTTGTATAACTCATATTTGTGTGATTTTATAGCACTTTTTGCGCTTATATACAACCTTTGATAATGCTATAGCTGTGGGTTGACCAGGGCGCGTTGGCCTTCGGGCTGGCCTCCCACTGTGGTTTTGGCTACGGGTTTGGCTGAAGGGGTGGGTATTTTTAATGGGTGTTTGGTGAAGGATTGGGCTATTGGGCTAAACAGTGGTATGGCTGACTCCCCCATCCCCGTCTGTATTATATCACACTGTGACTCTTTAATCCCTGTCATTTATCGACAACCCATTATCTTAGATTTAAGCGAAAGCAAAATAATCGTCAAAACACAACTATGTACTTGAACCAGCCCGTGAGCGGACGACGTTTCTATTCCATGACTTGGCTTCAGTGCAGTTTGTGCCGTCACTTTGCGCCCCGCGGATAATGTGTGGCGGTCGCCGACGTTGACGGCGACGTTGACCAACGTCGCAAGTCACCATATACGTGGTTTACTGTTCAGTTATGCTACCCATGTACATACCTTAGCGTAACTGCAAAGCCCGCCAGGAATCGAAGTGCATGCTCATGTCCATGAGCATTATAGTCGTTCTCTGAAATGTGATGGAAGTTAGAAAATTACTTCATGCATTTCATGAGATGCATACAGGTGACTTTCCAGCAAAAGATGGTTGATTTGTTTTGTTTCTTCCTGGAAGCGTGTCTTTTTCTTGTCTCTACCTTAGCTAACTTGCATACATGTGACAACAGTGGCTGTAAATCAGATGACTTCCATAAAGGCACAGGTTGGTTAACTTAGTGAATATATGGCCCTTTAATCAAACCATTTCATTTTGCAACTAGGGTGTGTCAGAAAGGTTTTCCAACACGAATTCGCTGAGCATTTCATACCAGGAGCAAATTCTGTGCTTACATCAGTAGTTTTACTTCCTCAAAATTATTCAAACATGCTGAATTATCCTGAATATATCTAAATACCAGGAATCCCACGTAGTTTGCCACCACCATGAATATTTAGCTGAATACGCCCCTGTCATTCGTTACGCTCCCGTTCCTGTGCTCCCCTAACACAGCACGGAGTCACAGCCGTGACGCTGCCAGGGGCTGATCGCAGAGGCGGATCCAGGGGCGAATCCAGGGGAAGGGAGCAGTCTAACCGTGACCCTACCAAAAGCAGCCAAATTCGACCGCCTTCTTGCCGATTTTCCTCTTTAAACTCTATGATTTTCACGTTTGGTGGACAGTAGCTCCCCCGAAACGGCCTGTCTAGGTCCGCCTCTGGCCGACCGCACGGTGTGAGCACGAAATGTCCCGTGGCGACTACGCCCGAGGCCGAGAAATGGCTCTGCGTGCTGCTTATCCAAATCAGCTTTCGCTTTTGTGCGGACGGACGATGGCCACGTGCGAGATTGGGAGGAGTTTTTCTTTTGAAGGAGATATATTGAATATATAAGTGTATATCTAAACCGATCCATTGGCACATTAGTATAGATCGGCCAGAAAATTTGGGCTGCTTTGGATCTGGACTTATATCTTGATTCTGCTTTTGCCGTTGTTATTGATTTCACTTCATTGAAGGATATTGGTTAGATCTGCATTGGCAATTGAGTGGTGCGGAAACGGATAAACATTCCGTGCTTCCGCTATTCTGAAAGAGGAATAATTACGAGCGCAATTTCAACACCGACACGCTACTCATGGCTTTGATAGCCTCAGGCGGTGGGCTGAAGTCGAGGGAGCGTCTTAAAGAAACACCAGCAGGCGAACAAACCTGTGTGATTTTGTCTGACTGTGGTTCTGTGGGCGTCATGGGTACGTGACGTATGAGTCGTAATCAGAGACAACAAACATTCAGTTGCTGTCTCCCAAAAATGACATGTAAATAAACAAAGAAAAAGCTTAACATATCGACTATCTTAATTACAGGCCGGTTGTATGCTAACTATCTTGCGACACCACTCTAGTGTTTACGGCAGCGCGTGGGACATTTTATGCACCTCTGCAATTCACTTTCCACGGTGGGCAGCAATCTGTCGTCCAATGTCGTCACCCTGCGGTGGCCGGTAGCGTTGTGGGGACCGATGTCGTCACACACACACACATACACACACATTAACGGCCGTGAGTAAACTGGGCCTCGCAATTCGAGGACCGACTCATACTGTGATGTGAGCCTGAAGCTTTCGATGTTTGCAGTGGTCAGAAAAAACCATGGTGACAGTATAGTTAGAAAAGTCAAGGGGAAACAGGGTGTCGTTCTTGGTCTTCTTATTTCCTTCAAAATTTTAGAATGTAGGTACTGGGCTGCACCGATGGAGATACGAACAGTGGTGGATCCAGGGGGAGGGAGGCATTTCCCCAAACGGAAAAGCTCGAGACAAAACTATGCTTCCCCCAAAGCTGTCGACCTCCTTTTTCCCGGACTCATTTTTAGTTTATAAGCAAGCTTTTGGTGCTTCAACTCGCAACTTCAAACAGAACCAATCAATTTCAGTGTAAAAATTGGGCCTTGGATAGCAAAACAAACATTTTGTAGCCACACGTTTGACCCGGCGACGTTTTTTTCGCTTATCGGCTCTTGGTTTTATCCCCAAAACTCATCGTCTAGTTCAATTGTGGCATACTCACACTGCGCGACGTTTTTTCCTTTGCTTGTCGACTTTGGCTTGCCCCCAAACCTACCGGCTAGATCCGCCACGGAATGCGAATGCGCCAATAAAGCATCGCATCAAGACCCGGTAACCATCCCTCCAATTCTCTACGGTGAGGCTGGCCGCTGCCTCTCTCGTTAGAATTCACATACTTGTTCCGTTTGTGGAGATCTTCTTCATCTGGAGGCAAACACAAGTCTGCAATAATTTCCAGACCTTAAAGTCACGGGCCTGAGCTTAATGAAATGCACGGGTGACGAATGGTGTAGTGATCGCCTTGTGATTGGTCGGAATGACGGCACGATGACAGATTTAGATTACGATAGTTTTTTCTGGTTTTAAGCTTAGGTAGACACCTCGGTGAGACTCGCATGGGCTTGATTATAATGTTTCTTTTTTAATGTTTAAGCACATAGGCGGATCCAGGGGGGCAAGGGGGGCACGTGCCGCCCCCCCGATCGACCCTCGGCGCCCCCTGAAAGGTCGATGGCGCCCCCCTGAAATGTCGCTTCCCACCCCCCCCAGGATGCGAAAGTCGGCGCTCACCGATAGGATTTGGCGCCCACTTGATAGCTTTTGCCGGTCATAAGTAGCGCCCCCTGGTCCGGATGGCGCCCCCCGGTCCGGATGGCGCCCCCCGGGAAGGTGCCCCCCCGATTGGCAATCCTGGATCCGCCTATGTTTAAGCACAGGTTTCTCTGTCTAATATACTCGACCAATAATTACGCCAAAAGCTCTAATTTACACAATGATGCGTGGACTGACAAAATTTGAATACCCTAATGACGCCGTTCAAATGAGAATTGCATGCCAATTTTCTTTCCTTGCATTTACAACAAATAACCGTGGGATTTTCACAGAAAACTTGTGACTGTATTCATACTTGTCTGCATTTTGCGAAATTTGTCATCACAAGAGGGCTTTACCGTAATTATTCGGCTTTGGACAGGATTGCGAAGAGACAAAGGCAAACATATTTTAGCTTTCGTTCGTCAATTTTATCGATCTGGAAACTGCCAGTTTCTGTACGGGGCGCGTGGAGTAGAATCAGAAGCGGCTCCCCATTTTCTTCCAGAGCGAGTTATCGTCCCCCAACTACCCACCGGGCTCCCAGTATTGACGTCCTCGCTGACAGAATGCGGCCTGTGCTGACTGCTTTCTCTGACGGCATTACCGGCGATCGTACAGCTCAAACATCCACCCTCAGAGCTCAATATCCCTCATCATACAAGAGTGGCGAGTAAGCATCGTAGGCGAAGAGCAGACAGAATGGAGAAGCTCTTGACCAGCCGCGCGTCGGGGATTGGCTTAAGGGGGGAGATAATTAAAAAAGGTAAATAATTCTAAAAATGTGTTATGGGCGTTTGAAACTCAGAACCTACATTGTGTTAAGTAATGCAGCTTATTTACTATGTTCCATTCCAAAAGGCCAGACGCGCGAAACCGTCCCGAAGTCGTGAAGATCTGGGACTTCCCGTTCTACATTGATCACTCTTGCTGGTCGCGGGGAAACATCCATTGTTTACCCGCTACACAGAATATAGTTGTTTGAAAGACATTGACTAGTTAAACAAAGACTGAGTGGAATAATATTTTCAATGCAACACTGGTATTCATTACAGATGTTGACTTTACTTGAAGCGCTAATGATTCGGACAGACCCTGTGATGCAGGGGCGTAGCCAGGATTTCGCTCGGGGGGAGGGGCGGGGGCGGCGGCGCCCCGAAAAGGGTGATTGCGACAGCGCCAAAAGGGCCCTCATGGGTAAAAAGGTCCCTGCTTGTTACATAATAGAGTGCTGAAGAGGGCTTAAGAGGGCCCTGTCTGGTATTAAATTTCAAATTTGGCCACAGAGCATAGTGCGGGCGGCCGCGCTTCGTGCGGCCCGTGTCCTCAGGGGGCCCTTGGGGCCCTCAGGGGGGGCGGCTGTCCCTGCCGCCCCCTTGGCTACGCCCCTGCTGTGATGTTTCATATATGATTTGCTGCATCAGTTGTAGCGATGTGTTTTCTCAAGTGTCTGCTAGGGACAAAAGAGGGAAATGAGCACTCTTAGCTCAGCTAAAGACACATCTCTACAGGCAAAAGTACACTTGGAATTTTGAACGGACGGCTTGTTTTTCTATCCTGCTCACTAAAGGTAGGTAGAGGGTCGTGATGGTCCGCAGCCTGTGCCGATTGCGGAACATGTCTTCAGTTCCTTGGTACCAGACGGGCGCTGGTCCCCGGTGGAGAAAAACCGACAAGGGCCGGAACCAATGTGAATGGCAAGGGACCAGGATGTTTCACATTTTGTATGCAAAAATACCCTGAGTTTTAGGCATGGGCATTGAAAACGGGGGAAAGCTTCTTCTCTTCTCAGCATAATTTGTTTTCCTTTTTCAGCCAATCTTTTTAGTTAAAGCTTTCGACGCGTGAAGGTTTGGAACATCAGAAAGAGTTCAAAACCGGAGACTTTGTGGTTTTATCAAGGGGGTAGTTTTTCTGAGGGGTGAAACAAAGTTTCCCTCTCGACCTCCGTCCCTGTTTCTTGGCCGATAGTGACGCGACTCCTCGTAAGCGTGATGAACGCCGATTCATGTAAATGCCGTGACTAATGAGTAATTACTTACCTGAATTTCTTTCAGGTATATTAAGATATTTTGGTGAAACATCCAACATTTGAATATGAACTATTAAAAGTGTCAAACTGAACGAATAATTCCTGCAGAATTAAATTGTGCGTTAGCATGGTCATTCAAGTAATAATTGTGAGTTTTATCTCACTTTAAGGACCACGAAGTGCTACACATCTAACTTATGATGCTACCAGTATCTTCAAAGATGTTTGGATGCGAATGCTTTGAGGCTAACATGAACTTCTGCGGTCATTGATGGACTCTTTTACTCATCACCCGAAATTTTTGCCCGAGTGTGCGTGTAATGGCGAGACTCCTCAAAAGGGTCCCTCTAGAAGGGATCGCCTGAATCCCAAAGCCCATCCCGAAAAATGGGTTTCTACTTCCCATTCCTGCAGAAATAGAGCAACGAATTTATTTTACTCTCAATATTAGCTTGAAATGCTTCAAATAAATGTTATCGTGTTATGAAATGTACAGTTTATATTAACGAACTGGCCAAGAATACATAAAACTGTGGACTAGGAAAATATCCGTATTGGGCCAGGGCTAAGTTCAAGAAACTCAATTCCAGTCACACTCCCAAAGCTACCAAATTCAATCCATTTTACTTATGTTTTGCCGATTGTTCTCAGCCAAACCGATGTGACTCGATTTGCTTCCCCAAAAACGTTTTGCTTAGATCCGCCCCTGTCCAGGGCTGGACCTGTGCGGCGATGCCGCTGTGTGCGACCGTTCCAGTCCAGATCAGTGGTGACTACACCCACGGCTGACTCAATGGCGGTGATGCAAACTCACCCACGCATTACCGAAAACAATAACAACAAGCTCCCCCAGGAAAGCCTAGCTGCCTAGTTGCCGTCAATGCAAGCGCCTAGTTAATGTCAGTGTCCGCCCGAACACCCTCCATAAAGTCGTCGGCAGCAGAGCAGAGGTTTAAAACATGTTGATCCTATCTGGGTCGAGCGCTGACGGCGGTTCAACGACCGCCTTAGCGAACCAATTCAATCGCTGTTGAACTCTAGGAGTACTCTTTGCTCGAGGCAAAGTGCTTAAGTTATTATGTTCTCGAACCAGTTAGTTAAACTGCTGGCAACTAGACGACAGTACATGACAGCGTCGAATTGGATGGACGTAAGATGGGCTTCAATCAGCAAATGTGTGCGGGCTGCTACTTGTAGAGAACATATGCAACAGCTCTGATCGGCTTTCCGCTGAGAATGTGCTGATTTGTTTGATCTCCCAGAAACTGTTTGCCAGATAAGTGATAGATCATTTGCACTAAACAGTACGATACTTTCATAGGCAGATCCAGGATTGCCAATGGGGGACACCCTCCGGGGGGGGCGCTATCCGGACCAGGGGGAGCTACTTTTGGCCGGCAAAACCTATCAGGTGGGCACCAAATTCTATCAGTGGGCGCCGATTTTCGCATCCGGGGGGGCATGGGAAGCGACATTTCAGGGGTGCCATCGACCTTTCAGGGCGTGCCTTGACTATTTCAGGGGCGCCGAGGTTCAATGGGGGGGGCACCTTCCCCCTGAAATCGCCTATGGATGTTTCAAGAATATGTATATTGGGTAAATTCTCATCATGGTTGATACTTAAGAGTACGCAGACTTATATTCGTGCACGCACCCCGGTCCTGGGAGGCCTATTTCGCCTCTCCTGGTCTTCCCCGAATGGCGTAAATAAAGAACGACGGAAGAACATGGCCTGGAGTAGCTTACCTCTGATTATGTCAAGGCACGTTCTTAGTCTTTTCTAGGCCAAGCTAGCTCGGCCAGGTGGATGTACTAGATTGTGTCGCTGAACGTGGAAGCCCAACATATTGAGTCTGATGTAGCGCAACAGCCAGCCAACAGCCAGTCTGATGTATGTGCCAGCCAATTATTTATAAACTTTGAACTATTTGTAATTACTATTGGTGGTCTAAGTGACCAGGCTAGCTCGGATTATTGGCCATCCTATCCTTAGATCCAGGTGAAAGATGGGACGCCTTCTTTTTGTTTTATGCAATTTGAAATGCTTTATATTGTGCTTTGCGAATCTATGCATCTGTGAAAACAATAGACTCCCTGGGATCAAACACCTTTTTACATGGGTGGGTTGACCGTGGTGTCAGTCAAGGTGTTTGTTAGTGCCAAGTGCTAGTGCTTAATGCTATTTGATGTTCATCAAACTGGACATTTGGTTCTTTGATGCATTACGACCGTGGTGCTTGAAAAGCCACCTGATGTGTGGAAGTGTACGCAGCCAATGAATGGATAGAAAATTAAGTATCTGAACCTCTGAAATCTAGGAGCCCATTTGGAATAATCTTTTGCGGTCATAATATTTTTTCTATAACTTCACGCTAAATTTGGATGGATACTTCATTTTGACGTCATTGTATTTTTCTTGTCTTGCCATTTCATCGATATACGTTATGATCAGGCAGGGTTTAAAATCCCGTTTGCTTGGCTGGAGGTCAGGCCGTTTTTCCATTTCACCTAGCATGAACCTAGTAGGCACTTCCATGTGCCCGCTCCTCAGTCTACGGCTAATCTGACTTTTCTCTTCATTGTTGTTATTTTGACACAGAGAAGGGATGATAAAGGAATGAGCAGGAAACCACACTTTCAGGCTCCCCAGTCTAACAGGTCATAGGTGCGAATTTAGTGACATTAGATGACTAGAATTGTATGCTTTCTACTTATTGTTTTATATAAATTCTGCCCAAGTTGTTCTCAGTACGGCTGTTGGAGTCGGAGTCTCACTAAAAGCATCAGGGGACTTGTCACGGAAACCCCGACCCCACCACCCGAACGAGCAATTCCCACAATGAAGGGTTAGTTTCGAAGCCAAAGGGATGCCAGCCGACTTACGTCGAGTAGACTATTAAGCGCCGGACCGTCTCGGGGAATCGATCCCAAGCCTGGACATGCACTGCCACTGCATGTTTCTGAGCAGCGGGCCGGAGCCCAACGCTCTACCAACTGAGCTACCGGGGCGGCAATTCAGTCAGATGAGCTTATATAATCGGATAAAATGTTGTGACGAAAAGTACAGATAACCTACCTAGTAAAACCAAAACATGCAAACACAAAATCAACGGCAAATTCCCTCAAATCCAGTGCATCTGGCGCCATGTTCTCATTGGCGGATGCAGGGGGGCGTTCCGGCCATGCCCCCAAAGCGCTGGAGGGGGGCCAGACTATCTTTTGGCCCCCAAATTCCGGAGACATTTTTGAAAAAGGTGTTTACACTAGGTCTGTAGAGAAAAAATCTTCGCTCCCACTCCTCCCCCCCAGGAGGGGAGAGGCAGAGACATGGGTTTGGCCCCCAAAACTCGGGTCTGCGTCCACCCCTGCATGTTCTCCAGACAGATTCAATATGATCACCACACTATTCGTAGTGTGCGCACGAGTCTCCACAGAACGTCATAAAAATGCCTAATAATGTAACATAAAATGTCGGAATTGGTCATGTAATGGGGTACCCTGAAACTCTCATGCCTACTGTCTCATACCGGGGACCGTTTCCTCCGCTCATTACGTATTAAACCATGGTAGTATAGGACTGCTCATTACACGCCTATAGATAATTCGTTATGACACGTGTGGAATATGCGAACGATCACTAGCCTGTCGATGTATGTACCTATTGAATTGATTTAGCTAGGATAATTCGGGTAATTTCCTAACTAGATACTAATTTCGATTTCCATTTTTGTCAATTTAGTTCAACATGTCGCATATGGATTACATTTGGATTGGCGATAACTCCTTGCAAGCATATTAAACTGCGTTGTTGAAGAAGTTCGCTGGTGAGCGATATTGGATCAGGATCTGTATAGCCGTGACAATTGGCATTGCGGATGACAGTCGCATCGGTGCGTTCTCCCCGGGGACAAGTTTCTCGCGCAGCACAATGTGACGACGCGCGTTCACGTGATGACGCAGGAGATGTGGTATGGATCCACTCTAAAGGATCCTTGGATGAAAAGTACAGAGGTCATAGAGCTAACAAAAACTAGCATAGGCGGATCCAGGGGGAAAGGGGGCACGTGCCCCCCCGATCTCGACCCTCGGTGCCCCCCTGAAAGGTCGATGGTGCCCCCTGAAATGTCGCTTCCCACCCCCCCAGGATACGAAAGTCGGCGCCCACCTATAGGATTTGGCGCCCACCTGATAGGTTTTGCCGGTCATAAATTGCGCCCCCCTGGTCCGGATGGCGCCCCCCGGGAAGGTGCCCCCTCCGATCGGCAATCCTGGATCCGCCTATGAAAACTAGTACATATTTTTCAGGCCTTTGAAATTCCTTGTAATTCTCTACAAGCTTTAACGTTGTCTTAGAATTGTTTTGTTTCGGTATTGGCTGTTTAAGTAGTAGAAGGTTGGTAAGTCTTGGTTTAGGTATTTTAATCGTTTTGTTTAGGAATTGTTTTATTTAGTACGCCACTGCTCTTCTGAAACGAATCAGCTTCATATTCATTTTTCCTCCTACGGCTTTGCCGAAGAATGGTAATATTCAGGCAGACAGTCAGTCAGTAGGTTCGAAGCTCACGCAGGTCAGATGTCGCCGACTATGCATATCACTTAGCTATACCATCTAACAAGCTATCCGGACAAGGCTGGGTGGAGATGACATCAAGCACACAGACCGGTTCAGCTACTGAAGGAGAGTGGTATTTTCCGAACGGTATGAGCATTGTGCAGAAACCTTCACAATATGGGGGAAGGAGAATTTGTAGGTGGGGTCGGATCATGTAATGCTGTTCATTTAGTTGTTGAGAATATGACTTATGGGTGGCCTTGTGACTCCCTCGCCCCTGTTGTTCCTACACACTTGACTCTGACACTGGTTTCGGGAAATATGTTATAGTTTGTACCCTTGATTGGTGTATCTGCATCGCACAGTCAGACAAATCCAATTCTACGCAGTTAGCTCCGATTGAGCGTATAGTTTGATCTTCTGATATCCACTGTTGTATTCTCCAGTGCATCTGGGAGGAAAACTTCCCCTGAGCTTGGGAAAATTTTCTTCTTTTTTGAGTATTTTGGGAATTTTTTATCATATTTAGTGGCGCAACTCAGTGCAAACACTAGCGTTTTGGCAAGCTGACACGCCCTGAACAATCGTGATCTAACTCACGCCCCGCTGGGGAGCGTAGTTTGCCCCTTCCCGTATTTTATTTCCTGGAAAATCTAAAGCAAATACGGATTGTGTCAAAAATCTCCTGACGGGATGAAGCGGACCTACCGCCACTGTTGTTTTCTAGCTTTTTGTGGAAGACATTAGTTGGGCGGGTAAACATCCTGCCCAAAGGACGTGGTGATTTGGTACCTACTTTCCTCTTGTGCTTGTTACAAGCTCATCAAAATATAGGTCTTTGGAAAAAATGGCATAGAATATGTCTCACTGCGCTACATTCAACTTTGTCATTCCTACATTGCTGCGACGCTTAGTATCTGAATAATGGGCAAACAAACGTTCTTTTGATTCCTAACCGCTTTCCAGGCGAAATCGCCTCTTGGGGTCACGTGGCACATATGTATGTACATGGGGCATTCCAGGACAAAACGACCAAAAAATTCAATTTGACACCACCATGTCTAGAAAAAATCTGAAACTTTGTCTCCGGGGTAGTTTTGGGCCAGAAACACGCCTGTGAGAATCTTAGCCCCCTCCGACCAACGGTGACAGAGTTATAGCCCGAGGCATTTTCGGGAGGTCACCTTGTAGACTCATCTTTGATGTTTCATAACTCAACAACGCATTGCCCGATTAACAAGTTTTGTATATCATTGAACTCGTCTTGAACCATACATTATTTTGAGAAAAAATTTAAAATCTTAAAAAATTTTGACTTTTAATTCGTTTGACCTTTTCTTAGATGACCTAGCTTGACCTTTTCGACATTGAAATTGACCTTTTAGACACCTCAAAAATTTTGCTTCATCAAATATCTTTCGACAGAAAAAAAAAAAAATGTGTTTTTGCTATAAGTTCCAAATATTTAGCACCGAAGGTGGGTATGTAGACCGTTTTTGACCACTGCGGCAGTACAGCCTTATGTTTAACGCCGCAAACATAGCGATTGCTTTTGTAATCGGTCGCTGGCAATCATATGGCATTGTCTTTACGAAATTTTCATCGTGAAAGTGTCAAAATATATGACAATTAACACGTGCCCACCCGACGGGGTGGGCAACCGGCCTCCTCAGGTCTCTACAGGTAGTAAAAAAAACACCTTCGTGCAGCGCCACCGTACTCCATGTACCTCTAACACAGCATTTTGCAACTTCTGAAAAAATAATTTAGGTCAACTGGGAGGTGGTAGGTACCGTAAATACTGAAGGCCAGCTGGCAACTGACTGGTGAATGGGGTGACCTGAGGTAGACGGTCGTCGTTATGCCTTGTGGGACTTTCATTTTTGGTTCATTGATTAACACTTCATCGTGGGAGTTGCTCGCTTGAGTGGTGGGGTCGGGGTCTCCGTAAAAAGTCCCTTGATTACTCTAGTGCGAAACCTACTCCTAAAACTGAACTGGCAACAACTTGGACAATATTTATGAAAATAAAAATTGCAGTCATTAAAAGTGATAGAAAGGGATCCATTGTTTCGGGGGAGACGAGGGCAAATGAACTTATTAATAATTGACCTTTCAGCCTTAAACGAAAATTTACAAAGATGTCGCGGCTTTATCCATAATTGAAACAAGTATAACTTATCCTATGGGCACCACTAACTCACACAATTACATCGTTCCTGGAGATGGAAAAATAATATCGATAAAAGGTGACCCAGTGCAGCACAGCATACGTTTGAGAGGATTCATGCAATGTAAACAAACGTGTCTGAAAGGCGTTCATTCCCAAAAAGTAATTTGAATCTGCTCATATATGAGAAAAAATGTCCTAAAATTGTAACGCATTCGACTTGGTCACTTGAACAGGTTGCCTCATATTATTTTTACAAGGTGATCATTTCATAGCTGACACGGATCCCAGAATCTGAGATGAATAATGACACAGTGCACTGGGAGTAATGCCGCTAAACAGCCAGTTTTACCCACTACCGAATATGTTACATACAATCGTTTGGTCGTGTCACCTTTGAGTTTGCTCGAGGTCACAGTATTTTTTACAGGAACTAAGTGGAAACCTAAATTTTGTGGCATAATAGGTGACAGAGGAGAGCCGTAGAAAGAAACGTTCAGCACCATTGGAACACTCTTGTTGAACCCAAACGGATTATGTATCTTATAATATTGCCTAGTCAAATGTCAAAATTAACCTGCTTTGACCTAGAGCCAGGCTTAGGTCTGTATGGTAAAAAGAATATCAATCAAACTGCAGTGGCAAGTCAGACACGACAACGTAAAAATAAAACCTCCATCGCGATTCTCGACAATTCTCAAGTCTCTCAAGTTACCAAAATTTACCAATTGCCCCATGCATTTCTAATGGTAAGATCATGAACCTGACCCTGCTCCCTGTTATGTACATAGAAATCCTGCTACGAAAATTATCGTGCTCGGCGACCTTACTATGTAATATGAATCTAACGACGATAGGCTAGATTTGATATTATTGATGCACCTCCCAAACTTTTTTCGAGGTTAGGTCTCTTGACCTGGGTTGGCCGTCTGACCTAGTATGACCCAGACCTAAAATTTTGCCAGAAGCTGCAAAAATTTCGAGTTAGAGGTACATGGAGAACGGTGGCGCTGCGCGAAGGTGTCTTTTTACTACCTGTGGAAACCTGAAGAGGCCGGTTGCCCACCCCCTTGTGTGGGCGCGTGTTAATCCTCATATATTTTGACACTTTCACGATGAAAATTTCGTAAAGACAATGCCATATGATTGCAAGCAACCGATTACAAAAGCAATCGCTTTGTTTGCGGCGTTAAACATAAGGCTATGCTACCGCAGTGGTCAAAAACCGTCTGCATACCTACCTTAGGTGCTAAAAATTTGGAACTTATAGCAAAAACGCACTTTTTTATTTTTTCTATCGAAAGATATTTGATGAAGCAAAATTTTTGAGGTGTCTAAAAGGTCAATTTCAATGTCGAAAAGGTCAAGCTAGGTCATCTTAGAAAAGGTCAAACGAATTAAAATTCAAAATTTTTAAGATTTTAAAATTTTTCTTTTTCAAAATAATGTATGGTTCACGACGAGTTCAATGATATATAAAACTTGTTAATCGGGCAATGCGTTGTTGTGTTATGAAGCATCAAAGATGAGTCTACAAGGTGACCTCCCGAAAATGCCTCGGGCTATAACTCGGTCACCGTTGGTCGGAGGGGGCTAAGATTCTCACAGGCGTGTTTCTGGCCCAAAACTACCCCGGAGACAAAGTTTCAGATTTTTCTAAATATGGTGGTGTCAAGCCTTGGTCGATCTGTCCTGGAATGCCCCACATACATACGCCGCGCAAATCCACAGCTGCTGCACTGCCCACTTCTGGAGCGGTGCTGACGAAAAAGAGAGATTGAAAGGTTGAGCAAGAAAGAGAGATCTTGCAGAAAATCTCAGATTGGGACGATCTCGTGCGGCCCTTGAGTTTAACATGCTGTCACAATTGACAACATTTAAACTGCCGATCCCTCGGCTAAGTAAGGACAACAACTACTTAAGCACATGTCGTGAACAAATAATATACCCGTCGACTGTTTGAGAATGAATACATTGCATTGAGATGATGCAAGTTCTTGACAGTGTCAATTTCATTTTGCTGCAACTGTGACTAGAAAATTTATAAGCTGGTTAAAACGAGTTCAATATAAAGAATCGGGTTGTGTTGGGTAGGCCCCGGTAAGTTGTGAACTTGTTTTTGTTTTACTAAGATAGAGACAGCTACCATGAAGGTGTACCATCCGGCTGGTGAAAGGTGCAGGCTTTTGCGGCCGAGATCCACTTTTAACGTCACATTTTCTGCACAGTTGTATGTGTATTATTTCTATTAATTTGTAAGAACAACATGTAAGACAATGCTTATTCAATGCAATATACAGACAAGCTATTACTTTGGGGATCTATGTAGGTATGATTGAGTTCTCAACTGGTACATTTTTATGGAATACTCTCTTAGAAACAGTTCTGTATATTTTGTACTGTCGTTTTGGTACCCTCGTTTTTCAGTTTCTGTTTGACCTATTTTCAATTTGTCAAAGGTATGCTAACCATCCTTTCCACCATTCGAACGGTATATTTCACCGCCTGATAGCCTTTCCCTCCTGATGGGCCAAAGCAAACCTCGTGTTTGTTTTCCCAGTCAGCCGCCTGTTTTTCTCTTGGTGTTCAGCCTTAGTGCCGGATCCCAGAAGTGCGGCGCCGTTCGCTGCATTTCTTTCATAGGCGGATCCAGGATTGCAGATGGAGGGGATGGTTTAGCAAAGAGGGTTCTATCTAGAGAATCGGTATTAATTTCTAAAGTGGGACATATTTGTGGTGGTGCCAATTTTTATCCAGAGGCAGTGACGGCGGAAGGTCCGAATTTAAGGGGGGACACCATGGGCCATTCTTTCCAGTCAACGCCATAAGGCTAGTGTTAAAATTCTCGATTGAAGGGGGGCACCGTGCCCTGGTGCCGTGCTCTGGGGATGTGAAGCGACGTTTGAGGTGGGCACTGGGCCGGTCCGAGAAGGCATTGGGGGTCGGTGTGGAGTGCACTGGGTGTTTCTATCAGAACCCATCCTTTATCCCTGCATCCGTGCATGCTTTTAAATGCATCATGCAGTATTTTTTTATTTTTATGTTTTAAAGCTGCTGCAATTAACCAAAAACATGAATTGAGTTAATATTACAATTTCTGGACCAAACGCATAGACGCAGAGTCATTGTACTGCTTGCTGCGGTTCTACCTTAGCTTGTCTGTCGCACAAGGCTTATGTGAAATACCGACGATGGTGGTTGAAAAAATTTGGTTTGTGTTGATGAATTTCGTGAATTTGTACAGCGCTATGAATGAGTGCTTGTTTCGTTTAAAACTCGCGAATCACTAGGGTGGTGTGACTGTGGGGATGGACATGTCACACTTGGGATGGAAAAACACGCTCTAGTCACGTGGAAACAGTGCGGGCGAAACGTTAAGCTGTGTTGGATCTGTTGACAAGGCTTAGTGATTTGGGCGCTGGGCGTCCACCAGGACATGCGGTTGGCAGATGGCATGCAGAACGTACCAACAGTATAGCCATACACCGCCCCAGTTGGTGTAACAAGATAGTTACTTATGCCCGATATAAAAGATGCACTTTCTAATTCTATTTCTGTCAGCTTTCACAATATCACTGGTTTTTGAATCCCAAAGCAAATCGGTGGAAATCGAACATTGTAGCGTAAATTCCTATATTTCCTATATTTGAACTAAGGAGATTTGGACATCAGACCTGACTACGACCTCCTGGCAGTGGCGTCGCAACAGATGTAGGACTGGTGGGACGGACCACGGGCCAAACCGGAGGAACAGGTGGAAAGGTAAATTTCCAGCATGTGGGCTGTCTGAAAAGCTATCCAAGGTACACTTAACCAACACATTTACGTAGACATACGCAGGTTTTAGGGAGAAAATACGAAAAAACCGTAGGTTGAGTCCCCAATTTTTTAAGGCGCCCCCCCGTGATTCGGAAGTTGAGGCAACACATTCCTCGTCCCCTTCACTTTCGACGCCCATGCCTCCTGATGTTTATCATTAAGCAGTTGTTGTGTCCCAGAATCGCGCTCTGGGATGCAAGTGCATTTGAATTTAAAATGGGGTTTATCTGTTTGCATTTCAATGGTTTCCCAGCGTGGTCCGGAAGCGACATTATCTTCTTACCATGCTGGACGGTACCCGTTTCTGCGTAAGTTTCTGGGTCTGCAGCGGTGTAGCAAAAACATCGTACCCTGGAGCCAGTGTTGGAAGCAAACTGGCAGTGGAACGGGAACAAGGGTGCAACAGGGTTATATATTGTAGCAAACAAAGTGTTTTTTTATAAATAGAAAATCAGATAGTTCTGGGTGGATATGCCTGCCCCCTCCCCTCCCGCCCTCGATCCGCCCCTGGCCGGGCATAACATCACGTGTGGTGTACTTGGAGAAATGGAGAGTAATTTGGAGCAGATGCACGTGCAGGGCATGTCAACGAAGTTTGTGGCACGTGCCGAAAAACACGACATAGAAGAAAAACGAGAGCGGACTCTGTAGCAGGGCCCATGAGGGCAATTGTAAACAGACGTGAGAGCGCGGGGGTGGTCCGGTCTTTTTTCGGGAGAGAGTAGCAGAAAAACGGCGAATCGCTACAATTGATACGTTCGTGTTGTTATTTTTATTGAGCTTGCAACACCATTCCACCCGAAACCATGTTTTCTTTTTCTTCCGGAAAATCAGCCTAAATAGGCTAAGAGTAAAATGTGTCCGCTTAGCGAGGAGGATATGGCTTGGCTGGATCCTTGAATCTACCTCTGTGCACAAATCTGTGTGCCTGTGTGTGTGTGTGTGCTCGCGCGTCAAATCCCTTCTGGCATCTGTTTGGTTTGTCACATGTCACAAATCCTTATTTTCAATTCTTACGCTTCCCTAACCATTGCGCGTGGTGAGGCAACTCGTGTGTTTGAAATAATCATAGTTGTTTGTATTATAAAAAAGAAGCTGAATAATGCAAAGAAAATGGAATTGTGTATAATTAACAAAATACGTGACCAAAGGTCAATGACCAAATTTACGTAGCCAATGACTCAAGTAAATGAATGTTTCTCAAAGTCACTGCAAGCCAGAATCATTGGAACTACGCATACGTTGAATTGATTATCTGTTTGTATTGCTGGTGGGACGATTATGCCTATTAATTAACCGTCTTGAAGTAAACCAGAAAACACCTCGGAACTAGGACATCCGCAGAGATTGATGAGAAACATCAGTTTAGTTTGAGAAACAGGGGTGCGCATTTTCGAATATTATTAGGAGTGCCCAAACTTTAGAACAATATCAATAACAGCATAACAAGCTTGATATTATATTCGTTGAAACCCTCAAATAGACCTTTTAACCCAGATCAAATCATTTTAAAATTTCAAAAAAATTAATTTAGTAAGATTATATTCTTCCACTAAATCCACCTTTAACTACAGATAAATCCACATCCCTGGTGAGAAAACTACCCAGAGTATAAAAATATATCAACTTTTTATGAAAATCGGTATGCTGGGTTCATAAAGATGAAGATAGGGAGAGGGCAAGGGTCTTATGAATGATGTTGGGATTGGCGGCTCTACGCCACTGCCCTTCCTCGTCCTTGTTCCAATGTCAGCTGAATTCACTGGATGGTCGTAACGACAAAGTCATGCAAAAAATACACCGACAAAACAAAATATTGCAAACTATAAACGCAACACCATGCAAGGTATATCCTTCAACGAAAGCAGAACAAAGTGAAACCACATCTTAATTGATTTACAATACGCTATTATTGAATTCTTACTTTATCTTGCGGCATATGCGGATCCAGGAGGCAGCAGGTATCTCCAATCGACCCCCGGCACCCCCACACTGGGCCCCGGCATCTCCGTAAACGGTACTCCCCACCCACATCTCCTGTTTTTCATTACCTCCCCCACGATTCATTTTTCTGCCCATCATCGGATAAGTCTCACCTTAAGAACTGAAGCACCTGGTCTAAATGAAAAATATCATCATTTTCATAACAGAATTGTCAGAACAAACAAATGCAACAAAACAAATGCATACGATGTTCCTCGCGCTCACAGCCCCGGGGTCAAAATACAAACAGTCTAACCTCGTCTTCTGTCCGTTTCAGTGGCGCGTTCAACTCGTGACAAGCCAGCACGTGCCGTCATGAGCGGGGCACCTCCAGTTGAAGATACGCTGCGTGAGACGGCTGTTGGTCCCACGTCCTCATCAACCGACAGCTCATCTTCTGGTCGTCTCGCGTGCTCGCTACAATCGCTCCGGGGCAAACTCTCGCGAGCGTCAGTACGCAGTACCGGCGGTGATACCTCCTCCTCATCTATCACACGAGCTGTTCCACCCACCAGCACGCGACCCCCACGGGCGACCTCTCACGTCGACACCGTGAAACAATCACAGCCTCCGGCGGCGTCGTCACCGACGAAGTCAGCCGCGACGACGACAGGCGCGGCGAACGGCGGGGCCCGACGGCGCCGCTCGCGCGCGCGGAGTCGGCCAGCAGCGTCGTCGGCGATGGTGCGTCGGCAGGAGCGCCGCCGGCGACGGGAGGTGCGCCGGACGGTGTCAGTAGCGCTCCAGTAGCGGCACGCGGCGGAGTTCGGAGTGAGGGATGGGGAAGTGGCGGAGCATGCGGAGCGGGTGAGAGTCAGAGCGGTGGAAAAAATAGGTGGGGTGCGGAGACACAGAGTGATACCGGAGGGAAAGGAGGAGGAACAGGGACGAAGGATGTTGGGATTGGTGGGAACAGTGGGAAAACAGGGGACAGTGGCGGTGCTCAGTCCACAATAAGTGCAGAAAGCGACAGTAAGTCTTCTGCAGATCCTCCCCCGATAAACCTCACGTCTGCGGTTCGTTCTTCTCGCCCTGCTGCGCTAAGCGCGCTGGTTCAGGGTGACCACTTTCTCAAGCAGGACATCCGCTGCCAGCTCTTCGGGATGTTCGTCTCTGGGATCTCTGTCCATCACCGGTAAATACTCCACCAAGTCTTGGGGTGACAGTGGTCCTTCTTCTCTCAACAGTTCGCTGAAGAGCAGCACGGGTAGTGCTTCCAGTGGTGTTGCAAGCAGAGGGAGCAACATCATCAGCAACGAAACCGACATCAGTGGTGTTGAGGGAGTGAAGTCACCAACTGGTGGGACCTCGAGCGGAGCTGGACGGAACACCAGTAGATATAAGACAGTTGGGAGTGCCGAGGGTTCTTTGCCACCAACTTCTCGCCATCGTTCGCCTGTGTCCTTGGCTAGGATCCTTGCCAGGCCTGTTTTTGCCTCTCCAGTCTCGGAGGCGACATCAGGATCGCCCCCAGCGCGACCCACGGCACCAGCAAGGAAAAAGTCTAGCAGTGTCGTATACTTCCACCCAGAGTTTCACCCCCAGGTTATTGAAGAGGACGACCAAGGCTCCAACACGCAGAGGTAAGCGATTCCATTTTTAATGGTCTTTGAAGAAGCTATTTTGGCCAGAAGCAAATTTTCCAAATATTCCATGGATGTTGGCTTAAAGACCACACGTTTTGTTATTAGGCAGTGATAATTTCATATCACCGTTAGCATCTTGATATGCTCTGGCATAGATATAGGAACGACCAGAACATTGGGGGTGGGAGGGGGGATCAGGTGTATGTTAAAGTGGTTTCTTTCCAGTCAAAACCACGGGGTCAATGGTTAAGATCTTGAATATTGTGGGTGGGGGGGGAGGCATTTCTTCGTTGTTACCACCTGTCCCTACGCCTATGTGCTATGAAACAAAGAATGTTCCTTTTTATGTAGCGTACTGTTTTTGCCGTTTTTACTCACGAGACAATTTTGATCTACTGCCTAATTGTGTAATATTTTCATGCTGCAGGTGATCTCTGAATGTGTGTCAGAGATATGACAATTCGGCAGCTCATATTTTCTACAGTGCCTTGAATTCTGCATACAACTATCCCAGATTCCTGGAGAAGGGACAATGTATGTTCCCTTTCAATTAGTATCTTCTAGTCTAAACCACCCGCGCACTACCTGCGCGTTATGTTTAAACCACCTGTTATATAATTTTGTATGAAGTCACGATACGAGCCGCATCAATGCGTGGATAACAATGGCCTTCCCAATGCAAGCTGCATAAATGCGTGGATAACATTGATCTTTCCCATCCAAGTCGCATCAATGCGTGGGTTACAAGGAGCTTAGGCAGCTCCCTGCGTATCTTTCACGCTTTGATAACGCTTTCTGGGTCACTGCCCCGATCCTAGCACTATACAGTTTCCCTAATGAGCTTACTGACAGGTCGATGCCACTTCTGCCTTGGTGTTCCTCAGGTTGTAACAAACATATGTTATGGAAAATTTCGATGTATTATTGAATTATTTCGTGCAAAAAGACTTCTGTGGGAAGTGGTGCTACAAACCAACTTAATAGAACCAATTTGTTATTCCTTTTTATAGCTGCACGGGTGAAGAAGGGCACTCCTCCCCAGGTAATTCAAGGAGATGTTAGTCTTGATATATATATATATATATATATATATATATATATATTATATATATATATGTATATATATATATATCCAGCCTAGTTAACTTCAGCTTGTTGAAAGTGTCCCATAACCATTTGCAGTGTTTTTAGTGAATAATTCAAAAAGCTTATATTCTTTGTAATGTGGACAGTATTCTAACGACATCCGATTAGTTTTCATGTTTTGTGTAATTGTATTTCTGATGATGAAAGTTGAATCTTTCGAAACATGTCAAACAATTCCACATACGGGTGTTTTATTCATAAACTTTCCAATAATAGTAAGCAACTAATCAGAGAACTGAAAAAAACGAAAAAACAGGCGATATATATATATATATATATATATATATATATATATATATATATATATATATATATATATATATATATATATATATATTAGGTACGGAAGAATATTCCTATTTCGCCGGGGTAAAATGCTTCTTATTGGCCAGCTCTGGTTTTTATGACGGGAGCCGTGGCCCGACAGCGCGCTCCGCACGGTAGCCATCGACATAGTTTCTCTATCGCCTTTGATTGATGCGCCCTGCGATGTTTACCATTTCTTTCTTTAACCGTTGCTAGTAAATTTGGCCAGACTTACTAGCAACAACAAGCTTCCAGGGACCTTCTTTAGCTTCTGTTTGCATGAAGTTACGACTGCAGTGGCCTTATAGGATTATATTGCATTGGCGCCATATGATCTGACCGATCGGGGAGCACTAAAACTCCAAATATGATATGCATTTTTCGCTGGAAAACATCGATATATAATCAATAATGATATATAAAAATAACCAAAAAGTTTGCTCGTATTAGTTTTTTTGGTAACTTTCTCATGGTTTCGAATGATCTTACCATGTTCTTCAGAGAAGTTGTTCAATATATTGTTTAATGTATTACTTTACAATGTTTCGAGTTTAGAACACTCATATTCTAGCATTACATAAAAAGAAATATCAAGCACTCCTATAAAAGGCGACGTGATCGTTCGGTGCGGTCAAATATGAAGTGAAAACAGTTTTAGATCGTAGTAGAATCCAATTAGTATGGAAAACTAGTTACAGTGGCACATGGACTTCCTCCGTGGCGTCATCAACAACATGGTGCTTAAATCTATGATGATTAGGCGAAATATAATATCAAGCGATATGATTATATGAACAAGTTTAAATTCCTACACCACGCACATTTCACACAATCCTTCCACACTATACTCTGGCTGCCTCAGGTCGACCATCGTAAAGGTAGGGTCCCTCGCATGCTCGACTGATTGTTGATGACGGCGTCTCGGTCGCGGATGTGGACTGCCCCCAGAAGTTTCAGTCTGCCAACATCACTACATTTCATGATGATCGATGTGTGCTCCTCCAGAATTTCCCGTGTCAGTTTTATATTATGGTCTTTTGATAGGTGTTTTTAAGGGGCTCTATCTTGTAAATGCATCGACTTCCATCTTGACATTTGCCGTCATGACATTTGTGGACATAAAATTTGTCGTGTGACTTATGTAAGCCGAGTTTTTATGGTGCGCACAGCCACCGATCAGGCGTTTGGCTTATCGATCACATTAATCGCTTTAGATTGTTCATCTTCTCTGGGTTGTTCTTCATTACCAGGTTTGCTACTTTTGAACTTTTATAGTAAACGATGAGGTGGAGACTGTCTTCGGTTTTGGATTGTAAACAATTCTGCGACGCAGCATCTCGGATGATCGCTTCTTCAGTGTTGTAGGCGCTGTTCATATTTGATTTATTAAGAAGTAGAATTTGGTTGTTTTTTAATTGATTTGGATAGAAATGAAGGGGCTGCGAGAGTTGTCTGCTTGTCACCAATGATATTTCAAGCCGCCAAATGAACATAAATCCACACCTCCAACCCCCGTGGCTCCGCCCCTGGATTAATATCACCAAATGTCATGCAATTTTCACAATTCTAGATTTAGAGGCCTGAAATCCTTAAATTCCCCAGTTTAGTTGTGTTTTTTACATCTGTAAAAATGCCACAAAGGTGTATCTTTTCAACGCTTCGGTACTCTGCAGTACCGAAGTCCCTGTAGTATTCGTGGAAATAAAACTAGCAAAGTTACTTTGGAATCGACTTAGTATCCAGGAAGCGGCACATGAAGAGAGTCGTCTGCACAGAGTTAAAACGCCTCGGCGTTTGATCGTCAAAGTATAACTTCAACTACCAACTTTGCACACAGATTACGCACGGCCTCAGTTTAAACATTGGCTGCCGCGCGGAGCCGTTTCAGCAGTTGTGAAGCACATGTTCGACCCAGCTGGAGTGTGCTTGGCAGATCCAAGCCTGCACTCTTTGGCAGAATTACCCTCAGTTATCTTCGGGATGCCAAAGGAGCGCAAAAGTGTCAAGCCCCCTCCGCAAGCGGGAAGCTCGGGGTAGATGTGTTTTTACCATTATCCGACAGCAGCTTACGCCAGCCGATTTTAATCCTACCTTACATGCTGTCAAATGGAGGCCGTGCTGCAATAACGTTGATAATCAGCTAGAAGCTGGCGACGTGTTTACAATGTCAGCCGGGGGCCCGAAATGGTGTCGCACCAATTAAGCCATTCCCGGCTTTGCGTTTGATTTAGAGCCTGCTCTTATATGTGATACGGGAATGCGGTTATGCAGCGGAAAGAGCACGCGATTTCCACGCGGCTGACCCGGGTTCAAATCCCTGAGCGGGTATTCTGTTTAAGTCTTTCCGTTCCGCATAATTCCCTCCCAACAGGGTGAGAGTTGGCGACGCCATTTTACCTCAGCAGTCAGTGTGTCGTAAAGCTTCAAAATTGTTTTTCTTACTGACCTACACGTTCTCCCTATGTGATGAATAATCTAACACTAATTTTCTGGGGGGGGCAAAGATGGTTTGACCCCTCGATTTTGCTTCGGGGTTTGGGTCTCGTGACCGGACTGCCACCTGGATCCTTCCCTACACACACACAGTCTCACTATGAGTGTAATCCAGACCCTCCCAAGAACAAAAAAATCCGAGAGCTTTTGGTGCCAGGTATTTTGCCAAAAAATACCTACAGGCCTTGAAAAATACCGAAGATAAATGACGGAAAGAAATGTAACAAACGTGTTCTTTTTGGCTAGTCCCTGATTTATGACAACCATGACTCACTTGTTACATTATTTTGCCCATTTATCTTGGGTAATTTTCGAGAAAAAAAAACACTTGGCACCAAAAGCTCTCGGATTTTTGCGAGAGGGTCTGAGCAAGACCATACGTATATGGCAGATATGTCCATTTATCGGCACTCTTGCGGGACTGTCATGACCGCACGCTTCCTTTTCCATGCACCACCATCTGATACATACGGCAAGCTATCCCGATTTCTAGGGCCCGGCGGAGCAGAGGACTGCTTCCGTGACCCCTAACGAGGTCATGCCCTCGGGGCATCCCCGGACCGGTGGACCAGTTTTACCGTCGATCACCGTGCTCCCAATAACAAGGGTGGTGGTTGATGGCTGAATCTCCCGTGTTGAGGCGAGTACGGCCAAGTTTATCACCATCCCCAAGTTTACTACCAAGTTTACCACCATCCCCGGGGTACGATGCGGTCGAGGAAAATTTTATACCCCCAAAAATAACAAAAAAATGTATCGACACATCAAATCTGATTATCAACAGGCTACCTGTTCACAGAACCCTGGTTGTAGAACCTGAACCTCATCCAAATCTACCACACAACGGTTTCGGTGATGCTCCGACGAAATCAAGACTTCCCATCATCCTAAACAAATGCGCGAGGTTGTTGAAACCTGTAGCTGCACTATCCTGGCGTACCCCTCGTAGGCTTTTCTTCACCATGGCCTGCATATTGACCCAGTTTGGAAGCTTTGCAGGCTGCTGTTCGACCGAAAGGCGTGAACTACTTTTTTACGTGGTCACAAGGGCGGTGCCACAGATTTTTCTCTGGAGGAGAGGAGGACCCCATGATGAAAATTCATGCCAACTTGTCTCGTATCTTCACTCGATCCCTGGAGGTGATGCAAAATTGGTTTCGTTTATGGCCTTAAGATAGACATTTATAGATTTCTTCATAAATACTGCTTTGGTCAACAGATTTGGCAGACAACAGTTGACACAAGACCTCCAACTTTTACCAGAGCGAATTTCTCCAAGTCCTCTGCAGTGCGTTGCAATGGTAGAGTCTACTCCTCCGGTGGGAGTGGTTTCTTTAGAAACCACATGCATAGACCTTACGAGGCAGGACAACGGGATACGACATCCCGTATCGAGCGTGTGTGCTCAGTTGAGCATCCATCAGCGATGATGCCCACCTCGGAGGTACAGCGGGTCCCCCCCCACCCCGACTGAGGCTGCTGAGTCCGCCACTGCTGACACGTGACCTTGGCGCCAACGGTCAGCCGCCGGGACGCCCGTTCCCCGGCCGGCAGCTACGGCCGCTCACCTGGCCTGGAGTCAGGAACCTGGAGGAAAGAGTCTGAGGTGGCTTGGAGTTTGAGGTCACATGGCTTCATGGCTTCGTGTCACCACCTGAGCAGAAAGGTTGGACGACATACATGCTGATTTTTTATTCTTGAAATTGCATTCTTGTGATAAGTTTACTTAAACTCAGTTTGAATCGTCACGTTTCATTATTTAATGTGTCATTCACTCAATGTGTTGTCTCGAAAATATTCATTGTTTTCCATGCATCACAGGAACTATTCCATCATTGCAACTTTTAACTGCGTAATAAACTTGTAACTGTATCCTACACATCTCGGGGACTCCCATAAAATCTCATTTGGTTCTATAGATCTTGTTTCTCGGCTTTCGAAGAGGTAATTACGAGGAACTATTCAGTTTTCATATGGTTATAAACAGTGTTGCTGGATACCCAATAAAAAAGGTGGCTCCCTATCGCTATTCTACCATATAAAAGCTATTTCCAAGACAACCGAATAATGATTGAAGTAGAAATGGAAATGTTGTCTTCACTTACTCCACAGGCTGTAATTGCTAGCGAAATGTTGTGTCGAAGAAATAATGGCTGATGTATTTGCAGTCGGCTAACAGCAGGCGCGTCAGGTAACCAAACAAGGGACTGGCCAACCGCAACCCGCACAACGCGCAGGAAAAATGATGTATTTTCAAGGCCAAGTTTTGAATCGTGAACAAGACACCACTAGATGAACGGTTAAAAAATTCAGAAATTGCAATCGCAAAATTCATTCAAAGCCCATACAATTCCTCGCCAATTTTTGGTACTCTGCGATAACAGAATCGTGGACTACCTGTATAATTCCGCGATGGACAGCACTGGTTATAAATGGCGCATACCATTTTTTTATCCCGTGATTGTTGTGGTGTGTCTTGGTCTTTGAGCCGTTGACAGGCTATCCCATCGCTACAGATTCGTTATCTTCAGTTGACTAGGGTGCTGGTGTAACACAAATGATGCGCCGATGTGTGTGTGTCGTATAGATCCCTAGAAAACACTCGCTCCGCATAATGTTTTTATTTTGATTTTAATTAGCAGAGGTTTTTTTGCAGGGCAATCAGAGGGTAAATTAGCCCGGGGAAGGAGAACAACCTGTCAGAAAACCTCGCCTAAGTTCCTCCCTCAATTTTGTAATCGCGGATTATCCTTTCTGTGTAGAATTTATACAATATAGTTTTGGGTCAGAATATGTTTACAAGAGATATATATATATATAGTAATAATCATAGTGGACAAGCTTCTAAAAGCTTATTTATGATTATGATTTATACGCTTCTTTTGTATGATACCATATTCTTGTTTATAAGTCTCAATGGTATCGTTTCATACGTTGTTGTATTTGTTGTTTTTTTCGTTGTCTGTTGAATGTTTCTTTGAAACACTCAACAGACACACTAACGTCCATTGCTGCGAGGCTGCCCGTACATTCAGATAAAATACTGCCCATTATTATCGGTACTTGGGTAATTTACCCGTTAAAGTTTGCTCGAAGTTTGCCCGGCTACTAAGATGCCAAACTTCTCGCGCAGACCACCAGCAGAGCAGCGGCGACTCCAGGAAGCCGCAACTGTCGGTACACCGATATTCTGGACTTATGACAGTATAGGCGGATTCAGGGGGCAGTGGGCACATGCACCCCGCCCCTGATCGACCCTCGGTACCCCCTGAAATGGTCACGGCGCCTCTTGTGCCCCCCCTCCACCATGCGCCCTCTCCCTCAATCGGAGATCCTGGATTCGCCATCGCAGTTATGTGTTGCAGTGCTGTATGTATTGCAGTTCTGTTATCTCGCAGTAAACAGAGGCTGAACAGATCAGACCGCTGAATAGGCCGCAGTGTAGAACGCGGCCCTCACATTATATCCATACACGTTTGTTATTTCTGACACACATAACTCGCGCACATCTGTGCGGGCACAGGGTGGCGTAGGAAACATGGTAACATGTCACAAAAATTAATGTAACCTTCAGAAAAGGGCATAACACGTATAGAACGGTGGAACAATTATGAGGGTGAACCGCGTGGGAGTGAGGAGAGGTTCACACTCCAACGGTCTAGACTGCGGAGTGGACGGGGCGCTCCAACCGTCTAGACTGTGAGTGGTCGGGGAGGGGGGCTCCAGAGGTCAGACCGCGAGTGGTCGGGGTGCTCCAACCCAGGGTAATAGAGGACGGGTACACCAAAGCTTATTAGTGCAAGCCGCTAGATAAGGAGTTAAAAAATGCAGGAATATCACTGTATTGGCACAATTTTCTCTTCAAAATTAAAAAATGACTTGACATAATAAAAACAGCAGCTAAAAGCTAAAAAAGAATTAAATGTATTTTTGTCTCTATCGTTTAGGAGAAACTGGTAGATTTTTTTCAAACTTCTTCTAAACTAAGACTAAATATGGGAGCTCCAAAATAGCGGCAAACTCTGCGCTTTTCGTTCACTCAGTTTTAAATAGAAATTGACAACAATTAGGTATCGGACGCATTTAGTTTCTTGCAAAGCTATTTATTAGACATTTTGGTTTGCAGCAGATGTGATTTTAGTTACGAAAATTTAAGAGATTGATTGCACTCAGTTTGAACCCTCTCTCTCTGATCTTTAAGGAAAACATATTTTTGTTCCTCAAGAATCAAGATACTGCGTGTTGGGCCATATTTGTGTTTCAAAAAAGTGAACTCACTAAATAGAGTGAGTTCTTGCAGCTTGTTAAAACAAGTTATTGGATTCCAATTTGTGCGGAAGCCTTCCTTCCTTCCTGAGTGTTAGTCAAAAGTTCAGTCTAGGCAGGTAAGTTTGTATTCTGACTCCACACTGACTGATTTTGGTTGCCTAACAACTCTGGTTGCCGGGTTTGCTTAGTTCGAAGACAAGCAACAGCTATATTGCACTCTGTAAACCAAAATAGAGATGAAGTGTGATTAACTCAGTTAAACCTGTGCAAGGTTTCAGTAGTGTTTGTGTTTTTTTGTTGAGCAGCTGCAGCATCAACTGTAATATAAGCTGGAACACATTCCTGGTGTTTGGTGTGTTCTCCTAGATGTTTGGCATGTGGACTCTGATATCAAGGCTGCATTGAGTGACCCAAAAAATTCTTTCTGAGGTGGGAAAGAAAAATGGTATTTTTTCTCGTCCTGTTTCAGCTGTGATCCAAAAACTTATTTAGTGTGAATTCTTGAGACGCTAACTTGTGAAACCTTCCATATGTGATGTGTCTTGGGTACCAGCAGTGAGCTATTTCCAGCTGTCAAGATTGCTTAACTTCTAAGAGTGATATTGTAGGTTATTTAGTTGCAGTACGTTTTATAGGTGTAAGAAATAGTCCCAGTTTCCATTCACAGTCTTGAGCGTGGGAACACATAGTTTTCTGATGCAATCAATATGGTTACAGCTTTTGGTAATGGAAACCATTTTTTAATCCAATTTTTGTAAATCCACATACAACAATGTCTGGCAGGATTTGGCATTGTGATGGTAAATATTTCCCTTACAGTGCAGAGATAAAGGAGAGTAGACTGGAGAGGATATAACTTCCTTTTTTATGAAACAAAACTAAACAAAACAAAATTGTATCAACACTTCAGAAAAAATCATTAACACAATTCATCAACAGAAAAGTTAACCCTTAAACAAAACTTTACACATATGTGAAGGAAGAGTGAAAGAAAACTTAAATGGTGTACCAGAAATGTTGACAAATTCAAGATTGAAGTGTTCTATCGGTTACAGATCCTTTTGTATCCAGCCAAAGTGCCATGGAAACTGTGATTGCTGTATCCTGTTTCTCAGGTTTATCTGAATCGCCTATAGCCCATGGAAACTGAGCCTTTAAGTTACAAATTAGTTAAGAAATAGATGAGAAAAAACAGTTAGGTAGGGCTAGGTACTAAATTTGAGATGTTTACAAAGAGCTGCAAAAGTTGGCAGAATAGCATGACTCCTGACAGAAAATTTGAATATTTTGTCTGTGGGTACTGAACCAGAACTGGTATCCATTCCCCAAGCTGATTAGTCTTGTCAAGTTGGGATTGTGTGTGTGTGCACATTTTTAGCTGCATTGCAAGAGAGATGCATGTAGTTTTGTCTAGATGCATATAGTTGCATGCAGGTGTAGTCCACCTGAATATTTTCTTGGACCAAAACGTTGTGTTTTACCCTTCCCTGATTTCTTTTTAGCTCATTGTTATCCTTATCCGCACTCTGCTTAGCCTTTTTGTTTCCTTCATTGTAGTTTTGGTCTAGACATGGAGTTTTAGTTCACACACACACACACACAGTTTTAGTTTATGCACATACCATGCCACATCTCATTTGTGCTTTTGCACCGATTTTCCGTGGCAAAAGTACAGCACTGTCTGCACAGCACTGTCGTGGCAAAAGCTCTGTCCCTTCGCGTTCTTTTTCCTCCTTTTACTTCAGCAGTGTCTCTGGGAGTGTACTGGGTGGGTTTTAGCTTTTGACCCTGGTCTGAGGTTTTTCTTTTTCTTTTAGAATTTTAAGTACTGACTACACTGCGCACTTTTTAATTAGTTGTTTTCATTTTTTTAGTCACCGCAAACAAGTTCGCGCCATTCAAATGTATTGGGCAAGCTACACCACGCAAAAGGAGAAAACGAAAAACGTCATTAAAAACGAAAAAAATGTTCTCATGAAACGATAAAATGTAGTTTAAAAGCAAGAAAGCGAAAAACCATTTAGTTTGGTATTTGAGCCGTATTTCGTTTGTTCACTTTATGGTTATTGTTTACGAGTGTGATGAAGTTCTTATAGTCATTACTGGAGCAGTTGGCGGCGGTGTAACTATTTGAATTGAAACTATTTGGATGATTATTGTGTATGCTAGGAAGACCTCTTTGTGACATTTGGCAATGCACTTGCGTGGAATCAGTGGCGGATCCAGGGCTTCATTTTGAGGTAGGGGGAGACGAGCGGACTCGACCAGCACCCACCAACGCCTCAGATCAGTCTCCGCCTATGCACTCTCTGTATATGCCAGTCTAGCTAATAAAACCAATCTTGGAATGACGGAATGATGTAATGCGTTACAGACGAACACATAGCCTCCCCAGCTGAAGTGCCCTAAAACTCAAATTATCATCAGTCTCCGCCTATGCATTAGCTATAGGCACTTGAACATGGGGGGCTTGAGGCCTTAGCCCTCCGCCTCGTATCCATCACTGCACGGAAATATCAACGAGTGATCAGTAGATATTGCATTCAGATGGTATCTTTTGAATGCGGATGTTTACAGTGTGAAAAAACCGCAGGTGCTTCAACTTTTGCATTCTGGTTGACGTAGGCGGATCCAGGGAGGGTTGATCCAGGGTCCCAGGTGGATGCAGGGAGTTTGTCCAATGTCGTTCAGATTTTTGTCAAGTATATTTCGAATTTGACGATTGGATGTTGGTTTAATACTAAGTTTGCTTCCTTGTCTTGTCTAGTTTCTTAACGCTGTGTGATAAAGCGAAGTTATCGCCAGACTACATAGAACAATACCCATGTCATCTTTATGAAAAACATATTGAAAGCTTTATTTGAGGCACCTAAACAATCATGTTTTCCCCGCAAACGTGGAAATTCAAAAAAGTACCGTCGTGTAAGAATTGCAGATTATCACTATCTACGCAGTTTTACGCAGACACTGTAAATTGAGGACAGGTATTGGTCCTAAAATGTCCAGAGTTTGTCCTTGCGTTTATTATATTTAAGAAAGTAGTTCGGACAGAGATGCCTTTTTCATCCATTGGTATTTGACCAGAGACAATTTCAGAGATTCCCCCTTTCCCTGGTGACGTCTTACATAGGCAGATCTATGATTGCCGATCGAGGGGGAGGGCATCTTCCCGGGGGGGGGGCGCCATCCGGTCCGGGGTCGCCACTTTTGACGGGCAAAACCTATCAGATAGGTGCAAAATCCTATCATTTCAGGGGGTGCTGAGGGTTGATCAGGGGGAACACGTGCGCCCTTGCTCGCCCCTGGATCCGCCTATGACGTTTTGTTATCATTGTTATATTAGTCCGTATTGTTTGAAACGGTTTCGCTAACAGCCAAAATAGTGTCCAGGCGCCCCGAATGATGCACAAAGCAGGGGCGGGTCAGAGAGGGGATTATAACCCAAAACGAAACAGGGAACCATGCTGCATCTTCTATTGTCGGTTGGTGCGTCATTAAGCCAGAGAACAATTGTTATTATTATTACATGACTACGGACATTCCTTGCTTTGCCCCGTTGGTATTCCATATTGTCCGCTTCTCTCAATTTGGGAAGTGGGTAACAAAGTGGCAGCTCTATCTTTGGTCATGTAGTGAAACATCTGAATGCTCACAAAGAGTTCTAAACACTCACTTGATTGAGTAATAACCATATCACTCGCAGTACTCCACCCGAGTGGTTAAAAGCCGAAGCCGAGGCTGGGATTCGAAATCACTACCGTCTGATTTCTAGACCATTGCTCTAACCGCAGCGCTACGCGACTGCCGGCGTGCGGGGTGTACGCCGGAAAATTTGCGGCTTACATTTGCATGGTTCTCGGAAATCGATTTTTTTAGGCATTTCTCTACCTCTGACGTTAAAATGCCAAATGGAAAGTGGAAAGGGCAGGGAACAGGCTTTCCAATGACGACTTTATATTTTTTCCAACAGCAATAGGCTGTGGCTAGCACGTGGCTGAAAATGAGCAATTTAACACGTAAGCCCTATGGAGCAGTCGCATTTGTACGCCGTAACAGTATATTGCTGCCAACTAACGTTGGAGGGGGCTGGCTCCAACCGTCTAGACTGCGAGTGGTCGGGGGGGCGCTCCAAAGGTCAGACCGCGAGTGGTCGGGGTGCTCCAACCGTCTAGACTGCGAGTGGTCGGGAGCGCCCCAACGGACGGACGGCCTGGTCGGGGCCCTAAACGGACCGTACTGGCCAGCAGCACGCATCAGAGAGAAGGATTAAGACTATCCCTTCCCGGTGGCACCACGCTGGTTCAAACCATAGTGGCTTTCCCGGAAATATACGGTTTACTGGGGCCGAACTGGGTCTAAATATGATCACTCAAATCTTCGTTTGCGATAATTGTGTGTAAAGTATGTTACCTCTGTGCGTAAGGAGAATATTGACTGGGAGTGGAATAAGCATTTAAAACAAACGCGTCACTCGCCCGATTTCAATCCCCGCAATCTCGGATATATAGTGTGAGTGATGCTGCTCCTTCCTGGGATATAAAACTTTCCAGTCACGTTTAGAAAACATATATTTTCTTTTGGCAGCAAAGCACAGTCAGGCGGCGTTGGATCACATGTCTGAGGCGCCGCGCTCCCATCGAGGAGTATAATGTTAGCTCAGATTCAGAGGGGAGGGGGAGGTAGTGGAGTGCTCAGCGCAGCTGGCTTCCACGCAGCCGGCCCGGATTCAAGCCCGGTGGATTCCCTGAACCAAGAGCAAGCTGGTTCCCGCGAAATCCTTCCAACAGGGAAATAGTTGGGGACGCCATATGACCCTGGCAGTTGTTGAGTTGATTAGCCCCACAAATTAGTAAGCTAAGTTTCAGTGGGCGCTGGTGCGAAGTGTGGGACCACTGATGCTTGATCTAAGGGGGGAGGAGGAGGGGGTGCTGCCTCGTCTCCCGGATCTGCCCGTTCTTGCGGCTGCCAATTTCAGCTCGACCCCACTCCCAGTTACCAACTGCAACTCTGCCAATTAAAAGTTCGCTTTCATTGCTTCACGACCACAGCTGACCACGGTGGATACCCAGGGAGGTAGTAACCGCACATAATGCCCGTGTCCGTTAGTGAACAGCAGTGTTGCAAATGGCCGGTGTTGCCACGGAATCGTGTGCCCTGTACCAGGGGCGGATTCAGGGGGTCCGCTCCATCTGTGCCCCTGGCCCAAAGTGGCCAAATATTATGCCTTTCTAGACGAGTTTGGCTGAGTTTCAGGGTTGTGTATTTAAAAAAAAATTATTGGGGCATCCAATTTTGAAGCATCGTCAATATTCACCAATTTAAAGAGATAATATTGTATAAAGCGTGTTCCGGTATTTCCTTTTCCAACCAATTCAAAATTCTTAAAATGACGACAGCAAAAACTTTAAATGATCTTTAACACCAATTCGATGTTTTCTGTAGTACAAATCTACACCCTGTCGAGTTTTATCACAGAAATATGTCTACAAAATTTTAATCGGGCTACCCCCCAACCGTGTGGTTAATACCCGCCTCTGTATTTATTAGTAATTTGAAAAGCCCACGACACAGGTGCTGGTATTACCAGTGTACCATAGCGTTCCATTGCAGCACTGGACGACCGCAATTGTGCTGTGAAATGCTCGGTTTAGAGGGAGCACCGTACAATAAACCTGTCGCAAACACGATTTAGCACAGGTGCGATGTGGCTATTGCCCGCTCGCGAAGTGGAAAGTGCGACGAAATCAATAAAGAAGCACTGAATACGGTGGTGCAGACGTTGAGCTCAATTTTGGTTGAAGAACACTTCAGCTTTGATAGTATTTTTTTGGACAAAAGAGATTCACTTTCTTAAGTATTTGGTGACATAGCTAAATGTTATGTTGGTTGGAAGCCTTAGCAGTTTTTTTGTTAACATAATGCATGCTTCTTTTGTATGGTCAGGGATCATAATGCTGCCACAATAAAGCGGCTTCATTTATACTTCGTTTAGAACCAATTTGAACTCAGGAAATCCAGGGCGGTTTTTCTGTCACATTTTATTATTTTTTTACATAAAATTTGGAAATTACCTGTCAAAAATCAGCTGGGTGGCGTTACATTTTATTGCCAACAAAACTCATCCACGTGTTAAACAAAAATTGTTGTTAATTTTAAATGTTTTACCTTTTGTACTCTTCTGTAATGTGTTAAGTTTTTTCTACCCTACGTATGTTTGTGGAGCGTTCACGCAATCTTTAACCAGTGAGTCCTGAAAAAATAGGATCCAATCCGGTTTGCAATTCCCTCCACATGACTGGGTCAGTCCATTAACACGTGATTGTCATCCCGAAGTTATTAAAGCCATCGAATTCCATACGTTTCCCAAATAAACGACTGAAAGAGAAACCTTGCAATCCAGATCCAGCGCACGAACGACCCGAATTCTCGTGAATTATCCGGCCAATTCAATCCAATTCAATTGTCCAATCCAACCCAATACACGAGGATTGTCATTACGAATGTATTATGATTATCGACTTCACCCTGTTTCCCAAACAAAAAGTACGAGTAAGTGAAATTCTACCTTAGAATCCCGATCCAGCTCGCGGACTACCAGAATTTTCGTGAATTCTCCGGAATTATCCTGTCAATTCAATCCAATTCAATTGTCCAATCCAACGCCATACACCGGGATTGTCAAAACGAATGTATTATGATTATCGAATTAAATGTGTTTCCCAAAAATACAACTGAGTGGAATACGCCCTTGGAATTCCGACCTAGCTCGCGGACTACCCGAATTCTCACGAATTCTCCGGCCAATCCATTCAATCCAATCCCGTCCACTCGGGTGGTCAATCTAGATTCTCAATCATTGCACGGTCAGCTCTCGGGAAGAGTGATTTTTTATATTGTGCCACTTTCTGAGAGGAGCAAAAAATAACAATATCTTATAAGTTCATTCCAAAATTACGGCACCGGCAAACCTACTGTGTTCGCGATTCAAGCAGATTGAAAAGGGAATTAATGTTTGGAAAATGTATTAGTCATTTTAACAGCGAATTAGTTTTGTCACAAAGTTAAGCTGTAATAATGAGTCTGACAACTAGTCTTTTATTTTACTTCTTGTCTTGGCTTTCTTTGTGTTTTTATGAAGCGTTATTCCACGTGATTTCACGTCTTGATCAAACCAGAACTTTCCAACTGGCTTCTGGTTTTCGTTATTAAACGTAACAGGTTTTTGTAGGCCCAAACGTCTGGGTCCTAGTATGTTTGTACTTAACCCTTTTCGGCAGGGGGGCTAATATTGCCCCCTTCAGGTTTTTCGAGAATATCTCCGAAACGGCTTGCGATAGAACTTTGAAACTTCCTGAATTTTCCTAAACTAGTACAGGCGGTTTTCTGAAATTTTCAAGATTATATATTTACCAGGGCGGAGCTATGGCTGGGTTTTGGGGAGGTTCTATCCACAAACCGTATTTCGTATGGTGGTTTTTTTGTAAAGGAAGCCGTCTCTGCTGATCCTGATACCAGTTATATGGTTTTATTATAACATTTTTTATGTGGATGATAGTGCATTCATTGTCACTATTTGTATTCATCGGGCGGTTCGGGTTCAAATGGGGGAATGTTTCAGAAGGACTAAACGTTAGTAAGTGAAAGACTGCTTACAGCCGTGCCAGGGCGAATACAATTGGGTATATGAAATTCAAATAGTTATAACCATTCTAGATTACCGAGGCGTGTCCAGTCACTACCATTTTCAAATGTTATTCCCAGCCAGTATCACCGCCGCGACTCAATATCGTTGTATATTGAAAATGTGTTTCCAATCCCCCACCCCCCGACGAGTCCTTGATCCGCCTATGTCCCCCTTTTCAGAGCGCCATGGGAGGGTAAAATTATCGAATTAAATTTCACTAGTCGAGGGACTAATATACTCTGCATAATTCGCATATTGTTGATATGTTTTTCCCACTGTTTTCCTTACTGCATCCGCCCCTGATGAGTTTTATTTTTTTCATTTATTTATGTGTAAGATGCCAGCAGTATATGACGGCTTCTAATCCGCGGAACAACACTTTTAGGTTGTATATATTTCCTTGTCCTGGTCCTGGAACTGCCATTGAATTTCGAATTTTTGGTAACTCGAGTATATGAAATTTTGGGTTAATTATTTGTAAATCTGAACTGTTTTGCGAAATCGTACAACAGAGACGGGTTATAGAAAATAAAAATACACAAAATTGTATATTTTGACGACCTTTCCTAAAAATAAAATTTGAAATTTTCTTTTTTCAAAATAAGTTTGGCGGAATCTATGGCACTTTGAATTTTCAAAATCGGTGGTTGATTACGGATCTTGGGGCCGATATTGCCCCTGCCGGAAATAGGGTAGCGGCCTGGAATGGGTTAATTTTTGATAAAATACATGTTTACATCACAGAAGTCATGATCCAATAGGAGTGGTTGGGTAAAGTTTAAACGTTCTCAAGTATAGTGAGACGAGTTTGATTTTGAAAGTTCAGAGTAATTACGATTTTCGATTTGTTGACCTCTAGATATTGTTGAAGTTCCAACAGCATATTTTCCAGCATTCCAGCTCAATCACCTTAATGTATAAATCTTCTACTAAGAATGATTGGTCTTGGCGCATCACCCTTATCATGTCGGCGGGTACTTGTATGCCGCTTCCGGAAATTGTTCGAGTAGTAGGATTGCGCGATCCGATCTCTCGGATAACTCCGAGGCACTTTGCTGAGATGTTTCTATTGCTGGGGGAGGTTCTGGGATAGCGCGGGTACTCGGTTCGCTGAAACTTAATGTTGATCAGTTATTGAGTTTGCGCTTACTAATGTTATGCCGATTGATAACAGAAAAAAATATTTTTCACTGAAGCAACAGGAAGTAAATACAGCGAGCTCAGATGCGGCTAAGAGAGTAGGTAGGTATCCTATATCTAAGGCCCAATGGCGCAGACAGAGTCATGGGGGATAGGCCACCTTTGGGGAGCACACGGGGGAAAACAGGCACGCTTTTTGTGGTCACAAAAATATTACATCTTGGCTTATATCGGTTTCTGAGTACATTTAGCCTAGTTCAAATCCAAACCCAGCTTTTCTAGAGACAAAAACAGCGTTCTTGTGGGGAAAAAGACCAATATGGATCAGAAGTCCCAAATGGTCGGGCGTTTTTGCTGATTTACAGACGAGCCAGCTGAGCTATGAGTGCAGTCCAGAGACCGGAGAAAAGTGTCCAGAAGTCACAGACTTTGTCTCTGCCAGACCTTCTCAGTCATTTTAAATCTGAAATAGCGTATAAGTAGACTGAGCGTCTAGGTCTCACGCGGGAATGTGCCCGATGTTGCCTATTTTGTCACCACCGTGATCTTTTTCTATCACCAACATTGTTGGCGGGTTGGCAGATTTTCCAATCTCTGATGCGGTCTGTTAACGATTTTGGACAAATAAGCTGGCTTAGGACGCTTACCACTTTGCGTCATGTAATGTAGCACAACAATTCACAGATGCCCTACCTACCATGCCTGCGGCTGGTATCAGCGGATCACATCGGTACTTTCCAGTCACATGTGGCAGGTCATGTTAGTGTTATGTTAGGTGTCCGTGTATGATCATTTATGTGCGATGTGCTAACTCGTTATGGTGTTGGCATGTTATCACAAGCTGAGGCCTAAACATTTCCCTCTGTTTATACAACTTGCGGTTAAAGGACATGTGACACTTTCATAATGGGATTTAAACTGGCATATCCATGTGATAGAGCATGCCGGGAAACCACGTGATCGATACTTAATTTTCCCCCAGAACTAAACACGCGCATTGGTGCGGGTCTGAGCCACTTCGCTTTGACGGGTGTGCGGGTACCCCCCTAATATCTCAAGAACCACGGTAGGTAGCGAGACACAGTAAACGGCTTTGGGTAGCCCATCCACTTCTCCATAAAAAACTATTTGAATCATTTTTTTCAAGTAACATTTAAGGTCACTAGAGGTCAAAGTATGCCGTCATAGGGATAACGTGTAAATGAAGATTTTCGGTCATTACACCTGGCCAAGTAAAGATAGAGCAAAACAACTTGAACTATATGAATTCTCGCAGCAAGTCGAATCGAGTGATATATAATATGACTTTGCTAGGTCAAATAAATGATTTGTCCTAACCACAGGTCAGGTCTAGGTCAAATTAGATAAAATGCATATCATTAGAACTGCAAAGACAAGGCAAATGTAATAAAGTTAAAATAAACACTCTATCACCATCCGACTAAGTTATTCAGCTAAAATAAGTTTTCTATCTCTTCCCAATGGGCAAGTGATGGCTCGTACCTGACCTCAGGTCATCGATATAACAAATACCTGAAAAAATATTTTGGAGAACTCGGCGGGCCCATTATGTAATATGCGTTTCAATCGGATAAGTTCACCCTGTTCCTAATTATACTATGTTAAACTTTTTTGAGGTCAGGTCACTTGACCTGTCTGGTGACCTGACCTGTGCTTGCCTTAAACTTTGAAAAAAGCTGTAAAAATGATGAGAGAAAAGGTATACCGAGCCGTTTTTATGCTGTCTCTGAAAAACCTCAGCAGGGCGGGTACCCACCACCCGTCAATGCGCGTTTTAATGTTCCTGGAGAAAAAAATCAAGTAATACATCACTTTCTATCAACTCCTTCCTCCCCAGTTGTTCATGTGGTGTGAAATGACCTTGGCAAAGTGATGTCATGCTCAAGTCCTGCTGCGCGGGCAATTTTTATTGATTGGGTCTCGTTGGAACCTACTTGCTAAACATCGGTTTGGTACTGGCGATTGAAAATGCGTATAAATTGTTTTATTGACTAGTTTGAAAAGTGAAATATGTTCTAATTCATCGCAACAAATGGCAGAAATCAATCAGTGTAATTTTGGGTCCCAACAGCAGCCCCTTTTGAGCGAAAAATGCTTTGTTTGTACTCTGATCAATGTATGGGCTAAATGAACAGGTTTGTTACCACACAAACATTGCATAGATGGCGCTCTGATTAGAAGTCACACCGATTTGGAGACTTTTATCTGCAACTGAGGACGATGAACTATAACGACACACCAAGCTTATTAAACATTTTGCAACAGAAATAAGACCAGCTTTATTATTTTTAGAAAAATATTTCCTCTGAAAACACTCACAATAGCATAATTATAGGGTATTAATTTCTCTCATTTCCTAGTAAGAACGTTTCATTCTTTAGTTGCTTGAGGAGTTTGCACTAGGGTAAGGGCGGGTAAGGGTACGCAGGAGATAAAAGTACGCAGCAGCTGTTTTGGTTACTTAGCAACCACTGAGATGGTGGATACCCCGGTATAAAAAAGCAAGGTCAGTGCCTAGGCTCCACACCAAAATTCAACGTGTTCCTGTTCATCCCGCGGGAGTACAGAGCAAAATAAGTTTCTGGGCACTCTTTGAGTAATATTTCTTAACTGGGTAAACTTGTAGACCATGATTCTATTATCAATACTATTTTATTACGGTCTGTCATTAGTAAGAAAGGTGAGCTAGGAGTGTGCTCCAGGACCGGAGCTCACGCTAAAACGCCTGTCAACATGTTTATGGAGACTTTCTTCCCAAGGGAGCATGTCCGGCAAGAGTACGCTGTAGACCATTGGGCAAGAGTGCGCATGCTTAAGAGATAGGACAATTTAATTTTCGCTCGGGAACAGAGTCCGCAACTCATATTTGGAAAACCAAACATTTCAACATAGTTCTTGTATACCCAGAACGATATAAAATCACATAATCGCCCAGTTTGGCGAAAAAAAAAACGCGACATGCCTGACCTAAACGCGGGGCAGCAATGCGTACTCCAGCCGCCTCTCTTGCGTACTCTTACCGACCCACTCCGGCAAGAGTACGCACGTGACTTTTTATTTTTGATGGGCTCGTGGCGAGTTCCTTTCAGAGACATCAAGTTGAAACACGGTCCATACATAGACAATTCTTCAGGCTAAACAACCACATCAAAATTTTAGCTGTTAGATTTATAGGAGAAAAGTGAAAGCCTTTAGAAAGTTAAGTACGTACTCTTGCACGGACTTCCCCTACGCCATAAGGTAAATTGTATTTAGCAACTGTCTTTGTCGCTGTTTCGGATGCAATCCATCGTAGTTGAGCCGGGGTGGACGATTATAGGAGTTCCTTTTGAATGATAATCAACCTCGCATGCTCACCTACATCACCAAACTTTGAAAAAGAGACCTGTTCCTGCTTGGACCACGTCGCTTTTTCTCGGCTACATTTTACGTCAATATCACCTTGTGAAATGTTGACTCCACTTTATCCAGGGTTCGGCAAGGCCAGGAGATCGATACCCATAAAAGCGAAGTCGTGTTCTAATAAAGTGTTCTGTGGTCGGCCGGAAGTGTTGGTTTTAAAGCCGGTTCAGTTCCACTCTCGCCAGTGTATTGCATCTTTCCTCATCGTAAATGGGAATCAAAGCCCCAAGGGGCTTTGCGTGGATGGAGAGGAAACGATTCATTTGGTATTGGAAAAGCGACGCTCTCATATGAAAGATGCTTTCCAACATATCGTGTGATCTATGCCGCTTATTTGAAGTGTGACATTTTTCAACCACGTTAAATTTTCACTGTAGTTACTACCATGCAATTTCCAGTTGGTAAAACTATTACTCCTGCAATGCCGGCCAACTGCTATTGCATGAAAATTATGATCTTGCCGAGGGAAGGAAACATGAAATCAGCTATTCTCCAGTCTCTGTAGTTGCAAAAACAAACTTTGTTCATACTACACCTACATGCAAACAAATTGCATACATATTATTAGCCTGAAATTGGGAGTTTTCTACAACTGCTGCTCCTTTGGATGTCAGTGTTAATGTACCAAACTATGTAAATTAAGAATGGTTTATCTGGAGGGGCAACCGGAGAGATTAGATTAAAGGGAATGTGGCACCTTTATAACGTAATTTTAACCGATATAGCCAAGTTGTAAAGCATGCCGAAAAACCCTGTACTTAACATATCATTTGTCGTGGAACTCGAAATTTCCGTAAAGAAGAGCTGAATTCCTACCTGAAATGTACCCAAAATGTACCCAAGAAGCCGGTCACGGTCGTCAGATGCTGGCGTGACGTCATGTCATGCTGACGTCACGGTGAGTAGTCAGCCTATTAAAGCCTATTAGATATGGTAGTAGTTGCCAGATCATGACATGGACAAGCAGAGGCTCATTTTTACCATAGATAAGCATTTTAAAGATCATAATATTTGTCTTATTGTTCATTTATCAGAAAAATCATAGACATTTTCATGATTTTCGGCTAAAAAAGCCTTAATTACACTAAATGTCGGGATTCGACCGAGGTGTCACGTTCCGTTTCAGCCATGGAGGAGTGTTGAGAATCACCCCAGCAGCCGTGCTGGGAGGCGGAGCAATGGTGGCGTGCTCGGCTGGGTTTTTACCGCTCTGTAGCTTTGTGGACGTTGTCAGCTGGGGATTGCAGTCATGAGTAGTGGTGATAGATCGGCACCTTCAGTCTACCAGAAATGCCATCGCTCTCTGGCGAGGCTGCTTCAAAAGTTTCGGGTTGGTCTACTGAAAGACACGCTCGTGTGTCTGAATTGTTAGTTAAGATTCTTCTTTGTACAGTTTTGTGGAATAGGTCAACTGCCGGACCGGAATTTCGATACCATCACCACTTTGAGAGGATTCTATTCCAACTCAAAGATAACAAAGTATGGCTCTGTTTCAATTGTGTTGTCTCCCACCCATTATATTTTCTTTCAATTCAGTTTCATTGTACCTCATACATTTTCATGAAACGCGCCGACCACTAAGCTTGAAATTCGCTGCCATCTTCACTCTGACAGGACTCGATTTGGGCCCAGGCAGCACAGAATCCCTCTCATTTTTACACCATGCCGGCGGGAATGGTTCCCATTTGGCGTCATCTCTGCCATAGTGAAGCTGTAAGCATACCGATTGGGAAGCTGACCACTGGCCGGCTCTGCGCCGCGGGAAAGGAACATGGATGGGCCACCCAATCTGTCAAAAGCAAGAGAGGCTACCCCCTCATACTGTGAGTTGCCCAGGCAAGCTCCCAAAACGTTTTTTGCAGTATCTTTGGTGAAATTCGGGAAGTTTTAGACAAATCCATTATATTTGGATCGTTTTGAGGCTGCAGTTTTGGTTAGTACGCACACATTTTGACGCGGCCTCCTGCGGCCGAAAGTATGGGAAAGAGTGCATATATACTTCCATCGCCGGCTTCACCCCAGCCTCAATAAAGATTATCATATTCTTCAGACGTGAGCGTGTTCGACATGAAATTTTATTCTAATAAAGCATGTAGTGAGCATATTTCGTTGACAAGAGATTCGGTTTCCATCGGGACGCCGGGCCAAACGTCTCCAAAAATAGGTAATCCAGATTTTTGTCCTCGGACCGTGTGCTGCGTTTCCTCCGACATAGTTAAGATGTGAGGAATGGTATGACGCATTTGACCTGTGACCTTTGGCAACCTCTCGTGATCTTTTCCTACTTGTTTGAATTTAGTTGATCATTCTTGACCTATGGTGTCGTTGGCCTTTTTCCATTGTACCTACAGCTTCAAATCGAATTCAGCGCATTAGATTGTTCCCACGAAGTGCAAACTGCACATTTGGGGTGGATGATCATGATTGAGGCTTTAGGGCCGTCTGCTGTTTGGGCTGTAAGTCCCCATTTTGAGCAGCTTTGACTTTTGGCTGTCTCTAAACATCTAATGTTGACACCGTTTAACGCATTACTTTGATGGATCTCATGGATGGTGCTATGCAAATCGATGCCGAAAAATTACTCTGATCACTTTGGAGACCATAATATTGTGCTGAAGCGGTATGATTAAACTAGTCTAATAATGTTAACGTACTTTGGCTTTCCCTTACGCATTTCCCAGTCTGTTCCGACCTAACCTTAACCCGCGCCCCACCGGGGGTCCGGCGCCACCTTCGCCCCACCGGGGGGCCATCGATGGCCCCCTCTAACTCCGAAAATATGGGCGTTAGCGCAAATCTGCAAAGTGCAATAGAAAGCTCGCGTGAATTCAGTAAGAAATTACTTCGCATGTTTTAGTGCTCAGGTCAATGGTTTGACCTCCAGAGGTCAAATTAGGTCAAGATCGGCTATTTTCACTCAAATATGCAATGATTAAGCAAACTGGGCATAACTCTTGTCATTAGAGCTATTGAGGCCTGGTAAAGTACATTTGATAGCAAATTGCCAGTACTTTTTCCGCCATGTGGAACGTAAAGACCTCCCGCCAGTGGTTTGACCGCCAGAGGTCACCTCGTGACCTAATATGACCTGAGGTCACGAAAGGTCAAAAAGTGACCTTGCCGTATATCAAATGAAAGCCAGCGACAAGACAAACACGATGTTGTTTGTTTCACCGCTCTAGCTCAATTAGGTCAAAAGTTATTGTCAAAATACTGTTTTTGACCTCTGGTGACCTTGGATGACCTTGGAAAAGTCAAAGGGCAAATATGACCCCTGGGATCCGTGAAAGGGTGTCCAAAAACGTTGTTCTGAGCAGTCTGAGTATTTGCAATCATTTTTGTGGCTTTTATATCATGAAATAGCTTTTCCCCATGCTTTTCCAATGGGAGAGGTCGCCTCGTGACCTGACCTCAGGGCACGAAATCGAAAAATCCCGGATATACACCTTGTAGACCCTGGAGGGGTCATGAAGTGTAGGAAGTTTCAAATCGATCGACTTTGAAATGTAGCTCTTACAGAGCTCTAAAGGTGAAGTGAGGTGACCTTGGTTGACCTCGTCTGGTGACCTGACCTTGGGTGACCCGGGGTAAAAAATTTCAGGGATGATGGGAAAATGATGCAGTGAGAGGTAGAGCCCTCAACCGCGGTGCTGCGCCTCGTCGTTTTTCTGCTATCCCGGAAAAACCTTAGGGGGGCCATCGATGGCCCCCGGTGGGGCGAGGGTTAATAGGCATAATTATTTACCAGACACTATAGTAACAGCCAGCAGCCAGACATTGGTATTTCAGCCAAAGCGGTAAAATTGGCACTGAGAGGCAAACATCAGGTCTTTGGCCCAACATGGAAGGCTGCCTGATGCTTCAGGTAAACAAGTTGGCATCAATCGCGAGTTCTCGCAGCGAGCAATAGGCTGTTTTTTGTCGCGAAGCTTTACGTCTGGTAGAAGCCGATCGTGGGGAGGGGGGGGCACAACAAGCAACCTTTGTGGAGAGGAAGGTGATGGAAGTCAGAATAGGTGGAATGGCTAATACAAATTGAGACGTACGGATAACGGTTCTTGGGGTCGTTTTTAACCATCGTTTACTGTGATGCATGAATCCAATTTCAAACGCTGACAACGACAGGGTCGTAGGTTCGAAATTCCGTCTCGGGGCAATATATACTGCCACTAACCCACCGAGTGATCCGCCTAGCACTGTCTCCATAAATCCGTCTGGAAAGTTACAGCGCCTGTAGCTCTCAGCGCATGGGCGTCTCGAACGAGAGGGGGGGAGAGGCGAGAAGATGTCTTCTCCAAGCGGTGAAACATGGGTGAAGGTCCCTCCCACAGTTGAGGGACTGGATCCAATTCTGTCTCCTTTTTCTTGTTCATCAGCCGGACATTGAGTTAATGTTCAAACTTTGGTGTTGGCTGACTACTTTGGAACAACTCTTAACTAGTCATTAAATCTGCATGTGACTCTCATTCGCTCCTCCTCACCAGGTTCCCTCCCCTCCCCCCATGCTCCGGTCAGTAGGAAACTGTGGCCACATCCCTGTCACCAAAGGTCAAAATGTATCGCAACTAGACAACGCTGTGCAGTATAATTGTGGGGTGGCGTTCAGCACGGTTTATTTATTATGTTGGATACAATTAGAGACAAGCCAAAACCATTGGGGGACGCAGGGGGAATTCCGGCCATGGCCCACCAAAGCACTGGAAGAAGAGCTTCTTTTGCCCTCTCCAAAAAGACCGGAATTTTTTTAAAAAGGTGTTAACACTAGGTCTGTCGAGCTATCAAATCTTCGCTCCCTCCCCCCACTCTTCAGGATAGCGATCATGTACTTGGAGAGGTACCTTATACTAAGTCTGTCGAGCACCTAAATCGTACGTCCCACCCCCCCCCCACCTTCAGGAGGTAAGGCAGGCATTGGTTTGCCCCCTCAAACTTGGGTCTGCGTCCGCCCCTGGCCAAAACCATTGCAGGAATGTTGCATCATGATGCATGCCTTAGGTTTGGTAGTCTTTTCATCCTTCATCAGTTTCCAAGAGCCCTCCTCTTATACATCCGTAATATTACTTAGCAAACGTTGTTCACACGGTGATGTGCATTGAATAGAAAGCAGCATGTCGATGTTTGTTTAATCTAAGAAAAACCATCGTCCAAAGTCCAAAGACCGAAAAGTGGATTTTTCTCTTCACCTTTGTCACGGCTTAGTATGGTCGAGGGCAGTTAGAAAAGCAGATCTGCCCAGCAGGAAAAGCTGACGTCTTTACGGTTCAGACCACAAATCACACGATTTAGAAGGGCGATGCGGTGCCCTGAGGGAAGCGCATTCAACCTTCTCTCCACTGATTCGGTCTCAAATCCCCGGGCGGGAATTCTGGTGGTGATGGTGGTGGTGATGATGATGATGATGATGATGATGATGATGATGATGATGATGATGATGATGATGATGATGATGATGATGATGATGATGATGATGATGATGATGATGATGATGATGATGATGATGATGATGATGATGATGATGATGATGATGATGATGATGATGATGATGATGATGATGATGATGATGATGATGATGATGATGATGATGGGTTTCCAGGTCCCAGATGCCGTCGCGGAGTATGGGCAACTCCAGCTCATCTTCGCTGGCCTCGCCTACTCCGCGATCACCCACCTTCCGCCCGCGGGTCACCCTGCCGCCAGACTACGAGTACATGAAGAAGCTGGTCCCCGAACTGAAGGTGAGTGGGGCATTTTTAGATGGGCGCTGCGGGCTTACTGTATAAGTGAGCTAGAAACGCTGTTACAAGCGCATAGCGGCTTTCGGAAACTATGGGATCAGTGCCAACGTAGCCCGAATGATTTATTTATACCGCATGGAAAACTTCCACAGTTTGACTTTGAGCTTGGATTATATTTATGAATGGCGAATTATTGAGTTTGGTTCAATGAAGAATTGTGTTTTTGCCTGTGGTGAAACGATAGATCATTTCCTTACCGTTCTGAAGATTTTGAAAATAGCCATAATAGTTCAGATTGGTATCAGGTTAGACACCGTATAGGACAATTTAGCTACGTTTTGAGTGTATAACAGGACCCGGATGCAGTTAATCACACATCATGAGCACACCATTGAAATTACCAGAAAATTCACATGAAATATATATTATTGCCATTTGTGTTTCACCTTTTCCTGTTGGGCACATATAGCCTCAGCAGCTGAGGTGCCCTAAAACCCCAATCATCTTCACCCTTCCCTGTAAGCAGCTGCGTACGAATTAATGGCAATGGCAGCTGAATTAATTGCTGGTATTTTTAAACACACTTTGAGTATTATCTAAATTGTTACGGAACACACTCTTACGGATAGGATGATACCGGGGGGGAGGGGGCTCAAAGTTTTTCCTACTAAACGGCTGGCATTTACAACTAGTCCATAGGGAACACATGTTAAAAGCTTGCAATCTAGGGCCTCAGGAGAGTATATTAAACCACGCGCAGGTTCACGAAAAGCAATTCAAATGGACGCCAAGACATTTTTATTTTCATTTCCGGGGTCAAAACCGCCAGCCGTGACATTAACCAGCGAGCTAGACGGCGAAAACCGGTCCCATGTTTTGGTTTCATTTTCAGGCGTGGGTTCGAATCCTAGAAGCAGCCAAACTTTTCATAGAGTCAGAATGTGCGAAACACAATGTATTTGCTTGAAATTCATGCAACTTTATGCTTTTAGCTCTAAGGGATGCTTTTGCCTAGTGCATAGGCGGATCCAGGAGTAAATACGTCATTTTCCAGGGGCGGATCTAAGGGGATGATAGGTGATGGGGGCGACCGCGTACCATTAGCCTGGCCTTGAGCACGGCAAAAGGCCCTCCGCTTGGCATAGGCGGATCCGGGGGACAAGGGGAACACGTGCCCCCCCGATCAACCCTCGGCGCCCCCTGAAATGGTTACGGCGCTCCCCTGAGAGGTCGATGGCGCCTCCCTGAAATATCGCTTCCTATTCCCCCAAGGATGCAAAAATCGGCGCCTACCGATAGGATTTTGCACCCACCTGATAGATTTTACCGTTCAAAAGTAGCGCCCCCACCCCGGACCGGATGGCGCCCCCCTTGATTGGAAATTCTGGATCAACCTATAAAGCAGGGCTCCCTTTATGTTCAGTGGGCGTTTCTTAGGTAAATTCAAGGAGCCCAAACGCCTCGGATACTGGTCTCGGGGGTCCCAATAGCTGGCCTGGAGTCCCTCAAAAGTATCAAACTTTATTTAATAAGTACGTTTAAATACACACCACCCAGATGATTTATTCACTTCTAACGCTGAATTTATGAAAAATGAAAACCACGAGTGGGGCTCCTACGATTGAAACCCGAGTCTCTTTTTGAGAAAATTCTGCATCCGCCCCTGCCATGGTCCCCAAAGTGGCTGAATTGTACCCACTTTCAGCCGATTGTCATCGAAACGACACCATGTTCGCAATGTTTCCTGAGATTGCCTTCCCTAAACGTATGGCCTAGATCCTGTCCTAATAAAAAGGGACAATGAATCAACCCTCGGCGTCCTCTCAAATGTTCATGGCGGTGCTCTGTAGGGTCGATGGTGCCCCCTGAAATGTCACATCACCCCCCCCGATGCAAAAATCGGCGCGCCGCTATAAAATTTGACAACCACATAATAAGTTTTGTCGGCCAAAAGTGTGGCGCCCCCTTGATCCGGATGGCACCCCCGTAAGGTGCCCCTCCGATCTGCGACCCTGGATCCGCTTATGCCCGCTATGTAGTCGTATTAACCCTCGCCCCACGGGGGGCCATCGATGGCCCCCCTAAGATTTTCCGGGATAGCAGAAAAACGATGAGGCGCAGCACCGCGGTTGAGGACTCTACCTCTCACTGCATCATTTTCCCACCATCCCTGAAATTTTTTACCCTGGGTGACCCAAGGTCAGGTCACCAGACGAGGTCAACCAAGGTCACCTCACTTCAACTTAAGAGCTCTGTAAGAGCTACATTTCAAAGTCGATCGATTTGAAACTTCCTACACTTCATGACCCCTCCCGGGTCTACAAGGTGTGTATCCGGCATTTTTCGATTTCGTGCCCTGAGGTCAGGGCACGATGTGACCTCTCCTATTGAAAAAGCATGGGGAAAAGCTGCCTTATGATCTTAAAGTCACAAAAACGATTGAAAATGCTCGGTTTGATCAGAAAAGCGTTCTTTCACACTCTTTCACGGATTCCAGGGGCCATATTTCCCCTTTCACCTCTCCAAGGTCATACAAGGTCACCAGGGGTCAAAAACAGTATTTTGACTATAACTTTTGACCTAATTAAGCTAGAGCGCTGAAACAAACACCATCGTGTTTGTCTTGTCACTGGCTTTCATCTGATATACGGCAAGGTTACTTTCTGACCTTTCGTGATCTCAGGTCATATTAGGTCACGAGGTGACCTCTGGAGGTCAAACCACTGGCGGGAGGTCTTAACGTTGCACATAGCGGAAAAAGTACTGGCAATTTCCTATTAAATGTATTTTACCAGACCTCAATACCTCTAATGGCATAAGAGTTATGCCCAGTTTGCTTAAGCATTGCATATTTGAGTGAAAATAGCCGATCTTGACCTAATTTGACCTCTGGAGGTCAAACCATTGACCTGAGCGCTAAAACATGTGAAGTAATTTCTTACTGAATTCACGCGAGCTTTCTAGTGCACTTTGCAGAATTGCGCTAACGCCCATATTTTCGGAGTTAGAGGGGTGGCCATCGATGGCCCCCGGTGGGGCGAAGGTGGCGCCGGACCCCCGGTGGGGCGCGGGTTAATTTACCGGTCGTGTACGCTACTGGCCGACATCGCACCTCTGCTCAATACCAACATTACAAAACTACACGAAAAAGAATTCGATTAGCATATGTATTGCACTGCTTCGCCATCCTGTTTTGGGGGGCGCGGTAGTGGAGTGGTCAGCGTAGCTGGCTTCCACTCAGCCGACCCGGGTTCAAGGCCCGGCGGCTTCCCTGAACAAGGAGCAAGCTGGCTCCCGAGAAACCCTTCCAACAGGGAAAGAGTTGGCGACGCCATATGACCCTGGCAGTTGGTGCGTCGATAAGCCCCAATAATTATATTACATCCTGTTTTGGGTACAAACAAATACCACAGTCACCAGCTGCAGCCGTTTGTGTTTACCAAATATCAATGTACTAAACTAGTATTATTTTTGGCATATTCGTAGTATATTATACTAAAACTAGTACTAAACTATGATTTTGATCACCTTGGGTACAAAACTTTGAAGTACCCGTTATTCAACTACCCTGGGATGATACATACTGTTGGCTCCAGTGCACAACACAAATATATTCCAGGCATGCCATTCACTAGCCGGCCGTCGAACTGGTTCGGCGGGAGACAGTGCCACGTAATTTCACCGTCAGTTGTGAAAGCTGAAGGCTGTTTGGAGACAACAATGGTGAAGGTTGCCCCGTCTCAACCACAGAGCAATTAGGGACCCCGTAGGCTCAGCAGAAAATGACAGGTGCTGGTCATAGACCAGGTGGCGTCAAGAAGTTTTATTTAGGGGCAGAAGCTCTTGACGACGTACCAATAATGAAACCGTCTGGTTGTCGAACGAAATAACAACGCGTCAACGGCCAAACTTCTGCAGTGTCGCAAACTCCATGGAGTTCGCGACGGAATGATTATTGGCGGCTGAGTGATTGGGGATGTGCTTTTGGAGCTCCAAGCGCGCAAATTCGTACTTGAACCCGGGACCTGTGAGTCAGGAATGAATCCAGAACCAGGCGCCAGAGGCTGAGGTCATGCGGTGTCACCAACTTGTCCTTTTAGAGAACATGTAGCTCCGGCCATTTCCTTTACTGATCATTCTAGTACCACAACGTACAGTGCACTGTAAGGAGTCGTTTTCTCTACGTGATCGGACGACTCTAGAGGTCAGAACAAATGTTGACTTTCATCAACGGACACCAAATTCTACCCAGAAATGAAGTTTCCTCAGAAGAAAAATGATCATGAAGTCGCACGAGAGAGGACATGGCTATCCCAACTGACAAAATTAGCAGGCAAGACACCAGAATCTGGTGCCTGATGCTGAAGTCATTCTATTTTGGCGGACGCATTGACCCGATAATGGTTCCTGGTGCCAGTTATGAACATATATAATCCTGGTTCGCCGGGACTTTCCAGGTTATGCTGTCAAGATCAGAGCTTTTCTGAACTCTGGCTGCCTGAATATTTTTCGCCCGATAGAGTTTTTTTTGGAGTTTTTCTGTCACCCAGAGCTGCATGCGGGGGATGCAAGTGCTAAAACATGAACAGTTACGGGTTTGCTGCACAAGGACATCAGTTTGCTCTTCACGTAATAGTTTTGAGCAGAAATAGCAACCGGTGTTTAGCACTCTCAGACAGCTTATGATTTGTGGACCTTATGGAAGCACTTGCACCCTAGAAACGCGACATTTTAAAATGTTGTTTTAACATGAAACTGAAAAGACGCTCAGTTTTGTGTCAAATAAAACATCGATTTTTCCTCAGAAAAATATAAACGTTCGTCGACTTTTCCAGTGTAATGCATTGCTCCCTCTATAGGTTGACCTGGTCTGTGGCTGGAAAAAATCCGCACTGTTATGATAATACAACCATGTACGGGAGTTCCCAGAGTGCTCCGCATGGTGGCTGTGAAGGGAATTACCGGAAAATGTTATTGAGCTGAGCTTTATGCATTTCGCCATGTGGTTCTGACGCAATAGATATTGGTACAGAGTGCGGTATTTTATTGTTTTTTTCAGCTATTGCTTACAAACATACCAAAGAAATGCATAATATTGGAGAAGGATGTGCTAATTGGACAGCCAGTAATATTGTGCGGCTCAATACTTGCTCTAGATAAATCCTATGTGAAAGCCGAGACAACAAGGAAAATCCCTTTGGCTGTTGAGAGGAATTCAAGTATATCAAATTACACCTTGCTCGGGGAGCTCGCTGGCAATTGACTCCCGATCGGATGTTCAGATATAAGGCGTTTTTACTGCACTGCTGCATCACCCCCCCTCCCCATCCAGTGTCACGCTGCTTAACCTCCGCCGGGGTGGCGGATATGAGCCCACTCCGCCATAGTGCGATTCTGGGAAAGTGAAAAATACATTCAAAATGAAAAAACTAACAGAGCTAGAAAGGTGAAGAGAAGATCGATCAAAAGCTCATATGAAATAGAATTAAAAGATACTGTGGAAATTTCAATTCACATCAATATAGAGGCCAAAAGAGGTCAAGATTGGTGACATCATTTAAATTTAGAAAATCCCATTTTTCCCCGAAACTAAGTTAGCTAGAATCATATTGTTTGTTTGTTTGTTTATTTGTTTGTTTGTTTATTGAGCATCATCAACAGGTATGCACTCAATTATAGCTGAAGTCGAAGTCAACGTCGGATGAATGGCAGTCAACAGCCATTCAAAAGACACTAACTTTCCGGTACTATATAATTCAAGTTTGTATCCAGCCAAAGGCTGGTGCACTTCAGATTTCGGTCTCCGAACATCATGCTTTTTAGGAAACACAACATTTGGGGTGCAATACTTTGCGGGCTCGATTTAGACACCATTTCTCTCGTCTAAGAGGTAAGATAGAACCGTGCTTTGGAAGACACCGGAAAGCTCTCGAAAATACCAAGCTATGGTACCACCGTAGCTAGGTTAGCTTTAAATTGTGGTCAACCTAGGTGAAACAAGATACCTTCCAGTATTGCAGGGGGTTTACTGCTTCACTAGTACCCCTCTTCGGGTTTTTCCGGCGGCACTAGAAAACGTCGGCGCAAAGCTCCGTCGTACATGGGACTCCGTATCATTGATAAATTCTGCAACTTTTTTCCGAATTTTAAGGTCAAGTCATCTCAGGTCAGGTCACCACTGCATGTCAAGTGACTTTACCTCCAAAAAAGTTTAAGGTAACATGAATAATTTCAGGGTTAATATATCCAATTGAAACTCATATCACACAATGGGCCCACCGAGCGCTTCAAAATATGTTGCGATATTTTTATATGGATGACCTAGCGTTAGATGAAGATCATGACCTCTCCATTGGAAATGCATGGGGAAAACATAAATTGGGTTGTATGTGTGTAGATACAGCTGAGAATACCGCAATATTCTCCAAATCGTAGTAACCTGGGCCCCTTGCCAGGTTCATGTTGCAATTTTTAACCTGCAACCTCTGAGTGGGTTACTAAGGAAGTGTTCAGACGTGGGCCAATAACTAAGCAGAAAATAACGATAAGGCTTTTATTTTGATACCATTGTGTTTTGATTGTTATTGGGAGTCTATTAATTTATATATTGACTATGCTAGATCGGATAGTGACCTTGACCTGACCTCAGGTCAGGTCAGTTCATATTTTGACCTAGTATAGTCATATATCATTCGATTTACCGTGACGAGAGGAAGCGAATGGCGCCTAACATTTATCAAACCCATCTCTATCAGAAACAGATCAGAGCCCAGAAGCTCTTCTCGAACATGTCACCTCCTTTGACCTGCCATGACCTCAATATTGACCTGGGCCAAAAAGTGGCAAATATAGTTTCTTCATGAATTTTTATGACCTTTGCACCAGCGTTTGCGTTTTTTCGCTCTCCCGCATAGATAGCGAGTTGGAGGGGGTGTTTGAACACCCCCATGGCAAAGGTGGCTCAGAGCCCCAGCGGGCGGATGTTAAAATTCCAGTGTAGGCTGTTTATAGCTACGCTCGTATGCATTGACCAGTGTCTTAGATCCCAGTGAGACCTTGCGCCTCATAATTCTGACGGGCTCGTATTGCTGATTCGTTAGATTAACGTCAAACGTCTCGCAAACATAACCTTGTTTCTATCACGCAACGTCTCTCGACGTTCCTTGATTTTTTCTTAATTGGAATTGAATCCACTTTCTGCTTGTAGAGTTAGGAGAAAAGCATGACGGAACTGCTACTCAGGACGTACCTGTTTCGAATGTCTTTTTGCAACGGCAGCTGCCTCACAACTGGGTGGCATAGCGTGCATTTTAGCCATAAAGCAACACTGGTATTCCAAGAATGCTCCTGGACGGCTGGATTGTCTTTGTAGCGTTCCTGCGGGGGTTGGGGACAGGTGAGGAAAGTGGACCTGCCTGTGACCAAGGGGTTTCTCTGGTCGCTCACGGACGGGCGTGCCCCCTCGTCGGCACTGCCCCCTGACATTGGAAGACTCTGGCCTCCAGCAAGGCCAATTGAAATTCATATACGCATTACTTGGCTCCACCGAGAGGGTGTTTGTGCTCAGTAAATCCGATAAACTGCCTTGTAAGCTCGTGAGCAATGTCCTGCTAATCCATCAGTAGGCAGACAGTGTCAAAACATATCCTTACTGGTGCCAAGAAGACGGATAGCATGCGTGCGGATTTGAAAATGAGGAAAAGCTCGGACTATCGGCCGGGGAAGGCCATCACTCAGTTTCAGAAATCAGCGATGCCATGCTAAATAGGCGCTATGATGAATTGCATCTGCTGGATGTGACAGGTGCAGGCCGAAACAATCGCCTAGCCCTGGGCGGGCGAATTGATTAACTGATTTCTAGGTTAGCATGTGCGTGTTCATATATCTGACCTTTCCTTGATATCGATTTGCGCGTGCTTCAAGACGTTCTGGTTCGATTTTTTATCACTTCACCGGAATGGTTGAGTAATAAAATAATGAAAGCGCACAGACTGATACAGAGAGCTCTTAGTGAATATATTGTTAATGCAATTTTTACAATATTTCTCACGACTGAATTCTTGGAAATAGTCTGTTGGCTTATAGTGTTTGGATTGAAAGGGAATCGTAGAGCTGCTTTTTATGATTTTCGGCCTTGAAACCTCGAGCCCACCTCTCCCCTCACTGGGTTTTCTGTAGGGAATAACACAATTTGGGTGGTGTGCATCTCGGAAAAAGTTTGTGTCGTTTCTAAGCATTTTCACCCAGGAGTCAGGCCAACTAGATTTTGGAAGACGTTAATCGCCTTATGGTGCGCATAATCAACGAAAACAGGGCCGATTGAATTTAGTGTTTTTTACTAAATAATGACTATGTACACACACACACACACACACACACACACACACACACACACACACACACACACGCACACACACACAAATATATATATATATATATATATATATATATATATATCCGTATGAATAGGGTAAAAATCGCATATAGCAGAGTTTTCTGGCTAACGAGCCGATGCTAAACCTAAGAATGCTGGTAGAAAGACAATTCTCTGAATAGTTCTGCACTCCTCTTTGTTTCCACTTCTGAAGATAAATATTGAAACTACCTCTCCCTCCCTTAAACTACTGATTTTTGTGAATTTTGCTGGGTTTGCAATGTATGCTGGTTTTAATTCCTTGCTGTGTCTTCATATTTCTGAATCACCCTGTCATATTTAATTAAGGTGGTAGGTCTTTTGATCATTGAGTTTAAAGTAGATCAACAGTGTTAGGATGTCTAATGCCATTTAACTCTCACTACCGGCTGGAAGGAATCCTGACTTTGGAGCGTGTATTGAGGTCCGATAGTTGCCAGCAGCCCAGTCTCTTCCAGACCGGGCTCTCGTCATTCCGAGCAAAAGAGGTAACTGCACGGGCGCCGGGAGAACGATAAAGTAGTCATTCTCGCCATCCCGTTCCCTCCTCTCTCTCTCTCTCTCCTCTCTGTCTCTCTCTCTCTTCTCTCCCTCCCTCTCTCTCTCTCTCTCTCTCTCTCTCTCTCTCTCTCTCTCTCTCTTTTGTTTAGATGAGAGATGTGGAGGTGTTGCCTGCCCGCCCGACCACATGTACTGAATCGTTGCAAAGGAGACTAGCTTTGATAGTGCGCCACGGATGTATGTTTGAATATATTTCCAACAGACAGCCATGTGAATCGAGTTGGCCATGCCTACAACTTTGGTGGTTTTGAATTTGGGTAAGAATTTTGACTTGGTTTGTCGGTTTAGTCGTGTTTTCGGGTATGGACTGGACCGAATCGGAAAGTTATTCGCCATAGAAGACTCCAAGTCAGCGCGGGGCAATATGTTGTATTTGGTTTTTTCGGGTTTTTTGTTTTTGATATGGGGCCGTGCTGACCACCCTGGCCGGGTTCCCTCAGATTTGAATTGCATGTACGGAGCGAAGTCTCAGACCTGTTACCTGAACGGGGCAGCGGCATCATACTCTGGGTTATCGGTGGTGCCACCGTGAGACAAGCGGAAAATTGATTTGAATTGAAGTCAACTGCCCCCCCCCAATCTCCATGGAATGATTTATATAACACTAAGGAACGGTTGAACAGACTGTGCTAATACTCCCTCCTCCTCCGGCCTCCTTACTGAGAGTCCAACCCTCCGCCACGGCTGCTGTGTGCTGTTTCTATCATAGACGGATCCAGGGGGGCAAGGGGGCACATACCCCCCCCGATCGACCCTCGGCGCCCCCTGAAAGGTCGATGGCGCCCCCCTGAAATGTCACTTCCCACCCCCCCCAGGATATAAAAGTCGGCGCCCACCGATAGGATTTGGCGCCCACCTGATAGGTTTTGCCGGTCATGAGTGGCGCCCCCTGGTCCGGAGGGCGCCCCCCCCGGGGAAGGTGCCCCCTCCGTTCGGCAATCCTGGATCTGCCTATGGTTTGTATGTATACGAAACGCAATGCAGGATAGCTTAAAATTATTTCTCACCAATTTTGCGAAGTTTGTAATCGGATACATAAACCCAGTATTTCCTTATGGCAGCTTCTCTGTAGTATCGTGGGCGTGATTAGAACCACATAACATAATGATCTCTTTGTTTTTTGTTGAGTTGACTAGACTATTCCTCGTCCTCCTCGTCCGGGAATCTCGCGACACTTGTCAGCACGTGCTGCTGGTGACATGTTGGCAGCCTGCTAACGTATTTTATGTACATACATTCTTAAGTCCGCTGCACAAGTCCACTGCTTAAGTGCTGTACACCCGCCCCGACGCGCAATTTCTTAATGTGAAGAAATGTCCCTCCAGTCATAGAACTGTGTCTGACTTGTTCTGCCGTTTCTGTGTGCTCTGGAAGTCTGGAACAGAACGTCTGGAGTCTGGAAGTCTGGAGGTATCAAAGCTTACTACACCAGAACTTCAAACAAGCCTGGAATAGCCGTCCCCGTGGCTTTATATTGGGCTTTAACCTCACCACAGAGGCCGGTCCAGGACTTCATTTTTGGGGTGGGGGGAGCTAGGGGGCACGACCCTCCGCTATTTCCGCTGACCAGCCTCCGGCTAGGCAGTAACTTAAGCCACTCCGACATTGGGGGGGTGCTTGAGTCCCCCCCCAGTTTTGCATTGCGTCGGCCACCGCGTCGCCATCTCTGAGCCAAAAGTATAAAACATGTTTACACTCTGTAGGTGCAAAGTAAGGCCTCATGGTATGTCAGACACATCTCTAAAATACACGTGTTAAGTATTTACAATTTTATTTGGGAAGTAAGAACATCATGGCTTTGCGAGCGCCTTCCAAACTCGTTCCTTCCTTACTCTTCCTATGTTTGGCATTCACCCAGCAAGTGTATATTTTTCATCTCTGCCAAAAACATCTAGATGGTTTATAAATCTGAGTGAAAGTAGGGTATCGCTGACAGTTAGATGTGTGCTTTATAGTTCCCAATTTGTTCCGGAAACCCCGTAACGTTTGCATCCTATCTAGGTCTTCACCTGTTAGCCCCAAAGAATTGTAGGCTTGTTTCTCGTTCTGAAAGGTGTATGATTTTTCCCTTGCCAAAAACCGTTCTAAACCCTTTGACCACGTTATGAGTGAGAGAGATAAAGACCAAACAAGAAACGCGAGTTTTACTTCGAGTTTTGAAGTATTCAGTAATTAAAGTTGGCTTATCCTGCTCTGGTCCCTAGAGAAAATTTTGTGACAAAGCATATTGCTACAGTCATGTGCATTTGTAATTTGAGTGAATGTGTTTGGAGTGAATTGGATTTGATGAGATAAAATTTTATTCTTATGAACTCGTAATATTTTGTGAAATTTTTAATACGTTCACGAGCAATGTATGCAAGACACGTGGACTGAGAAGTCCATGGAATTTACAGCCTCCGCAAACTAGACACAATGCTTTCCGTCGTGGCGGTGCCAATTGTAACTTCCAGCGTGCCACAATGAGCCCTAGTCTGTAGTCTTCACAAGTGTACACCACAATTGATTCATTGTGCATTGGAAGCTCGCGTGTGTGATCATTCTGCGCCATTGTAGTGACTGCTGAAAATGGCACAATACAGCTCTTTGCAAACATACATCACATGCCAAGAGACTAAAACTAGATATACGGTGGCATGACAAGTTCATGAAAGGTCAGCGAGGATAACGATCCCTGTTGCAGCGCCCGCTAAGAACCCTCTGCAAACAGGCGATGTCTACTGATGATGTTTATACTAATGGAATCGTCTTTGTTGTCTTGGTGCGAACGTTTTTATTCACCAGTATGCATGGGATGGCCAAGCTGTCTAGTTCCCACCGTGCCATAAATGCTAGCACACTAATTTGCATGCGGCTAAAGGGTTCTGGGATCACATCGCTTGAGCTCATTTGCAGCTAGAGTTAGTAAAGTACGTGTTATGGGAAATTAGTTTTAGAACGGCTGCATTTATTTTGTGTGCATTGTCACAGAAAATGTGGTCTACACGCTGAACGTGTATTTTTGAAGTGGTAAATATATTACGCTGTGGTGGATATAATTAATGAAAATTTATCAGAAGTGGTTATGGTTAAACATGTACCACTGTGGGAAATGCTATCACTTGGACTTGATAACGATAATATAAAATTATATGTTTTGGAAGAGTTGTCGTCGACGACATCTCTTATTATCTGTATCGACAGAAGTCATCGAAGTGCCCACCTCAGCGTTTGAGTGTGTTTTTGTCTGCATAACCCGAGACCTATTCCCAGGATTGAAAATTGCCTCAACTCAAATTGTGTGTGAGTTGAATGAAAACTGTGTGCCTTAATTTGTGAAGAGCCAAATTTGATTTCCATATCCTAAGCAAACGCGAACGCCTCGACAAAGCCATTGGCTTCGCCGTCCGAGTTATCACTGGAAAGCACAAACGGGAGCGTATTTCTCGAGTAAGACTGGATCTCGGATGGATGAATTTCACCGAGATGATCGACTTCCATGACTGCATCCAAATGCACTGCATGGTAAATAGAGAAGATGGATCAGTAACGCTCAGTAAACTCATCAAGCCCTCGCCATGTCATCTCAACTCGCATCACGGGAGAATCCGCTGATCCAACGTTCATGGAGGCAAGCAACACCAGATCGCTGCACATGGAGACTGTTCGCAGAATGTTTGTGCACAGGGCTCTACAGACGTGGTACGCACTGCCAGTTCGCCTACGAGAGTATAAAAATGTGAAAACTTTCAAAAATTACTCAAAGCTCCACTAGCTTAGCTTAAGAACAGGAATATGAAAAGGAAATACAGCGATTGTTATATACTCATCTTGACTTATGCGATTTCTTAAAAATTATAATGTGTGCAGCATTGTAAGCCCCTTGTCTGAAATTCCCGAAAGTGAAGGCAAGAGCAATTCATAGTGATCGTTTATTCGTTCATGAATGAATGATTAAAATGTCTAATGCTATCCCCTGCATAATTTTCCTCTCCCTAATCATGTTCATGGAATTATAAAAAAACGAGTAGAGTGAGGCCCAAGTATAGTTTAGGAAAATTTGAATATGTTGAGATATAATAGCAGAGTGGAATTATATATTCCCAGCAGAGTGGAAACACGCACTGATAACCCCAATCCCAAAAAATAAATCACCGGCGAGCCCGGCCGATACAAGGCCCATTACAATTCTGCCCCCACCCATGAAACTAGTAAAAAAAGCAGTCAAAATCCAACTTGTAAATTATCTCGAAGCTACTCATTTACTGTCCGACTCTCAACACGGTTACCGAAGATATTTTTCTACAGTCTGCCTTGAACGTGATCACTGACCGCGTCTATCGTGCCATGGGCCAAGGTGAAATCAGTATTCTTGTTCTATTGGATTTGTCGAAAATGTTTGATGTGGTTCCCCACCACATCCTACTGCAGAAAATGACACTCTACGGCATAGACACAGCCTGGTTTCAAAATTATTTGCAAGGCCATACTCAACAAGTTCAGGTAAAACCCCCTCGTGACGGCACAATCATCAGATCTGGCTAAAAATAACAATATTGGAATTTTTCATGGTGGAAGTCTCTCTTGTGTACTCTGCATTCTCTTCACTAACGACCTCTCTCTTCACGTCGAAGACGACGTGACGATCACTCAGTTCACCGACGACACTTCCGTTCTCATAATAGGCAAAAAACAGGACTTACAACATCTTATTCAACGCATGGAAGCCATACTAAATTCCCTTCATCAATGGTTTTGTGCAAATGGCATTCATGCCATTTGAAGTAAACTTCATGAAGTAAACACGTCTCAAACACAGATGATGGTCCTGGGCACGAAAACAATCAGAGACGGCGGATTCCATTTTCGAGAAGGGGTGCAAGATTTTCTGGAGGGGCGCCTTCCTCCCCAGCGGGCGCCATCGTCCCTTGGGGGCGCCTTTGCTATCCAAGGGCGTTCTGCAGAAACTCTTTGGACTCGGCGTGCGAGGCCACTTGGGGTGGTTTATTTCTAATATTCCGAAAAATAGGTATTTTAGATTTAGCGTAAACTCAGTCGTATCCGATTGGTATCAGCATCAGAGCGGCATAGCCCAGGATTCTGTGATTTTCATAGCATTGTTTGCTGTTATGACCAATGATATTGCAGACACTTCCCGCAAACATACGTCATGTGCTTTTCGTTGAAGACTTCACAATATGGGTGACAGCGTCTACTACAGCAGCTGCGCAGAGGCGGCTGCAGCTTGGCCTAGACACATTGCAGCAATGGAGCACACGCAATGGACTGAAATTTTCAAGTTCAAAGAGACAAAGTACATGCACTTCTATAATAGACATTGAGACTAAATACCTGATGTTGTAAATTCACGGAAATCTGATCGACCTTGTAGCAGAAACCAGATTTATCGGGCTCACACTCGATAAACTTTCATATGTGCCACACCTGAATGAACTCTGCAAAAAATGTTTCGATACGCTGAAAATACTGAAGGTGTTGACGAGGATGAGATACGGTGCGGATAGAGAAATGTTTCTCATGCTATACACGTTACACGCTTATCGCTTATATATACGTTATACGCACGTTATATGCTCATCGTTAGGTATACGCTACGTTATAAGCTTCTTATGCTATATAGATCACTTATTCGTTCGAAGATCAAGTGCGGCTGTGTTGCGTATGAGGCCGCTTCTTAGTCCGCGAAAAAGATGATCGATATGTCCATCGTCACGCTATCAGAATGGTAACAGGGGCGTGCCAAGCTTCACCCATAATAAGCATGCTAGTGGAAATTAATGAAATACCGCTACAAATGCGCAGTAAGATACTCGCTTCCCATTAAGCCATAAAGGGAATGTGGCACCTTTATAACTTGATCTTAACTGAGATAGCCAAGTTGTAAAGCAAGTCGGAAAACCAGGTACTCTGTATATCATTTGTCTTGGAATTAGATATTTCCGTAGAAAAACTAAAACCTACCCGAAATGTACTTCTCATGTACCTCTCACCAGGCGGCCATTCTTGTGAGCTGCCGGTGTGACGACATATGCTGACATCACGATGAGCATCAGCCAATCGAAGCCCTTAAAGCGTTTCGAGTATGGTAGTGGTTACCAGATCATGACATTATCCGCAGGCAGGTATTTATTTCTTTTCCTAGAGGAGTACTTTAAAAATCAAAATGTTGAGCTCATTGTACATTTTCAGAGAAATCATCAGTGGTTTCATTATTTTCGGCTAAAAGTACGCCTAATTACACAAAATTCCAGGATTTGACCGAGGTGCCACATTCTCTTTAATTTCAGTCACCACCACACCCCACATACCAAACATTTTTTTGGCGACGCCTACATCTGTCAGATAGACAGTGGCTCGCGTGTTGCATCCCGTCACTCGGGAGTGAGAGTCTGTGCCTGGCTGGCACAGGCTGGTATCGACAGCAGCCTCGTAGAACCACATGAAGCAGCTGTTCTCGACCATAGCTCATCTCGACTGTTAACACGAACACAGACCTACTCCAACAAAGCAAAAATTTGCCTCCTGAACCGACGCGCCAGTAATTTATGAAGTTGCTGCGGAGCCGTTAGAAAACCACGTCTGTTTCTATACGGACGGTTGCAAAAGAAAGTGACAATGGCATAGGGCGTGCATTTGTTGGTCACGATGTTGAGAAGCTTTCTAGTTTGTCTTATGAAAGATCCATTTTTACTTCAGAGCTGTACACCACTTTTTGCTCTTTGGACCTGGTGTCTAAGCTGATGGCGAGGAAGTTTGCGATTTTTACCGATTCGCTGTCTTATCTACAGACATTGTAGCCATTTTATTTCTATAATGCGTCATCATCTTGGTGGACCATGCTGAAGATGACCGGATCTTCTGTGTGCACTTAGTGGCCCAGTAGGAAGACACAGTTAGTTTAGAGGACTACCATCTCAGCCCGAAAACTCGAGCAGAGCGAGCCTGCTGGTTGCCGGAGCTCATGGTTGGGCTCCGTCTGGTGACTCGATGAAGACCCAGCTCCCCCGCTCGTGACCCCTCCGTGCACTGACCTGTCGGTCCACACCCATGTGGCACATTGAGTCAGGAAAGCGAGGTGGTGGAGAGCTACTCGTTTCTTCTGGACAGGTGGCGCTCCTGATGTCAGTGGGCCCACGTCTAGTTGAAATGTGACTCACTCTCCTGATACTCACGGTGGAAGACGTTGAGGAAGGAGAGGCTCGATGGGGTTGGGGAGGAGATGCTTGCTTGATTCCACATCTCTCTGCCCACCTGCCGCCACCCGGTCACCGAGGGGAGTCGAGAGGGCGCTGTCGCCTCTGCACATCTTCACAGAGGTTCTTCAGTTGGCAGCGCATGGACTTTCACCAGCAGTCGGGTCGTGAGTACCCTCCTTCTGGCCGCTACGGGGGAGTCTTACCTCGGCCATCAGCGCATGGCTGGGGGTGGGGCAGGTGCATCCTGTGATGATACGCGCCGACGCTCTCATTTTGCATTACAGCAGCTCAACATGAAATGGCGGTGTGGCGTGGAGCCACGCTGCGACCGCTTGCTCCATCACTCCTCTCACGTAGCCAGTAGCGATGGTTCGGAGGTGCTGTTCGTGCAGCCCCCAGTTGTAGCCGGACAGTTGACGTAGGTGGGAGATGCGGGGGTGGACCTTCTCCCACAGTCTCTTACAGTGTGGACCGAAGTGGAGGAGCCGATCGATGGTGACGCCAAGTAGCTGTAGGGTGTCTCCAGCAGTGACAGACTTCCCGTCGACCTTAATGCTGAAGGGATCGGCGTCTCTGGCCCACTGGGACATCACCAGCACTTGGGTCTTGGCTCCTGATACTATCACTTTGTGCTATCAGGCCCACTTCACGAGGGCGCCAGCAGCAGCTTTGCGCCCGGTCCTTGGCGACTTGGATGTTGTGCCCGTGCAGCGAGCCGCCGTATCATCGGCGTACATGTAGGGGGAGCATCTGGGAACCGCGCAGAGTGCGTCTACCAGCCGAGCCGCCCATAACAGATACAACTGGCGAAAAGGTCGATGGCACCCGCCTGAAATGGCACTTCCCACTCTCCCCTCAGGATGCGAAAATCGGTGCTCACCGATAGGGTTTTACGCCCAACTGATAGATTTTTCCGGTCAAAAGAGGCGCCCCCTGCTCCGGATGGCGCCTCCCGGGTAGGTGCCCCCCCTCCGATTGGCAATCCTGGATCTGCCTATGGATCCGTCCTTGTTCAAGAGCAAACAATTCACAGGAAAAGCAGGAAAAATATCAAATGTTAGCGGGGGTGGTGCGGCCAAGATAATCGATGACGCTAGCAAATTGTTTAGTTATGTCGATGAAATCATTTAATGGCCACACGAGATTGGAAGAGCACTCCTGGCTTCTCATGAAATGGGCAGTGTGCTAAAAATATTTCGTCAAGTCAATATCAAACGATCAACGAAGTTTTATACAGTGTCCTGTTCACTGCAGTGATACAAGAGTGCTCTGTCCTTTTTGTGGGTTTATGACAACCGATAGGGGTCGTTTTAGCCTCAAATATGGCTTTTGTGGTATTTATTTGGCCATTTGGCCGCCCCGGTGGCTCAGTTGGTGAGCGTCGGGCTCCGGGCCGCTGCTCAGAAGCATGCAGCGGCAGTGCATGTCCAGGCTGGGGATCGGTTCCCCTGAGACGCTCCGGCGCTCAATAGTTTGCCCGACGTAGGTCGACTGGCAACTGACTGGTGAGAGGGTGACCTGGACGAGGCGTCTGCCCCTGTGCTTTGTGGGAGGTTAAACTTTGGTTTCTAAATTAACCCTTCATTGTGGGCGTTGCTCTCTCGGGTGGTAGGGTCGGGGTCTCCGTGACAAGACCCTTGAGGACTTAAGTGAGACTCAGACTCCAACAGCCGTACTGGGAAGAACTTGCACGAAATTTATAAAAAAAGTGAAAATAAAATTTGACCCATTTTGGCCTTTTTTCAAACCCAGGTTGGCCCTTTTCCGCCGAAAAAAACTCGCGGTCCGGGGCAGCATCCCTAATCTTTAGAATATGGAAAACAAAAACTGGGAGATATTTTTTAACAATAGCACGTCTAAATTTTATCAACGCCCCCCCTCTAAATGGGGGTTTGATCCCCCGACGACACTATAATGGCCAGCACAAGAAAATCCCCCACTGAGTTTTCCTTAAAAATGCTTTGCTTTGTTCCCCAGGGGGCGCCTTTCCTATCCATGGGTCCTTATTCTTTCGAGAGGGGGTGCCTGTTCTCTCCAGGGGGGGCGCCTTTTGCTATCCAGGGGTGCCTGTGCTAACCAGGGGGCGCATTTGATATGCAGGGGCACCGTTGATCTTCTTTGAAGGCGCGTCTGCTGTCCAGGAGGCGCCTGCGCTATCCAGGGGCGCCTATGCTATCCAGAGGCCCGGATCCTTTACTCAGGAAGCGGGGGCGCCTTTTGCTGTCCAAGAGTGCCTGTTCTAACCAGGGGCGCATATGCTATTCTGGGGTGCCGTTGCTCTTCTTTAGGGGCACTTCTGCCGTCCAGGGGTGCCTATGCTATCCAGAGGGTGTCTTCTGTCTATGGGGCGCTTCTGCTATCTGGAGCGCCTTTAGCATCAAAGGGCGTATTTGCTGCTTTGGGGGCGCCTATGCTATCCAGAGGGCGTCCCTGCTGTCCAGGGAGCGCCTGTGCTATTCAAGGGAGCTTATGATATCCAGAGGGGGTACCTTTGCTCTGTGGGGGGGGGTGCCTTTTGGTGTACAGGAGTGCATGTGCTAACCAGAGGGCGCCTATGCTATCCAGGGGTGTCGTTACTCCTCAATTGTGGACGCCTTTTTGTCCAGGGGCGCCTCTGCTGTCTAGGGGTCGTCTTTGCTACCCAGAGGGGCGCCTTTACTCCGGGGGGGCGCCTTTTGCTGTCCAGGGCGCAGCTTTGATGTCAGGGGGCGCCATTCATATTTGAAGTGTATTTTATTTTACACAGAGGGTACTTCCTCTTCAGATAGGTGATGTGTCGGATTTTCTCTTGACCGGCCGGGGGCGCCGGCCAAATACGGGAGTGCCACCCAAATCCGTGGGGGAGGGGGCGCCTCCCCGGACGAAGTCAAAACCAGGTGTGCAAAAATATACTTTTGTACACCATCATTTTTCAAGGTGTGCAACTGCACACCCTGTTCCGCGGAATCCGCCGTCCCTGCCACCGTTGCTCTCGGGGGGGGCGTCTTTTTCTCCAGGAGGCACCTCTGCGCTCCAGAGGGTGCCTTTCGTATCCAAGGGCGCCCATGCTATCCAGGAGGGCGCCTTTTCTCTGCGTTGGGCGCCTTTTGCTGTCCAGGGGTGCCTGTGCTAACCACGGGGCGCATGCGATATCCAGAGACGCCGTTTCTCTTCTTCGGAGGCGCCTCGGCTGTCCAGGAGGCGCCTACGCTATCCAAGGGCGCCTATGCTATCCAGAGGAGCACCTTTGCTCCATGGGGACGCCTTTTGCTTTCCAGGGCGCAGCTTTGATATCAAGGGGTGCTATTCATATCTGAAAATGTCCTTCTCACAGAGGATCCTACCTCTTCAGGTAGGCGGTGATCAGGCTTGATTTCCTCTGACCGGCCGGGGGCGCCGGCCAAATCCGTGGGGTAGGGGGGGTGCCTCTTGGGACTAGGTCAAAACCAGGTGTGCGAGAAGATAATTTTGCACACCATCATTTTTAATGGTGTACAACTGCAGACCCTGTCCTGCGGAATCCACCGTCCCTTCCGCCGTTGCTCTCGGGGGGGGGCGGTGTCTTTTTTCTCTATGAGGCACCTCTGTTCTCCAGGGGCGCCTCAAGGGAGCCTATATTATCCAAAGGGCGCCTTTTCTCTGCGGGGGGCGCCTTTCCAGGGGGCACATGTGATATCCAGGGGCGCTGTTTCTCTTCTTCGGAGGCACCTCGGCTATCCAGGAGGTGCCTACGCCATCCAAGGGCGCCTATACTACCCAGAGGGGCGCCTTTACTCAAGGGGGGCGCATTTTGCTGTCCAGGGCGCGGCTATGATGTAAGGGGGGCGCCATTCATATATGAAAATGTCTATTTTTTCACAGAGGATCCTACCTATTCAGGTAGGCGGTAATTATGCTTGATTTTCTCTGACCGGCCGGGGGCGCCGGCTGAGGCCGGGGAGGGAGTGCCTCCCTGGACCAAGCCAAAATGAGGGGTGCAAAAGATACTCTTGCACCACTTGAAATAAAATCGAGTGGTGCAACTGCACCACTTGCACCCTGGAATCCGCCGTCCCTGAAAGCAATGCTTCGAAAGTTTCCTCACGTTAGCCTCAAATTCGGAAATTCAATCATCATCGACTCGAAATTCATCAAGAGTCTCGGCGCTCTGCTTGATCGCCACCTTGACTTTGAACAGCACGTAAATTCAGTCACTAACAAAACCACGGGCCTTCTTATCGCACTCACCCACATCCGCCATGTCGTGCCGGCTCACCTCATGCCCCACATTATTGACTCTCTAGTGCTCTCCATCGTTCGATACTGCCTCTGTGTTTACGGCTCTTGTAATAACAGTCAGGTGCGCAAAATTAAAAAAATCAATTTCTGTGCCAGAGTCGTCAGCGGGCGCCGAAAGCGAGACCACAGTTCTGACGTTGTTGATCGACTCAGGTGGCTGGACGTCAAACACCTCATCCAGTATCACACTGCATGCTCCGTACACAAAATCATACACACTCGCACACCACCACAAATAGTACACCAGATCTCTCACACCAGAGGGTAGCATTCTCTGGAGCACCAGATAATCTCTGGAACACCAGAGGGTAGCATTCTCTCACCATTGCTCTTTGCTATGTTTGTGAACGATCTCCCGAACGTGATCAAAACGAACTGCCTTCTTTTTGCGGACGACGTAAAATTGTACAGCCAAATTATCTCTTTGGAGGACATTGAGCGGCTTCAGGGAGACCTGAATGCTCTCACACAATGGTCCCATGATTGGAAACTCCAACTAAATCCTTTGAAATGCAAAGCATTCTCAATTACTCTGAAACGGAACCCCATTCTGGCCACCTACAAAATTCAAAACACTGCTCTGGACCGGGTAGATTCTATCCGGGACCTCGGGGTATGGCTGGACACCAAATTAACCTTCGCCGACCACATCAACAACACGGTAACTAGAGCAAACAGAGCTCTGGGCGTGATGATTAGAACCCTCCAATCTTGCCATACAGGGGGAGAATTGTCACCAGAACCCCTCCTGGCAGCTTATTTTGGCAACGTTCGGGCAATTTTAGAATACGGTTGCGTGATTTGGGGGTGCTGCCCAAACAAACCTTGAAAGACTTGAAAGGGTTCAACATAAATTCCTTATCTGGCTGCTTCCACTACTCGTACATTAACAACGTCTTTGGCATACTCAGACCTTTGGCGACTTTTAACATAACCAGCCTTTCAAACAGGAGGTATCAGTACGATGTACTTTTCGTTCACAAAATTCTAGCCGGGAAGGTGGACTCTGCTCTCTTGCTCGGGACATTCCCCCTTCACGTCCCCGCGCGACCCACCCGGAATATGAACGGTACTTTGCTCCACGTTCCCTTCGCCAGGGTGGATACGGTTAAAAGAGGTGTATTTTGTCGAGCGGCTGGTGCTATGAACTCTTTCTTAACCGTGTGTCAAAATTCAGATGTATTCAGTTCAACATTTTGTCAGTTCAGATCTCAAGTCCGCGCGTATATAAAAAGTCTGTAGTGATCTCCCCTTGTTTTCTTAGGACGTTGTATTTGTATTTAGTGCGTATGTGGATCATTGTATCCTGTATAAGCTGAGTGTTCGATCGTCGTTCGTGTTTGATCGTCTTCGATACGACATGAGCTGTAATTGGGGGCAACCTGTTGCTCATGACACAAATAAACAATAAATAAACAATAAAACAATACACACAATAGGCCCTCCACGCAGCGAAACACAACCACGCAACATGCCGGTCAGCGGAGCTGTCCCTGCCGCGAATCCGCACGGAGGCAGGCCGACGTCGGCTTGCGTACCGAGGGGCAGCTCTGCTGAACGAGCTGGACATCGGAGAGGACATGCCGTTCAAGCCCACTTTGAGAGCCCTGCTAATAGAGAGGCAGTGGGAAGAGTTTCGTCAGCGCTTGTTTTATGTATGTTTTTATGCGTGGTGTGTGTGCGCGTGTGTGATCTTATCTTACTTTCACGTTATGCTTATATCCTTAGTTTGTATCGTTAGTTTTACCTACCCTGTCTTACCATATGACGTGGAAACGCGAAAAATCACCTTTTTGTTTTATCAATGTCTGTGGACGTTTCCAAATACATTCTGACTTCTGACTTCTGAATAGATGGCATCATTGAAGGAAATACTGGAGGGTCGGGGGCAGACCTCGTGGATTTTTGTCTCCCATGAAGTTTGTTCAGGCTTTCTAATGCCATGCCAGTGTTAACCCATCCAACCACCCACCCTTTGTGTTGAGAAGATATCTAATGGTTGTCGAGCTTTAAGGATGCACCGACTGTTGAGGTGTCATCAACTCCACCCCGTTGCAAGGGTTGTTTGGGAGCGGGTTGTATTTATTCAGCATTCCCATCTGGGGTTCCAACCCGAACCAGCGCTGTGAAGGCCCGACGCGCTTCCACTGGGCCAGCGTAGATCGGGGAGCCAAGCTGGAGAATGCACACGTACTGTTCCAGTTTCTTCAATATTTTGTCAATTCTTTTATTGAGTTATGCTGGGTGTACGGCTTCTTTCTAGATGTCCATGACCCATCAGTCTTACTTTTAATTGTCACCAGTGATCGTAGAAATGATACAAACTTTTCTTAAGGCATGGCTAAAAAGTGTTGAAAAATCGCTCGGAATCTTGCATAGAACACCATCAAATATTTAATAAATCTACACTGGGATGGACGTTTTAAACCCTGATCTTTGCTTTCGCGGCAGTAATTTCAGCTCTCAAAATGTATTGAGTTCTCCAACGGTATGCTGAAGGCGAGGTGAATTGAATCTGCCCCTCTTAAATTAATGGAGCTGTGTAAAAATGTCTAGGTTAACTCTCTTGGTCGAGATTTACCGACCTTCGTGACCCTCACAAAATGGCCCCGTCAACCCAAATCGAGTCATGAGTCATAACTAATGACCGTTGGTGGATAAAAAGGGAGGCTAGGGGACTCAAGTCACCCCCCAATGTCCGAGTGCCTATAGTTAATACATAGGCGGAGACTGATCCGAGGCAATGCGGGGAGGCTCGAGCCCCCTAGCCCTCTCCCTCACCCCTGAAATGAAGTCCTAGATCCGCCACTGCTCATGACCCATGATGTTGGAACCACCCGACGAATCAAATTAATCAAATGAGTTAAGCTATGGCCCATATTTTGAAATTTCAGTATATATTTCAAGTATTCAAAAATATGTTCACAGCTTCGTTTTTCATCCGTTCCAATGATCTTCGTCAATTTCTTATAATGGCATATAGTTAATTGCGCATAGCCGTCGGAAAGGGGGGCGGGCAGAGTGTCTGGTTCCCTTCCGCTTTTCGTTAAAAAGATCCCGGTTTCAACGAATTACAAACAACAAACTCTTGACAGTTCTGTAACGGGTATGTGGTGAGGGTAGCAAGAAGTCCAAATCTGAAGAGTTGTAGTTTCTAAAGTTGAAAATGTCGTATCAGCAGGATCTTTAAGAGTCACTAGTCCCTCATGTTTTTTTGTCCGTGGCGACGCTTATGTCAGGACGTGTCGATATTGCGTGATGTCGCCGTAAACCAGGCTCCTGAGGGTTGGGATAAGATTAGAGCTGCATGATAGCATGCGCCTGCCCGCTGCCTAAAATAGCGATCCAAAGGTGTGGGAGAACGGAAAAAGTGCGAGTTGGCAGTGAGAGTGAGGGAGAATCTGAGACGCTGCATTGAAAACTTTCGCACGCCGATACGTCACCAAAGCATGGGCGCCGAAAGTGGGGGGGGACGGGGGACGCGTCCCCCCTGTTGGTCAACCAGGGGGTACGTCCCCCCTCAAATTTTTGATCCAGCGTCGTTAATGCTGTCAGGTACCGAATATGCTAAAAAGTCGCCTCCCCCGGTCAGCACCAGCCCTGGTCCGTCCCCCCTGTGAAAATTCGGTGGCGGCGCCCCTGCACTCAAGCAATTATTGAAGAGCTCAATGGTCTGCAACTCCAAGCACTTCCGCATTTCAAAATGAATATGCAGCGAATATTGATTAGCATTCATAATATTATGTGAATATTATATTAATATATTCAGGTAATCACTCGCAAACATTGTTCTCGCTCATGCCGGGATATATGTGAGGCAAAGGGTGTAGGTGTGTGGGTGTGTGGGTGTGTGGGTGCTGTGGGTGTGGGTGTGTGGGTGTGGGTGGGTGCTGTGGGTGTGTGGTTGTGGGTGTGTGGTTGTGGGTGTGGGTGTGTGTATGGGTATTGGAGGTGTGTTGGTGATGGTGCAGGCATGGGTTGTGTGGGTATGGGTATGGGTTGTGTGGGTATGGATGGTGTGGGTGTGGGTGATGTGGGTCTGGGTGGTGTGGGTGTTGGTGTGGATGTGGGTATGGGTGGTGGGGGTGTGGGTGGTGTGGGTGTGAGTGGTGTAAGTATGTGGTTGTGGGTGTATGTATGGGTGGTGTGAGTATGGGTGGTGTGGGTACGGGTGGTGTGGGTATGGGTATGGGTGGTGTGTGTATGGGTTGTGTGGGTGGTGTGTGTATGGGTGGTGTGGGTATTTGTATGGGTGTTGTGTGTATTGGTGGGTGGTGTGTTTATGGGTTGTGTGGGTATGGGTTGTGTGGGTGTGTCGGCGAGTGCAGCTTCAGTCCAGGGCCTATTAGCTTCGACATCCGCACAGATAGGGGTTCGTCCAATCGTCTCATTGTCAGTCCAAACTGGAAAAGTTGGTGCCGGGCCCTCCCTGAAGTTGAGCCGTTGCCGGGCGAACGCACCCAGTCTTGGCTGAAGATTGGCGCTCAGCAGCTGGGCTGCGACGTATAATGTCAGCTAGTCTGCCGTGTTTGCTGGCGGCTGCTTTTGCTTGCGCTCGCAAAAATCTGCAGCTGCCATTGGTTGAGGACACAAGCTTGGAGCGTTCGTGAAAAAGATGCTTGGAATTTGTGGCAGATGACGTTCTGAAGTGGGCAATTTATATGTATATGGATGCATGGAGATACAGAAATCATTTTATCTCCCTGCATAAATATGATGCAGCCTTCTCTAGCAATGCCGTGATTATAAAGGTATGTTCGGGGATGAAATATGTTCATGATGAAATACCGTGTTATTAGCTTAGGGAGCCAACGAATGTTGTTCTGGAAGATGAATTTTCCAACCAGAGCGGACACTCTACATCCACTCCCTTCTTGGAAATACAGTGAGTTACCCACCCTGCTCTCCCGGAAGAAATAGAGAGGTGTGCCGGTGAAATCTGCGACGGATGTACAACTGTTCTAGTGTTTTTTGATAGTTCTATTGAGTGTCTGCAAGCTAAAGTGCAGTGCAACCGAAAAGAATACAACTCACGAAAGAGAATCAAACGAGTGCTAATACAACGATTCAATACAATTCAAAATCAATAACACTTCATAATTAAAGAGTTTTACTGGAAAAAACTGCCAGCTTAACAACGCGACAACACACACACCCTGCAGAATGCATGTTGTTAAAATGTGGCCGAGCAGAAGCGCTGGGTCGACCAGATCCTATCAGTATGTTGTCAGTTCCGGTCTCTGGCAACGCTCAGCAGATGCGGCCTTCACTGCCCGCACATTACTCAGTGCGCTGGGTCTGGCTGTGGTCTCAGTCGCGGCGTTTTCAACACAGAGGGGTCGCCATGGCATGGAGATGAGGGATCAGAGTCGTGAGCTAGTTGAACGCGAGAATGAAGAGAAAGAACATCATGGTCTCTACACAGAAAAGCCTGTAGATCTGTTGTCTATTGAGCCAAATCCTGGACAGGTCAACACTGGCATGGCAATACAAAACCTATGCAAAATCAGCGGGTTCCAGGGTCTCCTGACCTCAATAATTTCAAGAGTCTTTACATGCCAAAACCTGATCCTTAACGTAAGTTAGCAGTTGAATTGACTTGTTCCATTGAATTCGGCAAAATAAGGTAAGATACAATGAAATTTGGAGGACGCCATGCATTACATCGGACGACCAAAGCAGATTCTTTTGTCTTAGCCTTTCTGTCAAATCTTTTACATCAATATTGGGCTATCGTTGATATGATAGGTACTAGCCTTATTTAAAAATAAAGCGACAAAGAGGTACTGGCTTTATTTAAAAATAAAGGGACAATGAACTTTCCTTGCAGACGTTCGCTAAATATCCCAAACTTCGCAGTGTTTTATTTGTTTTATTTTCAGGTCTTGTTTTTCCTACATACCTACTATGTACTTATCACCATAAAAAGCGAAGAAGACTTGGACAATTTGTTTTAAGTTTTACAGCAGAACAACTCAGGGATGCAAACTAGACTTAGAGATGCAAACTAGCTTAAGTGGCTGAACACAGCGCTGAATTCGCCGTCCATCATTTTTCTGTTGGCCTTTTATCGCGCCTCTGCGTGTGATCTGACGAGAAGATTAGTCGGCCTCGCCTGAGCCATCCCCATAAACAACACGATTTATCTTTCTGTGCATTGAACAGCTAAACAGGTGTTAAACGCTTAGAAGACAAAACTGAAACAAATCATAGCTGAGTGCAGGCTGTCAATGGGCTGTTCGCACATGGATTTGCCAAACTAATCGCGATTGACCCCCTCCAGGCTGTCATGCTCCTATTAAGCATCAAATTTACCCCGGGTACCCACTTTGATAAGGCATACGTTGCGGAATGCACACCAAAAACTTTGCTTCTCCAGGGTACAAGTATTGACACCCCACCGGTAAAATTTGCCCCCCTCGGGTTGCGGATGCCCTAACCCTCGTCCGGGGGTGGGACCCCTGAGCCAAAAAGTGTCTGATATGTTTTCTTCATGTATTTGTAAGAGCTATCCACCAGTGTTTGGGTTTTTTTCGCTACCCCGCATAGGGGCCGAGTTCGAGGAGAGAGGGTGTTCAAACACCCCCCACCATGAGGCGAAGGTGGCTCTGAGGACACTCACCAGGGTGCGGATTACATCGAGCCCCTGGACCAAATGGCGAATCCTCCAGGCCCAACATGGCGGTCTCTCCTTACCAAAATACTGCTCTCTACCAGTGGCGGATCCAGGCTTTAATTTCCGGGGTGAGGCAGCTAGGCTAGGCCCAAGGTGGCGTGAGCCTCTCCTGCCATTGCCTCGGGACAACCTCCGGATACGCGTGAAGTATAGGCACTCGGTCATTTCGGGGGTGAGGGCTTAAGCCCCCGAGCCTCCCCTTATATACGCCACTGCCCCAAGCCTGATTGCCCCCCTTCTACTGTAAATCCTGGATGCACCTAGCGCAAAAAAAGCTAATTTTCTGTGATTCTCCTCTTAATTTACCTTTCATTCCAGTCATTTTAAAGGGAGATACGCGAAAAAATTATTCGCTAGATCAAAAGTTCACAAAAAGTTGTTTCGGAAGTCATATTCTCATTTTTGCGAAATCGGCCTGCAAATGCCTTAAAATTGCTCTCAAAGTCAACATCTCTAGACAACTTTACCAGTACACCTCTTATCGATAAAAATGACGTACCCCCGGCTAAGGCTATCAAATTCTCTAAAAAAAACCGGTCCCATTTTTCCTAAGCAGTGACTTAAAAGTTCAAAACTATTGAATAAAAAGTTATTTAAAAAAAGCTGCAGCTAAAAATAATATTAAAACAAAAATATAGGACTTTTGAGAAATCAAAATTGACCAATCAGAACGTACAGCCGCCTCATAGGGGGTCACGTGACCTTTCTGACGCAGAAGTTTTGTCATCTTGGGACTGAAGCAGAAACGGCTCAAGACCCGGGGTACAAAACGGCTGAAGACTTGAGTAATTATGTGTTTTTCCGTTTCTAGGGCAAACTTATTCATGTTGTATTTGTTAAAGGCTTTGTAACAGTAATTCAAATACAAATACAGGAGAACAGTCATTTTTATCACAAAAGAAAACTTTAACTTTAAATAGTTTTCAAAAAGTAAGTGATGGGTGAAGGTTTCCGCATTTTATCGGAACTGTTAACCTATTTCGATAATAAGTGAGTGGCCTCACACAATTTTGCCGAAGGTACAAACATAATTGACAGTTTCGTAATCAGGATTTTTTAAATAGCACGAAACCAAAATAATAATATTTCGCGTATCCCCCTTTAAAAATATAAAGAACTAAGAAAGTTTCGGTGCGACAGAGTAAAAACCTTAACGTTCGAGCAGCGCAACTTGGTTGTATTTGAGCCTTCCAGCTAAGCGCCGCTTTGCTGCGAAGATCCCTTGGAGAGGCTAAGTGGTCGAGCTTGTGGTCGGACGAGCATGCCGCTGTATGTCTGTCTTTATGTACATACATATAGTGATTACCCGCAGGTGCGTGCGCAGGGATAGATGATGATATGTGTTTATATCTATGTGTGAATGTGTTTATGAGCGCACGACACGAAACAATGAACATGGCTTTGATGTCATTTGCGCAAACGTCGATTCTCGGCTTATATCGATGCATCTCTCCTTGATACATTCCCCAATCTTTCCACCAACTCACACACTGTTCAACACAGGCATGCATACACGCATCATATTGCTCAAACACACACATACGTCTCTAACATAAAGATCACTGCACAATGACCATCGCCCGGGGAATGGCAGCAGTCATTCATCTTTTCATAGATATAAACTATATAGAAAATAAAGAATTTACACACCAACAACCCGCTCTGCAACTCGTTACCAGTTTGTGAGTGACTATCAGAGAAGTAACTATTACCGACAGTGGCTTTAAGTACAGACTGTGTTCCGTAGGTATTCCTATCTATCTAGATCCAAATGTCCCAGGTCTAATTATACACGATGCTTACTTCCAGATGGAGATTAAAGACAAGGACCATCGGATCGCGCAGCTGGAAGTGGAACTCAACGAGGCCCGCAGGAGTGTCCAAAAGAAAGATAATGAAATCTCCAAGCTGCACCGTGAGATTCACAAAATGCAGGTGAGTGGTTTAAGCTGGTCACAAGTAAGCGCCGAAGTCACTACTTGCGAGATGAGCTTCCTGAGTAGGTCCCGAGTGGGCGAGAGAAGCATTGCCGGAACTGTGAGGATACTCCTCACATATGTGTATTTTTGCTCAAGTTTTTACTGGGGACCCCAATAGTCAAAAAGGCACACTCTTTGTCTTAGGTGGGCGGGTCGTTTTACAACTCCGGACTCTGTACGTTCCTGAAGGGCCAGAGCTGTCTTTAGCGAGGATACAAGGCCTTTACCGAACGGGAAACATGTCTTCAGGGTTTGGTTCGAGAACTAGAAGGGCACTGGTCCCTAGTAGAGGAAGCTCAGAAGGGCTGGGGATCAGTGGGAGGGACTTTGGACCGATAATAGTCCTCAGTTTGAATACAAAAACGCTCTGGTGAACAATAATATTTGGGTTGCACATGGGCTTGATCCTCCTTCTAGTCCTCTTGGATTTGCCGCTGCAGGCATGTATATCCCAGTATATACATATATATAATATATATATATATATATATATATATATATATATATATATTCATATGTTCTTGACATTATATATGGTCAGGAGCATATCATATCATCATCTCATATCAAGAACAAGAACATATCTCTCTTCCTTTTATGGCGCCTCATGTGTGTGTCGTTTTAATGTCTTTTGATGTAATTTTACAGTTCATACTGACGAAGGTGCTTTGCCACCGAAACGTCGGTAAAAAAGATAAATATAAAGTAAATTAATAAAAAAGAAGTCTCAAGTCTCTTCCATAAATCATACATACATATATATATATATATATATATATATATATATATATATATATATATATATATATATATATATATATTCTTCGATGCAACGCATATTGAACTGAACTGCTGAAACTGTTTTTGATAACTTTTGCTAGTTTTTACGATAGAATTAATTAGGTTCCTGTTTTTATGGTTTAAATTATGTATAAGTTGTCCAAACCTCATAAATAAGTCTCTTTTTCACCGACCAGTTTCAGACTATTTAATGAAACTATTTTCAAGGTGTTCAAAATTCAAATGAGCTCGGGAGTACAAGTATTGCACTTGAAAAATTTAGTTTTGCATGAGCTATTTATGTAAAGAATCACTTCCGTTTAAGCTATGCTAATTAAACGCGTATAAACACGGGTCACGGCAAACTACATACAATCATTCATAATCATTTGGCAAGATAATCGACTTCAAATCATTGGCACTTATCAAACAAAGTTCCTCAGGAAGACACGAAAGGGGTGGGGGTTGTACGAAACTACCACTGTTCAACAAATCAATCGGATTCGAGCATACACAATGAGTCATATTTTCAAAACACAACAGCGAAAATCATACACATTGTAACTCACAAATTTACCTAACAGCCGTCCTCGGTGAACCTAACTTCATCCCGCTCCTCAGCTGGATTCCAGCTCTCCCACCTTCATTTGCGTGAGCATATGCGTTTGCTCCCCCTTCTGCAGCCAAAAGAATAACCGACTTGATAAGCTCGCACTATGGGGCACAAAACAGCAGGCTAGCCTCCAGTCCGAACCGACACGTCAAGTGGCATGTAGTTTGCCGTGACCCGTGTTATATATATATATATATATATATATATATATATATATATATATATATATATATATATATAGTATCTCACTCTCACTCTCTCTCTCTCTCTCTCTCTCTCTCTCTCTCTCTCTCTCTCTCTCTCTCTCTCTCTCTCTCTCTCTCTCTCTCTCTCTCTCTCTCTCTCTCTCTCTCTCTCTCTCTCTCTCTCTCTCTCTCTCTCTCTCTCTCTCTCTCTCTCTCTCTCTCTCTCTCTCTCTCTCTCTCTCTCTCTCTCTCTCTCTCTCTCTCTCTCTCTCTCTCTCTCTCTCTCTCTCTCTCTCTCTCTCTCTCTCCGTCCGTCCGTCCGTCCGTCCGTCCTGTCCGTCTGTCCGTCCGTCCGTCCGTCCGTCTGTCCGTCCGTCCGTCCGTCCGTCCGTCCGTCCGTCCGTCCGTCCGTCCGTCCGTCCGTCCGTCCGTCCGTCCGTCCGTCCGTCCGTCTGTCTGTCTGTCTGTCTGTCTGTCTGTCTGTCTGTCTGTCCGTCCGTCCGTCCGTCCGTCCGTCCGTCCGTCCGTCCGTCCGTCCGTCCGTCCGTCCGTCCGTCCGTCCGTCCGTCCGTCCGTCCGTCCGTCCGTCCGTCCGTCCGTCCGTCCGTCCGTCTGTCCGTCCGTCCGTCCGTCCGTCCGTCCGTCCGTCCGTCCGTCCGTCTGTCTGTCTGTCTGTCTGTCTTCACATCCCGTGTTATGACTGTTGGCAGAAATAAATCACTAACCACCACCACCACCACCTTATCAAGTCACATCACTAGGTCGTGTCGACTGCCCGTTTGCATCGCCAGCCTCATGAGTGAAGAAAATTGCAGATATTTGTTTAGCAAGAGATGTGAAAGAACATGTAGTTCTAGATGGGAGATAAAAAGCAGCAGGATACGAACGTGACCTTAATGAAAAATGTCCATTTTACACATTCAGAGGAGTGAGGCCATTGAATTAGGCGGCATAATAACCAAAGAGGAATCCAGGTTATTACACAAACACTCCCGTTTCTTTATAGTACCTACCAATCCTCTGGTGGGTGTGGACATCATGTTCATAGGACAAAAGAAATAATTAATTTTCTCCAAACCAAACATTTTTTACTGCCATATAAATGAAGTTTCCCGTGAAAAAAGGTACACAATGTAACCAGAAATGAAATTACTTTACCTAATGGGCAATATCCATGGATTAGTCGGCAGATAACCGTGTTCTATTGAATAAGTTACTGGTAGATAAATCGGTAACAGTCTATGTTATGAGGACAATGACTAGACCAGGAAACAGAGAGACTAGTGGCGGATTAAGCCGCTAAATTTGGGGGGCAAGCTAAAGCCGATCAGCAAAAATGCAAAGAAAAGGTTGTGGGAATAAATGTGCGTGTTTGTTTTTGCAGTCCAAGCCTCAATGATTACACTGAAGCTGAATGGTGCTGTTTGAAGTTAAGAGTTGAAGCACCGAAACCTTGCTTCTAAACTAAAAAGGAGTCTGCGAAAAATGAGATCGACAGCTTTAGGGGAACATATTTTTACCCGAACATTTCCTTTTGGGAAGGGGGAGCCAAGTGCCTTCCCCCGGTTTTGTCCTTAGCGTTGGCAACGGCAGACTGTGAGGTTCCTAGTGGAACCTTAAACGTGCTGCCGATAAAACACTTTGCCCTCTAGAATAAAACAAACTCATCGGGTTTGAACGTGCTGTTGTGTTCCACACCGGCTGGTTACCCAATTTTTATTTCTTCTCAATTTGGCTGAAATTGGGGAATTTTCTAGATGAAGAGTATGGGCCGAACCTCCTGCCCCCCCCACCCCCACTCCGACGCGTGTGGCTTACGATGATGGTAACGTTTGATATGCACTGTCATGAAGAATAAAATGACTCGTGTGCAGACGCTGAAGCATGAATAGAAGATTGTAACAAACTTTTGAAAAATGGAAGCGAGCGAAGGCTGATGAATAAAAGTTTAGTGCGTTTCGTTAATATATTAGCATAATATTTTTGTCAAAAGTCCTCGGCAAAAATGACACGACGCTGCTTTCCATTATCATTTTTTTTTCAAATCTTAAGTGCACACCTCGCATAAAAGTGTAACGAAAAATGTCAGCCTTCACATGAAAAAATATAATCAAACTCTTGCCATTCAATAGATAATAAAGGGTTCGCACCAGTTTAAAATTGTTCACCGCGGGGGCTTACCGAGGCATAAGCTGCAAACAGAAAGTAGATTGTTGTCAATGTGATTTAGTGCTTGACGCCTCGAACGCCTAAAACTTGACACCTCATATTTCATTAGTTCAAATTTATGGCTAAACTGAGTTTAATCCTTATAATTCCCTTTAGGAATTTTTCTCCCGAATCCCATCTAAGCTAATTAAAATGAGAGCAAATGTCTGCATGCGATGGGAGTGGATGCCGCGAAAAACTTTTCTGTCTACTTCTGAATCCTAAATCCTATGCATCGATGAGATCTGTGAGTCAGAAGGTCAAGAGGACTGTGACTTGCTGGCGTCCAGAAGCAGAATATCCTATTTTCTCAGACAGAGAGGTCGATGATGAAGAATCCTTAGTCATGCCCTAAGGGAGCGAGCTCCTTTGTCTCTCCTTCTGTTTCTTCAGACACTGAACAGTACAGGTGATATGTGTGTTATATGTCATTATTTCCTGAGAGAGGCGAATTAACACACTTTAAAGGCGGGCAAAGGTGATTTGCTCAGAACGCCTTATAAAAAACTCTTATCCCTCGCCCCACCGGGGGGCCATCGATGGCCCCCTAAGGTATTTTTTAAGATAGCAGAAAAACGACGAAACGCAGCACCGTGGTTGAGGGCTCTATCTCTCACCTCATCATTTTCCCACCATCTCTGAAAATTTTTACCCTGGGTCACCCAAGGTCAGGTCACCAGGCAAGGTCAAACAAGGTCACCTCGCTTCAACTTTGAAGCTCTATAAGAGCTACATTTCTTAGTCAATCGATTTGAAACTTGCTACACTTCATGAACCCTCCAGGGTCTACAACGTGTATATCCGATGTTTTTCGATTTCGTGACCTAAGGTCAGGCCACGAGGCGACCTCTCCCATTGAAAAAACATGGGAAAAAGCTGTTTCATGATCTAAAAGCCACAAAAATGATTGCAAATGCTCAGACTGCTCAGAACAGGGTTTTTGGACACCCTTTCACGGATCCCAGGTGTCATATTTGCCCTTTGACTTTTCCAAGATCGTCCAAGCTCACCAGGGTCAAAAACAGTATTTTGACAATAACTTTTGACCTAATTATGCTAGAGCTCTGAACAAACACCATCGTGTTTGTCTCGTCACTGGCTTTCATTTGATATACGACAAGGTTACTTTCTGATCTTTCGTGACCTCAGGTCATATTAGGTCACGAAATGACCTTTAGAGGTCAAACCACTGGCGGGAGGTCTTTACGTTCCACATAGCGGAAAAAGGTCTTGCAATTTCCTATCAAATGTACTTAACCAGATCTCAATAGCTCTAATGGCATAGGAGTTATGCCCAGTTTTCCTAAGCATTGCATATTTGAGTGAAAATAGCCTATCTTGACCTTTCTTGACCTCTGGAGGTCAAACCATTGACCTGAGCGCTTAAACATGCAAAGTAATTTCTTACTGAATTCACGAGAGGCTTCTAATGCACTATGCATATTTTCGCTAACCCCCATATTTTCGGAGTTAGATGGGGGCCATCGATGGCCCCCGGTGGTGCGAAGGTGGTGCCGGACCCCCGGTGGGGCGCGGGTTAAGTAAGTAAACCTGAGAGAGGCAAACGTCAGCTACTTCAAACGGCAGCCCAATGGCTGATCGGGAGGCTAGACTGACGTCACTGATACTTGTGTGTCACTGGAACCAATTTCTGGTAGGGCAAAGCTTACCCAAGATTACTTTGCATAAGGTTGCCCTAAACACGCACCCCGCTGGGGGAGGACGAAATTCACTGCTCTCCTGGTTTTCCCCATATGTATATATATATATATATATATAGAGAGAGAGAGAGAGAGAGAGAGAGAGAGAGAGAGAGAGAGAGAGAGAGAGAGAGAGAGAGAGAGAGAGAGAGAGAGAGAGAGAGAGAGAGAGAGAGAGAGAGAGAGAGAGAGAGAGAGAGAGAGAGAGAGAGAGAGAGAGAGAGAGAGAGAGAGAGAGAGAGAGAGAGAGAGAGAGAGAGAGAGAGAGAGAGAGAGAGAGAGAGAGAGAGAGAGAGAGAGAGAGAGAGAGAGAGAGAGAGAGAGAGAGAGAGAGAGAGAGAGAGAGAGAGAGAGAGAGAGAGAGAGAGAGAGAGAGAGAGAGAGAGAGAGAGAGAGAGAGAGAGAGAGAGAGAGAGAGAGAGAGAGAGAGAGAGAGAGAGAGAGAGAGAGAGAGAGAGAGAGAGAGAGAGAGAGAGAGAGAGAGAGAGAGAGAGAGAGAGAGAGAGAGAGAGAGAGAGAGAGAGAGAGAGAGAGAGAGAGAGAGAGAGAGAGAGAGAGAGAGAGAGAGAGAGAGAGAGAGAGAGAGAGAGAGAGAGAGAGAGAGAGAGAGAGAGAGAGAGAGAGAGAGAGAGAGAGAGAGAGAGAGAGAGAGAGAGAGAGAGAGAGAGAGAGAGAGAGAGAGAGAGAGAGAGAGAGAGAGAGAGGGGGCACTGGCAGTTCCATAAATCCTCCAAACACAAGTTGTTTGATATAAGCTTATCAGTTCCAAAGAAATAAATGGATCGTTCTTTGGCAACCATGCACTAGTCTAGAATGACATTTCAAGTAGAAACGGTGAACTGGACAAACCATTGAAACTGCTTTCCTGAAGGTTTCTTTCGAGACCCCGTTTCTCTATCCCTGGCATGTGCCAAGGGATCTGCTTTAGCGCCAGAATTTCCCCAACTCCACCTCAAACAGGATTTGTGCTACCGGGGGTTTACTCATTACAATCAAAGGCCGGGTGTCCTGGCCGGTGTTTGCACTGGGAATGCCATTAAGACTGGGAGTTACCTCCGGTGACCAGTGCCTGTGTGAACAGTACCATGCAGACGACGGAGCACACAATGGTTTGTTGGAACTGTTTAACGTGTTAATGGAATTTAATTTGATTTTTATTACGTTACTCCTCTTTGTACTTATTGTATATTTTTAGCAAATGTGATTAAACACCTGAGCCAGCCTTATTCTTGACAACTACTTGAAGGCAATTGGCAGATTCCTCTGAAGGAATTTTCATGTACGCAAGATAGGGGCGTGCCTATTCTACAAGAAAAACATTTCATTTGTGACTTAGTTAGAAACAATTTTAGCCTTACATCCCGCCATAAAGTTATATCCAGTTTTAGTGCTATATCCGGTTTTTGTGTTATACCCTGTTTTGGTGAAATACCCCGTTTATGGTGTTATATCCTGTTTTAGTGTTGTACTCCCATCTTTCGTGTTATATCTAGTCTTAAATAGTATATCCCATTTTTACTTTTATTTTCCGTTCTGAGTGATGTATCCCGTTTTAGTGATATATTTTGTTCTAGTTTTCTATCCAATTTCTTATGTTATCTCCCATTTTTAGTTTGATAACCCGTTCGTGGTATTGAATCCTGCTTTTAGTGCTGAATCACCTTTTTAGTATAATATCCGGTTTTTAGTATGATGTCTCGTTTTTACCTGGACCGGCCTACCGCTGTACGCGCCATCAGCGAGCCTGTCCCAGTATCCCAGCTTCGTGGACCTGTCCGGGTCGCTGGCCGTGCTAACTGGTGTGACGCACGGCTCCGCTGAGGAGCAGACAGGGAGGAGCCAAGCGTGCCTTCTACCAATTAGAGGTCTACGTGGAATGGGGATGATGGGGCGTGAAGGGACGACATTTTTCAGCTCCTATTCGGGGCTGGGCGGAATTGGAAGGTTTATGTTTTGAAAGTTATATAATAGATATATATATATATATATATATATATATATATATATATATATATATATATATATATATATCGGAATTCTACCACCAAGGTGACGTCATACTTTATGTAGTAGAGGTGTGGCTGCAGGAGCTAAGGCATAACGCTTTAAGAAGATGCGGAGCTAGCTTTGAACGCACATATCTTTAATTAGTTTACTTAATTGGCATCAAATCTTCTTGAGAGTAAGTTTTATGGAATGAAATGAATGCAAAATTATGACTGAATACAAACTAAATCCCTGTACGGCATACTGTACCTGTTAAAGACATTTAACACTGACCATTATTAAAAAAACGGCATTAAAGTGACGGACGCCCAGCAGCACGCGATGGCTCGGGTTCTCGGAGATGGATTTAGCTGAAGCGGTAGCCGGCATCTCTCCGGAACTTGTCAGAGACGGATCGAGTCCGATCGCTGCAGCTGGAGTGTAGAACGGACTGGATTTCTAAATTGATTGCAGGTTGGGTTGAAGCTGCCGAAACTTCAAGTAGTAGTAGTGGTCTAGTGATGAATTAGGACTCTTTTTTTGGTTTTAGTAGTTTGGATCTAGTTATGAATTAGGACTCTTTTTCGGTTTTTACGTTTTTGTTTAGATTGCTTACCCTTAATAATGGTGTGCAAAATATTGGCCTGACCTTTTCGGGGTAGTTTGTGATATTTAAGGAAAGGACGGAAACTTGGAAACGTTTGAAATTTTTCTAGCAGTAGCTACTTTTAGAAGCATGTGATAGATTATCACTACTGGTGGATTCAGGGAAGGTTAGGACGGGGGTGGGAGAGCAAATATATCCACCCAACCCACTGATTTCCCCGATTACAAAAACAATTTTGTTGCCTATGATTTGTCTTCCCCGTTAAAACTCTCCCTATTCTCCCCCTCCCTCTCCCCCAGAAACTGATGTAGAACCACCACTGCCTTTCGTCGAACAGGCAGTGTATTTATTAGCGCCGGCTGGGGCAGATATTTCACCAATGAATTATACAAAAAATATTGTTCCAGCTACACAGCTTCATGAGAAGTCTGATTCAAAGTCATCAGTTGCATTGGAATGATGGATCATTTCTGCTGCCGTGGTCATGATAGTAATACGTGCCGTGACAGTGCAGATTATTTTTGACCCGAATACTTTGAAATGTAAATGGTTTAATTTGATATTTTGCTAAGTTCATTTGACGTGTACTGCTAACACGATAAGGGCCTTTGCTGGTGGCTGATTGCAGCACATTTAAGACGCGCATTGACGGGGGCGGGTACCCGCCCCCTCGGGGTTTTCGGAGAGAGCAGAAAAACGGCGGCGCGTAGCGCCGCTGTACTTGGCATACCTTTTCCCTCATCATTTTTAAAACTTCTGTGAAAATTTTAAGGTTAGGTCATCTCAGGTCAGGTCACCAGTACAGGTCAAGTGACCCGACCTCAAAAAAGTTTAAGATAGCATAAGTCGGAGCAGGGTGAACTTATCCGATTGAAGCTCATATCACCTAATGGCCCCACCGAGTTCTCTAAAATATTTTCCGGTATTTTTGATATCGATGACCTAAGGTCAGGTACGAAGCATGACCTCTCCATTGGAAACATATGGGAAAATTGTTTTTACGGAATAAATCAGTAACGGATGGCGATAGAGCATTTATTTTAGCTGCATTAGACTCGCCTGGGCTTTGCGGTTCTAATGATATGCATTTTATATAATTTTACCCTGACCTGACCTCAGGTCCGGTCAAATCCTTGATTTGACCTAGGAAGGTAAATGGTCGGCTGGGTTTGGGGGGGTTTGCTTGGAATTTATTTTCGGGCTGCGTGTACCCCCCATCTTTGGCGGTTTAAGGTAAAATTATATATCATTCGATTCGGCTTGCTGAGAGGATTCATACAGTTGAAGTCGTTTTGCTCTATCTTTACTTGTTCAGATAAAATGGCCGAAAAACTGAATTTACATGTTATCCCTATGGCGGCATGTTTTGACCTCTCGTGACCTTGAATATGACCTGAGAAAAAAATGGTACAAATGTTTTCGATGGAGAAGTAGATGGGCAGCCCAACGCCGTTTACCGTTTTTCGCTACCTACCGTGGTTCTCGAGATCTTAGGGGGAGGGGCGGGTACCCGCCCCCGTCAATGCGATGGTGGCTCAGACCCCCGTCAATGCGAAGGTGGCTCAGACCCCCGTCAATGCGCGTGTTGACAGTCGGCTGCGTCAATAGGCGGAAAGGAGCACTGATGGATACGAGACCTTGTCCCCTCCCGATCAACATTTAATATTTTTAACCACTAACGCCGATGCCTTGGCTGGAAAGGCGACCTAAAAATATGTCTGGTGCCCCCTCCTTGATGTTCTGAACGCTCCTACGCCTATGGCTGTATCCCGGAAACTTTTTTAGGGAAATGGCATATCATGCTGCTACACGTGCGGTTGTTGTGCTGATGGTACCCGAGGTTGATTTCAGGTCCACTATTTGTAATTGCAGTTGTTTATGTATTGTTAACTGTCTGGTATCAAATGGCAGATGTGTCTACGTGGTGCAGTACGGTAGTCGTGACAGCTTCCGCCGGGGTTTATTCACCGTAATTCACACCATTTAGCTCCATACGTCCAACTATTTTAAACATCTTGTCTCATAGATTTATAACCAGATTAAAACTGGCTAGACGTTCAATGGCCTTTCCCCTCGAATCTTATATGGAAATTGGAGCAAATACACTGTGAATATATATTTGGACAAAGCTCTGTGTCAGATACATTATGATACATTGGTGGTCATGTGTGAGCTAAGACCTGCGAAACTGAGTACACACTCACGCTGTGCCCCCCAGATTTTTTCAGTGTTTGTATTATGAGTATTCTGACACAGGACTGTGTCTGAATATATAATGAGTGTACTTGATTCAGTGTGCATCTAGTATTCGAGGAAGCAGACCATGAAACGTCTTATCAACTTGTAATATGCTCCTCAGCACAGCACCGCGAAATTTATCAACTTCCAAATACAAAATAATCGTATGTAAATCGCACGTAATAGCGGTGGTGAAATTGGCCCCTAATATAACCGGCCCAGAGCAAATGAGAGGGCTCATAGATCAACTATGCTGATGAGTTTACCTGGAAGGTGGAAATTAGGGGTCGTACCCGCGCTCGACTCCGAGGTGGTGGACTCATGGCATTGGCGAACTCCAGGCCAAGTTTCTACGGTAAGCTCTCTGACTGCTTTAGTTTTAGTCCATTTTTGGAAGCACATCAAGCCTTATGGGATTAGACCAAGGTGACGGAAGTAAAAAAGTCTGCCAGCTTGGTTACAATGTTGAAGCTCAAATTTTGTGTGACGTAAATACGGTTTTAAATTGCCTTGGAGATATCCGGCCATTTTTTTCAGCCTCGAAAACATCAGTACCCGCTGAGGGCGTGGTATGCTAAATTCGACATTTATACCGGGCAATTACTCGCTCGGGTGACTTGCGAAGTTTGCCAGTTTGCGAGGCCTGCTCTGCCTTGTGGAAATTATTAGCTGATTTGTGGCAAAGGGTTTATTTTCGCTAATATTCCTGTAGATTGTATTTCTCATTGAGCATGTTATTGGATGTGTAATCCTACTTTTACATACATAGTGAACTGTCTTTCAACAGGGAACAGGCATGTGTAGCCTGCCCATTCGGAAATGTCGTTATAATCGTCAAAACAATGTACCAGTCGCACAGGGCAAGGAGAACCATCGATAGCTCGCCTGCAGTGGCGGATACAAGGGAGCGAGGGGCTCAAGCCCCACCCCACCCCGGAATGTCAAATTGCCCATAGTAGATGCATAGGCGGAGGCTGATCCGAGGCGGTAGCAGGAGAGGCCCCCAGCCCCCTCGAAATGAACTCCTGGATCCGCCACTGCTCACCTGTTACAGCCGCTGCGCCATTTGCTTGTATTGGCGTCGACCTCGGCCGCGATATGGAAGCTTTTAGTCGATATGGCAGCTCATTGGTAGCCATTGGCCCGCCAGGTATCAGCTCATTTTGGCACCCAGCAAACAGCATTTGCGATAGCACTGCGTGCCATTATCCCACACATATTTCATTCACGTAGTCTGCCGTCTATAAGCGTGTACCTATATAGGTCATCAGGGCGTGGCAACGTTGTGTCGCGTTCCGTGCGGTATGCCATTGGAGCGTTTTCAGGCCGAGTTGTCGTATGTTCCAAATTACCTGTAATTGTCTTTGTATGTTTATTAGCAGTACTGTCAACAGGCGCACGTGCCCAAACTACGAGGTGCATGGATGTGAACGTTTAAGGTTAGATGTGACTGGGAAGTGGGCCGCGTTTAAGGTCCACTGGAGAAGACATGGCGCGGAAAGCAGTTTCCCGTCGTATGGATTGAACCCACGAGAACCCTCGCCTCGCGGGATGTTTGAACACCCCCTCCGGCTTTTCTGGTGGCACGACAAAAAGGCGGCGCGAAACGCCGCAGTGCTTGGTACGCCTTATCATTGATCAATTCCGCAACTTACCAAACATTTTGAGGTGGGGTCATCTCGGGTCAGGTCACCAGTGCAGGTCAAGTGACCTCACCTCCAAAATTGTTTAAGGTGGCATAAGTAAAAAGGTAGATCTATCGAATTCACGCTTATACCACATAATGCGCCCACCGAGTACTTTAAAATATATTCCGGGATTTTCCATATCGATGACCCAGGGTCAGGTACGGACCATGACCTCTCCATTAAAGAATGCATGGGGAAAACAGGAATCGGTCGACAACTTTCTATATTTCTGTAGATACCGCGCTCCCTAATGTTCATATTGCAAGTTTGGACCTCTGACCTCTGAGAGGTTATCTGGGGCTACTTAAGCAGATTTTCAGACTTGGGTCAATAATATTGCATCAAAAGATGATAAATATTTGTTTGATGCCATTGCTTTTGGATTGTTAGTGCGTGATCGATTGATGTGCATATTTACTATTGTAGGTTAGATGGTGACCTTGACCTGCCCTTAGGTCAGGTCATTTTAATGTTTTGGCCTATTATAGCCATATTGCACATCGGTCGATTCGCCGTAACGAGAGGAAGCGAATGGTGCCTAAAAATGGTTCTAACTCAATGCTATCAACAATAGAGCCCAGAAACTCTTCTCTAACATGCCACTTTTTTGACCTGTCATGACCTCAATACTGACCTGAGCCCAAAAGTGAACGATGTTGTTTTTTCATGAATTTTTTATGGGCCACCCACCAGTGTTTGCGTTTTTCGCAGTAGGAGCCGAGTTCGAGGAGGGATTGAACCACCCGAGGAGGGAACATTGAAGCCCCCTACCGGGGCAAAGGTGGCTCGGAGGCCCACCGGGGCGGGTGTTAATCCATACCATTTCTTCTCTCTCTCTCTCTCCTCTCCCTCCCTCTCTCTCTCTCTCTTTTTTTTCTTTCTCTCTTTCTCTCTTCTGTCTTTCTCTCTTTCTCTCTTTTTTTCTCTCTCTCTCCGATCCTGCTTGCCATCGGTCTCCTGGACCAGATGTCCCGGGTTCAAGTCTAAGCGGACACAGTTGTAATCCGCTCCCCCTTAGATATCTTCCAGGTGGGCAAAATTGGTAGCTTGTACATACATTGCTACCCCCCGACAAATTATTTTTTATTCTGCAATTTTATTCCGTGTATGAGCGTCGCATGACCTGCACTTACGCGCTCCAAAGTCATGAATATGGTGCTGACTATTTCGTGTGTTTATTTGTCCTGACCGTCCTGACCCAGCCCATTGCTTTGTTGGCAGAGTGTTCTGGCGGCTTCTCCCGCGCTTTCCAATGGAGATCTGGCGGGAAAACTGCACGGGGCGCACCTCACAGCTCCACACACGAAGAAGCAGGGCGTTTCTGGAGAAAGCAGTCAAGTGGATGTCAGCAATCTCTCCGGTACCGCTCCAAAGTTCGACAAAGATTTCAGGTAAGTTGACTCGACGGGCGCTCTTTTATTTCGCCGCTATGAGTTTCTTGGAAGCGAGCCCCTCCAGCCAGAACCCGCACTTACTCCGAATACATGGACACGTGCGGTGCACTCCATTAATGTACTGACTTCGGGAACGGACTTATCGACTCATGTAACCGGGAGCCTGTGATCCGGATTCCCCGGATACATAAGTCGATAGGTCTGCTGCCGCGGTCGGTCCGTGAACATAGCGTACTGAAACTGCTCATGGCTGTGAGGTGCATGCGGTGCATTGCCACAATGTAGCTCAAATATAGAGCAAATATAAGTCGAATTGTAGAGCAAATGTGAATCAAATGTAGAGCAAACGCGGCTCCAATGTCCAAAGCGGGCCATGGATTTAACGAACAAATGGATCGCGGAATCGTTACCAAATGGGATTGGATTGAGGTGCCAGGGAAAAGGTTTCAAGGCCAAAAACGGAGTGGTAGATCCAATACTTCATTGGAAGAGGGAGGAGCTAGGGGGCTCGAGTGGCAGATCCAAGACCCCCTAGCGTCCACCTTGCATCCGCCACTGCCCAAAGGTCTTCCCTCTTTTGAAGAGTGCAACTGAGGTAGCTTAGCAACACTCAAATTGGCAATGTTTACTCGGGTGCACAATGGGAATACAGATACAAAACCAAAACCTTAAATCGGACTCCAGAATGGCTGGGGTGAAAAATCTCTGGAGCGCTGGTTCGGGGGAGGACGTGCCCCTCACACTTTCGGGGTCCGTGCATCCACGGCGAGGACCGGTTGTGAGGTTTAATGAGATCTGCTGATTGGTCAATGGCCAATGACGCGACAGGAGTAGTAGTTTGTCGCCGGCTGGCGAATATTCAGGAAGCGTTAGTTGTGAGCATGGGCGCCAAAGCGGGGACGGGGACGCGTCCCCTTTGCAACCAGGGGGACGTCCCCCAAAATTTTTGGGTCAATGGTCATTAATGCTGTCAGTTACCGAATATGCTCAAAATTCGCCTCCCGGTCAGCACCAGCCCGGGTCTGTCCCCTGCGAAAATTCCCGCGCCCCTGGTTGTGAGTGAGTTTAGAGCGAGGCGAAACACGCCAGCAGGGGTTTTCCGTGTGCTTATAGATACAGTTAGCAGATTTCAAACCCCATAGAAGTGACATTTTTCGTGCAGCCTTCCATTGGCTGGGATTTTCAGACAGCTACATCTGCCTTGGTTCTGGTCATTGCTTCCCTTTCTACTAACCCGGGATCAAAAACGATATCGAAAAAGTGTAAACAGCAATCAAACTAGCCCCTGGAGTTGTAATGGAAACGTCCAACGTTTTTACTGGTGGACTGTGTTCACCACAGGATCAACTAAAGGTCAAATGAGGTCGTTCGGACGTTTTCGCGTATAACTTTTGACAGAATTAACGTGGATGTTCCGTTTTTGAAGCGCTATCTTTGTTTCTTTGTGCAACTAATGACCTTGGTGGCCTCGCTGTAAATCTGATATCAAAGCAACGGAAGGAAAATGGTTTACATTTTCAATAGCTTTTGGTTGGTGCTATAAAAGAATCTATAGATTTTCTTAGATATGATTTCTATAAGAAAATCTATAGATTTTCCTATAGCTTTCATAGAAACAGTCGTGATTGACTTTCCACCTTTTGAATACATAATATCGCTTAGCATTGGTTTTGGAAGGAGACAAAAACTAAGGGACCTAACCCGATTTAGTCCAAATAGTTCAAAAACGCTAACTCAGGGGTGGGGCCAAGTAATGGAAAAACCGAAGAGGGTCAGAAATGATCCACCCAGGCGGCTATGTGTTAGGTGTCTGCACATATATGAAGTGCACTACTCTCTGCCTCCTGCAGCAGTCTTGGCTAATGGATTCTTCGAAATTTTATGTTGCACACTATGCGCACTTCTTCTGGTTATCTCGAGGCTTTCATTGAAGGCTCACTGAACCAAAGGATCGCCGTTAGCTTGCCTGGAAAAGCTAATTAAGAATCAGTGGGGTTAGGAAAGCTCAAAGAAAGTACTTAAAACATCATACATTGTGTTGCTAGTTCGTGGAAAACCTGTTTACTTACACTTGTTTTTTTGCAAAGGTTGATTGTACTGGGTTAGCATATCATTATCACACTTCTACGGCGTTTGTGCAGGGTTTTCCCGCCACCATATCTCGGTTCATGTTGTTGACTGGATTGCAGAGCGTTCTACTGCATGATCGGGGTACTTATTTACACGGGAGTTTGATCATAAAGGTATGTATCCCACGAGAAGCAGGGATTTTCTAACAGGCTAGATGTTGTGGAGTATAATGTACGTGTGGTCAAGCCCGGAACACCAAGGGTTAAACAATACTTATTCGCTGTTCCGCGGTTGAAGAAAGTGGGGCCTACAAGAGCATTGGTGCTAAAAGTTACTTTTCTGATTTTGGATGAAATTATATATTTTGTGCTAAACAAAATAGTATCAGTTTTGTGTTGAAATGTTTCGTTTAATGAACTTTGACGATAGAAAAATTGGAGGATGCTGGTATAGTGGGTGAGACACGGGAAGTGAACAATCATTGCTAAATAATTTGCATCTTTTTTATTAGGTAAATTGGCCCATTGCCGTAAATACCTAGATAATAATCACTCTTTGAGGCTCTACTCCATTGTTTTGTTTTATACTATGCACAAGAATAATTTATCTGAGATAAATCATCCATACCTACCACGTTCGCTCCTTTGACGCTCGTACCAGATCCCGGAACGTTCTGAGTTTGGCAGATTTATTGATCTAATCCAAAGCTTTGGATGGTATTCATAGTGGATCGCTGCTTAGAACATTTATTAAACTCTGGATCCGAAAACTGGTTTCAGGTGAGATTTTACGGAGTGCTAGCTTGCTTTATACTGCTTTGTGGACTAGTTTTTTATATTCTGTTGTTTTGCAAATTACAGAGGTAGTGTCTCAATGTCTCAGAGGTTTTCAATAGTTCAATTATGACCTGAATATGGTTGCCATGGACGTTGCCATGACGCCACCGCCCCCTATATATGAGCTATGCAATGCACTAGATCAGGTTTATCTGGCCTTGTATCTATATAGGGTAAGGTTTATCAGGCGGGGGGTTTTCGTTCTTATTGCACCAAACTAGTTCAACTTCTTGGGATTAGGACTGGTTGCGCCAGGCTTAGGTTCTTCTTGACATTAAATAGTGATTTTCTTTACGACACGGAGAGAAAATTACCCTGTTATAAAAAGTCTAGTCCATTTACAGATGACGAAAACATCCGGCCCATTTATGGCAGACTAGCAGTATACCCCATATGTAAGCAGATGGCCCCTTGGTTTTATTTCCCGCTACACTCATATAGTCAACAAATCAACAAACCATACACTAAAAAACCATGTATTTGTCTGACGCCCATTTCGCGGCCACGATTTGTGATTTTTATAAAATTATTCGCTATTTGAGTATAGATATCCCTAAGTATTTTGGAATTGGTACGAAATCATTATCAAAGAAAAAATAACGGCGCGTAATCACGAACTGCGACCATTGCGAAACTGGGCGGGTTACTTGAACTGAACAGCTGAGTGCGGTTCTCGTGTGTTCGACGGCACAGTATACCTCTCGCCTCGCCAGGGTCACGGACCGATATTAGGAGTACTTGGGTATTGGTCGGAAAACTCCGTGAAGGTACGGCTGACGGAATGTGCAGATTTATAAGAGATCGGCAGAAAGCTCAAACAAACAAATTTAGCGTGGTGGCTTTGAAGCTCACTTTTTCATTGCGGGGTTCACAAACTAAAACGGATATTTTCTAGCAGGACCACTTTCATCTAATAGTACAAGTTAAAATCCCTTTTTCTTGTTCTTACGTGTACCTATGGTCTGTGTGAGCTGTGCTCAAACGTGAAGCACAAGATTTGTGGAGTGTGTTTTCTTTCTGTGGCTATCGCAAACACACGCCATGACTAGCCAACAAGGTATCACAATTTCTTGCGAATTATTTCTAGGTGCGCGGATAATAGCAAAGCAAAACTTTCCTGCTTCTTTCTCTCTCAAAATTTTCTTTTCCCCAAGAACCAGGCAGAGGTGTGTGTGACGGCGTCATTCACAGCTCGGCGAAATCGGGTATGGCGCGGCGATGGCCCACTGACGCGTCTCGCGTGTTCTGCTGCCAAAACAAGCCCCCCCCGTCTCGTCTGCCACACACACTGTCGTCAACAGGAGCTGTCCTAAACACCTGTCTTTCTTCCTCCTGCGAGGCTTATTTCCGGCCTCACACTGGTATGCGTAATGCTTCGACAGATTTGAGAGGCTTCAGTTTAGTTATGGGTTCCTTGTCCATCCAAATTGGTTGAATGATGCTGAATCATTCATTCGTCTCAAGCTTTCCCAATTTAGTTTCAATAATGTTAGAAGGTTTAAATACTTGAGGACTTCTGGTTGATTCACTCCCATAACCCAGATACGTTTGAGACGGGAATGTGCTTTTCAAGCTGCTACTTACAAAAGTATTTATCGATTCGGCTGGTACGGGCCTAACTTAGTTACTTGATTGTGTGAGCATAGGGAGACCGGGGCTGGTTGAATCATTTTTCACTTTTCCCTCCGTAGATAATAATCCACAAGATCTATCGAAAATTAGTTACCACAATTCAAAATATAGTTCTTTTCCCCACCAAATGACGGTTAATATTTTCCCAAAAACAAATACATTTTACCACAAAACACTTTTGAAATCAGCTCTGCACCTGATGCAAACTGCCCCCATGCCGGGGTAAGTTGCATCAGTCCCCGGGGCAGCTTGCATCGTAAGGAATTAGTGCACAGAAACACAATACAACCTCAGATTCGCTTTATTGGTAAGCACGTTTCCCATTCAGCGGAGGCACGTTTCCTTGGTAGGCACGTTTCCCATCGGATACCCTTCCGAGCTTACCTACTCAGAGTCAGAGTCACATTGGTGACAGATATAGCACCTGCTTCTCGAACGTGAGGCGCTTCTCCCCCACTTTCGACGCCCATGCCAATAATTATTTCAATAATACATCCTTATGACTATTCAATTTTCCCATAAACAAAACTAAGCACCCGGGTAGGCTGCAACAACGTTTCAACCTGCCCCGCGAAAAATGATTCGTCTTGCCCCGTCCCTGCCCTGAATCAATCGTGGTGCCAAATATTGCACAAGCCAAGAGGTCCCGCCAAAAGTCTTTGCCTCAATTGAAGACTGGAGAAACACGCTTTAACCTGCCAGGCTTATGACCAGCGTGCATGTGATCTTGTATTTCATTTAAAACGTAATTTAACAGACTAAAGAAATACTTTCACCCTAAAAATGTGTTTTTGCCTCCTCACCTGGTATGGGCCGACCGCTTTCGCTGGTTTCTTCACCGGAAAGACATTGCGCATGCGCGGTTCTAGTGGGCCCGCTTAACCCCTCCAGCCCCACCTTTTCCAGGTGGCAACCGCTTGCGCGAACAAACTGGCCCTTAAAGATTTATAGGCGTATTGGTGAAGACTTTAAATCGCCAAATTTTTGACTTATGCTAGTGACCTGCATTTTAATCCGAACGCGCGTCGACCGTTAGCTTGATTAACCAGTTAGTTAAGTATATGGGGACTTATGTAGGTCACTATGTTGGTGTCGTAGGTTATCTGCATTTCATCATGACCACTCTCCGCAATGTTACCCGTCTGACATATTATGTATGACATTTCAACGTAGGTCGTGGTGGCTTAGTCATTTCCCAAAGTGGTCGTTTAAATAATTATGTGTATATTATTAAGGATACCTTATGACCTTGACCAAATTGCTTGAGACCCTTTTATACCTTTTTGTTTGTTATTCCTTTATAATGATTTTATTACTTATTTATTTCACCTTACTTAATATTACGTATTATGTACCCCACCCACTAGTTTAACTCTGTTTCAACTGGCCCGTCGTTAAACTGTTACCTAGTGAATATTTTTTTTAGTTACAGCCCCTGAGACATTCAACCCGTGATGCAACCAGCCCCGGTATCCCCTACGATACGCGGGCACAGTTAGTTTTAAGTTGCGTTACCAGTGAAGCCGACGCGTTATCAGTAAGCCGACAAGACGTAAATTATTTCCCTTGTTGGACTTTCCAAGTAAACGCATTTTCGGTTTAATCGTCATCAATTACAATCAGAGTTGTTTGATTGTAATTGTGCACTTCTGGATAGGTCTATTCGGAAGTGCACACCTCTCTCTGAAAGTTCACGTGCATTTCGTCTGCGGATGTTTTTTTCGAGCATTTCAACTTCTCAAAATGTGTATTTGTAGGGTGCTGTAAGCTGTAAGGTCTGGGGAACACACGCCTCAAGAGGCGTGTGTTGCGATCTTGCACCTTGCAAGATTGCAAGGTGTGCTCTGGCACGACACTTATTCCTAGATATGATCTTTTTATTTGCATGACGATTGGATTGCAAATGCATATTTGTATTGACGATTGGTCACTCATATGTTAAGTTTTAGTTACATGTTGGGAAAGCACCTCGCGGCTACTTTGCGCCCGTTAGGTAATAATGTCTTATATTTGTGTATCTGTTTTTTTTTTCTTCAAAATATTTCGTTTAAATTGCTTTTCATGTTTTAGTATTTTGTACTGTTATAACGTTTTTATAAAAAAACTGTTAAGTTTAGAACTACTTCTAATTCCGTATCGAGTATTCTTTTGTAAGCGCCGATGCCGCACGGAATCTTTATCCGAATTTGTATATGTCTTACGATATGTGCACACCTTCACCCTGCGAATCTTCTATGTTATTGCGGATATTTTGGCTGGGACTGGTTGCAATTTAGCACCAACAGGGGGAGGGGAACAGGAAAAATAAAAACCTGTTATCCTTCGGCCGGGTGGTGGGTCTTCTAGTCCCTTCCCGTAAGGTATCTCCGAGGTGGCCGGAACTGAAGGCATGCTGCGCCGCCGAAACTTGGCAACGCTGTTTATTATTTTTTTCGTTTTCTTGTGGATTCAAGTCAAGTCATTCAAGTCAATGGCATGCCAGGTCAGTTTCCCAAACCATGTCAAATAGCTTCATTTTTGAAACTGTTCCAAGTGGCAGTAGCAAGAGCATGTTCTAAATCTGGGAATCCTAACATGTCATAAGGTCACCAAGTTACCACATTTTGTGGGATCGGGATGCGTGCTATCGATGACCAAGGGCCAGGTACAGTCGTGAAATTCTCATTGTAAGTCTTTGCAGACATTTTAAAATGTTTATTTTCAGTCTATACGTCTCAGACCAATTGTGAAATATCAACTTTGTTCATGGTTCATCTCTTACGTTCATCTCAATTCATTTTCATCTCAATTCATTACATTGGTTCATCTCTTAGGTTCATCAATTCATGGTTCATCTCTTAGGCTGGAGCTTTCACTTTTTTGTTACCTTTGACGGGTCATCTGGGAGTTTAACGATGCACCAACTGCCAGGGTCATCTGAAAATGAGGAAGCAATTTCGATAATTTTGTTATTGTTTTTCTAAGAATCGAATACAGAGCCTTTGTTTTTATTTGATTGTGTTTGTATTATAGCTATCAGAAAAGTTATGTATGTACATAATGACCACCCAATTTTATTTTTTATTAATTCGTTGCCCTGAGGTCAGGTCAAATTTTGAATTTGGCCTGACATGACAAGCACTTATCATTCTAATTGTTATGATTGGGAGGACTACAATGCTGTCTATAATTATTGTGAATTGCTTGGTTCGAAAGCTATAAGTAAAAAGGAAACAATTTAAAATGCTGGTAAAATATCGTCCTCTACCACAATTGAACACGATGTAGACTTAGCTTAAACATGGTTGCTACTACCGATTCTTTTTTCCAACAGCTCTCCAATGACCGTGTAAACATCAGCGGCGGACGCAGACCCGAGTCTGGGTGGGCAAACCCATGTCTGCCTCTCTTCCTGCGGGGGGGAGCGAAAATTCAATTGCTCGACAGACCCAGTGTTAGCACCTTTTTTGATTTATCCCTTATCCGGCCCTTGGGGGAAAATATAGTTTTGGCCCCCCTTCCGGTGCTTTGGGGGCCATGGCCGGAATGGCCCCCCTGCGTCCGCCAATAGTAAACATTTTCCTATATTGGGTATTAGGTGGGACAAGTGACGACTAAATCGAGCTTCCAAGACATTTTATCCTGAATGTATATACTAAAATTCGTGATGATCAGTGACTTATAGAGCATTAGCCATTGCCCCAAGTCGAAAATATATGCTTAGTAATGACAAATTAATTCAGGTGCTTTCAGATGGCGTAGAGAAAATGTTTCTACCTATTTTAATTCTTGGCATGAATACGTTTTTGTAAGTGCAGGTTATTTTAGTGTTTGGACCTAATTCCACTTCTAGTGACATCAATATTAACACGACAAAAACATGAGCGAAGACATTTTTATTGCATGCAGGGAGAACTTTCGAGCAGTTTTTTTGTCTCTTCTTGGCCTCTCCACGAGCTCCGGGTCTTTTTACCCTCCACTATGACGAAGATGGCGCATTCCCGATATCCGGGCGAAGGTTATTACCTAGAGCTCCGAGAGAGCACTACCAAGACAATTCAGCTGTAACCAATTTGGACAGGATCCGAAAGGTCACGTTAATATGCATAAGAATAGGCAAAACTAATCAGTCCAGTGCCGCAATGTTTGGGGCGCGTCCCCTCTGGCTGTCCAGGGCTGACGTCCCCATCGTGGAGTTGTAAGGGGGAGGGGGTGACACCCATGGCCTTCCCATTACACCCTAGTGTTCATGTGGATAACGTCTGCGACAGTGGAAAACATACGGCAGCAATTGCTGAATTGCTGCACGGCTAAACCAATCATAATACCGGCAGTAGAACATTGATGGAAGGCAAACACTGCGATGCTGTCACGTGCCGAGCATCTCGGGCAATCCCACGTTTTTCCCTGCCTACGACGACAAATGGATACAAATGAGGCCTGTGTTTTTGTTAATTTCCGAGCTGTCCGCTATGTGCAATCTTACTCAGATGCATGGGCGCCGAAAGCGGGGGAGGACGGGGGACGCGTGCCCCCTGTTTGCCAACCAGGGGGGGGACGTCCCCCAAAAATTTTTGGGTCAATCGTCATTAATGCTGTCAGGTACCGAATATGCTCAAAATTCGCCTCCCCCGGTCAGCACCAGCCAGGGTCCGTCCCCCCTGCGAAAATTCCGTGGCGGCGCCTCTGCTTAGATGGGGACGCTAGCTGATTGAAGGGCATGCTACATCAATAGGTATTAGTATGTAAATTAAGTCAGATATTTCATCACCGACAACTTTGCGTAAAATTTGACCGAGTTTGCGGTGTCCGAATTTCTACTCCAGTTTTTTTTTCAGGTGCAGTTGTGTTTATAACTCTTGTAACTAGAGGATAAGGCCCGCAAGGGCTCCAGCACGTTATCTCTGGGGTGATGCCTGCAGATATTGAGCTGGAGTTACGAAACAAGAACAATATGTATGAATTTTGAATAGATTATAGCATTACCGTACTTTCTTGTTTTATCTTATCATTTTGGTGTAGAAAAATATTGTGGATATTTATTTCTCCATATGTTTTCTATATTTATATTCTCTTGTGGTTTATTTTTTTCTGGAGGACGATATACCTATTTATTCCTCTTGTGTTGCCAACACCTGGCTCAAAGCAGCGAGTCGCCAGTTCTGGACCTTTTCAGCGTCTGCTTCTGCGCCCGTGTAAATATTTACAGACGTAACCCACGGGAGATTTCCTCAGATGTTTGTGTGTACGCATGCGAACTGCGATGCTCCTGGAGGTCTGTGCCGCCATACAACATCACCAGACTCAAACACCGCCCCAGCGCGCTGGGGATGGCCTCTGGATGCCACTGTAGCTGAAGTGCGGTGGAACCACATTTCTCGCTGGCTGCCATTGTTCAGGGCTTTTGTTTAATACATAGCGGTATGCCTTTGCATTTCATCTGAAGGTATGAGTTTTTTATTCCTCGAAGAAGAACATGAACCAGTTGCGTAATCTCTGTTGAATAGCCATTTGGCAGATTAATGATAAAAGGTACACAATGGCTGGATATTAAATGTATTAAAGTAAATTAAACATACGGACGCGAGAAGATTCGAAACGCGAACGTATATTTAACATGTTGTAATACTTTTAACCCTCGCCCCCCGGGCCATCGGCCCGTTTGATGCCGAAAACACGGGCGCAGCACCGCGGTTGAGGACTCTACCTCCCTGCAACATTCCCATACCTAATTTTTACCCGGGTGGTGGTCGAGGGTACGGTCATCCTTATTTAGGTCTGTAAGAGTACATTTCAAACTCGATCGATTTGAAACCCCACTTCATGACCCTCGGTCTGGTGTTATCGGATTTATTTTGCCCTGGGTGGTCGGGCGACCTCTCCCATTGAAGCATGGGAGTATTTTGATATAACCACAAAATGATTGCAAACCGACTGCTCGAACAACGTTTTTACACCCTCCGATCCCGGGGTCATTTTGTTTGACTTTTCCAGGTATGGTGGGTAAGTTTTAATATTTTGACCTATTGTGGGAAACAAACACTATGTTTTGTCTTGTCTGGCTTTTTTTTGGTCTTTGACCTTCGTGACTGGTTATTAGGTCCGGTACCTCTGGGTAACCACTGGGGGGGTTTTTCCATGCGGAAAGTATGGCAATTTGTTATGTTTACGGCCTATATCTATTGGTTATGCCCGTTTGCTTATCATTGTATTTGTAAATAGCCGATCTGACCATTTGACCTCTGGTCACATTGACCTGAGCACTAAACATGGTATTACTAATACGCAGCTTTTTGACTTTGCATTTGGCTACGCCCATTTTTGGTTGGGGGGCCATATGGCGGGGTGCCCGTGGGTTAACATCCAATTTGTCATTGTGTACCTTTTATGCATAATCTCTTCTAACTTCAAATGTGTGGGAAATAGTGCTGCAGCAATTATAGAATCGTGGCACTGCTTATTTTACACAGCGTTAGTGATGTACACGGATCTTAGGAGCAATGGGCACGTTCCCTCCCGTCGCCCCCCGCCCCCCACGGCGCACTGTCGCCGCCCGACACCGCCTCGGCGGCTTCCTGAAACGTCGCTTCCAACCCTCCCCCTCCCCCACTCCTTAAGGATGGCGTATTTGCACCCCTCTGGATGACGTATTTGCACACCTCTGATAGGTCACACCTTTAAATCTCACCTCAGCGGCACTGCGGTCCACCTTGCCCCGGTGGGGGGGTGGGGGGTGGGGGGGGGGTGGAGGACGGGGGTATTGAACACCTCCTCACTATAGACTCGTATGCGCGAAAGCAAAAACGCGAACGGTGGTTAACAGCCCACAAGAAAAAATGCACAAACTATTTCGGTCACTTTTTGACTCGGATAAATGTTGAGGTCATGACAGGTAAAAAATGCGATGGGCTTTCCTTTGCATTTCCAATGGAGAGGTCAGGATTCGTAACTGACCCTAGGTCACCGATGTAAAAAAATATGTTAGCACAACCTGTCGTACCTGGTGGCTTTTTATTTATTTATTTCATTAGGGCCGCTCCCAACAGGCACACTTGCCCAATTGCAGGGAGTATTGGTGTGAGTGTTTAAGGATCCTCTCCACCGGGTCACATCGGACACAGAAGGCGGTTCCCCGCTGTGGGGATTAAACCCACAGCGTTACATCATATAATATGAATATTGGGTCGATAGATTAAACCTAGTGCCACTTGAATTATTTTTGGGGGTGAAGTCACTCGATTTGGCCAGGTGATCTGACCTGAAATGACCGAATCTCAAGAGTTTCGGAAAATTTGCCCAATTAGTCATTTCCATAAGTTGTTCCAAGTACAGCCGCGCTACCCACCACCGTTTTTGATGTTATTGGGAAAGCCGATGGGGTTGTTCAAACGCCCTCCCACCACCGGAGCGGGAGTTGAGAGTTGGCGCCTTTGGCCAAAATAGCGCCCCCTCCGGGCCCAATGTCGCCTTCTGACTAAAGTGCCCCTCCCATTGGAAATCTGGAATCCGTATATGATCAGTTGGCACACATTTGAAATCTGCAGGGATATTTTTGCGGCCATCATGAGACGGAAATATTTTAGCTTGGTCTTCTAAATAGTGATATGTACCGAAAAATTATGTCTATTTTTAATAATGAAGAGCTCACATGTAATATAGGTATATGAGTGGACACCGAACTATGCAATGAGCGCTAAGAAGTATAAAGTATATCTAGCCTGCCTTATAATGTTATTTCAGCACAGCTGGTCTCATGGGTCTTTGCAAAGGCAAAGCAAGATTGAACGGATTGGGACCAGGCACATTAAGGATCCAAAATATGTGTTCATCCCTTTGTTATTCGCCAACTTAAGAAATATGCGAGTCTTTAACACGCGCATTGACGGGGTCTGAGCCACCTTCGCTTTGACCGGGGGAGGGTACCCGCCCCCTTAAGATCTCAAGAATCACGCTAGATGGCGAAAAACGGTGAAAGGCGTTGGGTAGCCGATCCACTCCTCTATCGAAAACATTTGCACCATTTTTGTCAGGTCATAATTAAGGTCACTAGAGGTCAAAACATGCCATCATAGGGATAACATGTAAATCAAGGTTGTCGGTTATTTCTTCTGAACAAGTAGGAGATAGAGCAAAACAATTTACACCATTGGAATTCTTGCAGCAAGCCGGATCGAGTGATATATAACATGAACTTGCTAGGTCAGATCAAGGGTTCGACCTGACCTGAGGCCAGGTCAAGGCCAAATTAGGTAAAATTTGTATCATTAGAACTGCAAAGACGAGGCAAGTGTAATGCAGTTAAGTAAACTCTCTATCACCATCCATTATCAAGTTATTCAGTTGGAATCATTTTCCATGTATTTCCAATGGATTGGTCATGGCTTGTATGTACCTGACCTTAGGTCATCGATATCAAACATATCGGAACATATTTTAGAGAACTCGGTGGGGCCATTATGTGATATGAGTTTCAATAGGGTAAATTCACCCTGTTCTGACTTATGTTATCTTACACGTTTTTAGGTTAGGTCACTTGGCCTGTACTGGTGCCCTGACCTGAGATGACTTAACCTTAAAATGTCGACATAGGTTGTAAAATGATCAGAGAAAAGGTATGCTAAGTACGGCGGCGCTACGCGCTGCCGTTTTTAGGCTATCTAAAAAAACCCCGAGGGGGCGGATATCCGCCGCCCCCGTCAGTGCGCGTGTTAATGCTAACGCAAACGGTTGTACATACATGTTATCATCACCACCCCATGTTTTTGTCCTTCTCTCCTCCCTGGAGGCTTGGTGTGCATATGAGGAGGGGACAGTTCAGGTCATTAGGCACGAGGCCAGGTGTGGCTGCGCACCGGACGGGGGGAGGGGGACACGCCCACGGGGCTTGTTTACACCTCCGCACACACCTCATAGGTCTTACAGGCACGGGGCGGAGGGGGGCCTATACCAGTCACGCAGCGTGGACCCAGCTCTGTTCTTTGTTTGGTCTATTTCCATTTAAAAAAATGATGCCAATATGTGTTACATTTCTACTCTTGTCTACATTTCCATAAGGCTTCTGAGTAAATATGACAATACGCAGGAATTATGCTTAAGCTCCCACTTCTGACCAACCGAGCCTGCGGAAAAGTGATCACAGGCTTCTATAGAGATCTCTCGCTTCCGACTCGAAATCATGTAGCTGTGAACAGTGGCGGATCCAGGAATTCATTGGGGGGGGCTATGGGGCTCGAGCCTCACCCGTCAGTACCTCTGGAAGCCCCTCGCCTATATATTAACTATAGGAGCTCGGACATTCAGGGGAGGGCCTGAGCCCTTTTAGCCCCCTCCTCCCTTGGATCTGCCCTTTGTGGTGGGCCATCTCGATAATGGTGACAGCATGGAGCTATATATGACCCTAATTTACGACATTGTTTGGTGACACTTAAAATGTCATGAACGCAAAACATGGTATCGTCAGCCTATCCAGACCACAATTTTGAGTGGAAGAACTGTTCGTGTTTGTGTTTGTTGGCAGTATGCAATCTTATAAAGTATTGATTTAACACAATGATGCATGAATAATTAGTTAGCAGCTGGAATAATCTGCAATCAAAATCGCAAGAAATGCGAATCTTTCCTAAACACAGGTTTAGCCGACTGTTGGTGTTTAAGTCATACAGCGTCGTCAAATCAGTCACACTGGGTGTTCTAATCGGGATCAGATTACTCTTTCCCTCAAGTTTTGTCAAGTTGAAGGTACTTGATTTAGGCAGCCATGAGGTATTCGCAGGAAAATGAGTGAATTCGAGCCTGAATATGCGTACAACCTGTTTTTCGCTATAACCGAGCCTGCCTCAGTTAGCGGTCTCAAAGCGGAACAATGGCCAGGGAAATCAGACTAAGTGTGTTAATTGACGGATTCTGGGTAAAAACTAGCTAGGTAACTATGTATATAGAAACAGGAATGACCTTTCGTCCTAGAAAGTAAATTTCAAAGCTGTCAAAATATAAGAAAGACAGTTTGTCGTGCAAAGAAGTGAAAATAATAAAATGACGCACATCACTACACCCTGCGGCAACACTCCACATGTGATACTGTCTCCAATATGTAATTATGTTAGTTGACATGAGGCGGCTCACGACCGTATTGATTAAACTTACGGTCTACGGCTAATTTTTGCTGTGTTGCTACTTTTAGAATAGTAATCTTTTGAGAGGATTCAACGTAAAAGGTCATTTTAAGTCTAATCAAACTGTTCACAACCATCAAAAGTATGGTGCGGATTCTATAGGTTTTAATTCAAGCTGTAATATATAGTTCTTGTTTCAACAATACCCAGGACTGTATGTCTTGCGTTATCCACACTGTAAAAGGCCCGCAAAGTCAGTGCCATGCCTTAATGTTGAGCCCCAGTTACGGCGGTGGTGTTGATATCCCCGAAAAAAACGCCTCTCAGCAGTGGCGGATGCAAGGGGGTCTGGGGCTCAAGCCCCTCCTCCCGAAATGTTCACAAGTGCCTATAGTTATGTAAACCCTGAGACTGTTCCGAGGCGATGTCAGGGGAGGTCCCGAGCCCCTACTTCCTCCCCTATTGAAGCCCTGGATCCGCCACTGCCTTTCAGAGTTGGTGACTGCAGCGCATTTCGGCAGCTTTTGATGCAGATATATTGATGCCGATAATCTCAATCCTTGCCATGACGTGATCGAAACAAATTAACAGACGTTCACTTGAACGGAAGCTATCATGTGACTTGTGGATAGAACAAGTTGACGGTAAATTCGCACGCACCGGGTTTTACGACCTACCTTCCGATTGTGTTCAGTTACCAAAACGTCGCTATTTGACCCTCGAGATCAATAAAACGTTGTTTATGAGACCCATCTTAACAAGCGGAGCGTCCCTTCAGTGTCCTGTCGCGGCATGAGAAATGTCCTCGTCCGGATGAAGATAAATTGATAGTGGGTCGCCGCCATATGTCTGGGATGGTGCTCTTACCAATGCTTTTACCGTCTCAGCGATGCAAGTCGAATGCGGATGGCCATTCCGTGCAGTCGTTGGAAATAGCGTAGACATTCTTGAGCCATATTCGCCTCTGATAGATGCAGGATGGTGAATCAGACTTGGATCTAAATCTGACGCCAAGTTTGGTGTCGAAAACTCCGAGTTTTGAACTGCTAAGGCAGTCTAAGCACTGCCGTCAAGTTTAGCTGATTTGTTCGAAAATCAGCTGGTTGGGTTGACAGGCTGAAAAGTATATTGGATGCGCAGTATTTGCGTTCTATGTTTTCGCTTGAATATCACCAGTCTCAAATAATGCTGTTACGCACATATTCTAAGAAGTCGAATGATCGTTAACTAATGTGGTATTGACTAGTGTTTCCTTTCTAGGAACAACTTTTCCGGTCTGATGTCTAGTTAATTGCGTATTTTTCTCCCTTTCCATTTCTGGCGTTTTAAAGGTTTATTGTATGAAAAACCACGATTCGCAGTTTTCAGTCTTGCTAGTCAGTTGCATTTTGCTTATTTTGAATCGTGTTTGAACAGCTGATATATAACACTTTCCTTAGGCCACTGAATTCTGGCTGGGGCTAGTGTTGGGGCCACCTGCTCTACCCATGATCAGCATTGGTGGCTTAGCTGTCTGAATAGAGTATGTTCAGACTTCTGTTACCAACCAGGAAAGAGCGTTCTCGGGCTTTAAAGTTGTAAAGAAAATAAACAGTAATCCTCTAGCGGGCCTCTTTGCCTATTCAGTGGGCTATTCAGGCTCGTCGTAAATATTCTGGCATAATCGTTCTAAGCCTAGTACCAGACTTGTTGAGTCGCGACTCAGAGTCGGAGTCGACTCTGAGCCGGCTCAAGTTTTCCTTGAGTCAGAGTTGAGTCGACTCACTTTCAGATTTGGGCTGAGTCTGATTCGACTCAAGTGCTCGACCAGTTGAGTCGAGTCAGAATCAGAGTCAGCCCGTAAGCTGTGAGTCAGGAGTTGAGTCGACTCAACACTATTTTCTTAACATATGTGATCACATGGCTGACACTTAAGATATTTTCATGACTAGTTTGGAAAGATTTCATATTGCAATTTGCTAATAGTAGGTACTTTATTATTTCCATATCCCTACCACACCCATCCCGGGATCAGTCATTAACAACAATAAGTTGCGTAAAATATACAGTTTCAAAACCACACACAATTACTAATTATTTTCCATTTAATCTTAGCAATAGCATGCAAAATCATACAGAAAAATGTGATTTGGCACACATTCAGACTTTTCTACTTTTAGGGTGCACACCAGACAAAGTCCTAAGCTGATAATCATGCAATAATTCACTCTTAGGAAACCACATCTTTATTTTCTATTTTCTTGCTTCGGTTGACTGAAAACAACAAAAAAACTAAGTAATATAAGCGCCAGATAGAGGATACCAAAAATATTGTTTTGCACATAAGTCTTGAAATGGGTCAAAACAGAAACTGAAAGCCTCAACTAGCTGTTTTTTTCCAAGTACTTTCTTAACCCTCGCCCCACGGGGGGCCATCGATGGCCCCTAAGGTTTTTTTCGAGATAGCAGAAAAACGACGAATCGCAGCACCGCGGTTGAGAGCTCTATCTCTCACCTCATCATTTTCCCATCATCCCTCAAACTTTTTACCCCGGGTCACCCAAGGTCAGGTCACCAGGTCAGGTCAACCAAGGTCACCTCACTTCAACTTTGAAGCTCTATAAGAGCTACATTTCGAAGTCGATCGATTTGAAACTTGCTACACGTCATGAACCTTCCAGGGTCTACAACGTGTATATCCGGGATTTTTCGATTTCGTGACCTGAGGTCAGGTCACGAGGCGACCTCTCCCATTGGAAAAGGATGGGGAAAAGTTGTATCATGATCTAAAAGTCACAAAAATGATTGCAAATACTCAGACTGCTCAGAACAACGTTTTTGGACACCCTTTCACGGATCCCAGGGGTCATATTTGCCATTTGACATTTCCAAGCTCATCCAAGGTCACCAGGGGTAAAAAACAGTATTTTGACAATAACTTTTGACCTAATTAAACTAGAGCGCTGAAACAAACACCATCGTGTTTGTCTCGTCACTGGCTTTCATTTGATAAACGGCAAGGTTACTTTTTGACCTTTCGTGACCTTAGGTCATATTAGGTCACGAGGTGACCTCTGGAGGTCAAACCACTGAAGGGAGGTATTTATGTTCCACATAGCGGAAAAAGCTCTGGCAATTTCCCATCAAATGTACTTAACCAGATCTAAATAGCTCTGATGGCATAGGAGTTATGCCCAGTTTTCTTAAGCATTGCATATTTGAAAGAAAATAGCCTATCCTGACCTTTCTTGACCTCTGGAGGTCAAACAATTGACCTGAGCGCTTAAACATGCAAAGTAATTTCTTACTGACTTCACGCGAGCGTTCTAGTGCACTTTGCAGATTTGCGCTAACCCCCATATTTTCGGAGTTAGAGGGGGGCCATCGATGCCCCCGTGGGGCGAAGGTGGCGCCAGACCCCCGGTAGGGCGGGGGTTAAATGGTCATGGTTTGAGGACATCACCTTGTAGATAATATCAACACTGACGACACAGCACTGTACCTACTGTCCTCTGCATACGGAAAGTAAAACTTAGTCCTATCCCTGGCATTCCCTACACGTCAAGTCTCTCACAAACCACCACTCTTTAAATTATGTTGATTATTATTTACCTATTTACCGCCCGCCCACTGCACAACATACCACTGCAGCACCCCCTGCACCCCACGTGCGCCACGCCAGTCACAAAGCCATCATTGTGCGCCATAATATGTTTGCTTTTCTTTATTTTGTGGTCTGGCTGTAGCCTGAGGGGCTAGATTATTTTCTTAGTTTTTGTAAGTCACGTGACTTTTGAAGTGCTTTTTATCATCATCTTTTGTGTCATCGGAGGTTAGGTTCGCGTAAGGTCTTTAGTGCGGCATCTGCAGTATTCACTACAGCTTTTTCGGGAGGATGACGCGATCGTTCATTGTTTGCTTTGTTTTTGATTGGGGAGGTACACAGGGTCGGTTCGACTCGGCTTAATATTTATTTTGAAGCTTAATTTATCACAGGATTGTTCAAAATGCACTGGGGCAGGAATTGCCACTCAAAATGTCAAATTTTCAAACATTGAGTCAGTGGCGTAGCCAGGATTCGGCCAAGGGGGGGTCCGACTACCGTCGGGGGCCCCCAGGCCGGGGGCCCTTAGTAGTCGGGGCCCATCTCCTACTCCCCGGAGCGGCGTAATGTGACCCTGTAAAAATGTTCTCTTTTTCGGTGTTCATCGACACCGCAGAGGAGAGTCACCAGGACTAAGGGGGCTACATGACTCTTTAAAGACGGGTCACTTGACTCGCCAAATAACCATGGAACCCGCCAATTCAGAGTCACTTGACCCTTCATTTATGTACGATGTGACCCTCCAAAACAGAGTCAGGTGACCTTTTATAGGAGGGTCATATAAAATGCTCTGGAAAGGATAATTTAAATAAATCGCTTCGAGTACTAGCAGCAAAAGAACACAAACGTTTGGTGTGTTCCGGACGTCATATAACGTCTATTCCGCGGAAAGATCCTGATAAATTCACCACAGTTACTTTTTTACCCTTGCTATGTTGTAAATGAGCAAATTACCAAAACAATAGGCGCCTGAGATAACTATCGCCTTGGATTGGATTACTCTGTCATTGTTATTTTAAACCTTTCATACCTATTTTTCTTTTTGGGATTTTTTCTTTTTGGATTATGCTCATCAATGTGTGTCATTTTCCTTGCTTTTCTGGTTTCCTACGAAAATTTTTGAAAGTTTGTTATTTCAGAATATGTAGGACGGTAGTTATTGGGACTAAGCTAATAGATTGAAAACCAGCTGAAGTTCCAAATTCCTGTTCGATTTGCTATTATGGATGCTAAAATTAGATTAATTTTTGCCTTTCCTTCAGTAATGGTGCCTGATCGACATGTTTCACTTTGTATATTTTGGTACGCAATGGGAAAATATAAATTTTTCCGAGGCATATGATTTTCAAAAATCTTCTTTGAGCCTAGGATCTCAAGCGATATCTCTGGATTGTATTCTAAAATCTAAAAGAAATGGAAAAGAAAAAGGACGCTCAATAAAAGGATATATGAGTGTGCTCCAGATGCTATATACAGTGGCGGATCCAACGGGGGGCAAAAAAGGCATTTGCCCCCAAACGGAAAAGCTCGGGGCAAAACTATGGTTTTGTCTCCTCCCAAAGCGATCGACCTCCTCTTTTCCCCGACTGATTTTTAGTTTATAAGCAAGATTTTGGTACTTCAACTATCAACTTCAAACAGAACCAGTTAAGTTCAGGGTAAATATTGGGGCTTTGATAGGAAAAAAGTATCTCGAGCCCACATTTCTCACCCTGTTCTTTTTTGCCTTTCGCCTCTTATACCTAAAATTTTCCGACAGATCATATTTTAGCGCAATTTTTCACTGCGTGACGTTTTTTTTTGCTTTTCGACATTGGTCTGCCCTCCCAAACCGACCGGCTAGATCCGCCACTGGCTATATAAAGCCTATTCCATGGACGGTCCTACTGATGAAACCGCTCACTTACTCCTCCTAGCCATTGGTTGGAGATCCCGGGGGCTTGGGGAGGTGAGTACTTCCTTGGACTTTAGGTCTCTGATAGGCTTTGTTCAGGGCTTGTATTGCTATGTCAGTGTTAAGCCATCCAGGACCATTACCCACCGCCCCCGCCCCTGACCCCTGGGGTGGGGTCGGGGGCTGGCAATGACTTCCGACAGCCCTCTGAGACTAACTCTGGGGCGCCCCTGAGACTAACACTCGAGGAGGGAGGCGTGGAAGCACCCCTGAGTATTTGGCACGGCACTCCTGAGACTGCCTCTCGGAAGCCCAGATTAGCCCTCAGAGGCCTAAGGCTAACTCGGGGCCGTGAGACCAAAATTCGGGAGCACCTCTGAGAATTACTCTTAAAGCCCCAAAATTAGCTCTTGGATGGACCGGAGACTAGCTCCCGGGAGAACTCTGAGACTAACTTTTAGGTGCTCCCTGAGATTGACTCTCGGGGCCTCTTATGCAACAACTAGGGGGGCACAGCCTCAGGCTAAATCTCGAGGGTTCCCAAGATTACCCCTCGGGGGTCTCCTGAGATCAGCACTCTGCGGATCAAATGAGACTAACTCTCGGACCCCTAGATTAACTCTCGGGGTCACCTGAAAGTAAATATTGACTCCTGAGAGAGACGCCCGTAAGACTATGGGACCGAATATCGGGGGTCCTCTAAGACTGACTTTCGGGGTCCCCTTGACCGACTCTTGGGGTTCTCTGAGACTGACTCTCATGGAGCCAGCCCCTGAAATAGACTGTCGCGGGGCTCTGAGAACCACTCTCTGGGGGACCCTGGGACGAGTTCGGCCCCTGAGACCGACTCTCGGGGCCCCTGAGACCGACTTTCGGGATCCCCTGAGACTAACTCTCAGGGACCCCTGAAATCTACTTTTGGGGGTCTTGAGACTGACCCTCAGGGCGGGGCCCTGAGGCCGACTCGGGACGCTCTGAGAACGTTCTTCAGGGGCTTCTGAGACTGATTCTGGGGGCCCCGTGATCAGAGAATGCTTTGCAGTGGTTCAGATTGGCCCCCAAAGGGGGTCCTCGGACTCCTAGAACCCCTTGGCTACGCCACTGCATCCACACATTCGGGGGCCCGCCGAGATCAGCACTTGGAGGCCCCTGAAATCATTGCTTCCCCCGATACCAATACTCCGGAGCCCCTGGATACTGATGCGCGGGGCTCCTAAGACCAAGCTCGGGGTTCCACTTAGATCAGGTTCGGGGGCACCCTTAGGCCCATGCTTGCGCTTTTCTCAGGAGTAACTCGACACCGTTGTTCGGGGGCCCAGATCAACATTCGGAGGCCCCCGAGACTAATGCTCGGTACTCTGGAGCCCCTCGATACCAATGCTCGGGGACCCTGAACCCAAGCCTGGGCCCCTGAGACCAAACTCTGGGTCCCATGGGGCCAATTCTCGTGCCTCGCTCATAAGTCCCCTCGATATCGATAGTCGGGGAGCACCCCGAGATCAACATTGTCCCCCCACTTCCCGAGATCAATGTTCGCTGCTCCGGAGCCAACGATACCAATGCTCGGGTGATCCCTGAGACCAGCTCTTGGGCCCCTAAGACCAAGATCGAAAGGCCCGTGAGACCAAGCTCGGGGCCCCCTGAGACCAAGCTCGGAAGGCCCGTGAGACCAAGCTCGGGGCCCCTGAGACCAAGCTTGGGGGACTTGAGACCAAGCTCAAGGAGCCCCCTGAGACCAAGCTCAGGGCTCCCCTGGTACGAAACTCGGAGGGCCCCGTGACACCAAGCTCGGGGCCCCCTGAGACCAAGATCGAAAGGCCCGTGAGACTAAGGCTCGGGGGGCCCTGAGACCAAGCTCGGGGGCCCTTGAGATCAATATTCGGTACTCTGGAGCCCTCACTACCGATGATCGGGGGCCCCTGAGACCAAGCTCGGAAGGTCCGTGAGACGAAGCTCGGGGCCCTGAGACCAAACTCGGAGGGCCCCCTGAGACCAAGATAGAAAGGCCCTGAGACTAAGCTCGGGAGGTCCCTGAGACCAAGCTAGGGGGCCGCCTGAGACCAAGATCGAAAGGTCCGTGAGACTAAAGCTCGGGGGCCCCTGAGACCAAGCTCGGGGGCCTCTGAGACCAAGATCGAAATGCCCGTGAGATTAGGCTCGGGGGCCTCTGAGACCGAGCTCAGGGGGCCCCCGAGATCCATGTTTGGTACTCTGGAGCCCCTGATACCGATGATCGGGGGCCCCTGAGACCAGGCTTGGGAAGCCCGTGAGACCAATCTCGGGGGCCCCTGAGACCAAGCTCGGGGGCCCCTGAGACCAAGCTTGGGGGCCCCTGAGACCAAGTTCGGAGGTCCCTTGAGACCGAGCTCGGGGCCCCCTGAGACCAAGCTCAGGAGGCCCGTGAGACCAAGCTCGGGGGGCCCTCTTGAGACCAAGATCGGGGGCCCCTGAGACCAAGATCGGGGGCCCCTGAGACCAAGTTCGGAGGTCCATTGAGACCAAGCTCGGGGGCCCCTGAGACAAAGCTCGGGGCTCCCTGAGACCAAGTTCAGAGCCCCGAGATCAATGTTCGGTACTCTGGAGCCCTCAATACCGATGATCGGGGGCCCTGAGACCAAACTCGGAAAGCCCGTGAGACCAAGCTCGGGGCCCCTGAGACCAAGCTCGGGGGCCCCTGAGACCAAGTTCGGAGGTCCCTTGAGACCAAGCTTGGGCGCTCCTGAGACCAAGCTCGGGGGCCCCTGAGACCGAGCTCGGAGGGCCCACTGAGACCAAGATCAGGGGCCCGTAAGACCAAGCTTGGGGGCCCTCTGAGACCAAGCTCGGAGGTCTCCTGAGACAAACCTCGGGGAGGCCTGGGATCGAGCTCGGAGGGCCCCCTGAGACCAAGCTCAGGGGCCCCTGAGACCAATGCTCGTGTTTTCCAGTGCATAAGGTCAGCCCAGGGGGGTCCGCGGACCCCAAGGACCCCCTGGCTACCCACTGCATTGAGTCCTGTTCTTTGTGTTTGAAACCTCGCTTATTGCCGCAATTATGACTATGCATGCAGGATATACCTTCAAAATGAAAAGCCCCAGGCCCTTCAACTCACTCACATGTTGGCATTTAGCACCTTACTTCATTCGTATCTAGACATAATTTATTTCATGAAGTAATGCATTGCAATTGAAATTTTATCGAAAGAAACGTGTAGTTATTAAATAGCCGATCCCATGAATAAATGTACTGGAATGTGTGAACTATGGAAGGAAATGGGCATTTTTGTGTACATATTTGTCCACCATTCTGAGTCAGAGTCGTCTCTGACTCAATGTTTATTTGAATCAGAGTTGAGTCGACTCACTTCTGGATTTGGGTTAAGTCGAGTCAGATCACCATTAACACATCGAGTCGAGTCAGAATCAGAGTCAGCCTTTAAGCCGTGAGTCAGAGTTGAGTCGACTAAAAAAATGAATCATCAACAAGTCTGCCTGGTACAAGTGGTACCACCACCAGCTGACGAATTGGGGTAAGGGGTGAGTTCTATTAGCTGCAAAACAAGGTTTTTCCAAACACAGGCCCATGCAATGGTGCTTACGCTCAGGCTTCAATGTTGCGCTCATACTTGGTTTGTGCGAACCAAACCTAAGTATGACAGATATGTAGCAAACATGTTCTTATTGGTTGCGTCATTAGAACTTCTTGTGAAGCCCTTTTAACACCTAGGCGAATCGGTGAATGGGAATGACATGATAAGTGGAGTATGCCTACGGTGCAAAAGGTTTTCTCCACTGGGTGAAAAGTTCGTTTCGGAGCGCTTACGGTTTATTTTGCGAACCTTCGCCGGCGAAATCGTTGTTCCAACAAACCGAAAACGCTCTGATTAATAAACCAAAAGCGCTCCAAAACGAAGTTGTCACCGAGTGAAGAAAACCCTTTCACCGTGATAAATTAATGTCAAATAGAGTTTCAGCCATTTTTCACTCATGGGCTGAATCGACTTCCGACCCTTTTCACAGGTCGAAACAGTTGATCAAAGAAGCCATCATGGACAACGACTTTTTGAAGAAGTTGGACTCGTCTCAGCTGCGCGAGATAGTCGAGTCCATGTACCCCAAACAGTACGCCAGGGGCACGCACCTCATCAGGGAGGGAGAAGTCGGTAAGTGGGGCACGCGCCCGTGGTGGTGGCCTCGCAGGACATGCGACGATTACCAGCGTTTCTTCTCAAATTTAACTGCGGACCATAAACCTTCGCCCCGGTGAGGGGTGTTTGAACATTCCCCTTCCCCCACTAAGGTAAAGGTGGCTCTGAGGCCCATCGGGGCGGGTGTTAAGGGAAAAAGGCAATCGTAAGCCTTAAAGTCGCACAATTTGATAATTGAAAGGGTGTTCTTGTTTTGTATTCGCTGTGTGCCCGGTTTTGCGCAGTTCGCTTCGTTGGCTTACCCTTATAACCGTCTTGTCAAGCTAGGAAAAGTTTATAGTCATTTAAGAATGAAGGTGAAGTCATTAGATTTTCCTTGAATTTTAAGCTTTGATTCCGTTTTTTAACTTGCTTTTAAACATTACGTGCCTCCCAAAGTTTTCAAAGTTGTGTTAGCCTTACTGAACTCAAAGTCGGTTACAACCAGTGACCTCATAACCTATCTCAGCGACGTAATTAGACGGGTGTTTCAAAAGAGATCGAGACTCGTAAAATATGTTTGTTTTGTTGATGAAGAAATGTGTTATAACATTAATAATCGCATTTCACAGCGTGATTGCATTAAACTGACGGGAATTATTTAACGGAATTTATTTATTCCGACAGGTAGCCACCTGTTCGTGTCAGCTGAAGGTCAAATGGAGGTTATTAAGGATGGTCAGGTGCTGGGTCAAATGGGCCCTGGCAAGGCATTTGGCGAGTTGGCAATCCTCTACAACTGTACCAGAACTGCATCCGTCAAAGGTAAGGCGACTGGCAACCGGGTACAATTGTATCAGAACTACATCCGTCAAAGGTGAGGCGACTGGCAACCCGGCACAATTGTACCAGAACTGCATCCATCAAAGGTGAGGTGATTGGCAACACATTACAATTGTACCAGAACTGAATCCATCAAAGGTGAGGTGACTGACAACCCGGTACAATTGTACCAGAACTGCATCCGTCAAAGATGAGGCTATTGGCAACCCGGTACCGGTACAATTGTACCAGAACTGTATCCGTCAAAGGTAAGGTGATTGGCAACACGGTACAATTGTACCAGAACTACATCCGTCAAAGGTGAGGTGACAGGCAACCCGGTACAATTGTACCAGAACTGCATCCGTCAAAGGTGCGGCGACTGGCAAACCAGTACGCTGTACCAGAAGTGTACCAGAACATCAAAGGGAACCGCGTACCGATTGGATGGAACCACGCCGTCACTTCTGCCAAGTTCAGTTCCGCTCGGTACGCGTTTGGGGGCGCGTCATAGAAACATGATTGTGCTTGTGGTACCTCAGACCTATACTGGGCGTAGAAATGGACATCCAGCCCAAATCCCGTGGTGGGTTGGATTGCCTTGACTTAATAACTTGGTTAGTCTTGGATTCATCGTTTCCGTTTTTATAGATTTAACCGTACCTATTCTTTTTATACCTTGACTTTCGATGGGTGATTTCGTTAAGCAAAGGAACCGACCTGTATTTGTCGGAGATATTTCGGATAGGAATGAGATTGGATCCGAATTATACTCATTTTTTTGTACCCACCTTTTATACCCTTCACAAATACCTATGCCGTGCTATTGACGTGGTAGGTGTGCATTGAAAATCTGATATTGAACCATACAGATGTTTTTGTGTAGCCATTTCTTTGACGTAAATGACGGAGAAAAGAACTATTTTGAACATGTGGTATTGCTAGCGTTATTGCTACGTTTTTTTTATGAAACCGTCGTTCCATGTGAAGGGAACACTAGCAAGGGAGGTATCTCATTGTGCTCGAGTTACTCGATATATGACGTTGAGGTGCACATGACCACATTAAAAGACCAGAAGCACATTTTGAACAGAAAAGAAAAACGTAAGTTTGCGAACTCTCTGGAACATGGTGAAAAACATGAAGTGATTTTGATGTTTCGCCGCGCCATCAACTCAGACAAATGCCGTCACCATTACAAAGACGCCAAAACAGGCAGTTTCAAAAGGCTAAGATGGGAGGAATTGAAATAACAAATAGCAAAAGCAAATCTTGTCTCCAACGTGCGTCAACATTTGTCCCATTTGTATTACAATGTAATCGCTGTCCCTGATAGAAACAGGGCGCGAGGCAGCTAACGGAGAAGGAGACACCAGACAATAGAATAAGAAGTCCGTTGTGCAGAATTCAGGATTACTTTACACAAATACGTAAGGTCAGCCCATTGAAGGAATCTCTTCCCAGAGTGACGTCACACAGGTATTTGGCAGCGATATGGTTGCAGTGGCTAAGGCATGACTGTTATGGAGGTTTTAGAGCTAGCTTTAGACGCACATTTGTTTACTAATTGGAATTAAATCCTCTTGAGAGGACAGAGTTTGGAAAACAATTCAATGTAAAATGATGATATGCCCTCTAAGGTAAACTGGACATCTCGAAGACCTTTAAGGTTGATCAATTTTAACGTGACTCTATGGGTGAAGGAAAATTGTGTAACCAGTGTGACGTCATAGTAAAGGCGGCTCAGGATTTTTGGTTGGGGACAGTGCAGTTCTAACGTGATTTTCAGGCTGCATTGCAATACTATAGATCGAAATTGGTCAAGCAGCGTCAAGCATTACATTAAACTCATTGGCAACTTTACTAAGATTGTTGGTGTACAATGGAAATGACGCGTATCGCACAGTTTTATATCATTCAAACTTTTCTATTCACTGATGAACGAGATTGGAAGCTGCCTGGTTGTACCGGACATCTTTACTGTGGGTTTTTTCTCCCCATTACAGCATATTCTCGATTTACCGTAGTATTAATAACAAATTCATACCATAAATCTGCAGGTTTCTATCGAATTCTCCTCTAATAGGATATGATAACTATTGCTCGTTGTCCAGCACCGATATAAATTCCGGTTGCTGTAAATTTGTGTCTAGCAGTGTTCGCAACTTTGGACCTCCCCTGAGCTCTGAAAAACACAGTTCAATTTCTGACCCCAGTGGAGCATAGATAGGGGTAGAAAAGCTCAAGCTCCCTGCGCCGAAATGTCAGAGTGGCAATAGTTCATGCATAGTCGAAGGCTTTCCAGATAATAACGGCGGAGGCCCGAGCCCCTAGACCTCCTCCCCTCCGAGATGTTGTCCTGGATCTGCCACTGTCTGACCCCCTTCGTCCAACAGCGGTGACGGCCGTCCAGGTCTGGGAGCTGGAGCGGCGCGTGTTCCAGGCCGTCATGATGAGAACTGCCATCCGACGCCTGGAAGACAACCTCAGCTTCTTGCGGTCGGTGCCGCTGCTAGCCAAGCTTAGCCGCGAGAAACTCGTCAAAATGGCCGATGTCATCGAAACGGTACGACGTAATCCCGGTTAGGTGTTGGGGTTTTGGTAAAAGTGTTTGGTAGATGGGTGGAAATTCTCGGAGGGTTGGAGATCTGACCCCTCTGGATTTTTGGTCTGCCATAAGGCCTTTGAAATGGTCTGTATTGCCGTGCCAGCGTTAACCCACCCAGAACCCCCTGGATTGAAGAGAGATCTCCAGCCCTGGGCTGGTGTGTTAACGGTAGAATAAAAACGTGTGAAAAGTTCTGAAAGCGAGAGAATAATGCATGGATGTATTGTTTTAAACTGAAGCAGGTTTGGTGTGTGGTGGGGTATGTATACTGTTATCTACTATATCTACTAGCTTAACTTACGTTCGTGAGACCCAAACAATTATTAGGTTCGGTTACTTTATTTACTAGTATACTAATTTATGTACAAGTTCACACACCTATATCATTTGGATTGAACACATGTTCTACGGGCGACTAAAGCTTGTCATTAAAGTGCTATGAAAATTATCCTGCCGCAATTCATTGCAGCAGATATCACATGCATGATCTCGTCTTTCTTTCAAATCAAAATATCCTGTTGAAAATGACAGCGAAGTGTATGTATTACTGCATTCGTTTGTAACTTAGCTGTACTGTGATTGCGGATGCCTTGACTGCTTATATGTAGAATGCACTGCATAGCATCTCTGTGTGTCGCTGGGAAAGTGTATTCACCAAATCCGTTGCTATATATATATATATATATATATATATATATATATATATATATATATATATATATATATATATATATATATATATATATATATATATATATATGTTGATGCCGGCAAAAAACAGCCGTGGAGTACACAGAACTACTGCATCTGCAGCGAATAGTTTAAGCAATGATTTTCAGGCGCATGCCGTACTTATTAATCACCTTATCCTGACCGTACGGTATTCTTATGTAACATCATCAATTATAAACACTTTAACACCGTAAAAATAATTAGTTTATGTCCCATTGCGATAAGCGTGCAGCGATAGGAAACAAACCAAGGAGACGACAAGGATGAAGACAGACGTCGTCCAAAGCCAGTGGCATATTACATGGAAGGGCCACTGCTGCCAAGAGTGTATGCCCCTTCAACTCACAGGTAGAATAAGGATACGAACAACGCTTACCGGTCTCAAATCTTACTCTTATCCGGGCACAAACATACATACGATACACAAACTGCAAAATATAGATCAGCACGGAAATGGTCGATTCTATTGTTTTGTACATACTTGTGCCTGTTTGACGTTGATTTGTGCAATTTGCGACAGGAGCACTTCACTCCTGGCTCCTACATCATCCGCGAGGGCACCAGCGGCGACACGTTCTACATCATCAGCGCTGGAGCCGTGAAGGTCACTCAGAGGGCCAGCGGTGAGTGCCCACCCGTAGCTGCCTCTATCTGTAAACGCATCAAACGCGTGTTGTTGCGAATTCGACTGTCAAGATCTTGGTGTCAGTAATGTCGCATGTGATTCGTCTCAAAGATTTTGATCCCGATCCTGTTCTCCCTGTGAGCTGTCTCGCCATGAGGGATTCATTTTAAATCCAACCTGTAACGTCCCACAAAGCACAGGGAACGGCAGCTCCGCTCAGATCATCCTCTCACTGGTCAGTTGCCAGCCGAACCAGGCCACGTGTCTCTCAGCGATGTAGCTTTATCCTGAACGCGGATATATTAAATTACACCGTTTCTAGTTATCGAAGTTACGAGTACCTACGCAGTCAGGCCACGATGCAGGAATACTTGTATAAGCCATGGTAAGCAGGAACCCTCGATTTGCTTAGACATATTTGTTCTTGATGTATGTACCTACGCACATTTTTTCTGGGACGATTCTGCTGTTTCACCCTGGATTTGTCTCGTGGGCGGATCCACGGGGTTGAGGGGGAGTGGGACACTTCATTTGTCCTCCCCCGATCGACCCTCAGTGTTCCCTTTATTGGCCAACTTTTGGGGCTTATCGACGCACCAACTGCCAGGGTCATATGGCGTCGCCAACTCTTTCCCTGTTGGAAGGGTTTCTCGGGAGCCAGCTTGCTCCTTGTTCGGAAGCCGCCGGGCCTTGAACCCGGGTCGGCTGCGTGGCGACAGCTATGCTGACCACCACTACGCCCGTCCTTTATTGGCCACCGTGCCCCCTCCTCCTCCTTAAAGGTCGATGGAACCCGCTCAAATGTCGTTCGCTCCCACCTCAGGATTCGAATACCGGCGCCCTCGCGATAGGATTTGGAACCAAACTAATAGGCTTTACCACCCAAGACTGGCGCCCCTGGTCCCCAGATCCCCTGGCCTCTGGTCCACTCCCGGTGTCTAAGTTGTATACACTGATCACAGTCAGGTTGAGTCAGGGGCGTAGCCAGGATTTCGCTCAGGGGGCGGCGCTCTGAAAAGGGCTCCTGCGACAGCGCCAAAAGGGGCCTGATGAGTAAAAAGGGCCCTGCTTGTTACAGAATAGAGTGCTGAAGAGGGCTTAAGAGGGCTCTGTCTGGTATAAAATGCCAAATTTGGCCAGAGAGCATAATGCGGTCGATCCGCGCTTCGCGCGGCTCATGTCCTCAGGAGGCCCTTCGGGCCCTCAGGGGGAAGGCGGCTGTCCCTGATGCCCCCCTTGGCTACGCCCCTGGGTTGAGTCACCTTCACCTCAGCAAATAAAGTTTCAGCACCCGGTGTTAGTCTGCACTGTGGTGTTCCCACAAAATCATGCTTACATGTAAAGTCACTCTCACTTCATCATCTGAAAAGACTAAAAAACACCATGTTCCATTTCTCCTGGAGATCATCGTAAATGAGCATGGACGTGAATCGTTTTTCTGTTTCTTGCTTTCTTGTCGTTGACATAACATCTGGTCGAACAATGAGGATGAGGAACACATCTCTTTGGTAAATCATGAGCCTCCTTTTTTGCCTTCGAGTGCCGTTGCGCAACACGTTTTCCCTCGCTTACTGGCCTGAGGGAGTTGTGGAATGAGGTTCATATATGCGCAATTGCTTTCATTTTGAGTAACTCTCACATCATCTAAAATAGGCCCAAAACGCGTTATTAGTAACGTATATTAAATATGTCTGGTTTAGCACCCAAGGTCACGTGGCACCGTGGTGTTCCCATGCTTAACGCACACATTGTCATGATCTCATCTTAAGTCACCCTCACCTCATCATCATAAAATAATGTTTCGGCACCCAGTGTCAGTTCGCACTGTGGTGTTCCCACGTGGAACATACGAAAAACATGCTCACATCTTACGACACTTTCACCTCATCATTATCTGAAAAGACTCAAAATACGTCATTATGTGGCAAATATTTAACATGTCTCTGGTCTAGCACCATGTGTGAATATCTTTGTGGTGTTTCACGTGGGAGAAACATTATAAACAAGGTTGGTGGCTACCCCGGTCACACGGAGCCGTTCGAGTTTTCTACATGTTTAAGCTGCTTACAAATAGAGTACGCTGATAATCGCCGTGGCAAATGCACCGATTTAATCCAAATTTCGATTAGCCGTCACACCGGGGTCCTGTGCCCTGGGCCTGTGCGATTGTACGCCGTCCTCACCAGGTCCTTGGCGTTGCTATTACGCTCGCACTGCAGCCTCAAGGCGTCCGCACGGCGACCACCAGCGGCAAAGCGGCGACTCCGCGGCGCTCTTATTGTCTTCACTACGACCTTACCAGGACCTCACTGCGTCCTCCGCGCTTCTACTGTGTTTGCAGTGCGACCCTTACGTATGTATGAAACTCGCCTTTTTCTTTAAAAAAACGTCACTTGTTCATAAATTCAAGACCAGTTGACAAGACAGTTCAGTTGACCATACAAGATAAGACAGAGTAGCCAAAATAAGATAACGCCAAGACTTAGTAACAGGAGCAATGGGCGGCGTGGAGGCAGAGCGGCCAGGGCTGGTCCTCCTCCTCGACTTCCGTCTTCTGCACCCTCAAACGCCGGCCTCGATTCCGGCCATCAATCGACGGCGAGCTCAAATCAAAGTGGAGCAAGCTCACGCGCAGTGATTTGGCGCGTGAAGAAGGGGCCATGGTGGAATGGCTGAGCGAAAACACGCAAATGTTTAACAAGAAACTGGCCTCATATAAAGATAAGGGAAAGAAGAACTCACTCTGGAATGAGCAAGCCCATTATCTGAGGAAGGATATTGCTTTTCTCACAGTGTGGTATAAGTCCATTCGGACCAGGTACGGGAGACTTTTGAAGCTGAAGTCTGGGACTGGAACTGACGACCACACCGAGGGTGACCTTTGCATCCTGGAAAATGTATAGTTCTTGCAGTTCCACTTCCATCCGGTTCACCCAAGGATCGTCTTCAGTGTGAGTAACATCTGCAAGTTATATGATGCGTCATGCTGAAACTACATTTTAGATTTTTGCCGTCGCTGAGACACCAGCTGCTGCTGGGCAATGGGCTGCTGTCTGGCTTCCAACTTATTTATATCTTGTGGCATGCTAACGATAGCCTATACACTGACATACACCGTAGGGAAACCAGCGAGGCACTGAGTCTGATGGTTTTATGTAATCTAGCTTTTATTGGTGTAAAATGTGTCAATTTAGCTGCGTTTTTACTGCGATTCCGCGATGTCTTTGCTGAGCCCTTCGCGTTTCTAGTACGTTGCTACGGCAGCAATGGCGACCCTGCGACGATCATTCTGCTCCTGGCTCAGGTCACCGAAGCTCGGCGACTATTTTGAACATGTCCAAAGAAGTCGCCGTCGCCCGGCGACCTAGGCGACCTCTCGGGCGTCTTTCTGCGTCCTTATCACGACCTCGCGGCGACCATGGCGACCCTACGGCGTCCTGGGTCGCCGGAGGGTCGCAGTAACGTTGCCGGCCCGGTGTGACCGGGGGCATTTAGACATGTAGTCTTCCCTGCTCTAGTTAGGCTCTTGGAAATGTTGTTTATGGTTTTTTTAACTCGAAGAAGTGTTGAAGCGACGGAAGATTTCTTGGTAACAGTTGTATCGAGAATCGTTCTGTCAATTCATTTGATGACCACATCTGACAGCTTTTTTAAAGTGGTTTCAGAAGACGCATTGGAAGGCAGAGAAATACCTGGAGAGCAGAGACTCATATGTGTTGTTTTGTTTCTTTAACCTTTCCGAGAAACAGCAATCGCTGCTCGTTGCTGTCTGTGCATCGGATCAATGAGCCCTTGCGATGTTTTACCCAGAGGTCGGAAAAAGTGCGTAACTGCCACTAACGCAATTCAAAACCCAACCTGCGTGACAAAAAATGTTGAGGTTTGGCACCTAAAGAGGATTACTTGCTAGACCCTCTAAGTCCTTTTAAGTCTTAAAGACCGTATTGGCACACTGAGGGTCAACTACTAACGCTGGAGAACAAAATTTTGCTGATTTCGTTATCGACTCACTCTATTTTTGTCATCAACTTTCTTGGCGAGTGAGCACTTTTTCCGATCTCTGCGTGTACCACCGCCTATGATTGTGTTTCTTGTGTTATTATGTGGGGTACCCGCAGTAATATCACAAGACCTTAACACCCATCTCAGGGTGCACCCGAATCTACTACACTACACACTGGTGGGAGGGAAGCTCAAACACCCCCTGGACCTCGGCTCCTGTGTGTGATAACGGGTAAACGCCATCGGTAGTAGAAAGCCCTTAAGAAATAATGAAAGGGTGATATCGATCACTTTTAGGCTCAGGTCGAAATTGAGGTCATGACACATAAAAGATTGAGAAAGGATAAATAATTATTTTGGCTTTAGAGTCTGAATGAGTTGAGTTGGTGTCAATTTTCAGAAGTCATTCGATTCTTCTCGTTACGGTAAATCGAATGATGTGTTTTGTTGTTGTCGCCGCGGTTTCCAGCGGGGGTATATTTACACACACACACAGCTTCAAGTGCACACTTAAAATACAATCGACAATTGGGCACATGCCCCCATCCACCATCCCTTGCCCACAGTCCAATATATATCCCTTCGCTACCCCTCCCTTTCCCCACTCCCATCCCTTTTCCAGTACAAACTACCGCACATGCTCTCAATCATCACACTGCACAGAGCATCCACACTTCAAAACTCAGCACACAGTCCCCCAACCAACCAACCACGACCGTCCAACCGGAGCAAGTGCACGGCTAGCTACCACGAGTTTGTGAGGCCCTCTTATGATGGCTCTATATGATAGCCCTTTATGATCATACGAGGTCAAAAGGTAATAACCACACGTGATCAGAATATGAAAATCCCGGACTTTAGGTGAGTTCAAGATCACCAACTAACCTAGCGTATTCAATATGCATACCAATTGACCGGCAATTATTATTAAAACATCATGGTACTAGAATGTAATATCTTTTACTATTTTTTACGATGATACTAACCCAAGTCTGTTTAAGTAGTCCTGAACTACCCCCAGAGGTCACAGGTCCAAACATGCACCATGGCCCTAGAGAGTGGCCTTAAATACCATATTTTGCGGGTAAGAATTTGTTGTCTACCGTCTGTACAGAAATTGGTTTATTCTCGGCTAGTCTCTGTTTTCCCAATTCACTTCCAATTGAGAGTTCATAACCCGTCCTTGGCCCTAGGTTATCGATGTATAAATCACCGTTAACACAGCTAGTACGCATTGGCACATGCAGGGGGACCATTCCGGCCATTCCGCCCCCAAAGTGCTGGAGGGGGCCAAACCATCTCTTGGCTCTCCAAAGGTCGGAGAAATTTCTGAAAAAGGTGTTTACACTATGTTTGTAGGGTAAAAAAATATTGGCATCTTCGCAATCTTTGAAACATACCTATTTGGGAGAGAGTTTACTTGACCTGGCTTGAGACGACGCAAGCTTAAACTTTTGAAAAAAAGTTAGCAGTTCATAGGCGGATCCAGGGGGCAAAGGGGGCACGTGCCCTCCCCTCCCCGATCGACCCTCGGCGCCCCCTGAAATGGTCACGGCGCCCCTGAAAGGTCGATGGCGCCCCCTGAAATGTCGCTTCCCACCCCCCCAGGATGCGAAAGTCGGCGCCCACCGATAGGATTTGGCGCTCACCTGATAGGTTTTGCCGGTCAAAAGTGGCGCCCCCTGGTCCGGATGGCGCCCCCCGGGAGGTGCCCCCCCCCCCCGATCGACAATCCTGGATCCGCTTATGCAGCAGTTGACCAATGATAAAGTGTGCTAAGTACGGCAGAGATGCGTGCGGCTATTTTCCGGCGCCGTCTGAAAGAAAACTGAGAGGGATATTCGCTCCCCCGCCCCTATTTGCATCGGGATGGGGGTTTACATTTTTTCCTTTTTGAGGTTTACAGTCAGTGCCGACGACATTAACTGTTAATACCATAGGGCTTTATACATGGTTAATACTAATATTTATCTTTATATAATGCATTTTAATGCATTAGCCATTACAATGGTTAATTAAGTACCTATGGTCAAATTAAATCTATATGGTACCTCGCATGCACCTGCATTACATTTTGCGGGTCCTCTTACGGATGCATGGCACTGGTGCGGATTTCTTTTTTAAGGGAATGTGGACCTTGTTTTTAACTGGATGCTTGTAAGTCACACCCGTACCCTATTTCATTTGTCTTGAACTCGATATTTGTAGAAAAGCTAATACCTGCCCAGCCCCTGCCCCGTCCCCGGTTGTTTGTACTGGTGACGAATATGTGACGTCTGGCATCGCCAGCCCTTGAAGCGTCTGTGTGTTGGATCGTACATCCCCGCTGATATTTTTTTTCGGTTTTAAACCAATTTGGTTTTATACATTTTTAGAGAATAATGGTGGTTTTTATTTTGATAGTCTATTACTAATTCCATCGAAGGCCACATCCCATTAAGTCAGTGTTTTTGCATCTTGGCCGTTAACAGCTTCGTAGGGGTTATTGGGCTTCGTATTGTTTCTCAGAATTTTTTCTTCTTCAATTCTACAAAGTCCCAACCAAAACTAGTTAATGTTTTCAATCGGCTTGTGGCATTGTCCCCTACCACCTTTACAGAAATGAGGGAAGACCCGTCGCACTGGATATGGGACGCTGGTTGGAAGGACGAGTGAGATACCCGTGTCAAAAACATCGCGTGCGTCATACGAAATTGAAGAAAATCAGCAAAAAATGGAGTGTCTGGACTGTTAAATGTGTTTATCTACCTCCCCCTTCCGGATCCGCCCCTGGAAACCCGCATTATGTAAGAAAGACCTGCAGTCCTAGAGGCATTGCCTGATACATTCGCACCGCTGACAAGAGTCCTGGCGTCATTTCCAGGAGGCATCGGCTATGAGCGGGTTTCCGTCGCCGCTCAGAGCTGCTGTGAGGACGCCTGTTACTGACTGAGCCCCTTTCAGTGGGTGTCTGAATGGCCGACGGGCAGAGCTATAGGCGACAAACACGTGCTGCCGAAAATAACTACATGTGTTGGCTATGTTAGACACATGGGGCAGGCGTGCGGGCGCAATGTTTCGGCCATTGCCACAGGACAATGGCAAGCTTGTTGTGTGTTTATTGTGTCGCTATTGCCTCTGTGCTTACATTTGACACGTTGCTGAGAAGAATAACTTAATTTGGCTTTCATGACGTGGTGATGCTTAAGCTCGAGGTACGGGCCACAATAAAAGTAATGACTTCTGAAAATTATGATTATTCAGCCGAATGTCTTATTAAGCGTTCTTTGAATCTCAGCACGCATAGTTGTAGACGTCAAAGACTGCCGAATTATCCCCCTTCCCACCCGGTATTTTTTCAGCAGAGGTCGCCTCCCCTTGGGCTGCATAGTAAAGGCCGTGAAGCACCAGCTTAAGTAATCCATTTATAAAAATTAATCCATATTTTAATAAGTCGATATCTGGCAATAAGTCAATATCTGTTGGTTGGCATGGATTCAACATTTTATGAAAACGATGACACTAACAAACTTCTTGGTTAGGTAGGTACTGCTGAATATATAATAATGGCTTTCAAAGTTTAGGTGTCTCTTGGTTTTTAACGTTAAAGGGGTTGGGGGATAATATGGAGGCTCTTGTTTTTTTGTCCCTCTTATTTCTATCTATGTCATATTCTCATAACTGTGTTTGAATGATGCAGGAAGCTAGAGTGTTGCTCCACAGTGCCGAATTTCGCCTCCGGCGGCCTCGGCTTTGCCGGCTAACGTCGGCAAAGGCCGGACCTTCGGAGGACTCAGGTCCGCTCGCTTCGCTCGCGTACTGTCGTCTTCGTTTTTTCGTAAGGTTAAGTTTATGTAATAGTGCGTGATCTCCTTGAAAACGGTGGCGAGATACTTCCGGAACCGGTTGGGTTTTATAATCTCGACGAGGCGTTGTGTAACACATGTTCTACTAATATTATTGAAAACCAAAGCCATGAACAGTAAAAATATGACCATAATTCTGTTCAGGTTTTAGTAGCCCGGTTGAGGAGGACACCTAGCAAAGATTGAAGTTAAGATAATAGTATGATTGCACTGGGCTGGTAATCCTTCACCGCCTGGTATTCTAGTCGGACCCCCTCCCCAGCCCCTCCTTCCCATCGTTTTTCGTTAATTATTCCGAATCGATCTGAACGAGGTACGTGTTGCTTTTCATGCTTACCATGTGATTAGCCGTGGCGGTATCGCTCGTGTTCGACTCGATTCTCGCATTCGACCCGATTCCCGTCTCGCTCCGCTGCTGCGTCGACGCTGGTCGACTTCAATCGTAGACAGTTCCTGCTGCCACCCGCAGTTGTTGAAGCCATCGTGCCACGTGCGCGCGCGTCCACCTGCAGATATGACAGCGGCCCCGAATGCGATGATCCGCGCCTTACCTCACAGCGTGTTGCCCTCCTCCTCCCCGTCCCATCTAAGCAGTAACCCTCCTTGACTCCGTGCCCCAGGTTTTATTGGAGCTTGTACCACACCATTTGGCTTCTGAAAATGTATGGTGGATGTCTCTGGTTATGATGGATTGGAGTGAACATATGTAGGGGATCCAAAACTTCCGGCTCGAAGCTTGACCCATCCCAGGTTAGGACTCCATCTGTGCGATAGTGGATCGGAAGCCCTCCGGGCCGCGTTGAACCTGCAGCATCTTCCATGACGCGGTGTTCATCAGTAACCTGGATTGGAAGCCGGGACACTGATAGCCTCCAGGCGAGGGACTATTCTGAGAACGGCGGTGCGCATCCCGCCTCAAATTGACACCCACATCTAATTTGCTGCGCCTACGCTCCAGTCTAGCTTCTGGCACACCTTATTGGGCCGCCTGTGTTAAATTAACTTTCTGACGACCAAATGTGAATTCAACTGGTTGGTTCTATTGTGATCATCACTAATTTAGGGGAGTTTGACAGTCTCATTTGTCTGATTCGGTTATGAGGCGACCTCGCTGATTTCCGGTGCCAGAGGTCATCGGTCCTCAGCACATGTCACGGCGTTCAGGAATCTCAGCCGAGCCACTTCATGAGAAAATACCGCCATCGCGGTATATCCCCTTGAATTCCGGATACTATATCTGCGCCTGACTGTTCTTTTGTTTTTTGTTGGTTTTTGTTTGTTTGCTTGTCTGTTTTTGCTCGGAATTTCCTATTGCTCCTACAGCAAGATCATGGGGCGTCAGTAGGGAGGGAATGAGTTCGGGTTGTTGCCTGGGCAGGACGCCAGATCCTGCCTCGGGGTGGGCTTGATCCTGTGGTCCTTTACTCATTGCAAAAGGTCATGCGACTGAACCAATCGCCTGCGCTGATATCGACCGCACCACTCCGCCTGTACGTCATACGCTGTTTCCTACTTGATCTTTGCGTACGTTATGACCATGTTATTGTACAAGCGTGAACACACGGGAATGCGTGGCTCGGTGAATAGAGCATTCGTTAGTGGATAGAGCATTCGATAACCACAGGCCCGGGGTTCAAATCCGGGTGGCTTCTCGACAGAAGTGTAAAGCTGATCCTGAAACATCTTCCAACAGAGTGGAGCTGGCGACCTCGTGGTACCCAGACACTGGTCGCCTTGTTATACCTCAACAGAAGTCATAACATGACGAACGTTTCTATCCCACTGAACCTGTTGTAGTTGACGTTGAACCTGCTGCTGCTCTTGTGCCATCAGGTGGCGAAGAGGACGAGATCCGAACGTTGAAGGCCGGCGAGTTCTTCGGAGAGCAGGCGCTGCTGACAGAGGACAAGCGGACGGCCAACATCATCGCGCTGCCGCCCTCCGTCACTGTTCTGGCGCTGGACCGCACGTGAGTTCGCCAGTGCGGGGATAGTCTACTAAGCCACCGATCCTGGGTTCAAGTCTCGGTGGAGCCTCTGAATACGTTAACCTGATCCACAAAATCCCTTCCAGCAGGGTGAGAGTTGGTGACGCCGTATAACCTTGGCAGTTGGTTCGTCTTTAAACCCCAATATGTATTATTATGAGTTCAGCAGTGCAGTGTAGCATGAGCTTAAAACGCTCTGAGCCCCCTCCTCCTTGACGGGGGTACTCCCATTCTAAGATCTCGAAAATCCCGCTAGTTAGTGAAACGTGGCAAGAGGTGCTAAGTAGCCTGATCTAAGCTCTAACGAAATTGTTTGATAAAACGTTTTGTCTGGTAAAACGCAAAGTCAGCAGATGCTAAAACTTATCACCATTGAGATAAAATGGGATGTAAGCGAAATGTTGGTTTTCAGTCATGTCATCTGACTAAGAAGAGCAATAACGAAACTATCTACACATTTGGCATAAACTCAATAAGCAGCGTCAAATGAAATATAATATCACCTCGCTAGGTTAAATCCACTATTTGACCTGATTTAGGGTCAAGTCAATATCAAGTTGGTTCAAAAGGCATATCATTAGAAGCGCAGGGATAAGATAAACGCAGCATTGTTATTTGGGTGTGGACTTGACGGCTATGAATATTATTGTCCGTGATCAACTCCACAGAGACTCTGTAGGCCCGATGTAATTATCCGGTGCATGTGTTTATCATATATAATACTGCCCCAGCTGTTCGTTTCCGTGTAGTTTTCTTCGGGTGTTGTTTTAGGAGCGCAGATTTGTGGGACTAGATCATCTTTAAAGTAAAAAATAGATCCACAGACCACATGGCAAAAACATGGTAAACAAGTTTGCTGGGCAACCCGGGACCACGAGCTCCTAAACTCCCAATACCCTGGGACTTCTATCTGTTTTCCTCCATGAAGTGCTGTTCTATTTGGTTGTCTAAATTATTAATCTTACTCTGAGGGACAAATACACCTACCCGAGCGCGCGGTGTGGATGTCATTATGCCGAGAAATACGCAGCAGGTGTTATTTGGCATCTGAATTAGTTCAGTAACAACGACGTCTCATATATCGCACACAGAAGCTCAAATAGTATTCCAGTGGGTTGGAGGCTGGTAATTGAATCAGGTTGTTGCGAAACCAGCAGGTGTGGAACATTGTGTTTTTGATTCTCTGGTTGCCTTTGGTTGACAAAGGTTACCAGCAACCTGGGGTTTTGCGGCGCACGGACTAGTGAGGTGATAGGCATCGCGTGCTCTAATCCTGTTCGAAGGTTTTTTTCTGAGGGGATCGAATAAACGTATGTAGAATACTCGCCTGGGGATTTAAAACCGCTTCGGCGGCTTTTAAGTCGAATGAGATTTCCCCACGCCTCTGCATCCTCCGCCAAAGATGACTGAAACTATCTTTCCTCTTAAAGGGAGATACGCGAAAAAATTATTATCGTGGTTTCTTACTATTTGAAAAATCTTGATTACGAAACTGTCAATTATTTTTGTATCATCGGGAAAATTTTGGGGGCCACTCACTTATTATCAAAATAGGTTAACAGCTCCGATAAAACAGCTCCGATATGCTGAGACCTTGACCCATCACTCACTTTTCGAAAACTATTTTAAGTTGAAAAGTATTGTTTTTGTAATACAAATGTCTGTTTTCCGGTATTTGTATTTGAACTAATTATACAAAGTCTTTAAAAATACAGCATTAATTAGTTTGCCTAGAAACGGAAAAATATAATTACTAGTCTTCAGCCGTTTCGTACCTCGGGTCTTGAGTCGTTTTCGCTTCAGCCCCAGGATGACAAAACTTTTGCGTCGAAGGTCCTTGACCCCTTATGAGGTGGCTGTACGTTCTGATTGGTCAATTGTGATTTCTTAGAAGTCCTATATTTTTATTTTAATATTATTTTTGGCTGTAGCTTTTAAAAATATTTTTATTTAATAGTTTTCAACTTTCAAGTCACTGCTTAGGAAAATGGGACCGGTTTTAGAGAATTTGATAGCCTTAGCCGGGGTCGTCATTTACATCGATAAGAGGTGTACCGGTAAGTCGTCTTGAAATGTTGACTTTAAGGCGATTTTAAGGCATTTGCAGGCCGAATTTTCAAAATGAGAATATGACTTCTGAAACAGCTTTTGTGACCTTTGATCTAGCCAATAAAAAATTTTCGCGTGTCTCCCTTTAAGGCTCTATCTTTGCAGCAGCTTGCTAATGACATTTAGCTCAGGTTCCACCCAGTGAGCCCCGTATTTACTTCTGGGATTTTCGGGCGACTTTGGTATCGTAAAAAGATGTTTCTTATCAGTTTATAGCGAGCTATTCTGTCTCAATACGTATTCGCATCGATCAATCTGAGGAAAGCATTTTATTGTAAATTTTGAGTCTAAGCTGTTCCAGCACTGTATGCATATGGCGTTATTTGGTATACAGATAGGTTTAATTTAAGATGACACAGGTTTGAAAACAATGAATATGGTGAATTATTAAAAGGGAATGTGGCACCTTGGTCGAATCCTGGAATTTAGTGTAATTAGGCGTACTTTTAGCCGAAAATAATGAAACCACTCATGATTTCTCTGAAAAATGTACAATAAGCTCAATATTTTGAATTTTAAAATAATCCTCTAGGAAAAGAAATAAATATCTGCCCGTGGATGATATCATGATTTGGAAACCACTACCATACTCGAAACGCTTTAAGGGCTTCGATTGGCTGATGTTCATCGTGACGTCAGCATATGTCGTCACACCCGCAGCTCACAAAAATGGCCGCCGGGCGAGAGGTAGGGGAGAGGGTGGTAAGACGGGCATAGTCGTGTTTGAGAGGGTGTCTCACTCACTTTTCATATAACGGTGATGAGATTTCGCTTGTAGCTTCAGCAAACATTTATTTGTCCCTGCGTTTAAACATACTAAGATCCGTGTTTATTCCTTTCAGCAGTAACGTTTCCCGTAGAATGCTGCAAAAGTCCGTCTTACCCCAACAGGTGGGGTAAGACGGACTTTTGAAAATAGTTCATCATATGCTAGAATTTTTTATAAAAACCATACCATATGGAGCATAAATGAGGTCTGAAACATTTTGCAAAGCATTGTTTCGATAACACAGCCGGCAGACAATTATTTTACGGAAATTCCATAAAATGATAATTTTTTCAGTCGAGTCAAACAATCAATAATTTACAGCTCCTAATCCGGTTTCCGAGTCAAACAATCAATAATTTACAGCTCCTAATCCGGTTTGCAGGACCTTCTGGAACTGATTCCTTTTAATCACGTAAAAACAGCAGCGATAAATATTATATACTTTATGGTAATATAATATTTCCTTTCGTGCCCGTCTTGCCCCATATCAATATTCTAGAAAATTTCATTGTTGGCGATCATCATGCAAGAATAATATAAAACTTCAATCACCTAATGCATGTTAACGCTCTCCCCTGACAGATTTTGCATATTTGACTTTCAAAATATGACCAGACACTGACAGACCGCTACAAACAAAACTACTAACAATGGTAGATTGAGCCATTAATATTGTTTTTCCAAAATTTTGGAAAAAACGATAAAGGTTTGGAATTCGTTTTTTGGCTCATGGTCAGGCACCCAAACACACAATTATGCAAGTAATGGGATATCTATACCATTGCTGGTTTGGTCCACAGAGCCTGTGCCCGTCTTACCACCCTCTCCCCTACATGATAGGTACATTTCGGGTAGGTTTTAGCTTTTTTCTACGGAAATATCGAGTTCCAAGACAAATGATATATAGAGTACCGGGTTTTCCGACTTGCTTTACATCTTGGCTATCTCAGTTAAAATCACGTTATAAAGGTGCCACATTCCATTTAATATAATTTCGGGATTCCCCTGTCTTACAGCACACAGTTCGAGAAAGTGGTGATACAAAGCATTCTTGTGACCTTGGTTCTTCCACTATGCAAACGAATGTTGGGACTAATCGTGGTTTAAGGGATACAAGTTTTCTGTCGTCCGGAAATATTTCGACCCTCCCAAGTTTAAAATAGGAATTTTAATCATCTTAAGTGTCCGAACTCTATCATGTTTGGCAATATCTGGCCTGGGAGAGACATAGGCACGTGACCAGGATTTCTGGACGGTTCGCGGATGGCGTTGTTGATCGTGGGAGAGTTTTGTTGTAAGAACGTGCATCGGGGACCTAACCAACAAAATACAGTTTTTGTGCAGTGAGATATTAATAGCATAATCGCTTGCGGACTGGCACACAAATAATAAGCTTGCATATTGGTGCCTATCCAAAGAACACGCGAAATCATACCGATAGCATTACGTTAATCTATATAGTATTTCCAAAACATAAACCAGTAGTTCCCAGTCCCGTTGCACTATGGCCCATTGTTGATGACAGAACGCTACAAGGCCCCAGTCTTTATCCTAAATATAGATTTATAAAAATAAGGTTAACTGTGGACGAGCTTCATTGCAGACATTTGAAATGTCTTGAAAAAATTCTGGATTTTTGCAAATATACTTATCAAAATGCATTCAACGATATATTATTTCAAGCTCTGTTCCCAGTACGCAAGGAATGCATTACTCTAGGCTTCCAGGGTGCCTAAGCCTGGTTTCGTGTTATCATTATCGTCTCCAGTCTAAACGCATATTTATATTTATGAATATTTTATTTTATAGTATATTTTCTTGCGCAGCTCGTTCCAGAGGCTGATAGGAGACCTCCAGGAGCTGCGGGACCTCAAATACGAAGAGAGGCCTGCCTCCCGCACCAACTCGACCCAGCGGGGCCGCACGCCGAACGGTAGGTGGCAGCGGACAGGGTGCGAGGGCTACCGGCTCGCACCCGCGTGACGTACGCTGCCAATCGAATCGAATCCTTGTGTTCAATGAAATGAATGAAAACTTGCTGAGGTGATGCCAGATCGTCTCAGCATTTAGAGGAGTTCTGCGCACATGGTTTGCAGTTTTTATGTTGTTCTTTCAAAGCGGACATGATTAGCAGAATCAACCACTAGAGCTAGAAGTAAACAGCAACGGAAAATATTGTCGACCGTGTAAAAAAGGGCGTAGCGGAGACTATGTTAAATTTGAGCATGGTGCATTTTGTTTACGACAATAAAATTTGAGTAAAATGGGTTCATGTTACACTGTAGGCATGCCTTATGCCGTAAGAGTATGGCCATTCGTCTGACTTTAAATATTTATACATTTTCTTTTAATATTTTGCATGAAAGTTCCATTTGGGAAGCTGTTTTACTCTAACGTTAAATCAAATTTGTATCTCCTAAGATTAAATAGGATTGCATACACGAGGTTTCTTTTAGGTCGAATGTTTCATGTCTGTAAGTTTCCAATTCATAAATCGATATCAATTGTACACTGCCTACGCAATGTTAATGCCGGTGTTTTAGGTTTCTGTCGCCATAATCTGTTTGCCGTGTACGCTGGTGTGCATTAACTTTCTCCGTACTGTCTACTGGCACTGAGCATCCCAGTCTGGGAGACTTGGGAGCCTTATACATAATATCATAATATTTCCCCACTGGTTGGCCCAATCTAAAAAAAATGATGACTAGGGATGGGCTCTAGAAAATATTTTTTCCTGGCCCATCCAAGACTATAGGCTTGGAATGATGTTTAAAAGGCAGATATTACCCGAAAAAATGATCTAAAAAATGATGATTAGGGATGGGCTCGCTCTAAAAAAATATTTGTCCTGGCCCATCCAAGACTATAGGCTTGGAATGATGTTTAAAAGGCAGCTATTACCCGAACACGGTAGAGTAGGAGGGATATAGACTCAACCAGGTCATATTTTAAGCTACAAAGTGGTGGGCATTTTGCCCACCAGTCTCCCATGCTATGTCCACCAGTGAACGACCCGGAACGGCCCAGTGCCCACCAGTCACCAGTCATTTAAGGCTCTAGAAGTGCCCTTTTGGTAGGAGTTCGTGCCCTTGCCAGCTGAATGCCCACCAGTCCCCATTCCTTGAAATATGCCCTGAATTGAACCGACTGTGCCGTGGCAGAGTTCTCTCACTTGACGCTGGACAGCCTGGACATCATCGCCACACTCGGCATCGGAGGCTTCGGCCGGGTGGAGCTGGTGCAGAACGTCAACAGCAGGGGACAGACGCTGGCGCTCAAGTGCCTGAAGAAACACTACATCGTGGAGACGCAGCAACAGGAGCACGTGCACAGTGAAAAGGAGATCATGCTGATGTGTAATCATCAGTTCATCGTCAGGTAAGAGTGGGGGTCGGAGAGGGGGTGGTTGTGGATTCTGTTCATAAACGATGAGTCACTGGATATTCCGTTGCGACTTTTTTGTTGGCGAAACGTTACAAAGGTCCTTGAAGCGAAGTGGGCTTGGTGTGAAGCGATTTGGGAAGTGGGAATTGTCTGACCTAACGCAACGGAAGGTGACGAGTTATCAGCTTTACGAGCAAAGGCTTGAACATGACCCCAGCCTTCTGAGAACGTCCCCATCCTACACAGTGAGTGTTGATATCAACGTCAACACTTTCAGCACTCGGTGACTACAAAACTATTATTGTTCACATGCCGAAGAGCTAGTCGTGCCTTCCAAGGACGGACAATTGATCATGCTTCTTTTAAGTCACCCTGGTGGCGAATAGAAACAGGCTGAAACTCCGTGCGGTACAGGCACACTAAGGAAAAACATGACATAGACTGTGGTCGGATTTTCCCACACCCCTTCCATCCAGTGACGGTTCCAGGGGGATGAAGGAAAACCCCGTCATGACCCCCCTCCCCCGGTGAAAAAGAAGTAGGTCAAAAGTTTCGTCTCTCCAAGTTAACTATTGCATCGTAATTGGTGAATTAGGGAGGACGTGTCAATCAGTAAAACATATTTATATGGGATTGTGTCCGTTCACGAGGTACCTGTTTCAAAGTGAACAATTTATCCATTGTACCAGTCTAATCCTGTCGTTTACTGGCTCCATCTCTGAGATTTTTTCGCCGACATGGGTTTGCCTGCTCCTCCAAACCGGATGGCTGGGTCCGCCCCTGCTCCCACCTCCCCCTAACCGGATGGCTGGGTCCGCCCATGCTCCCACCTCCCCCTCTAACCGGATGGCTGGGTCCGCCCCTGCTCCCACCTCCCCCTAACCGGATGGCTGGGTCCGCCCCTGCTCCCACCTCACCTGCTGTGAGTCCAAGTTTTGCCCTGCTGCTTTGATGCTTCAACACTTTCGAAGACGACACTACTAACTTTTTAAGGCGGTTTGGTTACGAGAAAAGAGGAGGCAATAACAGGATTGTTCGGAGCTTCTTAAAACTTGAACAGGGTGTTTTGCGCGCAGTGTCAGAATTATGTATGTTTTGGTTTAGCTTAGCATTATTATTTGTCAACATGAGTTTCCACATTCACAGCAATTCGTGAGGACAACACATTTAGCGTTGGGCACTGACTGATACAAGTGGAGGATCGAAAGCGGCCGTGCCATTAACCAAAGCCTAAAATAGTAATATTTCCCTCCCCGCAAAAAGGGCCAGATTTTCGCCGTTTTTTCCTTTGAAAAATACTATACCTTTGCTATTTTTCTCGATTTAACCCCCAAAACTTTGGTTTGGCCCCTTCAAAAGTTTTTCCCGGACCAGCCAATGTCATTGGTGGAGGTACACTGCTGGTGTACCGGGCACTGATTGGTCCGGTACATTCGTAGTGTACCTCCGCCGACGCTGAATTGGGCGCCCACATGAGACAGGCCATTTTTTAACATGTTAACTGGGGGGCCATTTGCCCCCCCAGTCAGCCGAAATGCCCCCCAGTGCCCGGAAATTGGCCCCTCAGTGAAATAGACAGATGGCTTAAAATCGAACAAACGCAAACTCACCTGACGAAAATAAGACAGAACACCAACCGATGATAACTATTTTGTTCTATTGCTCATCTCAAATTGGCAATCCACAAAAATTGTGTTAAGAATTTCCACCAGTGGCTATCTACTCCATCGTGCAAAAACGAGTCAAAGCGCGTAGTTACGGGAAATCCGGGCAAAGCAGCCTCAGCACCAACTAATTACAACGCTGGAGATAACCTAAAACCAATGAAACATCGTGTTTTATCCGACCGGAAGCCCAGCCAGTACCGGGGATTGCAAGATGCTCTAAGTACTTCGCAATTTATTTATTTATTTATTATTGTGGTGGTAGCATTGGTAAAGGTTATAGTGAGATCACTGCATATTTTTTCTGTAAGTTGATAAGTTGTCAGTTGGCTTTTCTCATCGATTCCTTGATGTTGTAAATGGGGAGAGATTATATATTTGGCCAGCCCTTCGTCAGAATCAAAGCTGGCTCCTAAGAAACCCTTCTAACAGGGAAAGAGTTGGCGACGCCATATGACCCTGGCAGTTGGTGCGTCGATAAGCCTCAAAAATTATTAACTGGTTTTTGCACTACATTTCCTAGAAGATTTTGACAGCAACAGCCACACATCATAGTAGGTATGTACATAGAAACTTGTCTCGATTTAGACTATAAACTACATGTGTTCGATACTTTAGGAATTTGCTTACCTTGCTAAACTCATAAAGAAAAAAAAGAAATTATTCATTTCGAATACATTGCGGCAGAACCAGGATTGCCAGGCTGGCCATTTTGTGGCCAAACATTTAGATTTTGGGTTTTTTGTCGTGTTTGGCCGCGTGATTTTTTCGGTTGGCCTTCTCTTGGAATCTGACCTTCTTTGACCCTTTTTCTAGCATTTGGCACCTAAGCTCTTTTTGGTTTGTCCCTTGTATAAATATGGCTTCTCTTGGCCTTTTCCGGGCTTGAATAAGATGTTCTGACACCAATGAAGGATCAGAGCAGCAGAAATAACTGCTATACCAATGGAAGGAGAACTCTGTGAAAAAAACACGATCCAAAGAAATGACCCACCGAAAACCGGACGCAAAGGATGCCGACTATAGGCATATTTTGGGTGGAAAGTCTACGGCAAAGTGCGTTTTGAGGCTCCACCATCCCCCTCCTACTTACCAAAATCCTATATCCACCACTGTTGAAAGAGCAAAAAACTCACGGTTGGAAAATCAGGAAAAATATTAAATGTTAGCGGGGAGTGGTGCGGCTAAGATAGTTGATGATTGTAACAAATTTTCTGGTTATATGGCTAAAATCATTTGATAACCACGCGGGATTGAAGGGGCACTCCTGGCCTCCTATTTGCCCGCGCCCCACCGGGGGTCCGCCGCCACCTTCGCCCCACCGAGGGCATCGATGAGCCCCTTTCTAACTCCGAAAATATGGGGGTTAGCGCAAATCTCCAAAGTGCATTAGGAAGCTCATGTAACTTCAGTATGATTTTACTTCACATGTTTAGGCGCTCAGGGGAATGGTTTGACCTCCAGAGGTCAAGTTGGGTCACGATAGGCTATATCTACTAAAATATGCAATGCTTAAGAAACCTGGGCATGGCTCTCATGCCATTAGAGCTATTGAAATTTACTATAGTACGCTTGATAGGAAAGTGCCAGGGCTTTCTCTGATATGTAGAACATAATGACCTCCCGCCAATGGTTTGACCTCCAGAGGGCACCTCTTGACCTAACATGACCTGAGGTCACGAAAGGTCAGAAAGTGATCTTGCCGTACATCAAACGGAAGCCATTGATGAGACATACACGATGGCGTTTAATTCAGCGCTCTAGCTTGATGAGGTTAAAAGTTATTGTCAGAATACTGTTTTTTACCCCTGATGACCTGTGATGACATCAGATAGGTCAAAGGGAAGATATCGCCCCTGGAATCCGTGAAAGGGTAGCCAAGAATGCTTTTCTGAGAAATCTGAGAATTTGCAACCATTTTTACAACTTTCAGATCTTAGACGGATTTTCCATGTTTTTTTGTATGGGAGAGGTCCCCTTGTGACCTGACCGCAGGCCACCAAATATAAAATCTGGATGTAAAATTTGTAAAACCTGGAGGATCATCAAGCGTAAATAGTTTCAAATCGATTAGATTAGAAATGTAGCTAATGTAGAGCTCAAAAGTAGAAGTGAGCCTACCTTGGTTGACCTTGCCTGGTGACCTGATCTATTGTGGCCCCGGGGTAAAAAATGTTTAGCGTGCGTGGGAAAACGATGGGCGGAGAAGTAGACCCTCAACCACAGTGCTGCACCTCATCATATTTCTGTTATTATAAAAAAACTTGGGGGCCATTGTTGTTCCCCCGATGAGACGAAGGTAAAATGGCCAGTGCGCTTAAAGAATATTGCGTCAAGTCAAGATCAAACTGTCAAAAATTATTTTTAAGCAGTGATACAAGTTTTACTTCTGTGAATTTATGATTACTGCGAGGGGTCGTTTTAGTCTCAAATCTGACTTCTGTGATAAGTATTTGGCTGTTTTAGTGAAAGTAAAATTTGGTCCCTTTTGGCCCTGCTTCTAACTCGGTTTGGCCATTTTCTACTGCAAAAACTTGGCAGCCCTGGGCAGCATCTATAATTTCTAGAAGATGGAAAGACACAAAAATTGGGCAAAATTTTTTAACACTAGCGCTTCTAAGTCTTATTAACGCCCCCCCCAACGGGGTTTCGATCCCCTGAAGACACATAATGGCCAGCACAAGAAATGCCCGGTATTATGGTAGTAGGCAGATCACATCTCACGGTTCAAAAGGATCACATCAGAATGTCCAAAGTTCAAAGGGTCTTCTAATATTCATAGCTTCTACCCTTTGGAAGTTAGACCTTTTGAATAAGAAGTCCAATGTTCAAAAGGTCCAAAGAGGCGTGCTCAGATGCATGAGGGTGGGGTGCATGGTGCTGCAGAGGCGTGCTAAGGCACATGATAATAGAAGGAAATGAGGGTTAGGTTAGGTTAGGTTAGGTTAGGTTAGGTTAGGTTAGGTTAGGTTAGGTTAGGTTAGGTTAGGTTAGGTTTAGGTTAGGTTAGGTTAGGTTAGGTTAGGTTAGGTTAGGTTAGGTTAGGTTAGGTTAGGTTAGGTTAGGTTAGGTTAGGTTAGGTTAGGTTAGGTTAGGTTAGGTTAGGTTAGGTTAGGTTAGGTTAGGTTAGGTCAGGCCAGGTCAGGTCAGGTCAGGTCAGGTCAGGTCAGGTCAGGTCAGGCCAGGTCAGGTGTATATGTCCTTGGTCCCTATTTTCTAGTCTGGGGATATCCCCTCTTTCCAGAATCTGAGTGCGCCTCTGGTCTGAGTAACACTTTATGCTTCTCCTCTAACCCTCCCTCCTGTCTGTTTCACCTCTTGGGATTTTCTTGCAGAATGTGGGGATATTTCTAAAACAACCTAACCTAACCTAACCTAACCTAACCTAACCTAACCTAACCTAACCTAACCTAACCTAACCTAACCTAACCTAACCTAACCTAACCTAACCTAACCTAACCTAACCTAACCTAACCTAACCTAACCCTCATTTCCTCCTATTATCATGTGTCTTACCACGCCTCTGCAGCATCATGCACCCCACTCTCATGTATCTGAGCACGCCTTTTTGGACCTTTTGAACGTTGGACTTCTTATTGAAAAGGTCTAGCTTTCAAAGTGTAGAGCCTATGAACATTAGACCCTTTGATAAGTAGACCTTCTGATGTGATCCTTTGAACCGCGAGATGTGATCTGCCTACTACCATAATACCGAAATGCCCCTCCCCACTGACATTTCCTTAAAAAATGCCCTGACATGAGACGCTGTGAATGTGGTAACACATTTCGAGTAAGGATAATTCTGAACTAGTAAAAATGATTCCTGAGTCACACACGCAGCGCCTCACCAAATAAAGTACGACTCTGATGGTGACGGTAAATTCCCTGGCCCTCTCTGTCCAGCTTTCTGTAACTTCTGTGCTCTTTCGCCCCGCAGTTGCGAGTAAAACTAAGATAGTTTTGGCAAGCTTTGATCCAACTTCTTGTGCTGTCTTTGAAGTCCTGCCAACTTTCTGTTTTAAAAGTTACCTCTTCTTACCAGAGTTATTGAGCGTCTTTCGTCCTTGCCCTTTTATTTAATTATTTATATAATTGTGCTATGTCTATGTATTTCTCCTTGTGTGTTTTAGCTGCTCTAACGGAATAATTACGTATTTTATGCAAAATATTTGTTGTCTTCGACAGGTTGTACAAGACGTTCCGGGACACCAAATACGTGTACCTGTTAATGGATGCGTGCCTTGGTGGAGAGGTTTGGAGCATTCTTCGAGACAGAGGACAGTTCGACACTGATACCTGCAGGTGAGACACGGGTTGTCAGTGCAAGTGCCCTGGTGGAGAGGTTTGAAGAATTATACGGAACAGAGGACGGTTTGACGCACATACACTTGCAAATCAGATTTTTACATGGATTAAGAGCGTAGGTGCCCTGGTGGAGACGTTTGGAAAATTCTGCGGAACAGAGAACAGTAGGATAAATACGCTTGCAAATCAGACTCCTCGCACGGATTATCTGTGTGAGCCCGTTTCTGCTCAGCTCTCTCCGTGCTGTTCTTGTGGCGGCAGTGACCGTTTGACGGACGCTTGTTTGATTTATAACTGGTGTTGTGGCATCGTACTTACAGCGGAGGCTAGAATTTAAACGAGAATAGAATACTGTTATATGTTCGAAACTGAATTTGTAGGAATAAATAATATTTCCATCTGAAGGATCTATATTACCGTGTTTTTTTACACCTCAATGCGTACCAGGCTCAGTTTTGGAAGGAAACTGGTTCCCCAGTGAAAAGCAAAAATTATTTTGATTTTTAGATATTTTTTCATGCGTGTTGGCAGGTTCGAAAGATTGCTATTTTTCTCACTTCTTCTTCGACAGGTTCTACACGGCGTGTGTGGTTGAGGCACTGGAGTACCTCCACAAGCGGAATATCGTCTACAGAGACCTCAAGCCTGAAAACCTTCTGCTGGACACCGAGGGCTTCTGCAAGCTGGTGCGTGCGGCCGGACGGTGTTCGGTGATGTTTAAGAAAGCATGGAGCCTGCAGGTTGTCAGTTATCCTTATGTTGTCAGGCTGGGTTCGGAATGATCTCAGTCCTTAAAATGGTAGAAGCGTGCATACAAGGAAGACTAGAGTCCTAAAAGAGAATAAGAACCGGTTTTCCTGAAGACTGTCCATAATTAAGACTTTTTGCCTTTTTCTTACGTAGCTTTTCGCTTTTTAATCCTAGCTTGTTGTCCTCAAGTGATTGCTTTACGTTGACATCGCTTTTAGACGCAAGCAACGCATTGGGTCTTTGTCCAGGCGTCAGACCATAAGCAGTATTTTCGATGTAAATTTCAGAATTCGGTCAGATCGGGTGCACTTTTTGCGAGGTTGTGATTTAGGATTGACGTAAGCTTATCAATTTCTTGGTATCATAGTGTTTTTATAGCTGTTTTTTTCCGTTTTACCTCTTGACGTAGTTGGAGCTAGTCTCAGTCAAGTTTCATAGGTAAACTGAAGTTTTTTTTTTTTATGATTCTAGTGTATTTACTTGTGTTTATGCGTTTAACTTTTTGGGCCTAAAGCTATTCCCATGTCATACATTATATTCCCGCTTCCCACATTCCCATTTTTTGCGTGATGTCCTACATGTGTCAGACCCGCAAGAACTTTTTATTGCCCCGATTTTATGTAAATTATGTTTCACTATGTCTTGGTAACTTCATCATATTGCCAGCGTTGCCATCCATCGCCATACTTTTTCGGCTTCTGTTTCTGTATTGGGGTAAGCAAGCCGAATTCCTTGAAAAAGACACCAACGTGTATTTTCTCTGTGTTATCCACGTGTTTTACTGGCACTGAGTTTTGTTCCGTTTTTCTTTTCCAGACCGACTTTGGCTTCAGCAAAGAGCTGCGAAATCATGGGAAGACGTGGACTTTCTGCGGTACACCAGAATACGTCTCACCTGAGGTATTTACCAGCATTTACTTATAGTTGTCCACTCTACGATTCGGGGCCGACTGAAGCACCAATTGCCGGCGCCATATGACGCCGCCAGCTCTTTCCCTCTCAACGGGCTTCTCGGGTGCCAGATTGCTCCCTGCTCAGGGAATTCACCGCTATTGAACCCGTGTCGGCCGCGCAAAAAAGCCAGCTTGCCAACCAATAACCATCGTGAGCCCCGAATATATATATATATATATATATATATATATATATATATATATATATATATATATATATATATATATATATATATATATATATATATATATATATATATAAATATATATATGATAAGAAATTCACGGGACAATTGGACTTTGCAATGTAATGCACGTGTAATGGTATATGGAAAGTAAAGATAGGCACTGCCACCAAATTTATGAAACCACTGTCGCTGCTTCCGCTACCTTGGCCTGCTGGAACCGCTACCCGCCGCCCTGCTACTTTGCCAGCGCCAAGTTTTGTTAAAAAGTGTCACTAACGCGCTATCCAAGATAAATGGATTATTATTGTTCTTTATAATTGAATTTCAAGGAAAGCTGCCGCTTTTTTCGTTACATAAAACAATGACAGTTTTCTTGTGAAGTACGCGAATAAAATCACACAAGAACACATTCATTCAACCTGTCTTTTGTGAGAGCTTAATATTTCTCCCGCTCTCCATCTCCTATTTTTATTAGCGGTCCCTTAAACAGACTGTCGGTAGCGATAGCGCCCTGGATTCATGTGAGTCTGCCTCCCGCTAATCCGCTATGCACTAATCCGCAATATTTTGGTTAACGGAACCGCTGCCACTACTCCGCTACCGGTTTGGAACTGAGAAGTGGCGGAGTTCTGGAGTAAAGTAGTGGAGTAAAGTAGTGGAGTGCCCGCCTTTGATAAAACATGTTTCATAGACAATCATATGTATTCAAATGTAGCCGATACATCTGATATCTGTCTGTGTATAAAACAATGTCTAGAAAGATTCACCCCTACTTTGTTGTGTAAATCCCAAGAAGTTCTGTTGTCCTTGGACGGATCCCGGTCTGTTCCGGTTGCAATAAAGACCGAGACTACAGTCATCCCTCCGACCGGCCGGCGGAGAATCCAATCTCATTAAACGGCGGCGGGAGATCTCCAATACAACTGGGACTCCCGCGGAATGTTTAACAACGATTTCAAACAAAGAGTAGCGCCCGTGAAGTTAAATCGTCGGCGTTAAATCGCTGGTTGGCGATAAGGCGCTAGGTACGAGAAAGCTCGTCCGTCCACTCCATCTAAAATTGATCAGTTTCGAAATTGTGTGGGCGATATCAAGGCACTTCCCCATTTGAGCGCTTCAGTATTTGTTAATTTCACGAAAAGAAGCGTTAGATAATGATTTTGCACCTCTGAGTGAAATAAGAGTGCCTGTAGCTTTCTGTGGAAACCCATAGCTTTAAAATGTCTGGCCGTAAGTTCCCTCCCGTGTGGAATGACCCAGCTAAGGGCCCCCGTCCTCTCTCTCTCTCTCTCTCTCTCTCTCTCTCTCTCTCTCTCTCTCTCTCTCTCTCTCTCTCTCTCTCTCTCTCTCTCTCTCTCTCTCTCTCTCTCTCTCTCTCTCTCTCTCTCTCTCTCTCTCTCTCTCTCTCTCTCTCTCTCTCTCTCTCTCTCTCTCTCTGCATGTTGTGCTCCAGGAGAAATAAGCTAGTTCGTTTTTCAGACCAATGACATTTTTCCATTCTCCTCTCGGTACAGAATGCAGCGCTGCGTAGTGTCTGTCTCACGTTCCGGTACCAGTATCCGGAAAATAAATTCCGTCTGTCCATTATTGACGCGAATTATTCGCCATGAGGGATTTCAAACTATCCTACCGAGCGTCCAAGTTTGAAGACACCTGTCAGATCTAACTTATCTCCCCACCAAAGTTTGCCGTTAGAGATACCCTGAACTTAGCGCATCGTCACAAGTTTGATAGGATTTTTCGAAGATGGAGTGATCCCGTGGGAGCGCTAAAATTATCCCCATCAGGGAAGACAGGTGCGATACTAAACATGGGTGTCGTATGACTCTTGGGTGTCGTGCAACTCTTGGGCGTCATATGACGCCGCCCTGCAGCGCCCAATCACCCCTCCCCTCCACCGTGTATATTGTGAACATACTGCACGTTTATGCCTGGATTATTATTGGTTCAAAACATTTCCAGAGCTGGAAAGGTTTCATTAAAGCTCTAGTACTCATTTATAGTAGCTCAGCTCTAGTTTCATTCTAGCTCTAGTACTGCGGACTTGCAGCTTTCTGAGATGTTGGTACCGCAGGCCCCTGGCAGTCGGTGCGTCGTTGCGCTGGGGGCAGATATGTTGTCAGTGTCGGGGGCTATTGGTGTATTCTGCCTTCATTAAGCTGTTTCTGGGGGGTCAGAGGGGCTGAAGCAATCCCGTGCCGGTAATTCCGGAGGTGGACCAGCGCGTGTTCATTTTTTAATCAGCGTGCCGGAAACTGTAAAAGTTGGGCGACACTGGCTATTGCCTCTGGTTACTGAGTTCGCCCTCGTCCAAGGCAGAGGTCAGAAAATCCCCGATCCTGCCAACATAGTTGGAGAAAATATCTGTGAACTGGCCACTAAATAATATGCAAACTGAGACTGGTAGTCAATGCAGTGCTTAGAAGCCCCAGATACATGCGACAAACAGGTATATTACATCGTTCTGTGGATTTAGGATAATCATTCTTAAGTCGGATCTCTCTCGAAAATAATAGAAAAACCTTTTTCGTTCGGGGAAAGTTTTCGAATCGAGTAACAGTTGGTCTCCTTTGGCAAAAATATGATATTTTTTCTGATCTGTGGTTTTAGTGCTCAGCTGCTGGCGCTGATTAAGCTTAATCACGTGTTTGTGCTAGACGCTGGACTTGAGTGGTGGGTTTGAACGGGCCGAGGGGGAAATGACTCAAGTCTTAAGAGCACATTGTTGAAAAGCCCTACAGGTTTGGGCATGGCGGAAATATATCATCTGCTCTGATGCGTATTATAAAATATTGCTCGTTGACTGCGCAGGAAAATTATCAGTCAGAGGGGGGTTCTCAAATTGACAGAGGAGTCCATGTCTCGTTTGCTTTGACGCATATGATAAAATGTCCATGGGTCTGCACAGGAAAATTACGAATAATAAGAATGCCGTGCCGTGGAATAAGAATGCCGTGGAATTTATTGTCGACCTTTGACCGGAGGTAGGGACGATCACGCTGGTGACAGACCCGAGACCAAACTCACCTCCGTGTTGCAATCTAAGTCCCATAACTCACCCCAAACCCCGACGGTGAGACATGAACATGGCGCGTCCGTTGGCGTGTTGACGTTCGATCCATTGTATATAAATATGCAATCTGAAGGGATTGGAGTTTCGGGGATATATTTATACCTTAAGTGGGGTCAACCAGAAATTCCTTCATAGATTCTCCTGTTGAAACTCGAAGTTGCGGTTCGATTTCTCATCAGCTAATAGTAAACGACTTAACCCGCACCCTACCGGGGGTCCGGCTCCACCTTGGCCCCACCGGGGGTCATCGATGGCCCCTTCTAACTCCGAAAATATGGGAGATCGCGCAAATCTGCAAAGTTCATTAGAAAGCTTGCGTGAATTCAGTAAGAAACTAATTCGTATGTTTAAGCGCTCAGGTCAATGGTATGACCTCCAGAGGTCAAGTTAGTTCACGATAGGCTATTTTCACTAAAATATGCAATGCTTAAGAAAACTGGGCATAACTCTTATGCCATTAGAGCTATTGAGATTTGGTTAAGTACATTTGATAGTAAAATGCCAGACCTTTTTCCGCTATGTGGAACGTATTGACCTCCCGCCAGTGGTTTAACCTCCAGAGGTCACCTCGTGACCTAATATGACCTGATGTCACGAAAGGTAAAAAAGTGGCCTTGCCTTATATCAAATGAAAGCCAATGACAAGAAAAACACGATGATGTTTGATTCATTGCTCTAGCTTAATCAGGTCAAAAGTTATTGTGAAAATACTGTTTTTGACCCTGGTGACCTTGGATGACCTCGGAATGGTCAAAGGGTAAAAATGGCCCCTGGGATCCGTAAAAGGGTGTCCAAACACGCTTTTCTGAGCATGCTGAACATTTGCAATCATTTTTTTATTTTTGCATCATAAGACAGCTTTTCCCATGCTTTTTCAATGGGAGAGGTCACCTCGTGACCTGACCTCAGGTCACGAAATCGAAAAATCCCGGATATAAACCTTTTAGACCCTTGAGGGGTCATGAAGTGTAGGAAGTTTCAAATTGATTGACTTTGAAATGTAGCTCTTATAGAGCTCAAAATTTGAAGTGAGGTGACCTTGGTTGACCTCGCCTGGTGACCTGACCTTGGGTGACCCAGGTTGAAAAATTTCAGGAATGGTGAAAGAATGATGCAGTGAGAGATAGAGACATCAACCGCGGTGCTGCGTCTCGTCGTTTTTCTGCTATCCCGAAAAAACCTTAGGGGGCACATCGATGGCTCCCCGGTGGGGTGAGAGTTAAACGTCTGCAAAAACAACAGTGGAAAGTTGAAACACTGACCAGCCTATTCGAATGGTATAGGCGACCGTCCACCATGTCTCCATTTCTCAAGGGTGGATCCGGGGGCTCTAATCCTCCTCCCCCGCGGTGATGCCAGGCTCAGCGGTAGAACAACTAACTTCTGAACCATAGGTCCCAGGTTCAAGTCCCGGCAGAACCTCTGAATAAGTCGATCTGATCCCCAAATCCCTCCTAACAAGGTGTCAGTCGGCGATGCCGTATGACCTAGGCAGTTGGTGCTTCGTCAAACCCAAGCAATTATTAATCCCTTCTTCCCGAAACGACCATCTTACCAAATTTGTGCCGATTTTGACCGATTTTCCCCAAGAAGCATATTGGTCATAATTCCCTGGGCAACGATCCGCCCGTGTCATTTATACAAAGGCTTCCGGAACTTCTGCCTGGGCGGCTGCAGATTTCCTCTCGTCTGCAACCGGGGACTAGCCGTAATTTTCCGGCTTCCCTGGTGCTATCTCGGGCGTCCCCGAGTGTACTTAGGAAATCCCGTATCACCTGGCATCCCATCTGACTACGTAATGTGATCGCCACGGAAGCCACGGCGCCCGGCTGCTCGACCAACCAGAGATCAGACAAATCCTGCCGCAATATCCTGGCATCAGGTGCAAAGGCGGATCGAGGGAGGGGAGGCAGACGCGCGCACCCGATCGATCAAAGGTACCCCCTAACCGAGACGGGTAACCTTCAATCGTCTCTGGGCCCCTTAGCGTAGGCCGATCCAGAACTTCCGATTGGGGGACCATCCGGACCAGGGGGCGTCACTTTTGTGCTGGAAATTGTATCAGGTGAGCGTCTAGTCCTATCGCGGGGACGCCGATACTCCTATCCTAGTGGAAGCAATATTGCAGGGGGAGTCGTCTCTCAGGATCTCCGTGGGTTGATCGTGGGGACAAGTACCCCCCCCCCAATCTGCCTAATCCTCTGAAAATTAATTTCTCAGCATGTAGGTGCCGAGTACCCGACACCTTCGAATTTATCCTCCCTCCGAAAAGACTCGCCCCTCCATAATCATAGATCCAACTATGGACTCGCGGGGGTGTGGTAGTGTAATGGTTAGAACATTCGCTTTCCACGCAGCTGACCCGTGTGCAAGACCCGGCGGGTTCTTCGGCCAGGGAGTCATTTGACTCACTGGAATCCTTCCAAAAAGGAAGGAGTTGGCGGCGCCCTATAACCCGGGTGTTCTTAAGCGAAACAAACACTAAGGCTTCTCAGGGGATGCAAAGATGGCAGGGGGCCTATCTTCATAACATTATCTGAATGTTTGGATCTGAATGCTGTTTGGGCGCATTCGTTTTCAAAACAGCATTTTCGAAAATATTCAGCATTTATCAATTTCTGAGACTCGGTCTGAAAAGTAGTCACCCACTATACCCAGAATAACACATTTGTTCAGGTGAGCTCTGCGCCCCTGCACCACAAGAAGAGATATACTTGAAGTTCAAAGGGCTTTGCAATTGAATTAATATATGTATGACACAACTCAAATATTTTAGATGTCTAAGTATTGCTTTAACACATGAATTAGAAGCTAGAGGGGTTTTTGTAATTGTCGTCTTTGAATAAACGTGACAATTATATATATATATATATATATATATATTGTAGTTGCCCCCAAGGTGCGTGGGGAACTGTCTGGGCCTGTTCGTGGTGGCGCTAGTTTCGACCTTTGGCGGCGCCCCCGCGACTGCGAATGGCTGTTGGGTATGGTGGCGCTGGTTGTTATGTGTTAACCTGGAGTCAGCTGACAGGCCCAGAGATTTCTGGCACTTATTTAACCGCGCAAATCAGTGTGCCGTCTGAGACCTATGTTTCTTACCACACTGTTCTCACCTCCGACATGATATTACTGTTGTCCATCAGATGGCACTGTACGAAATATCTGTCTATTCTTTTTTGGTCGTTCAGTTTTTGGATATGATTAAACTTGTCTCATTTTAGTTGAATTTTCTGGTATTTGGACCCCTGTGGCTCTTTTTTATCCAACGATTTTCAAAACCAGCTCGTGCACTTAACGCATGTGCCATTTTTGTCTATATTTACCCACACTTATGCACATGCATCGAGGTAATATAATAATTGCATGCTAACGTAATATATAATCACAACCCTCTGAATACCAGACCTTGAGACACTGTCGCTAATTTCCCTCGCGCTGTGAGTCTGCTGAACGCTCGTTTTTTCGTGAGGAAACTGCAGCTGTTTGGTATACGTTTCAGGTGATTCTGAACAAGGGTCACGACCGCGCCGTCGACTACTGGAGCTTGGGAGTTCTCATGTTCGAACTCTACACTGGAGCGTAAGTATTGCTTCCCCGCGCTGGGCGGGGGCGGCTCAAGGCAAAATTTTTGGGTGGGAGGGGCACCCTAGATAAAATCGTAAAAAACAGTTTTCACAAATGAGCTCAAATCCGCCAGCAATGTATTTCATTGGGACGCTTTGAGGGGAGGGTAGCGTTGTTGGACTGCCCCCTGGATCTACCCCTGGTACTGAGGCTGAAAGAGACAGCATGAAAACCTACAATGTTTTAGTATTGTTAAAATTATGTTTAAGTGGCAGCGTTGGAATAACTAGAAGCCTATGCTGACTATTCCGAAAGCCAAGTAAACCCAGGCTCGCCCAAAGCATACATGTGCCGCTGGAGAAACTTTGCTGGCGCTGTACCCGGAACTATTCGGTCTATGAGCGTGTTCAGTTTGCACACGATATCATTTATTCGCCTAATTAAACCGTGACCAAACTTGGGGTTATGAAAGCTGGTGCCAGATGCTTGCCCTTAACCGTGAAGGGTACCGGTGCGGTGTCTAAATTAAGCTGTCAGAGCCAGCGTTTACATCAAAGCCGTTCGGACGCGCTGGCAGGCTTGAACACGACAGATGTTACTATTAGTTTTTACAGTCCGATTCTGAGTTGAGCCCAAATATCTCAGGGCTTGGACACACTGCAACAGTGTTTGTTGTGTCTTTTATGATAAGCTGGATCATTCCCCCTCCTTAAAAGATCATGCCGTTAAAAAAGGCAGATCACCCTTTTACTCTTACTGATCAAAGGTCTCCTCGATCGGTATCCTTGATGATCCCCGTCGGGTTTTTGAGACTGATTTATCGTCCCGGATTGTATCCGATTTGGCGAAAAAAATTCTCAATTTTGGGATGACTTGTTTGCAGTCTAGAATCCAAGATATCATGTGGCGGGGAGGGAAGGGGGGCTTGACCTCCCTTGCTTGCGACTTGCTTAATTTCTAAAACACTGGCTTCGACTTTCAATTTCTACTTTTGCAGTCCTTTCATTTTATTTTTTATATATTTTGTCCAAGTTTTTGCAGTGTCTATAAGGGAATGTTTTAATACAACTTTAAGCAACGTGACTACCCTTACACGTGTATGGTGGGAATAATTCTGAGGAATGTGAAATGAACTTCAATTCAGGTCATACTTCAGTCTCTATTGATGCAACCACCAATATCCGTCTTGAATCTTGCCTTTCTGTGTTTAATGGTCTCGTGTCTAGAACGCAGAAGCGCTCCCGTCACAAAAACTGTTTCAGCAGTGCGGCTTAAAGCCATACAAACCTACGCACATTCAAACTTAGCTCCCTGATGAACACGTTTGGTTAAGGAGGACAGTTGATGCGTCAGGGGACCCACATTGTTTCCTGCTGAGTTTGAGCTGACGTCACTCTTTCTTGAATGTTAGAAACTCTCACTCGTGTGCGTTGTGGCCTGTTGCCGTTCGGTCTTTGAATCAGGATGAAAACGCGGTATCCATTTATATGAATGCAATGCTTAGAATTTACGTGAGCAGGTATCTGCTGAAACCACATGTCAGGATGTTGGCATCTGCTGCCTCGCTTAGATATCTCAAGTTTTCTCCCAAGTACCCAAGATTACGACAGAATCTGGGTTTAAGGTGGTCAGACCTATTCTGTCACCCGATAAAATATAAACGCATGTTTAAATGTTTTCATTGAATTATATTGGCCTACATAAAACATGTCAGAATAAGTAACGTATTTCATAATCGAACTAAGATAATAGAATTGTTCGAAATTGCAGGTGAATAGGGAGACTAAGATTTAAGAAATAGGACGTTATTGTTTTCCGACGATGCGTCGCGATGTACCCTCTAGGGACGGTAGCTAAGATACTGACGGTCCCTTTTTGTGTTTTGAGTGAAGGTGTCTCCGAACAGACACGGTAAATGTTTATGCATCACAGTTTTATATCGCAGTCCACGAAAAATAAAGATTTCACTACGTTTTCAAATTGGTAAGTTGAGATGACATTTCCGTCAATATCAGGCCTGAGCTACCGCAGTTTTTTTATCGCTAAGCAGCCAAATTCCCAACTCTGGTCAACTTAAGGGGTGGGCTGATGCCCACAGACACGTTACAGGTATGGGTAGAGAAAGAGAGCCGCCCCGTTGCTCAGAAAGTCGCGCAGGGGCAGTGAACTGGTGAAGCTTGAGATCGATTCCTCTGAGAAGTTCCGGTGTGCAATATTTGTGCGACGTAGGTCGGCTGGCAACTGAGTAGTGAGAGGGTTACCTGAACGGGGCAGTGGGCTCTGTGTTTTGTGGAACGTTTAATCCTTCTAAATGAACTCGTTGTTGTAGGCATGAAATATACGTACCTCATTTGGACTAAATATTTTCGTTCATGTTGTGGTTTGTGTGGTTTCTCCATCGCTGACCTCGGTGTGGCACCGTTTCCCATGGTGTCGTTGGTGACCCTGAAACACTGCACGTCCATGTGAGAGCACATCAATTTGATTTAGTTTTGACACGACTATCGCCGTGTGTACAGGCCGCCCTTCACCGCCTCCGACCCCATGAAGACGTACAACATCATCCTCAAGGGGATTGAGATCATCGACTTCCCAAGGCACATTCCACGGGCCGGGGAGCAGCTGATCAAACGACTGTGCCGAGATATACCCACCGAGAGACTGGGTAAGGAGAGAGAGAGAGAGGGAGAGAGAGAGAGAGAGGGAATAGGGTGAAGAGGGAAGCACAAAGTAGGGAGGATTGCAAAGTGTGGAGAAAAATTGCAGGTTGAGAGGTGCCGGCGAACTGAAAAGGGAAAGATAGACGGATGAGGGGGCATGTATGAACAGAGGCATGATCTATTATGGGATGAGATATGTTGAAGTGTAACAAGCATTGTCTCCAGCCTTACCTTTACATAATTATCTTAAATCAGTTCTAGGTACCTGTAAATATTCATTATAGAGAAAACACAATTTATTTTCTGTTTGGAATATTCTATTCCATCATTCGTGTTGTGGGCACAATAAGAGATTACCTACACTTACGTTGCTTTCGTTTCCTTTTCGTCTTCTAAATATATACTGATCAGATTTTGGTAAAGCATTTCAGTCATTATATGCTTTTACATTATATGCCCATTAACTCGCATTATTTACTACTTTTTACAGCCCCTGTTTTACCTGATTTCCCTGTCGGGGATAAATGCACCCTCCCCTGTCGGAAGCCTCCCCTGTCGGAGAGGCCTCCCCTTTCGGAGCAGAGTGCACCCCCTGTCAGGGAGAGTGCACCACCCCTTCAGGGGAGAGTGCAACCTACCCTGTCGGGTGAGAGTGCACCCTCCCCTGTTGGAGGATGTTGCAACCTACCCTGTCGGGTGAGAGTAGCACCCTCCCCTGTTGGAGGATGTTGCACCCTCTCCTGCCAGGGGGTCTCTCAGCGTACACTCTGAAGTGTTTCTCAGGAGATACTTCACCATGATCGCCTCTGTTCTGTTTCAGGGTACCAACGCAACGGGGTAGACGACATTCGGAAGCATAAATGGTTCCAGGGCTTCGACTGGGAGGGTCTGCGGGCGCGCGCACTGGCTCCGCCCATCGTGCCCCAGGTGAGTTTCCTTGGACTGAGGCAGGAGAGACCACGTGGTGACTTCTGAGACCAACACTGGGGCACTCCTGCTATTTTCTCTTGAGCCCTCCAGATTATCCATCGGTGGTTTTCTTGAGACCGGCCCCCGGGGCCCCTCTTGGACCAACCCTCGGACTAGCCGAGATTAAACTGGGGGATACCGCTGAGACATATTTGTGTGCCCCTGAGACTCTCGGGGTCCTCCGATTAGGGCTCAGAGGCCCCGAAGGCTAACCCTTTGGCGCACCTGAACTGAATCCGGGGGCCTTAGAAAAAATCGGGGGCAATCCTAAATCTAACTATCATGGGTTCCCGAGATTACTGCTCCTGATCCTTGAAAACCCTCCCAAATTGGTGGAGGTCTTATAAGGGTCTTATAAAGATGTCAATTAGTTTGTCGTTAAACCACAGTGACTATTGTTTCAGACGTTCTGAAACATTGCTCATGTGTGTAAGTGTAAATCTGTTCTTATAATGTCTGACCTTGCACACTTGTTTTGGCAGGTAAAGGGACCGACGGACGCCTCCAACTTCGACTGCTACACACGAGACCTGGAGACTCCTCCAGATGAGTTGAGTGGATGGGATGAGGATTTCTGATGGACAGAAAGGCGGCCGGAGCTTCGGCCGCAAAGTGAGTGTAAAGATGGCAGCACAAGCGCCAATAAAGAGGGCAGTGCAGCAGTGGATGCTGTGAACCGTGGTAGCGCCACTGCCGGAGAGGCTACAGATGAGCATCCTCTGATGGAGGACGTTGAAGCTAGTGCAGGTGTTCCGAGTGATAGACTGGCCAAGGGAGTGGATGATTCCATTCTGGCCGTAACAGGAGAAGACAGCAAAGGTCTGTGCAGCCCAAATGTAGATGGAACCAGCTCTCAACCATCCATGGACGACGTCAATGCGCTAAGCGATGGAACGATATCCACCGACGACTTGTTGGTCTCAATCTCCCTCGTTGGAGCCACAACAAGAGCTACAAACCCAGAGACAATCAGAGATGAGGCGCTAGAGGACAGCGTGAGTAGGGCTAGCTGTGATGTAAAAGATGATAGTGTAGTTGGAAAGTTGTGCTGAAAAAGGATTTAAGCGAATATTCAAAGTCTGTCAATAAATTATCATTATCGGCGCAGGAAGACTTCGTGCTTTAAAACTGGCGAGGGAGGGGGAGGGGCGGAGCGTAATTATGCGTGATTTTAGGAATATTTGGGTATTGAACAGAGGTTTTCAAAATTATGTGAATTTATCTGAACGGCAGGCGTTTATAGTGTCAGATACGTGTTGTCGCGTTTGCTGTAGTGTATGCTGGGAAAGAATTAATACATCACTATGATAATCATTTTATGAACGCATTGTCTAATGTGCGATAACTTGAAACACAGTGACAAGTCTGTGGTAAATGTTACTGGCTCGAACGTGCGAATGGGTTTATGATACCAAAGAAAATGCCTGAGCCTAGATGTGTGATTGATATGTTAATTTTCTATCGCTCCCTCCGTAACACGGTGCATTGTGGAGGGAATAAGTTGCATGTGCTAATGACGATGGCAACTCACAAACATTGAATGCTGCCCAGCATTAGTGAAGTAGAATTATTCAATCTGCACTGAGCATGTGGCGGCGTTTGTGTCCAGCTCGCTTCGAAGAATCGTCGTGACCTATATCAGCTATCTGGCCCAGCGGTGAACTGTTTCTTTTTTAGCTTTATGATATGTCTGCCTGAGTTTGTACTGCCAGATCGCGGCGGCTAGCACCGCCTTCTTCTGTTCGAGCAGAGATGTGAGGTTATTTGCTGTATGTCCATCTTCTCACAACTACCACTGTTCAAGAGTTGCAGATGTGCTTGTTTTGTCTACACTCATTGACGCATACATTTATTATTGATAATGTTTCATGTGCAAATCAATTAATGATGTGCGCAAGCTATTCAGTATCGTGGTAACAAGGCGGATATAAAGCATATTAAATTGTGTTACTGATGTCTTGCGAATGCTGTCCCAAATGGGTAATTTGACCCAATCCCTAGTTTTAAATATATCTCAAAATCTACGAAGGCTGGTGATATGTTTACCTATGTGTTGGCAGAAAATAGTGATTCCACATTTGTAAAAGAATCACAGAATGAACTTTTGAATATTTTTGTCGGTCGGTTCCAAAAGGCTGATGCATATTTATCATCCGTGAGTTGATAACCTTTCTTTGCAGTAAACACTAACCTTCGCCCCAATGGCCCTCCAATCCAATTTCATCGCAGTGGGGGAGGGAGGTTTAACCCTCGCCCACCGGGGCCATCGATGGCCCCCTAGGTTTTTCCGGGATAGCAGAAAACGACGAGGCGCAGCACTGCGGTTGAGGGCTCTACCTCTCACTGCATCATTTTCCCATCATTCCTGAAATTTTTACCCCGGGTCACCCAGGGTCAGGTCAACAGACGAGGTCAACCAAGGTCACCTCACTTTAATTTTAGAGCTCTGTAAGAGCTACATTTCAAAGTCGATCGATTTGAAACTTCCTACATTGTATGACCCCTCCAGGGTCTACAAGGTGTATATCCGGGATTTTAGATTTCGTGCCTGAGGTCAGGTCACGAGGCGACCTCTCCCATTGGAAAACATGGGGAAAAGCTGTTTCATGATATAAAAGCCACAAAAATGATTGCAAATACTCAGACTGCTCAGAACAGTGTTTTTGGACACCCTTTCACGGATCCCAGGGGTCTATTTGCCTTTTGACTTTTCCAAGGTCATCCAAGGTCACCAGAGGTCAAAAACAGTATTTTGACAATAACTTTGACCTAATTAAGCTAGAGCGGTGAAACAAACAGCATCGTGTTTGTCTTGTCACTGGCTTTCATTTAATATACGGCAAGGTCACTTTTTGACCTTTCGTGACCTCAGGTCATATTAGGGCACGAGGTGACCTCTGAAGGTCAAACCACTGGCGGGAGGTCTTTACGTTCCACATAGCGGAAAAGTACTGGCAATTTGCTATCAAATGTACTTTACCAGGCCTCAATAGCTCTAATGACATAAGAGTTATGCCCAGTTTGCTTAATCATTGCATATTTGAGTGAAAATAGCCGATCTTGACCTAATTTGACCTCTGGAGGTCAAACCATTGACCTGAGCACTAAAATATGTGAAGTAATTTCTTACGGAATTCACGCAGCTTTCTAGTGCACTTTGCAGATTTGCGCTAACGCCCATATTTTCGGAGTTGAGGGGGCCATCGATGGCCCCCGGTGGGGCGAAGTGGCGCCGGACCCCCTGGTTAAACACCCTTCACTTCGGCTCTTGTACGGGATAGCAGAAAATATTAGCATGCGTAGTGAAGGTGAGTCTGGCGTCTACGTCCTGTGGGGGAGACCCTAAAGTGGCCCCCTCCGGACTGAGATCTAAGGGGGGGTGTGGGGCGATAGAGATCTGAATGATAGTCAGGTTTCATTTAGCTAGGTGAATATATTCTAAGTCAAGCGGGGTCAGCTGGCCCGTGCTGGAGACCTGTCGGAAAATGCCGTGATTATGCAGAAAAAGCCGCAGATTCACCAAAATCAGATTAAGGTCATAGAGGAAAGGTCCCACATAATGTTCTGTGAAAGACTGGGGTTAAGGTCATTGACCGCCTCCTACATATCTTACCTCCTCCTCCTCCTAAGTCCCTCCTTCCTCCTACTTGCACCGCCTCCTACATATCTACCAACGTAATAGGCCACTAGGCTTCTCTAATCATTAATTTTCCTGCAAAGAATAGATTAAATGTGGACTCGCTGGCTGGGAAACAACGGTTTCAAAAGGAACTTGTACTTTTCCAACTATTGTACTTTCACGCCTTTGCAAAGTCCTGGCTTCTCCGCTGTGAATTAGTCTAGTGCACACTGCTTGCTGCATTTCTATACGCAATGTCATTTCAGCCCAACAAAGTGCGGACGTAGCGTAAAATCACATGCGGTGTGTTGCAACTGTAACATAGCCATGGGACAACTATCCATTGTGCCTCTGTGCTGCTTTCGACGTGCAACGTCAGAGGAGGTAGGAAGGGGTCAGATCTCATGAAGCAGCGCACACCTAGCTGTTCCGCTCTCCTCAGAGTCTGAATCTCAGAGTCTCCAGAGAGTCTGACACGGCTGGTAAATGACATCTAGGGCTGGCGCACCGTGACGCCCAAATAATCAACTTATCAATCAATCCTCAGAGTCGAAACACCGATCAGATGCAGAAGTGAACGCCAAGCTTGCGCTGAGTGCTTCTTGCGGCCCTGGTGGCTGTTTCCCCAGCCAGTTGCTCTCGCTCGTACCACCACCGGTACCACGGCTACGCCGCCGCACCCCACTACAGTCGTTATCGCCGCGGTTACCTTCGACGACTGTGACCCCTGTCACCTCTGTGCCTCGCGGGCATGAACGTGGCTGGCGGATGGCGGCTGCTGATTGGTGGAGACGGGTTATTTTGCTTTGCGACAAGTCCAGCGGAAATGCATTTGATAGAAATGGTATTATCATTATGCATGCAATTCAATCTGCATCTTGAATGTTATTCTCGGAACTTATCGCCACTGTTCATTCGTTATCTGTTTTATTTCCTACTTCGCTTTAGCTTGGCAGCATAGGTGGAATGGCTTTTGCGTTCTCTAAAGTCAGGGGCGCTGGCGCACTGCGCAATGAACATTAAGGTGCGCCAAAATGCAGCAATTGCGATACAGGGTAGGGTAAAGGGCGGAGTGACACTCGGGGATATAGCACGGTATGTGGAACACTAGGTAAAATTCCTCACTAGGTAAATTACTGCCTCTGGCCAGACCCATTAAATGGCATTGGTCAGCTGACTTTGAAAACATTGTCAGAAAAGCAAATCGTATCTTTATCTAGGATTGCACTGGTAATTTCTCTGAATAATTTTCCCTCTAGGGTTTGTTTACACCATAACAATGTCAATGAAGCCAACAGAAATATTTGTGTCCATCTCTTGAGGCAGTGACAATGCTTTTTCTATGAACATGCTCGAGATATAGCCAGAGTTTCCGAGATTTTTGGTGCACACAACTGTGCTTCTGGATATTTTGGACTATATTCCACTTTGAATCGGTGGTAATTCTCGTTAATGGAACAAGGCAAAACAAATACGGAATCAAATCGTGTCTGTAGCGGTCTGAGGCTTAGTATGCATAGATCTTTAGTATCTAGTATCTTTAGCGCCTCCAGGTCCACGAATTAGCACTTTTTCTGCTCATTTCAGCTAGCCTAGGATTATTTTAACGCCACGTGTATGCCTTCTCCTCTGGGGCATAGCAAGGTCAACGGTACCATTCAATCCACATGGAAGGTGATTCAGGGGCTACGCGAACGGTCTGAAATTAGGCATGCAAACCCCCCATTACAGTAATCATATACAGTATATGGGGCCGCAGCCGTGCGCCGCTCAATGCAGTATCTGCAAGTGTTAGAAGGCCAGCATTCATTTTATTCAAGATGTGGTTCATTCAGTAGTAAGACAGAAGCTTGATGAGAAAAACTCTAGCCGCTGATATAACTGGGAGTGTCTCATGGGTAAATGCAGGTGAGTATTGGAAATTATTTGAATACAGACGCTTATTTTATCAAGCTTATTCAACAAACCCCAATTAGTCTTTATTTAGGCACCCCGCTAAGGTGAATTTTCCCTTCTAAGATTTATAAGAGGTGCAGCCAAAATTTAGAGGCAGATTGGGAGGCTAGTTTCGAGGTAGCTCACCTGCAACAAAGAGAGCTGAAGGGGTTGAGGGTCTGAGAGCATTTGAGCAGGCTGGCATCGCTAAACCTATAAAGGGATCTGAGGTAATCGGTTCAGTGTCGAAACTTGTGGCGTTGACGCCCCTCCCGGTCGCCCTGTGAGGAAAATCCCCCCCCCCTACCCTTGGCCACCGTGACAGGAGTGGTGAACTGAACCTGTCGTGCTTGCACCACATAACATCATATCATAACATGCATAACATGGCATAGCATCATAACATCATATGAGGCAAGCTTGGGTAAAGTCACGCGTTTCATTGATTCTAGCGCACATTTAGGTAATACTCATCAACTATTCTTTAAACTTTTCGGGGGGAGGGTGAAAATTATTTGGTCTACTGTCACTCGTACGTTACAGGAGCTCTACATTTAGAAACCCTTTTCATATACTACACTAGGGAGAGGTATTTATGTTACCAATACTTTGTTTGAATTGTACTTTGGGGATTGAATGGAAAATGGTAACAAGTCTGCGACAGCCAAATCTGCTTGGTGGAGTTTAGCTGACAATTTGCATCCATTGGCTGATATATACGCGTAACTGAAGGACAAATCACGTTAGAATTGTCAGATTACCTTAACCATTTGATTACTAATTATCCAAATGTTTCGCTTTCGCAGCTTCACCAGTGGCTGGAATATACCAAATAAGCCTCTAATGGAGTGGCAAACGTTAAGCCTAGGTATAATTAGAAATTCAATGGTAGAGTAATGTAACAGTTCTCACGTAATTTGGCCTTCACTTACTCGTTTATCACTTCTGTTACAACCTAAACTCATTGATTGGCAGCCTGAAAACGATAATTTTTTGGAGATGGGCTGACAGCAGTGGTAAACACCAAAGACTCACGTTGAGGCCTACTTTTGAGCCCCTACATGAATCACTGTAGTTTTCAGTTAAGATATATAAAACCAGAGAGAGGCCTGTGTTGGCGATTACTGAGCCGGCGCTTCGGTTTCAAACTGACAAATTAGGTAGGTTTAATCTTTGTTGGATGACTTGCAATTCCATTTGGGTTACTGCAGCCGAGCCTGCGGAACTGTAGGAGTTTGGTGTATTGCCTGTGACTCAGCTGGATCATTTCGCATGCTTTTATTTTATTTATTTATTTATATCGCCAACAGATGTATATCCATTTACAGGCGAATTCAGAGCCTAAAAATAGACACAATATGCTTCAAGTAAATGACACGCATCACACATGAGAACAATATAATGAATCACCTCAGGTTAGGATGTTCCTCCCCGAGGATAAATGATACTGGTAAAACATGAATTGAAAGCTAGAGAAAATACATGGTCTCAAAATTACGTGCTGCGGCGATAGCGCTAGCTCGCAGCAGGTACATAGGGTGAACGGATGTATTTTAAAACATTGCCTTTAAAACTGCTAAAAGATTCTAAAAATAGGTCGGAACCGGAACATGATAAGAAGGTATTCATTGCCCGCGGAATTCGACACAAAAGCCCCTGGCCCACAGTGTTCACACGCCCGCGCCGCTCCGCGAAAAGATGACGCGTGCGAGTTGATCGAGATGGCACGTGTAAAGGAAATTTACTTAACAGAATTTCAGAGTCTATTTTTCAACAGAAAATACTTTTTAGAAAAAGCAGATCGTGTTGAATTCTTCGAGATTCAAAAGATGTTACGCCAAAATGATGCATGAGAGCGTCATAGGACAATGACAAGCATGGTCTGATTGTGTGATGATTTAGCCATAGAAGGAACTTGTGCTGCACTCGATCAACCCGCACGCCGTGAAATTTGGCCGCGCCTGCCCAGATCACGCTGCAGTACTCCAGATGAGAGTGTACGTTGGCATAATATGCTGTAAGTAAAGACTTTTTTTCAAATTTGGCAGTTTTTGAGGCATTTTGGAAAGATCGGATCAGGAGACCTAGAGCCCTGTTGGCTTGTTTTACTACATGGGATACGTGAGCCGAGAATGTTAATTTACTGTCCAATATTACACGTAGGTCACGAATTTTATCTACCGAATTGAGAGCAGCGTTCCCAATAGAATATTGCGTCCGGACAGGTGCACCTCTGAGGGTCATCGTGAACGAGTGACATTTTGAGGGATTTAGTATGAGGCCCCATCTGACAGACCACGACTGCAAGCGATCGAGATCGCGCTGCAACAGTAGCCCGTCAGCTGGGGCGGTGATTTGGCGGTAAATTTTGACATCGTCGGCATATATCAAGCAATTTGAACCAATTTCACTTGGAAGGTCATTTACGAAGAGCGAAAATAGAAGCGGGACCACTAAAGATCCTTCCGGTACACCCGAAGTTACTGAAACCCAGTCGGACGTTTTGCCGTTCACGATGACCCGCTGACGCCTATCAGAGAGATACGAGACAAACCAGTTTAGAGCCGAATTTTCCAGGTGATACGAGTTTTTTAGTTTGTGAATGATCAATTTGTGGTTGACGCTTTGAAATGCTGCCGAATAATCTGTATATATGGCGTCCGTCTGGTATCCGTCCGATATGGCCTCCCACGTCGAGCTTAGATACGTCGCAAGGTTGCTGGAGCATGACCGATGAGGTACAAAACCGTGCTGCTCAGGGCACAGCACCGGCGAAACATGCCGAAACAGCTGGTAGTAGACAAGTCATTCCAAATTTGTTTGCAAAAATTGGAAGCAGGGAGACAGATGGATAATTCGATGGATCTTTTTGTCGCATTTTTTTAATATTGGAATGACATTGGCCTGTTTCCATTTAATAGGAATCTTACCAGCTGTAACGGACATGTTGCATATTTTTGTGATTGGTGCTACCAGTTCTTCAGCACACTCTACGATGATTTTAGCGCTAATGTTATCTGTACCGCATGCCTTATTTGGATCTAGAGACTTCAGCGTAATTTGAACTGCTTCCTCGGAAACATGAAAACAAGATAAGGTGCCTACTGGAAAATCTGTTGCAATGGGAAAGATGCCGACAGTGGGGCTTGTAAATTTCCGTGCAAAGGCAAGGTTCAAGAGAGACGCTTTTCTGTGTTGTCTGAGGTAAGGCTTTGATCTGGTTTGAACAGTACTGTCGAAATACTTGATTTTTTGCCAACACTTCTAAAAAAAGTCCAATATCTTTTCGGATTGGTCAGCACGTCATCAGCCAGTTTCATAAGGTACTCAGAGTGCTTGGTGCTGATAATATATTTAAGATTACTCCGTTTTATGTTAAAATCGGTCACGCTCTCCTCACAACGATTGCGCCGCATACGCCGAAAAGCTGTTTCCTTTAACACCCGCACTGGAGGGGGGTCTGGCACTAACGCGCACTGGAGGGGGCCTGGTAGGCCCCCTAAGATCTCGGAAACTAAGAGGGTTAGAAAAACGCCACTTGGTAGGTGGGTGGGGGATATGGTGATCTACATGATGACCAATTTTCATTGACCTAGATTAATATCTTCAAGGTCAAACGAGGTCGTAAAGGTCAAATATTGGCCATGCTGGTATCGTTAGATAAATGCTGTGATTATGCAGGAAAATGGCGGGAATAAGCTAAAGGCAGACAAGGTTCATAGAGAAGAGGTCTCAAAGAGGCTTCCCCACAACTTTTGGGTCAAGGTCATTCAAGGTCATTGACCTTTAAGGTCACCATATGGTATACTTCTTATTATTTACACTTTGACTAACACTGTAGCCACTGTTTGGCGGGAAATGAGGATTGACCTTTCCCAATGACCTTTGACCTTGACCTTTGACCTTGACCTTTGTATGGGGGTACCCTACCGATGACGTCATAGCATAATATATGTCAGACGGGGTAACGTCATTTGGCCGGACGCACAGTGGTCAGTGACCTTGAAAGTGCAGATATGACCTTGACCTGTGACCTTTGACCTTGACCTTGACTTTCAGTGAAGTGACCTTGACATATAGTCCCGCTTATATGACGTTATGACGTCACCACTCGGTCTTCAATGCAAGCTAACTGGTCCGACCGCGCGTTTACGGCGATCTCAAAATGCAGGTCTGACTTTGAAAGCCTATAAGTCAAAAAATTTTCGGCCGATTTTCAAAAAGTCTTCACCAATCGACGCGCTATTAAATTCTGTTAAATGTGGCCGGGTTTCGTTTTTCCGCTACAAGCGGTTCTCCGGCCACCTTGGAAAAACAGGTGGGGGCCTCCGAGGCCCCTCCAGTGCGCGTGTTAAGCGAAGCGCCGCCCGCACCGCACCGTCAAACCAGGGTGGACACTTCCGCCTGATAGTTACAGTCGGCACATAATCAGCTATGGCTGATTCCAATAATCCAGAAAAAACATCCACCGCTTCGTCAACGTCTAAATTATCAAGAATACCCCAATTAATTAGCGCCAGGCTTCGACGAAGGCCACTAAAATCAGCATCTTTGTAGATAAACACTTTCTGCCGTGTCACTAATACAGGTTGATATCTAGGCAGCAAAAAATGGGAGAGAATTTCCCTATGATCGGTTAAAAAATGAGAATCCTGCACAAGAACATATTCACACATAATACCACGCGACAGAGCCAAATCAAGAACATTAGGACCACGAGTGGGATCTGTAATCCACAGCTTCAGCCCCAAAACATCACATTCGTCCAAAAAAGTACAGGCACGAGCCGATCTTCTCTGAAGGATGGGAATGACTTTCTGTGCTGTTGAGAAATACGCCTCAAAATGTGTCATTAATTTTTATTTTACCTGACATCAAAAACTTAATATTCAGGTCAATACTACCTGAGCTATGTATGATTTAAAAGCGTCCATTACGTTCGGGACAACCAGTATAGGCCTCTGCATCTCAGCTGCGTCTCAGCTCGCGTGCAATCCTACTGCAAATATGCATTATTCTGGAAGGAGCCACGCGCGGAATGAGATGGCAGTTGGACCTCCCCACTAACAAAGGTTCCTGGGGAGCACGCAGCAGTCAGTCACATGCCACTGTAATGGGCTATGCATGCCAAACTTCGGGCCGTTTGCACAACCTCTAAATCACCTTCAACGTGGGAAGAGTGGGCTGCTTTGCATCACTTTTGACCATGAGCTCATTTATACCATAACTGAGGATTAATACGTGATGTTCATTGACCTTTGCAGAGGTCAGGAAAACCCCGTTCTTGCCAACGAAGTTCGCGAAAATCTCGGGGAACCAGATGTCTGAATATTTCAAAGTGCAGACTGGCGTTTACACCTTGGCAGGTAAACAAGCCCTTCTAAACACTATCATATCATAAGCTGACCCCTAGCATAAATTCCTGTGCGTTTCGGAGAGTCTTTCCCTCTCCTGTAAGATATTACGAGCCTTTTTGTGAAATTTGTTCCCTTCGGGAAAAAATTAAAACTGAATGAGAAAATTTATAATTTGTCTGATCTCTGGACCTGTGGTGCAGTGGCTTTTTGGCTAACAGGAAATTTAATGACTAGCACTGTACGAACAATTGAAGCGCTGGGGAATATAGGTGAAATGGTTATTCCTGAGATAGACAATCCTACCGAGGGACACCTCATTTCAGGAATTTTGACTTTTGACACATTGAAATTTTGGCACACTTGGACATATTAATACGGGCCCGACGAAAAAAATAGAGCAGCTTTGATTGTTTTTGTATAACATTTGTATTGCTCTGTCTGCATTTTCCAGCTTTCTTGGTTTTGTTTCAGATGGTAGGGATATTATTTAACACCTCCGACCATGACCCAAATCGGCTCATATACCCATCACCAGGGCGAGAGATAAGCAGCATTCCACTACACGAATCAGAAAACAAACACCTGGATAGCAGTTCCCCAGCTTGTGCTTCACAGTGCAACGTATCACCATGCTGGAGCAAATGAAAGGCCAGAACCGTAAGCCGCCATCCTTCACGAAACATAGAGCGACTGACAGCTCCACTTACACCACAACAAATTTATGGTTTATGCCTTGTAGTGCAAAACATCCACCGAAAGCTGAACCTGCAGCCAGCTTCATGATTAACAGGAACACTTAACAAGAGGGTGGTGCCATTTATGGCCAAACAGTTTTCCATTGCGCGTGCAGTGATTGATAATTTTCACGCCAAGCAGAAGGAGCACAGACCTCGATGCTTCCGTCACTATTATTGGCCGCATTTCGCGGAAACTGTGACATTATGGTACGTGTCACGCTCTGTGGGGCGTGAGGACACCGTGAAATCACATTCTAAATGCTCAAAAACTATGAACGACGATGGCTAATGGTATGTTCAGTATGGGTGGGGACGGGCAACGGCAGGTACAGAGGTAGGCAGTTCCGGAACAGGAAGCTGGCCAAATTTTCGCATTCAACCTCACAGCCTCTTCAAAAAATATTGTTAGCCCGCGTTTTACGAAACACTGACACCAATGGTTATTTGGAGAGAGAGAGAGAGAGAGAGAGAGAGAGAGAGAGAGAGAAAGAGAGAGAGAGAGAGAGAGAGAGAGAGAGAGAGAGAGAGAGAGAGAAAGAGAGAGAGAGAGAGAGAGAGAGACAGAGAGAGAGAGAGAGAGAGAGAGACAGAGAGACAGAGAGACAGAGAGACAGAGAGACAGAGAGACAGAGAGACAGAGAGACAGAGAGACAGAGAGACAGAGAGACAGAGAGACAGAGAGACAGAGAGACAGAGAGACAGAGAGACAGAGAGACAGAGAGACAGAGAGACAGAGAGAGAGAGAGAGAGAGAGAGAGAGAGAGAGAGAGAGAGAGAGAGAAGAGAGACAGAGAGACAGAGAGACAGAGAGAGAGAGAGAGAGAGAGAGAGAGAGAGAGAGAGAGAGAGAGAGAGAAAGAGAGATAGAGAAAGAGAGATAGAGAAAGAGAGATAGAGAAAGAGAGATAGAGAAAGAGAGATAGAGAAAGAGAGATAGAGAAAGAGAGATAGAGAAAGAGAGAGAAAGAGAAAGAGAGAGAGAGAGAGGGGGAGAGGAGAGAGAGGTTCTGGCTATCAATGCCAGGCCAGGCTTCCACACAGACAGATCTTCTGTCTGTGAAACGTACCACGAAGCGGGACCAGCTTGTCTCCGAAATAAGAAAAGAATCCCCGAGAGAGAAGAGCTTAATGATTTCCAAATAAAAAAACAAGGTTTATTAGGCATAACAACGATTTTCGCGTTTTCGGTGCACTGCACGTGAGTTTTAGCATTAATTCAAAATACTCCCTAAATGATTCCGAAGGACGTGATCGATCTCCTTGCTGATAAAGATTCATTTTATAACTCTCCTCACAGCATGCGATCTGTCGAACCTTCACACCTCAGCATTGCCACAGCAGGTAGACTCAACGTAGTTAGAAGTTAACGTAGGCATACTCAAACCATCAGCAGTCCAAGAAGGTGCGGTGCGTACAAATCGTGTGCAGCACCCATTCCGGCACAGAAAACCCTCACACCTGGTCCCAGTATTCATGATGTTTTCTTCTTTCATCCGAAATCATCCAAAACTATTGTTTTGGTTTCCTACAATGCATTGCACTATGCTAGGAGTGTTGTATAGTTCCATAGAAATAGTTCTATTAACACCAGTGAAGCCAATAAATCTGACATGTTGATAACGCCCTTGCACGTGGGAATGCCTTGATTGGAAGGTATCAGCTCTTACTTATCCTGGCATGCAGATATGTCAAACTAATCAAAGTTCACAAATCTATATTTTACAGGTAGTGATCCCTCCTATAGCATAGGCAGTGTATACTGAAAAAAATATTGACGAAACTTTTGCTGACAAACAAACTCTTGACGATAGAAAAGTTTGCGTTCCAAGGATTATGTCTAAAAGAGAGGTCAAGCCTGTGTCAAGTTATTGGTCAGAAACTCGTCATTAGTCCTAATGTGCTCACCACTTTCAAGTGACCAACGAAGAATCAACTCAGGACATGTTGTTTGATTAGGACTTGAGCATGGCTAGGCCTGATAATGAGTTCGTGTTTGATAGCGATTAAGGTCAACCTATACCAAAACGAACCTGCCGACAAACCCGTGACGAACAATGCCGTTAATGCCGGCATTAGTTCAGAGCTTGATGCAGCGCCTTGGTTAGGAACTGGTCATGTGTTTGTCGTGACTGAAAGAGCCGCGGGCAGGTATACAGTGCAGATGCATTCTCGGGTGCATCTGCACTATTCCATTTTAGCCTTTTCTGGATTTAAAATGAAACCGAGTGCAACTTATCGAGTATTTGTCTACTACAAGGAAATTTAAAAAGACTCGTATTGGGTACGTTTTAAGGCTAATAATCTTTATATCAGCCTTAAACAATACTTGACACAAGCTTCCTTTGTTCACCTCAAAACTGCATGCATAGGTGGCAAATGTGAATTCTGTATTTCAACTATTTGCACATTCACAACCATGTACGGTCAAGAAGCGCCGTGGCTGACCGGTCGCACCTCAGAGACCTACTCCTCCTTCCACGCATTTTCAACTTTCAACACCTGTCCTGCGATCACTTTACTAGTGGTTCGACCTCGTTGATATTTCAGTGACAGTACGAATATCACTATCACCCGCATCAGCACGGCGACACTGTGAGTCTCTCCGCTAATCACGTGGACTTTGTCCGCCCAAAGCGTATACGCTTCTAGCCTGTGAACAAGCGTGCCATCAGGCCTTCATACTTCGATTGTATACTGTGCTATGGTTATGTCCCTCGTACTGGTATGATTGTAATATCATGCGTTACCAAATTCGTTCAAAGGGAAAATATATGGTTAGTTATTTTGGTTTAAGGTTTTTCGGTAGCTTATCAAAATATGACAACTATAACTTTGGAAGGTGCAAAATGGACTGGTCCGTCACTTATTGGTTCTAAAGCACAATCCTAATCTTAGCAGAGTTTTTCGGATATCAAAAGCTATTAATTTTCCCAATCTTATCGACTGACACAACAAGAGTGTATGAGAGCGGATAACATCCGTCAGAAAATGTCCGTAGCCTGGCGTGTTGGTAGCGATGAACATATTATATTATTGACATGGCAATGACTTAAAACCATCTGTTGGTGCACCCTAAAACCCAAGATATGATAAACCAACACTATGATCATGTTAAGTTACAATTGTTTTGACATACATCACAAATGATCTGTCAGTACAAAATTCAGAGCAAGTATTTTTCACCAAACCACCTTTTTAAATCTTGTGAGGGTTTTCGAGCCGCTCAATAAGCTGGTTATCAAACATACTTGGAGTTAGTACTGTTACATTCAATAGTATGTATATCAGTCAGACGTGCGTTGAAGTCGCTTTTCACCTTCGCGCCTTGGGCTGTTTCCTTAAAACTTTCTTGGGCTGTCCCATTCTATATAGTATCCTAGGAATCGTGCCAGGAATTTCCACAAGCTTCAGGAAAATTTACGGATCCTGCACACCGCAAGTAGATCTTTTATCAGATCCTGTCACGTGGCTCTAAATTTTCCTTGGGAGTAGAGGAGAGAGTGAGGCGACAGAAAACATTGCGAACCAATCCCATCCCTATCTGAAATATCCTCGATAAAATCAGACCAATCAGATTGCACACCTCGGTTATCAACCTAAGTTTAATCCGTATCTAACAAACAAAACTAAACTGACAAAAACAGGAAATTAAACTTCATATCCTGATTAGAAACATTCAAGTTCTCTCTTCTTCTACCCACATTTTCGTTTACCTGCGCACAGACTTCTGCAGGCAGGTGGCCAAAATGGACAGCAGCGCTACCTGAGGCTTCGTCTCCGACTACGGCCAGAACGAAAAGAACGATTTTGACTGAATTTATTGTTGCAATTTTGAATTAGTGGAACTATTTCAACTGAATGGGTTGTTTTACACACAATACAGTTTGAAAAATAAATAAGAGTGTTCATGGAATAAAATGTCTTAAGACAGTGAAAAATGCAAATTCCATGGCCAATTCCAATTTCAAATTATTAAATTATTTCAGATTTAATATATCAGCAGTTTGGAGATCCAGGGGAATATCTGACCCGTGATGTGCTCTGAGGCAGGGCCTTTTGAACACTGTCGTCGTCTGACTCCTCCAGACTGGTACGGGCGCGGCTCCTGACGGAAGCTCTCGGGCGTGGTCACCCCGCCTCTTCGTGCAAGCAGGAAGCCAGGACAAACATTTCCAAAAGTCTCCCCGGCTCGAAGTTGCACCAAAAATCATGCACAATTCGGTTTTACTTTTGCTCTGGCTTCTTTAATACGCCTTCGTAAAATATATTGATTTGTTAGCTAACTTCCTGTCAAGTTTATCCGACCCGGGCGTCGTTCGTGGGGCAGCAATTTGCATCTCTGTGCGGGGGTGTGCTCCTGCGATGACCTCTGATGTCAGTAACTGCACTGGAAGTCACGCGCCAAACTTAATCGTGATCAGAGGTGACAAGTGCGAGTGACGTCATTATACACACTCGTGAAATACGCGAGAATTGGAGCCATGCCTATGTCACAGCGGTTGCAAAGACCAGTATGAGAGTCTCACATTAATCAGCTGGAAAATGAGGAAAATCCCAGCCACGAGATGTTCCCCATTAGAAATGTTCCTGAAACACCAGTGCCAAAGCTGGCATCTCTAATCGTGAACGTGCATTCCGTGGCTCGGGGCGGTTGGCCATGCGTGAGCCCGTTGCAACCCTGGGGAAGGGAGGGGAGGGGGCACACCTGTCGGGGTACTGACTCTAACACACACCGTCAGAAGGAAGGGTTACTCGACAAGGTCAGCCAGCCAGCACGAGTCCGCAACCACCGAAACCAACGACGGAGGGATGAAAGAAAAATTGGCTAATCAAAGCTGCCCTTTTGTGTAGCCCGGGCCATGATTTGGGCAGAAACTCTTATGAGGCAATACAATTTGACGTGACTTCAGTTTTTTTAAAAGTTGATGAACTTCAGTTTCATAAGTTTTCGATTGGTTTATGCCCATAGGTAAACACCGTCACAAATCAGGGTGACGAAAAACATCATAGTTATTCCGTGTTCATGCAAATACTTATTTTTCATAAGATCGTTGTGCGTACTTGGTACAAACTTTCCTGAAACAATCAAATGTCTGAAATTATATCTTCATACAAAATGAATTTGTGTGCCATATGTTTTCCTCCAGCAAACCACAAATAACTCAGTCACGGTTTAAGATTGTCACATACGCCAGATGTAACCACCCTGAGTCGAGGGACTGTTGGTATAAGCCCATCACTCTTCACCAACCCACCGAAATCTCAAAGCAAAGTTTTTCGTGTTTATACTCACTTGTTCTCTACTTGGGTGCTCTCGACAGATTTTATCTTATCATGTTTGTGGCATAAGGAGACTATTGTGGAAACACAATTAAGGGAGACATTATATTACTCTAATCCATGACAATGGCAGTCCTGCGCCGATTGTGTCGTCCATCATGTTTATCGTAACATCTGGAGCGAATGTTTAGTAGCCGGGATGGGATGTCTATTCTAAATACGTAGTCACTATTATGTCTATTAGAATGTATGTTATGTTATGTTATGTCTATTAGAACCAAAGATAAACACGTGCTAATTCTAGCACTATAGGTTTACATGAACTCTTCAATGAAGAGTTCACAAAAGTGTGAGTCAATAAAGAGAGCATGCTTTGCGTTATCTACAAATGTCCAGTGTTTCCTAAATCCTCCTGGAAAATCGTTTGGCGTGCCTCGAGTTCTCACGGACGTTTCACTGTTTCACAGCTTTCTCACAGGTATTAACCCTATACTCGTGCTACTTAAAGCGTCATTCCAAGCCTTTGAAATTGTGCCAAGTCATATGGCACATCTGGACGGAGATTAAGGTTGGCTTGTAACCTTGCGTCCGCCTTCAACAAGTCTTTGTTGGTGGCTCCAGCGCAAAATCACGTTCACATGGTGGCATTTGCATATCACATATTGGATCAGCTACAGGGAATGGTCGATTAATCTGCGAACAGGTCTTACCCGACCCGCAGTGCACAGCTATATTACTTCCCACGCGGGTGGAGGAAGGCTTTCGCGTGAAGCCATGATTGACAGCAATGGGATGTGCTAACAAAGACATCACGATGAAATATCTGCAAAGCATGCCAATTGCTAGTTTTGCCTAGAAACAAAACACATGTTAAAAACACATATTTACTTGATAGTTTTTTTTTGCTGTGGATTTTATGTCTGGATGCTAAATTTAATCCGTGAAAAACAGGACTGTACTCCCTTTCCAATAGGATGCCGAAGGCTCTGCTGGCGCTGTGGAAATGCATTACATCGACAGTGATGGTGAAGACTCGGAGCCTTTTGTTAGAGAACGCCGTGGATTGGATATCTAAAGGAAAATTCGAGCGATTCCGAGACTATACTGGATTGGAGTCGCCACAAAATTCGGATATTTAGGGATCCGGATATGCATTAGGGATTGTTTTTAATCTTGCCGTATATTTCAAATCTGTATATGGATTTAGATTGTTTCTTACGCGTATCGTATATTGCAGATCTGGTTATAGATGTATATTGCTGTTCAATCTTGTCGAATAATTCGGATCTCGATGTGGGTTTTTCAATCTTTTCGTATCTTTCGGGTATTAATTAGATTTAAATTTATATATACAGTGTGTAATTAGACTAGCCTGTATTGCCATTGCTAGTTTGTAATTGGATTGGCCTGGATTTCACGCGGAAACTTCGAACATAAATTGGATGCCAATTTTCTCGACTATGAAGTACTCTGCCGATGATGTCAGAGGTCAAATACCACGGTTAAGTAGCGTGGGTGTGTGGACTATGCCCGGATACCCCACCCCTTCGATACGGCACATGAACTGGAAAGGCTGGAATTGGATGGCACGGTGTGGTGTAGCGTACATCCCTGACATTAGAGTCTCTTCGTTCCGAACTCCCGCACTGGAGAGGGATTTGACACCAAAGTAGACTGAAGGAGGAGGTGGGGTGGGTGGGGGGGGTTAGGGGGACCTCAGATCTTAAAAATTGAAGCAGGTAAGGGAACCACAGGCTTGGAATTTTGTAGAAACTTTGATTATTTACACAACACATACTTTTTGACCTGGGTCTACAGATTTAAGGTCAACGAAATCATCACGTTCAATAACAAAAATATTGGTCGAGCTGGGGACCTGTTGGAACATGCCGTAATTGTACAGAAACTGGTCCTGATCCATAAACAATGCACTAAGGCCATGGAGGTAAGATTAAGCCCTGTCTTGTTTATCTTCTTATGCTGTCTTTTTCAGAGTTCTGGTGTTAAGGCCATTCAAGGTTGTTAATCTACGATGTTACTCCATGATTGTTACCGAAATATTAGAACTAAAACCACAGGAGCTGATGGACTTGAGATGAAGATTTCATCATGACCTTGAACCATGACTTTCGACCTTGGAGCGTGACCTGTACCTAACCATTGAGTTACCACAACTATGACGTCATAGCCAGAGTTGTTCAACCAGCGAGTCGGAGTCGGAGTTTAACTAAAATTTTGACTCGGTCGACTCTGAGTTGAGTTGAGTTGAGTCGAAACAATTCGGCAGGTGAGTTGAGTAGAGTTGAGTCGGTTCACACCACGCCAATGAGTTGAGTTGAGTTGTGAAGACAGTGAGCCAAATGCGTCGACGAAAAAGTTAACTCAGCAGGTAAATATGACTTGAATTAAAGTGTTTGAATTTACCTACCTTTTGCAAACCTCCTTTAGCCTCATTTATACTTTTTCCCTCCAGTGTTTCACTTGTTCCAATCAAAGTTGCAATTTGTTTCAAGATATCAATTCAATTATACAGTTCAATGGCTTGTTTTAAAGACCCACCCGGTCAGAAGAAAGCCCCTAGGCACAAATAATACTTGTACTCGAAAAATTGAACACTCCTTTCTCTGGCCTTACATTTAGCCTTCGCCCGGGTGGGGGCCTTTTAAGGCCCCCTCGGGTTTTTCCAACGTGACCGAAAAACGGCGGCGCGCAGCGCTACTAAACTCAAATTGGCTGTTCTTTTATCATTTCTAAATCTTTCCTGAAAATATTAGCTCAAGGTCACATCAGGTCAGGTCACCAGGCCAGGTGAAAGTGACTTCATCTCAAAAATACTTAGGACTGCATAACTAAAGAGAGGGCTAATCGATGAAGTTGAAGCCCATACCACATAGTGGGCCCACCAGGAGCTACAACATATGTTCCGGGATTTTATTATATTGGTGACCTAAGATCATGTGCAGAGCATTACCTCGCCATTGCAAATGCGTGGGGGAAATAACGAAATGAGATTTTCTCAGTAAGCATGGATAGAATCAACTTCAAATATCGCTTAGACTTTCTCTTAACCCATTTCTGAGGGTGCACCAAAAATTTTACCTGTGACCTTTGAAAGGTCACCTAAGGTGAAATGAGCATTTTGCAGTGTTTTACTCTACAAATTTTGAATACACAAAAAAATGACTTTATTTTATCACCGAAGTGTTTGTATGGTCACTAAAAGACAAATGATATACATCATGACTATACTAGGTCAAGTTGCGTTAACACGCGCATTGACGGGGGCGGGTACCCGCCCCCCTCGGGTTTTTTGGAGATAGCGGAAAAATGGTGGCACGTAGCACCGCCGTAATTGGCATACCTTTTCCCTCATTATTTTTACAACTTCTGTAAAAATTTTGAGGTTAGGTCATCTCAGGTCAGGTCCCGCCTCAAAAAAGTTTAAGATAGTATAAGTCGGAGCAGGGTGAACTTCTCCGATTGAAACTCATATCACATAATGGCCCCACCGAGTTCTCTAAAATATGTTCCGGTATTTTTCATATCGATAACCTAAGGTCAAGTACGAGGCATGACCTCTCCTTTGGAAATACATGGGAAAAATGGTTTTTGCATAATAACTCAGTAATGGATGGGGGTAGAACATTTATTTTAGCTGCATTAGACTCGCCTGGGTTTTACGGTTCTAATGATATGCATTTTATATAATTTGACCCTGACCTGACCTCAGGTCAGGTCAAATCCTTGATTTGACCTAGCAAGGTCAAATTATATATCTTTCGATTCGGCTTGCTGAGAGGATTCACATAGTTTAAGTCGTTTTGCTCTAACTTTACTTGTTCAGATGTAATGGCCGAAAAACTGAATTTACATGTTATCCCTATGACGGCATGTTTTGACCTCTCGTGACCTTAAATGTAACCCGACAAAAAAATGGTTCAAATGTTTTCGATGGCGAAGTGAATGGGCAGCCCAACGCTGTTTACTGTTTTTCGCTACCTACCGTGGTTCTCGAGATCTTAGGGGGGGCGGGTACCCGCCCCCGCCCCGTCAATGCGAAGGTGGCTCAGACCCCCGTCAATGCGCGTGTTTAACTGTTGACCTGGGTCAGGTCAAATTTCGAGTTGGACCTGGAATAGCAATATTATTTATCATTCAATTTTTATTGACGAGAGAATTACAATGGTGCATCAACTATGGCTGTATCTTGCTTGGTTTGGAAGTTAGCGAAAAAGGAAACGCCCTTATGCATGGGTGGCCAGGGGCGTAGCCAAGGGGGAGGGGCGGCAGGGACAGCCCGCCCCCCTGAGGGCCTGAAGGGCCCCCTGAGGGCACGGGCCGCGCGAAGCGTGGCTCGCCCGCACCATGTTCTGTGGCCACATTTGAAATTTCATACCAGACAGGGCCCTCTGCAGCCCTCTTCAGCACTCTATTCTGTAACAAGTAGGGCCCTTTGTACCCATCAGGGCCCTTTTGGCACTGTCGCAGGTGGTGGCCCTTTTTGGGGCGCCGTCCCTCCCTGAGCAAAATCCTGGCTACGCCCCTGTGGGTGGCTATGGACATTCCCAAGAACATTTCCTATGTTCAGTGACCTGCAGCTCCCTAGGCTTTTACCCGACTCGGAAATAATTACCACTGTAATGAAAGAGCAGCTCAAGAGTTTTCGAATAAAGTTCAAAAATGTTTCTAGCTATCTTAGTTCCTGAGATCAATGAGGTTTTCTTAGTATACCTCATACTAGCGATTTTGACCTATTTTGACCTCTGGCCACCTTGATATTGACTTGACGAGAAAAATGACTGAAGTATTTCTGATATTATTTTTGAAGACCTTTTGATTGGTGTTTTGCGCTTTTTTCTACTTCTCTTAGTTTTTTAGATTGTGGGGGTCATTTTTACCCTCACCAGGGCGAAGGTGGCTCGTACCCGCCACTGGGGCAAGAGTTAACGTGGTGGAACAGACTGAAAAATACGTGTCAAATCTGTCAAAAACTACTCATCATAAATATTAAATATTACGTCTCCTCAACCACCACTCGAATAAGAATAAACGCAGACAAGTGTGCGCCATTGCTCTCGTTGAAGAACAAATTTAACTAAGAATGGGTTCAAGTTTAAGGAGCCCCAGCGTAAAAAAAGCGTAAAAAACAGTTGATGTCTCATAAAGTGTTGCAAATATATTTTTTAAACTATATATGATATTGCTTCTTTTGTCTTAAGTGCGCCGTCTGCAGCTGCTTTGTTAATTTTTCCTATTGAAAGCAAATATTGCTATTAGCATAGAAAGCTTTGACCAATGATTTGACACACATGTTTAGACGCCGTTATTGCACAAATCAGAGGGACTATTTCTTGCAACTCGTTTTGCCTGATCAGAGACCCTTGCTTGGCGTCCGTATTTTATTGGGGAAGCCATACATTAGCAATTTTCTATGAAACCGTGTTCCCATTTTGAAGAGCAATATGTATGTACTGTATAGGAAGTTTTCAAGCTAGAAATTGGATTGGGTTACAAATATGAATATATTGAAATGCAACATGTTTATAAAATTTTCATTTCTATTGTCCTTTGTCATATATGGTATACTATTTCCTAGATTTTGCTGTAGATCTTAGAATTTCCAATTGCAATTAGGTACTCCCGTCATTATTTTGTAAATTTTTGTTAAGCTCATGGCATAGGAATGTTTCAGTTAGCAAAATTACCTAGCATCCTCTTTTAACAGAAACAAAAAGCAATACGTTTATCGTCGCTGCAAATACGTTTAGATCATGTTTTTTTAGCTTGGATCTTTTCTAAAAGTATGGAGGTGCGATTTTTTGCCAATGTTGTTGTAACCTTAACCCTTTTAGGCTCCGTTCCATTCCATGTACCTAGTAAAACATGCAAGGCTTCTTTTAAAAATCATTGCAACATGGCATGGCAACTTTATCTGGTAGTGACAGTCTGGAAGAATAAAAAATATATAAGTTATCCATGGTTGCTGGCTAATTGTAAACCAATCTTTGAATGCCAATTATTTTTCCATGTATCAATCTTCAGTTTGCATGTATGATGTTCTGTACAGATTGTATATTACTGGTTTATCAATGTATCTATTCATTTTTTATTATTACTTATGTATTTATCATTTCTTTACTTATTTTTAAACCGAGTCGAAGTTTGAGTTGAGTTGAGTCGTCAGTTGAGTCGGAGTTGAGTTGGAAGGATTTGACCTTAAGTCGGAGTTGAGTCGGCTCACTGACCTCTGGGCAATGAGTTGAGTCAGAGTTGAGTCAACCACTCTCAGCACACAAGTTGAGTTGAGCCGACTCAAGAAAATCCTGAAATGCACAACTTTGGTCATAGCACAATATGCATCATACGAGATGACGACCGTACGACTGAAACCACCATGGGCAGTGACCTTGAAAATTGCAGTATGAACAGAAGTCATGGCCTTGAATTTCAAGTAAAGTAACCTTGACATATCATCCCAAATATATCTCTACAACGCATTTAAACCGGTGCGATAGCACCACTGTCAAATCTATTCAAGCAAACTAGGTGATTCATTTCGAAAGTCTATAACCCTAGAAAGGCATAGGCTGATTTCAATAAAAAATCTAAACATTGCACGCGCATATCAATTCTCTCAAATATCAACGAGTTGCGTCTTTCAAATTCGTACGGTTGTCTGGCCGTCTTGGCAAAACAAGACAAGGGGCATCGCAGATCCTCTCTAATGCGCATGCTTTCTTTCGTTACTTTTATAAGATCTTATGTCTACGAAAAAATAGAAGTTGGAAATAATTCCCACACCTTGGATCGCATAATCAATCTACCAGGGGCGTAACAGCTTAACTTTCGGTCAATGAAAAGGCCACTCAAAGGTATATTTACAGCTATTTTGGAAAGGGTTCATACCTACGGCGTCAAAGCTGGATCTGGTTTGGCTTGGGTCAAAGTTATCTTACTTTTCTGTGGTTAAAACGCAATAAGTTAAGGAAGATGATCATCAATACTTCTACCATTAATATATAATTATCCTGTGCCTCTCTCCCTGGGAGCGTTTGTCTGAACAATACCAGAGTACTCCTGTGAATAGGCGAACCCGATCGGGTGTGGGTTCTATTTAGTCCTAAGGAGTTCGAATTCCTTAGCACTAAACAGTAATAGTCGTAAAATCCACAAAAGCACACACATGCTTAACTTGTATATGATGTTTTCCTTTTGTCTCTCCCGCCCAGCCTCCCAGAAAAAGGCTTGGAAATTATATCACCTTCTATAATAATGGAAGCATCTACGGTGTACTTTTGGATCTCGCGGTAGAGTAATATACTGAAGCTCTATCCTACAGCGAACCGAAGTAAACTAGATCCGCGTTTACGGACAGTCATGCTGTCGCGCACCTGTACTTTCGTAGTCGTACCTTCGTGCACCTGTATTTTTGGGCCTTTATGCACTATGGTCATTATCTGCTATCGGTGCCAAAACAAAGCGAAAACATCTCTTGCGATCGGTTTGAACACCACCGATTCCATAGCGGTAACACGGAAGTCCGGGAAAGAGGCTGTTCATGTCCAGTGGAGGAAAGGTGACATCTGACCAAAAATCACCAAGATCCCTCAGAATCTAGATCCACACGAGTGAGCAAGGCCAACAAAAATGACTCTCATAAAATGCCGTGGTACAAAGCGCATGACTCGAAAAATCTAGAAGCATTTACCTGTATCAGCAGCCTTCGTCCTGGGTGTGGACCCAACTTCATACCGATCTGACCATGTTCGGATCCAGAGTGGACTTCAGAGTGAACACAATTAGCCAGAGTTTGCCCCTCCGAGACGGTTAAGCAGAGAGAGGAGGTATGCCAGAGGCCGAACTCAAGAGCGCTTAGCAACCAGCAGAGAAAAACAACTTCCGCATGCGATTAAACATTCGGATCTTCCGCGCGTGGTACGCTTGGCCAATAGGACAACCGTAACCGAGCGTTCACTAGACACTATCTGGTGTACACACTGCGATCAGAGGATGAATTTGAACCATCGTACGCAGTGCGTGTGTCTGCGAAGATCAGAATGTCAAGTCACTTACGTCCATCCTTATGCACGCAAAACGACGGCGGTAAAACACCAGTACAGCTCCGCATGAAGACCGGTCCGACATTGGGCTATTTCGGTCTTTTAGTAAGGAGCAGGTTGCCTGCAAAGTACGTCTGTAAAGGCCAACTCATAGTGTTTCCGCAAGCGATTTCCTCCCGTAAGGATTCCCATGGTTAGCTGACTGAGCAATCACACATACCCGATATAAATGATTGAAACTGCGTCAGATTACAAGTTGTGTCAGATTACAACCTATTCTAGCGCATACACTTTCACCTAACACTAGAAAAATCCATGCTTCGGAAAAATGTAGTCCGGTAAAACAGCAGTGGTGGCGCTGCCAAAGAGGCACATTAGGCACTGCCTAGCCCCTTCTAAATGTCGAAGTCTGTATGTACTTTTATGTGGAATAAATCTAATGTGACTCGATGTTTAAGTCCAGAGAATATTCCTTCTTTGGATCACTGGGTCAAAGAGCCGATAATTTGCATCTCTGAGAATCCACATTCGCAGCCCTTACCGTCAACACATGTGATATTTAGGCACTTCGCGATTTCGCTGAATCTTCCAACACCGTGGCAAACCTAACGTGTGCTTTTTGATTGACATCTCTAATGCCTCATTCATTCGGACGCGAGCACTGGCTTGTTAAATCAGCAGCCCAGGCTTGCGTTAGGAACTAGCACGTGCGATGCCGCGTCTTAGGACTTTTATTACAGCGGATTCGTTTATTGAAAGTCTTGTATTCGTGGATTTCTAGCCTTCTCTAGTGCGGGACAGTTGTTTGACGATTATTAGCGAGATATTTAATTTATGAAACCCTTATGAAAAATGTGAGTTATGGCACAAAATCTGGCGGATGAAATTTAAACAAATCCGTTCACAAATCGATCGTACAACGAGAAATTGGACGTCACAAACAATAAAGTGCCGAAGGTGTCCTCGAAATGGGAAACTCTCGTGAGTACATTGTCCTTCCCGGCTTACTTACCTACCTACCTATCCTTCTTGAATTTTGCCTTGTACCTTCATATACTGCTGCATAACCGTTTCCACAATCCACCGACATGTTTTTATTTTTGTCTTTAATTTTCATGATATTAAACAATTAAACATAAATATTATCTTTGCCAATCGACTAGAGCTTGTCCCTTCTCCAGCCGGCCTGATGGAATCACCCCTGTCTAATATCAGGTATAAAGCCTGGGCGACGTCCTTACCTCTAAGCCAATCGTGCCTAGGCTGTCATAATATTCAAGCGCCGCCACTGTAAAACAGCACGTGGATAATACTACAAAATACGCACAAACGAAGTGTGCAGAACCGCGTGCGGTCAAAGGGAATGTGTCACCTTGGTCGAATTCTGGAATTAAGTGTAATTAGGGATTATTTTAGCCGAAAATCATGGAATCGTCCATGGCTTCTCTGAAAATTTCCAATAAGCTCAATATTTTGATTTTCAAAATGCGCCTCTGGGGAAAAAATTATTATCTGCCTGTGGATAATGTCATGGTCTGGCAACCACTACCATATTTCATAGGCTTCAAGGGCTTCGATTCGCTGATACTCACCGTGACGTCATCACATGTCGTCGCACCAGCAGCCTGACAACTGTGGCCTGCGGCTTGAGGTAAGTGAGGGGTACATTTCAGGTAGGTTTTTAGCTTTTTCTCTACGGAAATTTTGAGTTTTAAGACAAATGATATATGGAGTACCGGGTATTCCAGCATGCTTTATAGCTTGGCTATCTCACTTAAAATCACGTTATAAAGGTGTCACATTCCCTTTAAGGAAAGTGGTATCGATCAGTATGAATAATTGAGAGCAAGTCGTGGACGAAGAGTCAGCGCGAGTCTAGCAATTACTTCACCATGTATTGGAAAAACACCCGCATGCGATTTTCGGAATGCAGAAGAATGCGAGCGTACTAGATGAAACGGTACGGAAACTAAAACCGGGTGGGAATTATGGCACGGGATAGAATGAAATTTTCCCTAAGGATATCAAAGAAACATGGATTGGGATGTGATGGAATCACTTATTGGATTTATTCGGGCTCAACGGCAGAATAGAATGGAATGTACTGGAATGGGGGCGAAATTGGATGAAGACTGAACAGTTGTATTATGCCAAACTCTTCTGCTGAGTAAATCCGATGCGAAAGCCCATAGCCAAAGTCAACCCCGTGGCTAATTAGGACAAATCTGATTCAGAAGGGAAAGAAAATTATGTTTGAAGGCGTGTGTTGCTAGTTATACTATCTACACGGGAAAATGTATTTTAAGACTAACTAATTAATGGAAGACTAATTGATGTATTATTTGAGGACAAAAATGCTGTATTTTTCATTAAACCCATTAAAAATAAACATCAATATTTCCGTTCCTCTCTTCATGAAATCGAATCTAAGATGTTTCATCAGAATCAAAACATATTTCCATACTATGAGAATTTGTCAGTCGTATTGGAACTATACGACCATATACCATTTTTTCATTTCGGAAGCAGAAATTTGTATGGAACATATTTCTAGCGTCTGCCGGCGCTGCGCTTGGTAGAAAGTCTGCGGACGGCGTGCGCGGCCGTGGTTCGACGGCTCGGCACTGAAAGCGGAGACCGCAGGGTACCGACGGCATTGAAAAGGTGGAACTTACCCACGCTCGACCGTCTTCTTTATCAGGCCACTGTCTCGCCTCCCTCTGATCTAACGGTTCATTTCCACACCGCACGGGTACTTTCCGCTACTGTTGACAGCATCATAGGAAAATTATAAAGCAGAGAGCGGAGCTGTCGGAAATGCTCCAGTTTTGTATGCGGTACACCAGAGCCGCAACCTTCCCGGTAGGACCCGGCTCGCATGGAGGTGTGGCGCAACAAATGAGGTTGCATGAACAGCAAACAAAGTCTCCAACAGAAGCGCGCTTCGATGGCTTGAGTGACAATAGGTGGTGCGATACGATCTCTGGAGGCTGCTTACACTGGCGTAACCAGGAGCCAAACCGGGAAATTTCCCCAAAACACCCCCAGGTTGTTGCCAATTTTCTTAAAAAAAACATGGGTTTCTAGAATTTTGGGGCCCATTGCCCCCCCTCAAACTTTTGGTCTGGATTCGGCCCTGGTTGCTTAGGAAGCTTGTCTTGCTTACCATCATACGCAGTCCAGAAAATACTTCATTAACACAAATTTTTAATTTCCTTCAATGACTAAAACCTTATTTGGCCAGTCTCATTTAATCCAAGATGAGCAGTTTAGCAAAACCAATGATCATACTTCGGTCTTCAAAACCATTCGTGCACACGCTCATCCCACTTACAGAAAAACACAGAATCCAAGAAGCAGAGAAGTCATATATTGGGACGAGCTCAGATTCCATCTACGTTTTTAGGCTGCCTCGGAAAAAAAACCCTGAGGGGGTTGTTCAGAAATTCTCTTCTGAGAAAGCTAAGTGATCTTATCCAAGGAATAAATAAACTTATATGCGAGAATCCAGAAGCATGCGGCACCTATTGCAGAACTTCCATATTCATATATAATAGGCAGATTCAGGATTACCGTTTGGGGGGATAGCGCAAATGGTGTGTGGGGTGTCATCCAGAACCGGGAAGGGACGCCACCTTTAGACGGCGAAACTTATCAGGTGGGCGCCTATTAATATCGTGGGGGTGCGTATAGGCACCCCACGATATGATGCAGCATAGATGCTTGCACCCTAGGAAAGTGGAGGGGGTGGGAATTAAAATTTCAGAAGTTGGACCTTGCAGGGGAACCACGATCATTGCAGAGGACGCAACGAGTCGATTACTACTTTTGCCTCTCCCTGGATCCGCTTATGGCATATCTACAGGTAGATTCCGTAATATTCCCAAGTTATCGAGCTTTAACGAAATGAGAAATGATTGCACCTTTGGCACTTAGGCTACCAAATGGGATAAAATTTGCAATCAAGGTTTCATTCATGGATTCCATGCACAAATGAAGACGATTTCAGCTGCCGAAATTTCTGGAGTTGTTGAGATTAGGAAATGCCGAGATGTGTATAAATGAACACATATGGATCACTGGGCTTAATCTTGATCTGGATTTAATAATGATGACCGATCACATAACTTTTTTCGAAAATTCTCCTCACAGAAGTGTGGCGCTAACGTATCCCCTTTTGCCGCAAGCTTTAAACTTTGAAAAGAATGTAGCCATCCAAAGCCAAATACAAAAAGGATAAGCACCAGCTATAGGAAAGCCAGAGATGACAGCTCAACTACACACACAAAGATCGGGCAGATAACTTTCCGGACTTTGTGTTGGCCTTTCACTGATTGCACGAGAAAATACCCTTCATTCTATCGCTTGCGTGGAGTGAACATGCAACTTTTCCAGCAAAAATGGCTTTACGGGCGGTGGGCGCCACCAGTGACCTCGTGGACAGTTGGCGAGTCTGGAGCCCACCTGTCCCTGGTTCCGTTTCGTTACGGGGGCTGGACGGGCGGAAAACCCATGCAGGATAGCTTACCGTAGACCAGTTGTCTAACGCGCTTGGACCGTCACCTGGAACAAATCTCATCCATCGTATGATACGTCTCATTTAGTTTTATACGTTGCAGTAATGTTTGCCCAATAGTTACTCGTTTGAGGTTATTGCTAAGGTTCGGTGATGACAGATTTTGGTCACATTTAAAACAGATCTGAGGAGTCTATCATTCGTCAATGTTTCGTATATATATATATATATATATATATATATATATATATATATATATATATATATATATAGCAGTGGCGGCGCTTGAACATTATGACAGCCTAGGCACGATTGGTTTAGAGGTAAAGGATGTCACCCAGGCTTTTTACCTGATAGTGGACAGGGGCGGATGCAGCAGGTCGCCTGGAGAGGGGAGCAAGCTCAAGTCGGTAAGCAAAAATAATATTTATGTTTAAATGTTTAATATCATTATTTTATATATATATATATATATATATATATATATATATATATATATATATATATATATATATATATCGGGAATTGTCGAAACGGTTATGCGGCAGTATATCAAGGCACAAGGCAATATTCAAGAAGGATAGATAGGTAGGTAAGTAAGCCGGGAAGGACGAGAGCTTCCTATTTCAAGGACGGCTTCGGCACTTCATTTATGACGGCCAATTTCTCGCTGTACGATCGAACGGATTTTTAAAATTTCATTCACCAGATTTTGTGCCATGACTCACGTTCTTCATAAGGGTTTCCAAAATTAAATACCTTGCTAATAATTTCCAAACAACTGTCCCGCACTCGAGAAGGCTAGAAATCTGCGAATACAAGAAAGTCAATAAATGAATCCGCTGTAATCAAGGTCCTAAGACGCGGCATCACACGTGCTATCATTGAAGGCAAGCCTAGGTTGCTGATTTTACGAGCCAGTACTCGAGTCCGAATGAATGAGGATTTGAGATGTCCATCAAAAAGTACAAGGTAGGTTTGCCTCGGTGTTAGGCAGATTCAGCGGAATCGCGAAGTGCCTAAGATCACATTTGTTGACGGTAAAAGCTGCGAACGTGGATTGCCAGAGATGCAAATTATCGGCTTTTTGACCCAGTGATCCGAAAAAGAAATATTCTCTGCCACTTAATCATGGAGTCAAGTTAGATTTATTCCACATTATATACATACTGACTTCGACATTTAAAAGTGGCTAGGCAGTGCCTAATGTGCCTCTATGGAAGCACCGCCACTGAAATATATATATATATATATATATATATATATAAAATATGAGATTTCTACTACATGAGAATATTATCATAATTAAAGATTATAGGCTTTATTTTGTGTTGTATAAGTTTTTATGACTCATTTTATTTGTTTAATGGTTTTAATTTCTAGTAATTTAATTTAATCTCCACACACAATAATGAGAATGAGAAGCGTGAAATCAAAAATATTTCAAGTTTCCCTCTTCGTCAGAGAAAGTAAATTCCATAGGCGATGGGCTGGCGCAAAAATACCAAGGAGACAACTCGGATTTTATCTTGTTTACTGGACATAATAAACACACAAGTGATTGTTTCAGCTTTCCTGAACCTTTTTTGAAGTTATATTGTGAGTTACTATGCTTAGGGAAAAATATTTGTAACTTTGTGTCACATAATCGCTTATTGAATTGTCCGGATAAGACGAAGGGGCAGCCTTGCAATATTATCGGTTCTAACGGATTAGCTTCTTGGTATTTTTATCATTACGTGAGCAGACCATAGCGCTCTTTAAATCCCAGCAGTGGCATTGATAATATTTTTGAAGTAGTTTAACCAGGCCTTACCGTAGGACCTGGTCAGAAATCATCTTGACTTTACGTTTTGAGATACATAAGTACCAGGGAACAACAATTCCACACTAGTCGCTGCCGTACATGATTGTTTCTCAGCGGCCTCAGAAAAATCCCTCGGGGGGTCAAGTTGAAGCCCATACGATAGCACAAAAACATTAACGTAAAGCGCAAGGCATAGATTCTAGAACAGAGTCCTCTCCAGCTGGCCACAGTGCTCCCCCAGCGCGGGGATTCAGTTACAAATGGCAGTCTCAGGTTCCTGCTGCCCTGTCTGACCCCTTCGGCACCCCACTGGTGAATATGACACCGGCACTGCTCAGTCGCACCAGACACTGCGTGACTACCGCCCGACATGGACCGACACCCAGCTGGAAGAAGGTTGGTGCCTGGTATAGTTATCAATTTGTGCAAGTGTTTTTCGTGCCTCTTAATGAAAAAGGCGTATGTTGGATTTCCCGCGTGTAGTTTGTTTATTGGAAACAGGATATGGTTGCATGAGATCAAGCTGTCATTTGGTATGCTTGCAGCCATACAATTTTAGATTTCTTGCTTTTATTTGTGTTATTCCTGAATTGTTTAATGCTCAGATTGTATGTTTGCTCAAAAGTAGGATCTTGTGAAATGTCTTCACCCCCGATGTTTTCCATGAAATATGTACTTTTTATATTTTCATTTTTGTCTCAATCCATATCCAAGATAAAAGTGATCGGCGTCGTCGCGAACATTATTTAAGCGACGACAGCGTAGTTTTGTGTGGTGTTTCGTGTGCCGAACATTTTGCTTCTACTTTCGGACATTTACTATTATTTTCATGTGACATGGTTCACTGCTACAACCAAAAAACATGGTAGAGCCAATCCACAATAGATCAGGTTATCTATGGATAGATAATGCTATAGATTTGCCACTATCACTTGGACTACACTTTTTTGCAGCGTGACAATGAACCAGATATCCAACATCCATACAGCAGCGTCACAATGAACCAGATATCCAACATCCACCGAGAGCCAGACGGGGACGACATCGACACCAACGCCGGCTACCTCGTGGTAGTGCAGCCATCGACAGAACGCCCTGGAGCCGACAAGGATCAAAACTTCTATCAGAGCAGCTCAAAAGCCACCTCCTATCCGAGCTTCATCCCCAGAAGATTACTGACTGCAAGTGGAGACTTTTGCCAGAAAAAAGGAAACTCTCGTGTTTGAGTGATATTGGTCCACCTGCCAAAGGTGCTGCCCCCAAGTTTGGTAACTTCTCGTAATATGGAACCATCTTCAGCAGAGGCATCTGGGTCGCCGAAAGGAGTGGCGCTAAGTTATGCTAAAAAGCGTAAAAGGACACTGCCAAGAAAATGGACCAGTGCCGGGTGTGGTACATGCGAGAATGTCACCAAGCTTAAACCCGTCACGTCAACTTCACAAGTGGACATTTCTCAAGGAGCTGTAAAATCTGCAACAGACTGGAAGAGGTGTAAGAATGTATCACAGGTCAGGAGCAGGAGTTGCTCCTGCTCCAGGGTCAGCGTGGGCAGGCCTTCGGCGGCACGCTGGGATGGGCGAGACCACTGGCCAAAGAAGGCCAGCAGCAAGTACGGGAGATGTAGATACTGCTCTAGGCGGTCGGCTTACGCGTGCACAAAGTGTGGCGTTCCGGTGCATCCTGAGTGCATGGGTCCGTATCATACGAGATGATTCAGAGCATGGACGTAAAAGCTACCAGGGTATGACATAGTCTCAGCCCTAACTAATCAAGTGTCACATGATCGTACACTGAAAGGGAAAATTGTGCACAATTGCAGATGGAGCAAAGCATATGGAAACACCAGCCAGTTGCGACTGAAAGGACTTTCCCTGGAGTTTCTACGGAAATGCCTGATGATATCATCTGTCTTATTTTTTTAGCACGAGCAATGGAGAGGGGTCTGGCGTCAACGTGCAGTGGAGGGGGTCTATTGTGCTTCCCTAAGATCTAAAAAATGATAATTAAATTAGAAAATCGTTTGTTTAGGGAGTGTGTAGGGACGATGCTGATCTACATTATAGTTAAGTTTCATCGTCCTGGGACAATAGCAAGGTCAAAAGAGGTCATAAATTGTTTAATATTGGCAGTGCTGGAGACGTGTAGGAAAATGCCGTAATTATGCGGAAAAGAGCCGGGAATACACCATAAGCAGACTGAGGCTGTATAAGAAAGGTCCCAAACAATACTCTCTGAAAGTTTGAGGTCAAGGTCAGTCAAGATCACAGACCTATGACGTAACCCCCAGTGGCAGTAATTACAGCACTCCTCTGTCACGGTATTAGTGTTTTGATATTAATTCATTTTGTCTTTGCAAACAGTCAAATTTACTAGATAAAAAAGACAGCCTTCTGTTTCCTGTTGTATAATATCGTCCAAATCTTAAAGTATACTTTCTACGGGTTCAGGCTAAGAAATAAATATAAATAATTTCGAAACCTTTCCCCAGGAGTATCGACAGCAATGGACAGACCCTTCTGCACACATTTACAGACTCGCAGCGAGGCTCTCATTTCGTGCATCAACATGATGAATATATCATCCTAAACTTCTTGCTCACACTCGATCGTAAAGCCTGGATGAAAGCCCTGAGTTCTGATCATGTGCCGGAGGTTTCATGGTAGGCTGCACTCATTCCCAGAAGCGGGGACCATTACTACCGGCCGGGCACCTGCTGCCACGCATTGCGTGCTATTACGTACACCTATGCGATAACGTGCGGCCTGTAGCCATCCACAGTTAGCGAAGGAAAAGGCCAAAGTCGGGAGGGGATGTCAAACGAAATTACACTTCCGGGCCATGAGAAGGAGACTTATCATATCTGCCATTGGTAGTTGTGATGAGGTGAAAGTTAGTGTATGGCGAAAATTCTACCGTAGTTAGACTTTTGAATATTGATCCCGAGAAATTGTTTTTTAGTATCGGCGAAGTATTTCTGAAATACAAGCCAACTTCTCGTTACCTCGATGCTGTCCCTGCTGCCAGCTGAGGCACAACGAGACACAATGAATTAACCCCAGGAATGAAGGCACCTCGCCGTTCCCATCAGCACTCAGTATCTCGTCACCCCAGTCGTGACCTCAGTTCCGAGGTCGCTGTCTACTTCGTCGAGTATCCGGATGCGCCATCAAAGGCCGATTACTGACTCATTTTGGTTAATACGGTGCGTGGAATGACGGATTTCCGGAAACCCCAATACTCCGCCGAAAGTCATTATCTCAGCTCAGATGCACATTTTTTAATTTTTCGAACAGGTTAAGCTTTTTCGGACCCAAATGTGTGCTCCAGGTTTTTTCGTACTTAGTGAAACCTACTTCTTGAAACATGAATTTTCTCTCCCACGGTTCGACTGGTATCTTTTTTCTTGGCCGTAGTATGTGCTGATACAAATCTAGAGCACACCAGTGGTAGATTCAAAAGGGGCTAGGGGTCTCAAGCCCCCCTCCCCGAAATTTCAGAATTCCCATAGCAACTGCATAGTCGGAGGCTGTTCTGAGGAGAAGGAGGCTAGAGCCCCTAGCACCTCCCCCGAAATAAGGACCTGGATCCGCCTGGTCCTGAAAAGGGTTCAGACAGAATTCACCAAGGAGACCATTACCATCACAATAAACCGAGGAGCTTTCCGCCAGCTATCCAGAACCTAGCCCATGTGTGCTAACGGAGTGACCATGCATGTGACTCTAAATCAGCCGTAGTGAAGCAGCTCGGGGTCCACGCATCCACGCGATCCACGGAGCATCAGCGGATGAGGATGTCATATCCATGTCCAGAGGATCCGCGGGCCACGCTGGCCCGAACGGCCACGAGGAGGGGGAGGACGCACTCGCAGGGGTGGGCACCCTACAACACCAGGGAGAACAAGAGGTGGGCCTCCGCTTCCTGATTCTCCTCCATGCTGGAGCAGTCATTTCAAGATCCATTATCCATGTGGATGAAAGGAGGATTAGAATCACACACCCATGCCCACTCTGACACCAGGCTATGCTGGTCTATTTCACAGGGCCCACCTAGCCATGAGGTAAGTTAGGGCAGGCTCCTCAACACTCATCCTGGGCATTGTACACAGATACGAACCGGCAGAATGTCATATAACCCTGGCAGTCGGTGCGTCGAGCCTCCCCCTCCCCCGACAAGCAGAAGCTAACAAGTATCCAATGAAGAGGATTCCTTCTGCTTTATGATGGAAGAGTGTACCACGGGCATGACAATGCACGTGGCCCTCCCTTCGATCCCAGAAATCCTATTAGATAGTGCGCCCAAGGCCTGGTCTTGGAGGTTTTGAGTTGCAGATCAAGATAGGCTTAGGCCTGGCAAAAAATGGGATAGGTAGGCTAAGCAAAGATAGGCTTAGGCCTAAGCTGCCAAAAATGAGAGCTTGCGGTAATTCAGGCAAAGCAGAGCAGTACTTTAGGAGGGGTGGGGGCAGGAAGTTGTATTTCCGTAGTGGGAGGACAGCGGTACCCGATCAGGGAGGAGGAAAATACCTTTTTAGTGTATGACACCCCCTTTTCACCTCTCCGGATCCGCCCATGATTTTCTTGTGCATAATACATTCCCTTCTGTTACAAACCATTCCCCACGATCAGCCACCACGGCCGGACATGCTGGACAAATACTTATTTTCCCTGATATATATTTCCAGTGGACAAAGACCTATCGATCCCTGATATACCTTTCCAGCAGGGTGAGGGTTGGCCATGGCATTTAGTCTCAGAAGCTAGTGCATAAAGCCCCAATGCTTGTTTCCAGCCGGCAGCGAGGTAATCAGGTGCCTTTGGAACTAGGGCATGTTCAAACCATATTTACTGCAGGAGACTCAGAAGCCTTTTCTGGAATGTTTTTGTCAGACTATCTCTGTATATAAAAATATTCCAAGAAATATACCTGTAAGCATTCAGCTTTACTTTGGAATATACTTCAATCAGCCAAGGAGAGGGCCACTTTGACACCTTCAAGGTGTCAATAACTCAAAATTGGTAACTTGAGTGTCCGGTGTCCGACCAAAGTTGCATGGTTAAACCAGATTGAAAACACTGCTCACGATATTAATGGATCAATGGTGGATAGTCGTATGTTTAAGCAATAACATGTGAAACACTGGGTCATAAATCATCAGCTAAACGGAAATGTTAGACTGTGTCTAGACTGGAGTCGTTGAAGGTGCATCGAACCACTCGCACCCTATACTCGACGACGGCAGCCGAGCATTCCACACCTATCCTTGGTGACATTGATAAAGGAGTACTATACTTTTTTTAATAATTAAGGCGTTCGGAAATGGGAGCATATTTTTAATGGCACTTCCATCAGATAAAGTGCAAATAGTACTTGTACTAGTGATACAATTGTATATACCTGACGTGAGCTCCCAGCACTTTTAATCATATACAAAATACCACGTCCCGCAGCTTAAACCCGAAGAAATGAAAGGCATTCTTCCGCATGGGAATTAGACCAAGAGGAGAACTGCCCAACTTCATTTTTAATTCAGAAATATTCTCATGATTTTCGTCTAGCTGAAAGATGGCGTAGAACCTTTACCACGTGTCAGAGCGAAGGGTAACAGGGAACACGAATCCGCACTGACCTTGGGTTGGGTTAATTAAGCGCTGGCAGCTGGTTAGCTGCATTGTGGTTGGTTTGGGTTTTGGAGTGCTGCGACTTCACTGGCGGACGCAAGAGCGCCGTTGGGGGGGGGGCAACTCGGAAAAATCGTAATGACATAGTGTTTTTTAAGAAAATCGGCCAAAATTTTGTCATTTGGGGGTATGGCCCCTTGCCCCCCCCCCAGCTCGGTGTGCGCGACTTCGCGCGACCATTGCGCGACTTCGTGGTCATTTTGGGCCCAGCTATGATTATATCTCGGTTGGGAGGGATTTGAGGGACCATACCAACTTATTCAGACATTCCGACGGGACTTTACCCGGGGCCGGTGGCTTAGGAAATTGATGCTGTCCACTGGGTCACCCATCCCCTTGATTATAACGCGCAGACATGATGGCATAACCAATACTGAAGTCCGGGAAGCATTCAAGGCTAAGTAGAAAGGACACCGATAACCGGAAGAGTATCCACACCAACAGGTCTCCCAACATCTCCCGTCAAACATTTCTGAGACGCAACAAGCCGTTATCTGTCATCTGTTAGGATAAGTTGCCAAGAGTCAGTTTCACCGACAGCCTCCGCTCACCAAACACTCCTTTAACCAGCGGCGACGGTCACGTTTTGTAGCATTGGACGGATTCCGAGTCGGCTATTCGTAGCGGGATTATACGTCACTGACAGTCTAAGCCAGGCAAAGTTACTTCCGTGCCTTCCGTTTTATAGCTGGAAAGCCACTCGGACGGCTGCAGATGCATCAATGATGGCAACCCGCGTCTTCTTAGGCCAATACTGCAGGCCGTATGGATCCATCAATCTCTCTCAGAAAGAGAGCCATGGGTCATTGCTATCTGCTACCGTGCGCCTCCCGATTCATCAGTTTGTATGACGACACAACTTGCACCTTCGCTCGATGCCGTCAAGGGCGACACCGAAAATGAAAGGCTTAGTCATCCTCCTAACCCTATACTACAGCACAATAAACAGACTAAATCAACCAAGAGACTGCCTGACTTGCTGCGGCTATCTTGTTCGGCGGACGGTTGGACATGCGACCTCTCCCACCCTTCTGGTGACATCGTTGTCACCTCTGATGCCTCCGGTGACCGGAGGGCCGTTGAGGCTTCTGCATGGTAGTGAAAGTGCGCCAGCTCCCACCGGGCCAGCCGCTTTGGATTGCCGGGGAACAGGTCTTGGAATTCCCGTCCGGCTTCAAGCATCCCCCACAGCTGCCAAACAACCTGACCGCCTCCAGACTTTCTCCCCGGAGAAAAATCCTTCATGATCCAGCTGGACAGCTTGTTCTACGCAGTTACGCGACTCTGCTAGAGCTTCGTGCGAGTTTGATGGAGCGCGTGGTTCGTTTGGTGTCCGGCTGTGATTTCTTGTCGTCTCTAGCGGCGACGTCGGCGGCCTCGGAGCAGCTGCAGCTGAAGCTTCAGTAGCCGCCGCGCGGTTGTGTGGGAGGGGTGCGTACGCTCCACCGAAGAACGCTCGTTGTCATGCGGTTGCAGTGATTGAACCACAAGTGGGAAGTCTACGGGAAACTACCACGGGAAGTACTGGGTCAAAGCAGCGGCGGTCAAGTGTCTTCTTGTGGCTAGAATACCCATCTTCCTCGGGAACTTTTTACATTCTTTTGCAGCAGGTAACGTGTAAGGGCCTTCAAATATAAAGACAAGTGGACCACGCCGACGTCAACACCGACGTCCAACTTCCAGCTTTGAAGGAATATGGTGGTGGGACACAGCTGCAGAACCTGAGACAAGAAGTAAGACAAACAGTCCAGTTCTAGGACCGAAAGTGACAGCCTGACAGGATATTCAGGATCACACAGCTGTACAAATTAAATTGATCTATTGTCGGGTATAGTGACATCAGAAGGCACGAGGTAATCTCAGCGTTGAGCAGCTGAAGATACCTCTGGATCAATCCGAAATATAGGAACATTCTCCAGCGTTTTATAATTGTCACCTAGGAGAAACCAGTCTTCACTATTACGGTAAGTGCGCGACAATGTTTCTTAATAGCACTAGTGAGATGGAAGTGGCAATAATTTTATGTTTGATCTTTAGCTTATGCTTTTAGGAACTTTGAGTGAGAACAGTTGGGTATGCATACATTTCATCTAGAAAATTGTACTTTATTGTCAGACCCAATGATACTTTTTCCACACAAATAGGTTTGGTATGCTTTAAAAAAGAATGTAACGGGGAAAATAAATGACTGCCTTCGCAAAATGAGGTGTGAACTCGAGTTAAGAAAACTGTACAAATAATCCGTCGCTCACTTTTCCACCTCCACAAAATCCATTTTGTGTGCCAAAACTCGTGACAGCCAACTCCACAGCAAACGTACTCTGTCCTCGGATGTAGAAGTAATTTAATCAGATTTGACACCTACGTATTTATACCGGATTAACTGATGAGTGATGCAGATTGAGTTATTCATTGGCGAATAACGCGATATCTAGTAGGCACGTGCCATTTCAAGCAAAACCTGTTGCGGGCACCCGTGCAAACATTGGCGGACGCAGGGGGAGGCCATGCCCCCCAAAGCGCTGGAAGGGGCGCCAAACTGTCTTTTGGCCCCCAAGGCCGAATAAATATTTGAAAATAGCGTTTATGTACACTAGGTCTGTCGAGCAATTAAATCTTCCCTCCCACCCCCCTCCCAGGAGAGCGATCATGTACTTGGATAGGTAGCTTATACTGGGTCTGTTGAGCACCCAAATCGCACGTCCTCCCCCCGCCCTCCCCCCAGGAGGAGAGGCAGACATGGTTTTGCCCCCCCCCAACTTCGGATCTGTATCCGCCCCTGCGTGTGAACGAGTTCCTATAGATCAGCCGGAATCAGCTTCTTTACTTAACTTGTCATGAAAATTAAGCAAAGTGTTTGCAAATATTGGAAGCCAACTTTCTGTGCGCCATAATTACACCTGATCACACCCCTGTCATAAATATTTTATATTATTCGACGTCAGTTTAAGGTAAAATGTGGTTGGTAAATCCTGTCTTCCATAAAATACAGAACACTATCATAACCATATACCCGTACATCCAAATAGGTTATATTGCCCGTATAATGCCAATCCGTATATCTTTTTTTGTTTCAACCAATATTTCAATCTGTATCAATATTTCGGGATCAATATCAGGATCAATATCAATCAATCGGCGTCAATATCTGGATCAACATTTTAATCCGTCTAATTCCAATGCCACATTGTCGATGCATCGACTCTAAATTAGGCGTGGAAATAAGTACCAAATGCCGACAACTGCGACCTTCAATATTCTGGCGTCGAAGAGGAGCTTAGGTCCAGAGGAGGTGGCTGTGTTCTCCATGGCACTGCAACATCCTCACCACAACCACGCTCATCACCTCTTCAACTGTCCGCCCCAGTCACCAACATCCTCACCACAATCACGCTCAGCACCTCTTCAACTGTCCGCCCCAGTCAACAGCATCCTTACCAGAATCACGTCCATCACCTCTTCAACTGTCCGCCCCAGTCACCAACATCCTTACCAGAATCACGCTCATCACCCCTTCAACTGTCCGCCTCAGTCCCCAACATCCTTACCACAATCACGTTCATCACCTTTTGAACTGTCCACTCCAGTCACCAACATCCTCACCACAATCACGCTCATCACCTCTTCAACTGTCCGCCCCAGTCACCAACATCCTCACCACAATCACGCTCAGCACCTCTTCAACTGTCCACCCCAGTCACCAACATCCTTACCAGAATCACGCTCAGCACCTCTTCAACTGTCCGCCCCAGTCACCAACATCCTTACCAGAATCACGCTCATCACCCCTTCAACTGTCCGCCCCAGTCCCCAACATCCTTACCAAAATCACGTTCATCACCTTTTGAACTGTCCACTAGGCCATGTCGTGATCACCACTTTTCACAGGATCTTTGATTACCGGGTGTTTTCTAATGTATTGATGGCCGCTGATCACGATTTTCTGGTCGAAAATGTCGAATTCGAAAAATATTTGCCCGCGCAAGCCGTTTGAAATTCTTCCGGTTTGCCAAAATTTCGATGTTTTCATATCTCACGGACCATAAAATGCAACTAATGTATTGGAAGGGCTCCAGAACTTCAAAACCATTCAATCTGAACAATTTGAAACCTTTTTGACTGCTTGAAATATATATTTACCTGGAAAAGTACCTTGGAAAGACAGGGATGTTTGAGCTTAAAAGATGATAATAGATGGCGTGAATGACGCAGCCGTCAATCAGTGTCCCGCTACGTCGCTTATGACAAGAAGCTATTAGCCAAAGGAGCTGGATATGGGATTTGAGCCTATTATGAATTCGATGAATGAACATTTACCTTCATAAGATGATCTAGATTTCTCTCGCTTGCAGTTTTAAATATAATTGGTAATGGTTGCTTTCAAAGCAGGTCCAATTAGGATGAGCCAGCCATATATAAATTAGGTATCTAAGCATGTAGTCACTGCGGAAAAATTTCAAGTATTAAAATGTATGCAAGAGCCAGTCGAATATGTTCAGATTAGTTTTGCTATCACTAGCAAGGAGAATACCGTATTTCGGGAAAAATGAAGCTACACGACACCCAGCTTGCCGTCAATACATGCCGTTGTCGGTCGAATTATGATGCTGCGGTTTGAAGAGACTGAGGCCAGGAAGCGGACGAATTTCATGTTTCAATAGCTTCAATATTCGAACCGACCGCTGATAAAGTTACCGAGACTTACAGAAGAGCATCTGTGCCAGCAAGAAACAGGTACAAAGTTCGCTGAGAAATAAGGAAGCTTTATAATTTGAAGGAAACGATCAGAAGGCGCCTACAAAACATGAAGATATTGTAAGCATGGACAAAGCATGACACCATTGTTTGACATATCAAACAGAGCTCTACCATCAAAGGTATCGGCAAACAGAACATTTCTGGAAGACCAGCGATGAGCACAGAGGTTGTATATTGGTGGCTTGGATGCAGTCTGACAGACCATTGGAGACGGCAGCAGCTGAGCCAAGCCACTGCTGTGTCGTTGTGGCTACCAGGAGTTCTCCGGATGTTGCGTTCTGACGGAGCCAAAGCTGCGTCAGAACGCAACAGCACCATTGACAGCGACCGCTGGTGGTATATGCAGCAGCGAGCTTCCTATTTGTAGCATCACACCAGCTGCTAACACGCCGCACGCGAACAGGCTCTGGCAGGTATAAATCAATCTCGGAAAGAAAACTTATTTCTAAATGTTACACGGAAGTCGTTTATAGACTTGTCCGGGTGATTGTCATATTATTGTGCTCGAATACGGACGAGCCGGCCTCCCGATCAGGCCTTATGGCGGCAGCAGCAGTGGCTTGCCGCAGCTGCTGCCGTCTCCAACGGTCTGTCACGACTGCATCCAAGCCCCCAATATACAACCTCTGTGCTTCTCGCTGGTCTTCCAGAAATGTTCTGTTTGCCGATGCCTTTGATGGTAAAGCTCTGCTTTATATGTCAAACAATGTGGTCATGTTTTGTCCGTGCTTACGATACCTTCATGTTTTGTAGACGCCTTCTGATCGCTTCCTTCAGGTTACAGTGCTTCCTTATTTCACAGCGAACTTTGTACTTGTTTCTTGCTGGCACAGATGCTCTTCTGTAAGTCTCGGCAACTTCATCAGCGGTCGGTTCGAATTTTCAAGCTATTGAAACGCGAAATTCGTTCACTTTCCTGGCCTCCATCTCTTCAGCCGCAGCATCATAATGTGACCGACAACGTCAGCCTCAATCAGAGCTGGTTAAGCGGCAGCATGCATGTGGATCATGTTAAGCGGCTTGACGGCGGCGCTAGGTGTGGTGTAGCTTCATTTTTCCCGAAATGCGGTATTCTACTCGCTAGTGATAGCAAGACTAATCTAAATATAATCGACTGGCTCTTGCATACATTTTAATACTTGAAATTGATCCGCAGTGACTACATGCTTAGATACCTAATCTATATAGGCTGGCTAGCTGATCTGAATTGGACCTGCTTTGAAAGCAACCATTACCAATCATATTTAAAACTGCAAGCGAGAGAAATCTAGATCATCTTGTGAAGGTAAATGTTCATTCATCGAATTCAAAACAGGCTCAAATCCTATATCCAGCTCCTTTGGCTAATAGCTTCTTGACATAAGCGACGTAGCGGGACAGTGGTTGACGGCTGCGTCATGCGCGCCATCTATTATCATCTTTTTAAGCTCAAACATCCCCGTCTTTCTAAGGTACTTTTTCGGGTAAGTATATATTTCAAGGAGTCAAAAAGGCTTGAAATTGTTCAGTTTCAATGGTTTTAAAGTTCTGGGGCCTTTTGAATACATCAGTTGCCTTGTATTGTCCGTGAGATATGAAAACATCGAAATTTTGGCAAACCAGAAGAATTTCAAACGGCTTGCGCGGGCAAATTTTTCGAATTCGAAACTTTCGACCAGAAAATCGTAATCAGCGGCCATCAATACATTAGAAAACACCCGGTAATCAAAGATCCTGTGAAAAAGTGGTGATCACGACATGGCCTACTGTCCACTCCAGTCACCAACATCCTAACCAGAATCACGTTCATCGCCTCTTCAACTGTCCACACCAGTCACTAACATCCTTACCAGAATCACGCCCATCACCTCTTCAACTGTCCTCCCCAGTCACCAACATCCTTACCACAATCACGTTCATCACCTCTTCAACTGTCCACCCCAGTCACATCCGCTAACTTGAGTCCACTTCGTGGATTGCCTTCTGCGTATCAAGAAAATGTATTTTCTTGCTTGGGGATTACCGATGGACGAGCTGCAAGACTATATGGCGTCAAAGAGAGAGGAAAACGAACTTGGCTTGATTAGGATAGGGCGCCAAAACCTGCCGATCAAGTCGAAAACGCGCTGAGACTCTGAAAAAGGGAGTTTCGAGAGAAAGAAAATATGACATCAGGTATTTTTGCTCTATGCAACCGATCTTTCACTTCACCTGTTACTACCAAATACAATTTTCCGTGCAAGGACGAGAAGCTCGCATGGCTTTAAACCAATTGCTTCACTCTGCACAACCTTGCACTAAGTTCTGGCCCCTTGGTGGAACCGAAGTTGCTTGGTTTTCACACTCGCACTGGCCCACTGCAGTCCAAACCTGTTTATCGCTTAATAATGGCCGTGCTGCCTTTATTTACTCACAGCAGGCCCTCTATCTCACTTTGTACAGAAGCATCGCTCTCCTTGGCAAGCTTTTCCCTTTCTTCTACCCTGACCTGGCTGGCATGCATCCCAAACAATGCACGCCAAACAGGGCCGTCGACACCGGAGCCATCAGGAACGGCGTCATCTCCAGTCGTCCCAGTCCATCTCTCGAAATGATTGCGCTCTAATGATAAAAGCGCTAAACTTGACAAACATTTATTTTTCGATGTGAGTCTGTTTATTACGACGAATGATGTGTATCATCCTGTCCCGGTGATCGAAACAATGGGAAGTGGAAGCTAGCTTCCATAACTATGGGACCTCCCTCGCCATACCATGCTAAAACATCCATGGCAGTGTCATTGGTACGTTAGTACCGCCGTTGGTACCTGGTACAACTGGGCACAGAGTGATGTTACATCCATACTGTTGACCCCAGCCGATAGCAAGAGGGCCCATCTCTGCAAGATCCAGAATAAAGGGGAGGAGTGTGTGTAGGTACACATGCATTATTTACACGTGCCATGCTGCTGATGGCGTCCGATTATCGAGTATTGCACAATCACGAAGTGCTGTCCGTGAAAATGCTGACTCGAGATTAGGTATATTATATGTTATATATGCATTCTTAGAGATGTCCATGTTGCCATGGCCATTACTCTCCGTTTACAAAGCACTTTTCTCGGTGACACTGATTATGGCTAGACACAGATTGTACTGATTATGGATTCCAGATTACACACTATCATGATTATGAAATGAAACATAATCATAGATTTTATGGATTATGGATTAGCACAGCAACACAGATTATGGCTTTAGGATCGCATGGATTTTTGTTTATTTTCTGTTTGAAGCTGTAGCTGTTCTTGGTGTGCCTTGCTGTGGCGGGAAGTGTGTTCCAGGTTCTGACAGCTCGATGTGGGAACCTCTTGTATGTTGTTCCTAAGTTTGGTGGTCTCGTGTTGGCAGTTTGGATGATGGTGGTGTCGGCTGATGCACGTCTAGTCCTGCATGATACCTCATACCTTTTTTGATGAGATACATTTTTCTGTGGGCCCTCAGTTAGGTGGGCCAATTTACGAATGGCTCATGAGTCGCATGTTGATGCGAGTTCAGTAAAGCCTGGCCACCCGAACTCCCGCCTGGCTGCGCTGATTCGGTCGTACTTTTTCTTACCGGTGGCGATTCGAACCCCGAAGTTCACGACCTTGTTCAGCCTTTAGTGGTTCTGGTCAGTGACTGGAGCCCAAGAGGGCAGACAGTACCGCATGTGAGGAGACGCGAGGTCTTCTATCAGCGTTTTGGTTGTTTTCCTGGGGAGTGTGAGCCAGCTTGTTCATAGAGACAAGTGAACCAAATCATCGTTTTGCGGCTATGGATGGTTATTGATCCCCGGTCAGAAGTATATCCAAAGTTATTCCTTTACTTAGTTATTCCTATACTATCCTCCAAAGTAAACCCATAACTATATATCATGTTTATAGTTATGTTTTATTATACGAGATGCCACGAGCACTGGACAATAACTACGAAGGATTAGTTTTGCCAAGGCTTTACTGGAGCCCAATGGGGAAACGGTGAAATCGTGTGGCATAAAGTGGCACGTTTTAACACCCTAACCACACTCTTTTATGTTATCTATCGGTCGTTTTTTTTCTTCGTACAATCAGCTTAGTTTGGGCAATAGTGGCTTTCAGCAAAGGGCACAATAGAACAAGGTGGCATGAAACAAGAAACAGGTCTGCAGATATTTGTGATTAGGGAGGCACTGGATCCCATTGAATTCAGATCCCTGGTGCTAAAGGCCCATGGATCGGTGAATGGGGAGGAGACTAGGGCCTGAGAACAGTTCTATTTTCCATGTAAAAATCTATTGTGTTAACACGTGCGGTAGATACAGGGCTCCTGAAGTACCTCCCCTGAGATCTCGGAACCAAGAGGGTTAGGAAAACGACATTTATGGGCGTTTGCGGGATTCGGGTGATCAATGTCATAAATAATGTTCATTGTACTAGGTCAAAATTTTCAAGGTCACTTCAAGTCTTCGCATCAATAAGTGAATCCATTTAACCATGTTTTGTAATTGATAATGATAATAGGTATATATTTAGGGAGTGCTGAGGCGAGGAGCATGATTATAAGGTGGCAATATGCTAAATGACCTTCCTCATCGAATTCTGGATGTAAAATGAATATAATACACTGGGATTATATATTCGGGCACAGCCGTTCATCAGAATCAGCATAAAACAATGGGTAAAGTTACAAATTCTTGGTCTTAGTGTAGCAAGACCTCTACACTATGACCAAGAATTTGTGATCTTACCCATATCATTATGCTGATTATGATGAAGGTCTGTGTCCGAATATGTAATCCCGGTGTATCAGATCTAGTTCAGATTCAGAATTCGAGGAGGCAGATCAGTTAACATTTTTCAACTTATAATAATATATAGTAATAAGCTACTTGTCAAGAAAAAGTGCAATTGGGACCGCAGGAGCAAACAGGGCTAAGTGACATGATCTGCTTAGCTTGAACATCTTCATGAGCTTCTTAACGGTCGTGAAGAGTGGCGGATGCATCCCGTTGGTTTGGGTAGAGGGGGGGCAACGGGGCCCAAGATCATTGAACCCATTTGGTTTTTCAGTACAATCGGAGAAAATCGGGAGCCTTGGGGCAAATGTCTTTTGCACTCCCCCCGTGGATCCGCCAGTGGCCATAAAAGTAAGACAGTAAGCTTTTTTAGATGGTCCTCGACGGTTATCGCTGCTCCATCTGCACCACAGCTAAAAGTAATTAAAGCACGTGGTTTCAAAAGTTCCAGCTAAGGAGTTCTTTCGAAGACCGGTATTCTTATACTCAAGCTGTAGTGCAAAGAATATGTCGCTTCATCTCTTCCGGAATGAAAAGATCGGCCCCTACACTTGGAGGAACACGAGCCGTGTAAAGGTGACCCTGAAACCGGCGAATGTCATTGCCGGCCGAGGCACTGGGTCAGTGTGACTTGCCGATCTCTGCCAGCCCCGTCTGGGGCAGCTCAGGACACAATAGCAGCCACCGTTCTGACGCCCACGCTAACGGGGGTCCGGCCCAAGGTGTCGGCATACGCGGACTCAGAGGTCCGGCCCAAGGTGTCGGTCATATGCGGGTCCAGGGGTCCGGCCCAAGGTGTCGGTCATATCCGGGTCCAGGGGTCCGGCCCAAGGTGTCGGCCATATGCGGGTCCAGGGTTTAGGCCCAAGGTGTCGGCCATATGCGGGTCCAGGGGTGAGGCCCAAGGTGTCAGCCACACGCAGATTCGGATCTAGTAGGGATGAGAGTTGCAGATCATCCCCTCATCAAGCCTCAACGCCGCTGTGAAAAACCTCAGCGATTGACACCGTGGTACGTCGTTTTGCATCCACTCTTAGAATGCAGGTATCGTCGCCCGCGTGATTAGATTTGACGCTCTTATAGGCCACCCTGCCCAAAAGTGGCACCCCTCCATTTCAAACGGCGCCAGTCTGTCCGAAAAGTACGCCCCTTCACAAATCCTGGATTTTCTCAATCCTGGATTTGCGGTTACCTGGAAAATCTTGGATCTGCAATCCAGGATTGAATTTAAATCCAGGATTGAAAATCCTAGATTTTCCTGCGGTGTCTGCAGCTTAAAGCTGAAAAAAGGTCTTCGGGCATTCTTTTTTGCCTACGTGTGGTCTCCTACCATACATAATCATAGATGTAATGGATTTTCATGATGATTGATGCAAAGTGTAACTCTAAGTTGGAAGGTGTCTTGGAAAAAAGCGAAAAAGAAAGAGTCCAGCCCGAGTGTTTTCTAGCTATTTCTGCTATCGTCAAATAACTTTTTGTTGCTACACGATCTATGCTATCGTGTCTTCTTCCAACATAATAATTTCACTTCACTTATATCCCACGACATCGATGGCTTTCATTTCTAATTGGATTATGATCTACGAATTGGCTACGTTCCAAATTTGCACGAACATTGAACAGTGTATTGGATTGAGAGATAGGGTCATCCTGCAGATAAAAAATCAGACAAGAACATATGTAGAAAGGCGAATAGTGTAGAACCGTTTGGGAAATCAAAACAGCAATGCTCGTACAACCCATTGCGTTTTGCAGAAAATTGGGCGATTGGGGTCTCCTCCGTTCAAAGGAAGAGATAATCAACCCGTTACGTTCTATGGGTGTCTTCTCCAGTCCCACTGCTCTTTCCGGTTCCAATTAATAGACAATTTCTAAAAAAATATTTAGCACGTAGCACCAGCCTCTTAGTTCAGCATACAACATATCCTGTACATACCTGACCATAAATCCCAGTGTTTCATTGCCAAACTTGAGCTCGATATTTCTGCCGACCTTCTTCTTACATTATTGAGCCGATATTTCTTCCAACATTCTTCAATCAGCCGAAGCCCCAACGGACCCAACGTCAGGTGCTTTTGACCCATTACGTCACCAAACCCGTGCCTGATTTGTATTCGGGTCGGAACATTGTGGGACATTTTGTCTGATGACTTGCGTCCACTGAATTGTGCCCTCCTTACCGCTGCCGTGTCACAAGTCTCAGGGACGCCGGTAACCATAGCAACCAGTGAGTCATGGCGTGCGGCATCTGGAGGTCAACATGTCTAGCGTTTTAAAACCCACGCCATTGCGACTCGGAAAACATTTCAAACAAGTTCTTCGTCCCGTTCGGCTGAGACTTCTGACCTTTCGCTGAAATTGTCAGCAAAATACCTTCCTGGCTCTCCCGTCCCGAGAGAAAGACTTAGCAAGTTATCGGAAGGCCTGTCGCAGATGGGGTGCCATAAGCCGCAGAGTGCTATTGGAATGACCTAGAAATATGGTAAAACAAAGGACAGAAAAACGCTAGAAAACATAAAACTCACCCGTCGGCAAAAAGGTCAAACAAGCTAAAATCTAAAATCATAAGACGAAGGCAGCCTAAAAAGCCAAAGACCAGAAAACAAAACGCCTATACCCTAAAAAGCCCAAAAAGGGTAAGACAAGGTAAAGATAAAAAACATGGGGGATTAAATAAAGCTACGTTTCGGTCCCTAAACGTCGTCAGGCGAGGAATGGCTTTTTGGCCTTTTTAGGGCTAAAACGTTTTAGTTTCTGGGCTTTGGCTTTTTAGGCTGCCTTCGTCTTATGTTTTTTTTCCTTTTTACCGACGGGTAGGTTTTAAGTCTTTTAGCACTTTTACTGTGCTGTGTGTGTTTAAGTGTGTATGTGTGTCATGTGTTTAAGGTTCTAGGTCATTCCCACAACACACCGAGTTAAAGTTGGAACAGCTCGTCCCATGCCGTCCCCGTTTTGTCCCGGTCGGTCATTCCTCCGTCCCATCTGACCCCACGCAGACTCCCGCGGTACCGGACTATTGCGAGGTGGGTATAACGGATTAAAACTGTGTAATGGACCTGAATTAATCTCCTGAGTTCTGGGTGATACTGAATTCCTCGGGTCAGGGAGATGCTGAAGCCAGTGAAGTGGATTTTTGTAGTTAGGTTAGTAAAAAGACGATTCTCAGCGGAAATGACAGAACGGAAACGCTACTATGATACACAGGGTTTCCGGGCTACGGTCTTACAGTCTTTGAAAACTGCTTATCTTCTTCGTGTTTTCCGTTGTTGTATCATGTTCCATGGTAGAGCTTAGCAGCTTCTCAAACTAAAAGGGGCTTAACACAATTGTGTTTTCCCCTTGTGTCACCTCCATCAGCTTTATGGTGTCACCACCAGCTTTTGTAGCTACCTATTGGCCAATAGACCTGCTGGATGGAACCAGCGACAGAGTCGTAAAACGTTTCTAGGCGTGCCATAAATGACGCATCAACATCCGGTTGTTTCTAGAAGGAATTCCGGCACCAGACAGGCCAGTGGCCTTGAACCATTCACATTGATACCTTATACTGTGAGGAAGAACAGAATGAAGGAAAAAGTGAACGGTCCATTCACAACGAGTTTTTATTCGTAATATTCCATAGCATTATTTGAGCATTTTTATTGCAACAGGTACAGACGTAAGAAGGATACAACTTTCAACGCTGTGGAATGAAAGCTTCCTGGATCCAAACACTTAGCCTCTCTTTTTTTCTTGGGACTTCGCGATGAAGTCAAGGTTACGTGGCGTCGTTAAAGTTGCGTGGCAGGAAAGTAAGTGAATTTTTGGCTGTGATAGAATAAACATTTTGCTGTTTGGTGGATTTGAACTTGCGACCTTCTGCTAAATTTACGGAGTGCCACAAGCCGAGCCGAACGCGTGCGTTAACCGAATGTGACTTCCGGACCCACTTAATCATAAATTCAACGAGGGACACTTGGCTCGTAAGGGGTATTCATGAGTTGAGTTTTTAATCCGAAGACTTATAAGACAAATACATGTGCAGTAGCCAGAAAAAGATAAAGCATGCTGCAATGTTCTGTTAAAGCTTCTCAGACCATGTTCACATCCTCCATGACCTTGAAGTTGAGTGGGTCGTGGATAAGTGTTTTACCTCCCGCTTGAGCATAGTAATCGTGTTTGTTACTAGCCAAGGATTTTTTCGCTCAGGGCGTGGCTGATAGCAATTTAAGTCGGGCGTGGTCTCTAACTCCCAACTGCAAGGATACCTGAAAATTTATGGGTAAAATAAAACTGCGCATACGAAGAAGGCTTGCCCCGCTGGATGCTGCAAGAGGACTTCAGGCTTTAACAGTGGCGCATATTGCATCTCCTAATCAAAGGTACTTGATGGGATAGAGACGTGATATTTGCATTTTTCAGACAGTCTAGCAATATAAACCTTCTGGGCTTTGTGTTATCAGAATAGTGCCTACAGGGCACTGTGTCCCTACAGGGCACTGTGTCCCTACAGGGCACTGTGTCCCTACAGGGCACTGTGTCCCTACAGGGCACTGTGTGCCTAAGCGGCATTCGTCCTGAGCGAAACAACCATAGATGGGCCATAAAATACAAATTGTGACTTTGTGATGATAGTTTCATGTAGACACGCCCCACCTTTACAAAACAGAATACTGCGAGTCTTTCTGGGCGCTGCTTAGGGATAACTAAACTAACAAAGCATACTACAGCTCTCTGAAAAGCATTCATGCTGTCAAAAATCTCAACTCTATCACCAAAGGAAAAATGTGGCATGCGTATAGTCTCCCGAATCGGTGTAAGGCAGTACACGGGGTTAATTCAGAATGAAAAGCTGCGCTTCAACTAGTTGTGCAGCCTGACAATTGCGATGATACAACAAAAAAATCGAACAGATAATCCTTGACAATTCCGAAAATGTTATTTCCATGCGTTTTGAAGACTTAGACGCGAGGAATAGCATGTGAGGCAGGCATGTTTCAGCTCGTCTTACTTTCCAGAGTGTGTAGGAAATCTTGAGTAGAAAAGCTATTAATATTTCACTGTGTTCCGGGTATTTTTAAAATTCACTCGGCAGCAGCAAGGAGGTTCCATACGGACAGTTTTGTTTCCAATCTCGCTGCAGTCATCCGTTGTCGGTTGTTGTTGTTGTTGTTGTCGACGTCTGTTCTGAGCCTTGATTCACGCAAATGTAGCGCTGTAGCCGTGTGATGTCTTGCATATCGTCATATGTACAAGCGACATTGGAAAAGCGCCATTAATCATCCTGTAGAAACACTGACCACTCTGATATCGCTTGTCACTCTGGCGTCCTTGAAAACAACGCATTCATTTCTGTGTTCGGGTAAGGGAGTATGTACTTCGCATACAACGTGCTATGCCAACATTGCAGTTTGTATGGTCAGGAGACCCTTCTGTGCAAGTGAGTGTCCTGCTAACTTTCTCCTGCGAGTTATGCAACAGCGGGTCATCATAGACGGAATCAGGCATTGCAAGCCAGAGGTGCAGCCAGTAGAGTTGCCTGGGAAACATCTAATCGCATCTCTATTTTCTTATCAAATCTACTGTGATTCTTACACATTTCTATTGACCAAATACAAATTTATTATGGACCGGAAGGTGTTGAGCAATTGGATGGGGAATTAATGACCTACCTCTTGCAATCACTTTGCGTATGCAGGAAGGTGCTAAGTGCTGGTAAGTGGACAGTGCGCTTGCAAACAGGGCAGAGAGGGTGCTAGAATAAGATACACACCGTGCAAGCAACTCAGTCACATGTTGCGGGAGCTCTCCCAGCACCCAGAGGCTCCACTTGCAAAGTAGGTATATCACCGCTGGCACGGCACCCGGGGAGTGAGGTGCTTTTCAAATCGCAGAGATGTTTAGATGCAGCAGTTGCATGTCCGCCAGTGGCATATCCAAGGGAGGGAGAGGACGTTAGGCGGCTCAACCCCCCCCCAAATGTCCGAGCCCTATAATTAATACACAAGCGAGGGGCTGCCCGAGGTACTGGCGGGTGAGGCTCGAGCCCTCTGCCCCCCCCAAATGAATTCCTGGATCCGCCACTGATGTCCGTGGTTCAGAGTGCAGCTCGTCCAAAGCAGTCCTCTCATGAGCTAATGTAACTCTCAATGTCTCTTCTGTGAATAATAAGTCTCTAAGGTAGGGTGATGTATGTACAATCATGACACCATACTGATAAAGTATGGACAGTGCCAAAATGTGTCGGTCTATCTGGGAGCATCGTGAAGTTGTTGAACATAACGAGCCAACAGAGCTGGAACGGCCACGATAACTCTTCACAAATGCAGGAATCGACAGATGATACTTCAAGAAAATTTCCGGATTTTTTTCATATAGTGACTGGGTGGAAAGCAAACGCTGGACACCACTACATTTTGGCACTGCTGCTCCAAACTTTAGGATGCTCACAATGTAGCTAAACATGTAAAAATTTACGGAAATTTTCCAAACACCAACAGCACATGTAAACATCTGAAAACATGCCAAAAAACATTCAGGAATGTACTACTTGGCAGTTACTAAGTTGTTGCTTGGAAACATTTGGAATACCACAAAGGGGAAAAAGGAACTTTGCTCTCAGTGGTAGATCCAGGACCTCATTTCGAACGATTGGCTCGGATCAGTCTCCGCCTATGAATGAACACGCGCATTGACGGGGGGCGGGTACCCCCCCCCTCGGGTTTTTCGGAGATAGCATAAAAACGGCGGCGCGTAGCTCCGCCATACTTGGCATACCTTTTTCCTCATGATTTTTAAAACTTCTGTGAAAATTTTAAGGTTAGGTCATCCAAGGTCAGGTCACCAGTACAGGTCAAGTGACCCGAACTCAAAAAAGTTTAAGATAGCATAAGTCGGAGCAGGGTGAACTTATCCAATTGAAACTCATATCACATAATGGCCCCACCGAGTTCTCTAAAAAAATGTTCCGGTATTTTTGATATCGATGACCTAAGGTCAGGTACGAGGCATGACCTCTCCATTGGAAATACATGGGAAAAATGGTTTTTGCGTAATAACTCAGTAACCGATGGTGATAGAGCATTTATTTTAGCTTCATTAGACTCGCCTGGGCTTTGCGGTTCTAATGATATGCATTTTATATAATTTGACCCTGACCTGACCTCAGGTCAGGTCAAATCCTTGATTTGACCTAGCAAGGTCAAATTATATATCATTCGATTCGGCTTGCTGAAAGGATTCATATAGTTCAAGTCGTTTGCTCTATCTTTACTTGTTTCAGATGAAATGGCCGAAAAACTGAATTTACATGTTATCCCTATGACGGCTGTTTTTGACCTCTCGTGACCTTAAATGTGACCTGAAAAAAATGGTTCAAATATTTTCGATGGAGAAGTGGATGGGCAACCCAACGCCGTTTACCGTTTTTCGCTACCTACCGTGGTTCTCGAGATCTTAGGGGGGCGGGTACGCACCCCCCGTCAATGCGAAGGTGGCTCAGACCCCCGTCAATGCGCGTGTTAACTATATGCGAACATTTCGGAGGGGAGGGGGTTTAGCTCCACTTCTCCCCATTGTACCCGCCACTGTACACTCCGTACTATTTGTGTGGATAAACTCAGGCGCCGACCAATAACGTTTACTCCCCTGAAGGAGCCAATGCCGTACTTGTCATGATCATATAAAATTTCGCTACAAAATTTCATGTAAGATTCCAGCACGTGACTATCTGGCCAAGAGACCTAGGTTTTCACATTTTAACCAACACAGCAGATGTACGCGTTTCGACCGTAGTCTTCAGTCAGCATCTAAAGGGTGAGGGATTGCTTTAGATGCTGACAAATCCTTAAGATGCTCATCCTTTAGATGCTGACGAAGCCTATAATTGAAACGCCTACATCTGATGTGTTGGTTAGAATGTGAATTCTTGTCTATCACTGTTATACAATTGTCCGACGAGACCTAGGTTTTGGATAGTGGGTGAACTTAGTTTTGATAATGCCAGGTTACGTCATGAGCTGCATGAGCACAGCGGCCTTTAAAGGCCACCATGCCAATTGAAACGGCTGCGTGAGACGACCAAAAACTCAGATAGTGTAAAAAAGTGTGTTGACGTCAATGACCTCAATTGATCATGACATGTTTTTGGCGGAAACTGTCTGGAAGGGTATATTTCCTTCAGTAAGAACGTGTTTCCTTCGACCTTACATAAACGACGTTGGAGGAGGAAACAAGGTTCGGTCTCCGCCAGATTTCAGCTCTTTATAAAATCAAAGAGAAAGGGAGAGGGAGAGGAGGAGAGAGGAGGAGGAGAGAGGAGGAGAGAGAGGAGGAGAGAAGCAGCGTCTTGTCTTTATCATTGCAATTTAAATTGATGTACATATACGAAAGTTTTATTGTAGAGTAACACTAACTTAAAGATTACGAAATTTCACAGCTTTTTATATTTTGCAGCATTGTGTTTGAGCTTGAAGCAGTATCAAAAATCTGATAAAAATTTATATGTTCCCATTTAGAAAGTCATTGTTATGGATGGCGGGGTTTGCATAAGAAGTCAAAGGGGTTTGTAAGCGCCGCGTTCTCCTGTTTCTCACCTGGTACTGTTTCTGACATGTTTTGTACTCACATTTGATTAATCCGAGAGTCATTTTACAAGAAAGACCACACAAAATCATAAGCTAAGTTTTTCGACCGTATTAAATCCTACCTGACCTACCTTACTTGATAATTAAATAACGAGGTGTAAAGTGGGTAATATTTCATATCGCTACGCCCCTCTTTATTCCGACAAAAAGTTTGCCTTAGATAATCAACTCCCACGAATTTCATTGTCTATCAACATATTTGGAAAGACAAGCTATTAAGAATATAAATATATGCAAAAGAAGTTCATATTCTGTAAAAGCATTTAACATTAGAACCTTTCGCGTCATGAGCAGCAAGGTAAAGTGGCCTTGCATGCCGATCTCGCTCGCCGTTGCGTGCTGCCCTGAGCTGCAAGCAGGAAAACCATCTGGATTTGGCGCCATCTGTCGGGATATAGAGCGCCCTATCACGCAAAAGGCTTCTGAGGCAATATTTCCCCGGAAGTGCGGACCTGTCTTCTCGTGCTGTAAACACGTACAGCGGCGGTGCAGGGGCTCGTGAAGGGGGAGATGGCGCTGTCTTGACGGTTATTTCCTTATGTCTGCCGCCGTTTGCAACATTTCCTGGAAAATAATTTCTCTTTTCTGCCAGTCAGGAACGGTGAGCCTATTTCTCACGGCAGCTTTCAACACTGAAAAGTAAAACTTTAGGATCGGTCAGCGGACTGGCGTCTATATGATGGGATGGAAGTAGCTAGAATGTAATTAGCATTTATTATCTAACCACAGGTGACTCCCGTTTTGCGCCATTAAATCAGGAGGTCGGGTCCTTCAGCACCCACGACATGAGCTTCGAAGGCGAGGGGGACATCCCCCAAACTCTCCAATCGCGGGAGTCGTCTCGCCACCAAACAAATCGCAGGCCCACTTTATTTTGTCGCATTTGTCCGCATCATCTGCGTGGACCTACGCAAATGTGTTGGAGAAGCACATCGTCGCAAGCGCCTTCAAAGACAGTCAATTTGCTAAGAACTCGCCCCCCCTCCCCCTTGGTCGTTGCCAGTCCAGATCCGTCTTCCCCCCCCAAAAAAATCCCGGGGCGACATTTATGCTTGACAAAGAAAATTGCTTTACACATTAGGGGAAAAACAATGTTTGCAAAATTATAGCTACTTGATTAAAAACTCTTCGATAATCTGTAATGCTGTGCTCTTTTAAGTAGTCAGCAGCTTCCAAAAAAAAATCACACACTTCCAGAATTATACCTGCTCCCGACCTAGAGCCGTCACTGTGCCGCTGCCATGCGTGCATTTCCAGCTGCAGGCGGGAATAATCCACGGGCCGTCAATTCTAAGATCCTTTAGCAAACAGACAGACACCTCGAATCACGAGTTCACGTGCTCCTGACAGGTCTCGCGTGCTGACTGTGATGTTGAGTGGATCAGCATGGAACGTGTGCCCTATGCATGCTTCACCCAATGGAGTATAACAAAGAGAGAGAGAGAGAGAGAGAGAGAGAGAGAGAGAGAGAGAGAGAGAGAGAGGAGAGAGAGAGAGAGAGAGAGAGAGAGAGAGAGAGAGAGAGAGAGCATAATTTTTAAGAAAAACTCCTACCATCTGTCTGTACCATATCTCATCAGTTTGGTCGTCATGCCATTTCACCTGGGCTCGATGAATCTAATGCTACCACAACTTACCAGAACCAACACTACTGTTTAACCCGTCAGACTTTTCGCACTAGTCCCATCCTTACGACCAAAATGTCGCTTTAATTTCCCCATAGCTTCACTTTTGGCATTTTCTTATTATAATTTTCCTATCTAAGTTTTTACCTGAATAATGTTTTGGCGCTTTTCTGTTTGATTACCCCAGTTCTTAAAGCATCTTTAACTGTTCTGCATATTTGTTTTTTTGTTTTATCGATACCGCCTCTCGATACCCATATAAGTGTGGCTCAGTGTGGGGCCTTGTTAGGATGGGTTGTTTAATTGTTTTAGATTATCTTTCAGCATAGTTACATTTGCATTGCCTTTAACAGTACCTTTTCGGAGGCGTGGCTCCTCCTTAGTGTTTTGATGAAGCGCTAGGTTCGGCATACATTTCGAGACCTCGTATTAAAAAATAGACAAATTCTCAACCTCAGCAGGAATTGGAAGTCTCAGAAAAGCTTCATTTCTATATTGAAGATCCTGGACGAGAGTAAACATGATTTGAAGCTTTAAATTTTCCACTCGCTGGCTGTTCTAAATCACTGGTTTTGAGCGGTCAAAACCTTGACCAGAAGTGGGAGCAGCACTTACGTTTTACAGCTTTTGTCTCCTTTGATGGAACCTCAGAAACCTTACATCTTGAGGACATAAAAATGAATGCCCAAATCTTGTCATTTTCTAGAGAAAACAAAGTGAAAGATTTTACTCTATCTGGTGTGTCAAAAATATACCTTAATTTAACAACCGGTAAGGTATGGTCATATTATCATTATGATCAGGCATGAATAAATTAAAACTTAGCGTTATTTAAATCACATCGCATGAAATCAGTGATATGTTTAATGGGGATGAGATGGGAAGTCTTGCCCATGGGCCAGCTGAGATTGTGTCATGGTAATGAAAGTCAAAATCCGATCCCACTCATACCCGTGGTTTCGAGAGGGCTTTTATCAAATGTTTAAATCATTCAATCATGAATGAATAAACAATCATTTTTATATATTGCTTGACTTCCTTTTCGGGCGGGCGTTCAGACAAGGAGCTTGCAATGCTGCAGAAACTATAATCCTTAATAACTCGAATAGTTCAAGATGAGCATATGAAAATTGCATTTCTTTTTCCCTGAATCTCAGTCATTATATGAATGACCATTATTTGATTTAATCCTGACCATTATATGATTTCATTTCCCCGAACCCTGGCCAGTATCTATGCACATTGGGATTTTCAGTCAAAATTTAATACATATCCAAAATTATAGCAGAATCAGCAAACATTTGAGTTATCTCTGGAGTATTCGAGTCCAAACAGATCCATATTCTGATGTAAAACTAGCCGAAATATCTAGTGAATCGAATATTATTTCATTCTTGGATTGGATTTAATCGGATATTGGTTCAAATACCCAAACAGTGACCTGCTCTATTCCAACTGCATCTCCTGTGTTTCATTCTAACACAGGCTACTTGTCAGTTTTGGTTGGAACCGAGGCTACCAGACTGCCTGTACAGACTGTTCGAAATTGTTGGCGCAATCAGAGGTCAGAAAAATCACTTATTATCCCCATCGGAGACTGCGAAGTGAGCTTTCCTGTCTCGCGAGAGGGAAGATGACGATCCTGAACGCACAGAAGGATTAAGTTTGATATCAGATTGTGATACCAATACAATATTTGAAGGAATTATTTTTCCCTCTATAGATAAAAGTCTCAGTTTTGAGAATATCCATTATTCTGGTTCCCCGAATTTTTCCCAGTCATGTTGGCGGGATCTAGTTTTTCTGACCTCTGTTTTCACTGTCGGCAAGTTGACGCTTATTCTAACATTTAGCTACGCAAGTATTAGAGTTTTATTTTAGAGTTTTATTGGTGGAAGTCTTAAAACGCGGAAATGTCTGCTGATATTGAACCTATTTTCATTACACAAGTTCAATCAGGATAAATCAACGGATCCTGATTTAGAATAGCCCACCCCAGCTTAAAACGGTCGTGGAACAGTCATTTGTAGTGTTTCAATCCAATTCTGGTCTATCTAGATTCAAAACTTCATCAGACGAATCATGATTCATCCATGCGTTAGCATTTGGTTCCATCCCCTTTAATTTCGTCCTGCGTCGTGGATTTTTCTCACTACGATAAGAGTTTTAACCAATATTTTGTCAAAAAAATTCCGGAGGATGTATGACCTTCATAAGAATTGTTCTACATTTCATTTTAGAAGTCTTTCCAAGTGGCTATTACCGAAACGCAGATATAGAAAATTTCAACTAGGAAGGGAATGTCGCAGTTGCACCAGGTGTGTAAATCAAAGCATGATTAAAAACTTTGAATCTGATTTCGCCTGAAACCAGGCTAAAAGCGATGGAAACAACATGTGCAATCTGAATTGAGCCTGGTATGAATCTGAATTCATGACTCGGGTCTGTCCGTGAAAAAGGTTTTTGTCGTGCCACATATCTGATTTTCTGTAAAATACATTAAAAACCGTGCCTGATTCGCATGCCCGATCACTTGTATAAATTATTTCATAGTTGTCAAAGTCGCTTAAGATTTGATAAAGCACCGTTTGAAACACCGCTTTGATTTCCGCATAATCCGAAGGCCAGTCATACTTCTCTACCTCTCCAATTGTGCTCAAAACATTTTACACATATCCGACGTATATATCTTGTCAACAGTTCCCATCAATGTTTACCTGTCTTCAAGTCAGCTCGTATCACTGACAGCGTATGCATTATTTACCAACCCACTTAGCAAGCCGAGCCTTCGGATTACCGCCACCCCTGCGACATTGTTGCACCTTATCGTTACGAAATACCTCCTTTGTGCCCGCGTGAGGCCGTTGGCAGATCACAAATATCATCAGCAGCCCCAGTGGCGGATCTAGGACTTCATTTCAGGGGGCTAGAGCCCGATGGCTCGAGCCTCCCCCGCCATTGCCACGGAGCAGCCTCCCCTATGAATTAACCATGGGCACTCGGAAAATTTCGTGGGGTTTATCCCCCTTAAACCCCCCCCACACTTGTATCCGCCACTGAACAGCCCGTATTCGTTTTCAAGTCCACTGATACGTCCGTGACGTGGTTCGCTTTTCGCGAAGGATTAGCCGCGGCGGCCAACAGTTATGTCGCAGGAATGCCGGCTTTTAACGACTCGTTTCCAAGGAGTGGAGTATTCGAGCGTCGTTGTCATGGTGTTACAACGTCCCCGCTACCAGTGTGGAGTGAGGATTGAACAAGCAAATATGTCAGAAGTTCAAACTAGATGTGATAGCTTTTGGCATATGTGATTTGCTTGCACTTCAATAGTAGGCTGAGTTGGCTTATCCGGAAAGAGAAAGTAGGTTGTAAGTGACTATTGAAATCGATGTGACTTGAATAAATACTTTTTGCTTATGACTGTGTATTTATAGTATTTCGATACATGAATTCGCGAAAAACTAGTAATCAAAACGTGTCTGACTCTTTTCTATGATCAAGCTTCAGAAGATTCAAGTATTACCATTTAAATGTTGCTCACAGCAGCGCTCCGTAACGATTCTGATTGTTGGCGCTCCAGTCGCAATTTCGCAGACGCAGTGTCCAGAACAGGTTACTGCAGAGCATCAGGACAGTGCCTTATTATGTAACTAATTCCAATGCTTCACGGCGAAGAACAGGTACGGGAACAATGCCATTATCACTTGATACCAATAACAGCCAAACGAAATACTGCACTGCTCCTGCAGCGCAAGAGACAGAGAGTGAAAGAAGCAGATAAGACGAGAGATGCAGAGACGGATAAGAAAGGAATGATGAGAGATAGAGAGAGAGAGAGAGAGGGAGGGAGGGAGGGAGGGAGGGAGGGAGAGAGAGAGAGATAGACGGCTTTTGTGTTTGTGTTTCCAAAACATAGGTATGCCTCTGTAGAGCGTTATAAGGTTAAAACGTTTTACAATGCCCCTGGCTAGCATTATTTTCATCCTCAAGTGTTCACAATGATCAACTTTCGTCTTTTAATCGTTGTTTTCTTTTTCTTCTCCCTGGATTCGCGGTTCCGCGAAAGAGCGTCTCGTGCCTCAACTATGGAAACGAGGTGCAAGTGCCGGTAGGTTCTCGAAATGAGTTCGATCAGGTACCTGGAACCCCTAACAACAATATGACAGTTGGGGCGACTCCATGTGATTTGATGAGCTGGTGCATCTTAAGACTCTTAATCATGCTAATATCTTCCCATACTTTCTCTCTCTCTCTCTCTCTCTCTCTCTCTCTCTCTCTCTCTCTCTCTATCTCTCCCTGGTAATTGTGTCTCAGGATTTGAAACAAAGAGAATGGTATGGGTAAAAACATTCTGGTCCAAGCTAGTCCGCATCGGAAAGTTACGTGAAAAATCTAGACCGATTTGTTTTCATACCATTGTTATCAATCCATGTTTAATAGTTATAAAAAGCACGATTAAATGGATAAAAATTGGAATCCAGATCCGAAACTGGCTCAAATGTTTGACAATCCAGTCCAATCACTCAAGGATTGGATTGGATTAGGTGCTTATAAAAAATCCAAGACATGGCACCCTCTTGCATAGCACTTTGACCGAAAGATTTGAGAAATACCAGACAGCTTAACTTATTACGGCACTATACACGGCTACCTCGTCGGTTCATCGTGCGCTCGTAATTTGTTCCTAACGTTGTTAATTGCTGAGCCTTGTTGCCAGGCTAGATACGACCTTCACAGTCAGCGCGCTGGTGGTTGTGCAGACGTGCTTCTTGCGTCACTCAATGGGTCGCTATGGTGCCACTGCGGCTTTTTAGAGCGAGACGTCTACTTCCACTGGGGGCTACTCGCTGCCGTATTCTGCGGCTTAGTTGGTAGCATTAGAGCCATGCTCATCCAAAAGGGAGAGAGAGAGAGAGAGAGAGAGAGAGGAGACTATGTTAAAGGACTAGTGGCTTGATAAGGTTACCCAGGGGCCCCACGGAGCCGAACTTAAGGTTTATTCAGTGACGCCCCTATCGGATAAAATGGAAGCGTGACTGATGCTGCATCGATAGTTCAGATTCTTGCGGACAGAAAACTATCCTTTCTAAAACCTAATGTTTTTGTTGTTCGACTGCTTGCGATGTTCAGCACCTACACGTGTCGCAAATTTTAACTTCATCAGCCAGTTAGGCTAAACTAGGACATTTTTCGGATGAAAAATGTGGGAAATACATCCCCTAAAATTATTAACGCATATGGACACATCATATGCGTAAAATGACTTTAAAATGTTATAAACTAACAACAATTCCAAACTGATTGGATTACATGTCATCGTTTTTCTATGTCCATTCCAGGCTTTCATGGCGGCATCCCATTTCCGGAGGAGAGAAATGGGAGGAAGGGGGAACATGCTCTGGACCCTGCTGCTGCTGCTCGTGGCGACCGCCGGCGGAAACATGCTGGGGAAACTGATTGAAATGGTAAGTCACCCGTTATAATTATGTATTTGTGTAGAAGATACAAACACCCGAGGTGCCTGAAGCTTTTCATTAACATTTTGGGTGTATTCAAAGCTTCTATTCAGTATCTTTACATTACAATATCTAAAGTTTAGACAATTCAGTTCACTGCAGGCTGAGCAATCACCCATCCGTTTATTTTTCTTTTTAAGTGATCTTTCACTTTTGCGCACAAAATTCACTTCAGTTGCCTAGAATTATGCTGGTATTTCTATAGCCATCTGTGACTGTAGTCACAATAGCTATAGGAACACAACAGTCGAGACTGTAGTGCCGAAAGCCTCGCTTCGAAATGCAGCTGGTGGATATTGTTACGGAAATGATGCATATGCCACCTCAATTTTTTCAACTCCAGCACATTAGTAATGTTTATCATAATCGTTAAAAGTATCTAACATGCCAGAAAGTTGGATTAAGAATTTCTCAGTCCCACCATGGACATGATAAAAATAACACGATCATTGCGGTAAAACTAAGGATCATTGCATTGGCTTAGGGTGTTCAGCATAACTGTTGGTTTTTTAAGCTTCTTTACTCATCTGATTCCACCGCAGGCACCACAGCGCCGTTTTCCCACGATGATTAGACGTGTAGGCACCGGGAAAGCAGGTACCGACTGATCAGACATTGTTAGTGTGTTTTACTTGCAGTGTAACGTGAACGAAGATCCCAGCACAAAACAGGATAAGTAACACATATATACATAATTTAGCATTCATACGTCAAGATTCCCTTCTTGGAAGAATTCAAGAATGATTGAACACTGCGCTGATATATCCTGTAGGACATAAATGTTTTGCCCAATCGTTTTCATTACCTGCTATATAATAATTACAATATTTAGGATGGGACATGATCTTTCATAATCTAGTCTTAACGTAATCAATATATTTCCGCTGAACCCCGATAAGTCATTGGTGATCTTCCTGAAGTGAAGTAATTGTTAATGAGGATATGCAAACTTCAAACAATGATTGCGTTGTATTTTCCCGATTCGCAGCCTGCTGAAACTTGTGCGACGTTTTGTGGATAGATGAATCTGCGACATCACTGATTCGTTGAAATTCAGGAGTTGTTTCGACGAAATAGCTGACATAGCCCACTGAACTATGAAACATGACTGTGATCAAGACTGGAGATCTCTTCTCGATCCAGGGGGTCCTGGATAGGTTGATGCTGGCAGGGTAATACAAGCCCGATACAAAATATAAAGGAGACCTAAAATCAAGGGTGTTGACCCCCGCAGCCACCCCCTCCCCCGCTCTCCATCCATTATTGTGATGTACACAAAATTACTGCTCTGATAAGCGCGGCTTGTGGTGTTTATGTGTCTTAGTAATACGTTGTGTTAAAAATGTCATGTATGCAAAATGAAACCTCAGTTTTATTATATTCACGATGTTTAGGCTATCCTGCGTGCTTGTAAAGTTTTTCCCTTCCCTCTTTCCTTAGATCGTTTTTGCCCTCAAATAAAAAAGTTAAAACAAACATCCTCCTCCATTTTACCGCAGAAAAAGCAGCTGAGTTTTCTTCCTGTTGCATTTCTCCTAGACTGTTAATCATTGTGGCTTATTAAAGGGCATTGTTTGACACTTTCGCAGGATTTGAACTTAGTGATCAGGTGTGTAGAGTATAGTACATCAGCAACTGGTTTAATACTGCAATGATATCAGAACTCAGCTTTTGCGCATTAACACCACTTCATGAGTGTACTACTTGTTTGCGCACTACTCTCACGCCTTCACTCCCCTAACCCCTTCGAGCCCAGTGGCCGACACCAGCTGTTCGGTGGTAACTGGAACTGTTTTAAATATTTTTTTGCGTTCCCTTTCCCGGGAACATTTTGTGTTAGTAGCTAGTCTCATTCATACAACGCACTCACACTATGTGTAGGGAGGAAGTGTCCATTTTCCGGCACCCTTACGGGACAGTGGCACCGCACTCGGCGGGCTATAGGCTGCTCCAGTCTCCCCAAGCTGCAGCGCCCGGCACAGGCCGAGCCCTCACATGAGGGCCGCGGGCGGGAGACCAGACCGGTGAATCACTTTAACCCGCGCCCCACGGGGCCCGGCGCCACCTTCGCCCTACCGGGGGGCCATCGATGGCCCCCTCTAACTCCGAAAATATTTGCGTTAGCGCAAATCTGCAAAGTGCAATAGAAAGCTCGCGTGAATTCAGTAAGAAATTACTTCGCATGTTTTAGTGCTCAGGTCAATGGTTTGACCTCAGAGGTCAAATTAGGTCAAGATCGGCTATTTTCACTCAAATATGCAATGATTAAGCAAACTGGGCATAACTCTTATGTCATTAGAGCTATTGAGGCCTGGTAAGTACATTTGATAGCAAATTGCCAGTACTTTTCCGCTATGTGGAATGTAAAGACCTCCCGCCAGTGGTTTGACCGCCAGAGGTCACCTCGTGACCTAATATGACCTGAGGTCACGAAAGGTCAAAAGTGACCTTGCCGTATATCAAATGAAAGCCAGTGACAAGACAAACACGATGGTGTTTGTTTCACCGCTCTAGCTCAATTAGGTCAAAAGTTATTGTCAAAATACTGTTTTTGACCTCTGGTGACCTTGGATGACCTTGGAAAAGTCAAAGGGCAAATATGACCCCTGGGATCCGTGAAAGGGTGTCCAAAACGTTGTTCTGAGCAGTCTGAGTATTTGCAATCATTTTTGTGGCTTTTATATCATGAAATAGCTTTTCCCCATGCTTTTCCAATGGGAGAGGTCGCCTCGTGACCTGACCTCAGGGCACGAAATCGAAAAATCCCGGATATACACCTTGTAGACCCTGGAGGGGTCATGAAGTGTAGGAAGTTTCAAATCGATCGACTTTGAAATGTAACTCTTACAGAGCTCTAAAGGTGAAGTGAGGTGACCTTGGTTGACCTCGTCTGGTGACCTGACCTTGGGTGACCCGGGCTAAAAATTTCAGGGTTGATGGGAAAATGATGCAGTAAGAGGTAGAGCCCTCAACCGCGGTGCTGCGCCTCGTTGTTTTTCTGCTATCCCGGAAAACCTTAGGGGGCATCGATGCCCCGGTGGGGCGAGGGTTAAAGGCCGATCAGGTCTGTGCACCCGTAAACAGGGACGCCGGCTAACACGGCGTTGATTCCACTGCTGCAGCGCGCACTCCCCAGTGTACCGCTATCTCCTGGGTAGGAGGCGGCCGCGGAAAAGGCTGCCACAGGTCAGCCTCGATCCAGGGGCCTTCCATACCCAGGCGTGACGCCTTTGCCAGCTGCGCCACGGTGGTAATTGGGACTGGTGGGGCAAGAGCGGGCAGTATTTCCGCTCTTAACGCGTGCTATTTCTACGCCGATGGTGCGTTTCAGGACGAATGAAACTCCCAAAACATTGTACAACGATATACTCCAACACCTGACTGTTTCAGTTCAAATCTAATTACAAAGAAGCCACATTCCCTTCGATATCATGACGCTAAAATTGTGCACCACCTGGTGAATTAGATAGCTTCTGAGAGAGCTTGCATCAAAATCGTGCAGCACAAGAATTATCGCCCTCGCTAGCAGATTATTGCTCACGATTCTTCAGATTTATCGTGGAATGTGTTCACCGTAGTCACCATTTTAAATCAGTTTGCCAGTCCTTGGAATCGAAGCGGTTTGCGGACGGGCACGCTCCGGATCTTCAACAGGATACAGAGCTTCGCAGGAGCGGAACCTGCTCACCCGCTAATGCCTGGGAACGCAATTAGCGGTTCATTGGCTCTCCGGCACTGTGAATATCCGTGTACGCTATGAGAACATGTGCTGTGAATGAAACTTTGGCGGGCCACCTCTGAGAATTCAAGCTGAGTGTATGATCGGATTTGTGATCTTTCGCATGGTGAAGGTGGTGTGTATGGTGGGTTGTGCATAGGCGGGTCCAGGGGGGAAGGGGCAAGTGCCCCCTGATCTGTAATCCTGGATCCGCCTATGGGTTTGTGATGTCTGCGAGCATGGTGGTGTTCCAACTCATGTTGGTGAGGGGGACACCGCGACTTCATAGGAGAAGAAGCTAACCACTTTTGGACCTCGCTGCTTTTCTCTCACGCGCTCGCTAGCGGTAAGCGAATAGGAGAAGTCAACAAAATAATACATGCAATAAAACACAGTTTGAATCAAAGTGATCGTTGCTGAGATGAGACACATACAACTTTTGTATATTCATATATATCTTAGAATCAGCATATCAACATATAAGCAACAAATTCTGTCAAACTTGCCCACACTCTGCGCTGGCCGTGGAAGGGACGACGTCTCAGGTAGCGCTGGTGTCTATTTTGGTCACCTGCCTGCACAGGTCTGTGTGCAGGTAGAAGAATATATAACCGTCGTGCTGGTGTCCGTTGCATATGGTTTTTGACGCAATAATCAGATAATCTGAATAACAATAACTTATATGTGAACTATGGAAAATTTGTACCGCTTTGATGAAATATAATAAGGCCTTTCACTACCCAAAATGGAAGTGGTTCTTGGACACTCCCTACGAAAAGTATGGTAATAACATTTGACATTATATTCAGTTTGATCTGAGAAGAACACTAATATCATTAAATCAAATATATTTGTTCTATTGTTTTCATGAAATGTTTCTAAAAGCCTTGGAATGAGTGCGGCTATGGTAGATGGAGCAGTGAGGTATTAATATGATATATTTATTCCATACCCTATTGTCGGGTTCAGAACGTCATTTGGGGGAGACGAAGGGGCTCAAGCATCCCCCCACGACATCGGAAAAGGGGGCCAGGGGCCTGCCCCCCCACTTTTTGGCCAAAAATTTCCTAATCTCAGTCAAAATGAGAGAAAACCTTGAACATTCTTATATCCAGCCGCTGCGGGAGGCAACGAAGAGCCCAAATTCAAACAGTTTTTGGTCCTGACGTTGAAAGTTTTCCGTCAGCATCAGGTTGAAGTTTGGCTGGCCCCCACTTTTTTGCCGGTGGCGACACTTATGCCCCACGATTACCTCGAACAACCTCCGCTACGGGGGGGGGGGGGGGGGGGGAGGAGAGAGGAGAGAGAGGGGGGGGGGAGAGAGAGAGAGGAGAGAGAGAGGAGAGAGAGGGAGAGAGAGGGGGGGAGAGGAGAGGAAGGGGAAAAAAAAAAAAAAAAGAAGAGAGAGAAAGAGGAGAGAGAGAAAAAGAGGGAGAGAGAAGAGAGAGAGAGAGAAGAGAAGAGAGAGAGAGAGAGAGAAGAGAGAGAGAGAGAGAGAAGGAGAGAGAGAGAGAGAGGAGAGAGAGAGAGAGAGAGGAGAGAGGAGAGAGAGAAGAGAGAGAGAGAGAGAGAGAGAGAGAGAAGGAGAGGAGAGAGAGAGAGAGAGAGAGAGAGAGGAGAGGAGAGAGAGAGGGGAGAGAGAGAGAGAGAGAGAGAGAGAGAGAGAGAGAGAGGAGAGAGAGAGAGAGAGAGAGAGAGAGAGAGAGAGAGAGAGAGAGAGAGAGAGAGAGAGAGAGAGAGAGAGAGAGAGAGAGAGAGAGAGAGAGAGAGAGAGAGAGAGAGAGAGAGAGAGAGAGAGAGAGAGAGAGAGAGAGAGAGAGAGAGAGAGAGAGAGAGAGAGAGAGAGAGAGAGAGAGAGAGAGAGAGAGAGAGAGAGAGAGAGAGAGAGAGAGAGAGAGAGAGAGAGAGAGAGCGAGAGCGAGAGAGAGAGAGATTTCTGAATGCGCTCCAGGTTTATCAGGGCAAATCGCATGTCTGGATTGTTTCAGCAGATGAAGCATGTATCCATTTCAGCGATAAGCCAGATGCTAGATCCTAATGATGCAACCAGTATGCTCTGTTTTACCATGGCGTTCGCGTTCTGATCTCTCTGAAAGGTATGATTATCACCTATTACAATGAACTCTATACAACTGCAGACAAAACCTTTGATGTTAGCCGGAATGTTCTGGTTATATTGCTACTTTAAACATTTAACTGTTTGCGTCATGTTCTCAGTAAAAGGCCTGGGATAAGAACTGGTATAAATATTCTAGTTGATGAGGTGGCAATAAATGCGACTGCGCAGCATCCAAGCTTGAAATGTATGTCTCGGGGATTTTATATCTTATTAGTTACTTAATTGCATAAGACCTCTATTTTGAATTGTAACATCCTATGACAGTTATTCGGTGTTTTCTGCCCTAATTTAACTACGTGTGTAGTTGAATGGAACGTTGAAGTACGTGCAACGCAGCAGCTGTTAAAAAGGCTGAATTTAAAGCCTTAACGTAACTTTCGTTACCTTTGTCGTGAATGCCATCTTGTGGAACGGAGCGGCTGTAAGCTCCTTTGCCTAGCCAAGTTGGGTAGTACTGTTGTCAAATGCGGGCCATGTGTTCACGACGTCACTGTCTACGAAAGATAAGGCCCGGGCCTTACACAGGCTTGGCTTTGGAAGGCACGCTCCCGGGGTATGAAAGAGGTAAAGCTAATGGGGAGGGGGAGTACGGGGGTAAGATCACATTTAAACTCACAACCAACCAGTTTTCAACAACAAAAAAAACTCCCTTAGGAAGCCCATATTCATGAGAATTGTCATCGCGCCCGTGAATGGTGTAGGCTGGGTTGTTCCTGGGCAGGGAGTGGAGCGGGTACACCACTTCCTGGTGATGAAATCGGCACTAGCAAGGTCAGCCCGCAGCAGACCGGCACGCACATAGACACCCCGCTGTAGAGTCTATCACGGATTATGTATCGGAATGGATATCCATAAGCGTCGAAAAAGGGGGGCAGGAGGGCCTGGCCCTCTCCCCCACTTTTTTGCCCACAATTTCCTGATCTCAGTCAAAATGGGAGAAAACCGGAATTCTTATAACCAGCAGAGACGTATTTCATAAAAATTACAAATTACATTCTACAACTAACAGGCCGCTGACGAACTTACATTTTACAGTTCAAGTCAATTTCATCAATAAAATCTTACAGTCCAAGGCCTTATAACTATATTTTATAAAACTATGTTATGAAATCCGTCTCTGCTGCGGAAAGCAATGAGGAGCCAAAATTCGAGCAGTGTTTGGTCCTGACGTGGAAAGTTTTTGTCAGCATCAGGTTGAAGTTTGGCTGCCCCCCCTCACTTTTTCCGGTGGCGACGCTTATGTGGATATCCGATCCTATCAATTGGTGGCGGACCGGTTGAATGCGGGTTAATATTCGCGGTGTGCAATCGGATTAGCATGAATCTCGGTAGGAAACTGCAAAGTATAGAGGATGGTTGAATCACATGTTCTTTATCTACTCCTTTCCTCATCCTTACCGTCTCCTTCCATAGTTTTTAATCACTTCACACTCATCGCGTATACACTTTGAAAACCACCTCAATAGTGTGGAAGTGAGAATAATACAATAATCATGATACGGACTGGATCGAATCTCGGATTTTTGGCCACACAGACGGTCTCAGATCTGTTTCACTATCTTGTCTTAGATTTGATATCTATAAACAACGGCAAAGTCCCCAAAATCCAGCTTCTGCTGTGACGGCTACTTGTCCGATTGAGTTTTAGAGATTTGTGACTGTAGGAGAGTATCTGCTTTCTTGGCCAGTCTTGCATCTCAGTAAGCTCTTCCTGTATCAATCAATTAACTTTTTAATCAGTTTTTTTGCATCTGTCACATTTATCATTGAGTGCGTTGATCGAACCCACTTCATACAAAATCTCCACACAAAAATAGTTAGAATCAAAATAGCTTATCACTTAAATGTACGTGATCTGCTAGCAAAAGCGGGTGTGTTGAATAGTTTCAACGCCTCCCGGTTTCACCATAAAACCATTGTTCACCCTACATTAACATTCCCTTCTCTGTCAGGGTCAGAATCAAATCTTAGCGGATCATCCAGTGGTAGTTGCTAACAAATTAATTATTGTTACAAAGCCCCGTTAATCGCTCGTGATCTCATAAAACATGTATATTAAGTGGCTTCTCCAAGACGACCGGGAGAGCTGCGGTTTCGAACCAGCTGAACATCCCACACCAGACAGGCCTAACGGTACTCCAGGTGCATTTGAGTCCTTGGCGGCTTCAGTCTATTGCTACGGCCGGGCTGGTGGTTCACATTGGGCGGTGCCTCCCACATACCTCTTGCCTGCCATCGTCGGTTGAAATCTCCAAGACTACTGATGGTGTGATGGGAGAATATCTCCATTTTGCAGGTTGAATTTGGCCGTTTGCAGTTTAATGGTTATTGTATTTTAACAGCACGACAACTGAGTGCCAGCTTGTAGAATGCCGGTTTTTTTTACGGGTAGACCCCGAGGTCGACCGGGTTTTACCCCGAGATAAGGAGATCTCTCCAAAAGAAAAGAGTGAGTGAACCTAGTGAGAGAGAAAATTAGTAGCCTTACAGACCGAATGAGCCAGTAGGTACCGCATTACATATCATACTGAGCCGAAGTCCTGGCTCCCACCTCAGTGGGTAACGCCTTCAATAATACAAATAATACTGCCGACCCTAACATTCTAGTTCCCCGAGATTTTCCGTGTGTTCGTAAGATAGGATTTTCTTATGATCGCTGAGAAATTCTATGAACGGTACATGGGAAACAAAATAGGAAATATGGAAATATATAATGTGATTGAATATGAATATAATAAATCTGAATCGAATAAAAGAAAATGGAGAGAAATTTCAGGTTTCATTCGAAACGGCTGCGGGCGGGACAGTTTCTCGGTGAAACGATAGCAGCACAAATTGGACGGGATGGAGCACAACCACTTCTTATATAAATATTCCGAACGGGATGGAACAGACTGAATCTAGACGAAACAGGACGGAAAATAGTGAAACATGGGAGGAAGCGGATGGAGGCTAATGCACTAAGCCACGCTGACCTCTACATACAGGGTATCTAATGTGCTCTAATAATCTAATGGGCTCTAATGACACCCTACTCACTGAATACACTACGACTTAAGCCACACTCACTCCATACTAACCAACATCGGTAAATGGGCGCCATATGACCTGAGTTGTGGGTACGCCCTAAAACCCCAAATAGGATGATGATGTTGACTTCTTGAGTTTGTTCCAGATGTCACATAGAAGGCATGTTTTTGTTTAGGTTTTGAAGTGCAGGCGATGCTTGTGTTGTGTAGAAATCTAGCATCAGATGGATAAGACCGAATGCCGATGTCCAGACCGATGATTCAAATTATTTGGATATTTCAATGGCCTACCAAACCAGAGCCTTAATGTTCCCGATTACTTTTTGTCACATTCAATCTACCTATAGCCCTGACCTTTAAGAGTATAGGAATATTTATATGTATAGCCTCTCAAATTAGTATTGTTGCTGTCCCTGAGTACCGGATCGCCCAATATAGTTTATTTGGAGAGTCCTGTGCCCAATCGTCCTCATAATAATCATCACTTGGATGTACTTAGGCCCAAAGCATGATGATCATGATGATGCCTGTGGTGGAGCACTAGGATTGACAGAGAACATTTATGCGGCCATGCACCCAGTGTCATAACGCACTGTTGGTGTTTCCACGTGAGATAAATTTTGTAAAAATTAATTAGGGTTGGGACTCTAAGCATATATGCTGGACTGTTTTGCGTCATAGAACAGGATAGTGACGAAAAAACTGTGCAATATTCATGTTGCATACACTGACAACTTTTACCCATCCAGCTGGGCTCCACATCACATTGCAGCATGCACCGAACTTTTACTATAAAATTCACTGAGAATGTCAATGTAATCTTCGTTACCAGCTGCCTGTAAACAACTTCGGCGTGTGCTGCTCCAGGTTATGGGGAACATGGAAGAGGACCATTTAAGGAAAGCTAGTCTCCTGTCGACAGCATGCATGTCTAATGGTATGTGTGGCCAGGATTGATAGCTATGCTTGAGATAAAGCAGCATTATTCCACCTAGATTTCCAAGCCTTCCTTTCTTCGTTCTTCATCCCTGGAAGTAATTTGTTTAATGATTATTTCAGACGTTACTCTGTTGGTCTGAGATTTTCTATTTCATACGTGGGTATTGCTCAATTCGATGTGCTCGTTGAAGGATAGTTGTTGTCAGATTAAGGGCCAGTTTCATTAAGCGGCTCCCTGAGAGGATGGCCACCGAACAAAGGATGGAAGCTGGGACGGGAAGGGCGGGGTAGAGGTGTTCATTGTAGGTTGAACTTTTCACTTTCTAAATACTTTCCTTTTGTACCAAACAATAATTAGATCGAAACTATATGTACATTCCTTTCATGTTTTGACGAAAAATCCTTCTCAGTGGAGATATCGAAGAGCTTAAGAGAGCAGCAGGGCCGAAAATGGAGGAAGAACTTTTGAAGAGGTCAACATGCCAAAAAACATAATTTTTCCTTAATACTCCATGAAAATGGAATGGATTGGGGAGACGAATGCCTAAGACACCACGCCACTTTTGGTTACGCCAGTATCAACACTTGGTCAAAACTTGGCTCACACCAGACATCGCTTGAAGAATCCAACAAAAATTCGTGAGGGACACGGCCCTCTGTCCCTAGCCACACCCGCTCGTCCCTCCATATTTTTATATCCATGCAACATCCCCAGCTAGTAGGGTATCAATACTCTGGGTACTCATATTAGTCACTCATAGTAATCAGTTGGCGTATATTTGTGTTGGGGATGAATGTATGATAGGATATTCGCAGTTACCAAAAGCCTTTTTCTTTTTACCATACTAGAATCTAGCCTGTGATAACCTCACCCTATAACAGCAGCATCAGATTCTCTCTCTCTCTCTCTCTCTCTCTCTCTCTCTCTCTCTCTCTCTCTCTCATCTTGTTGGTGCCATTGTTTCCGCCGTACCTTTTTTTGTCAACCAGCCTTCAACTAGAGTGTTTCACGGTTTTGATACATTTCAATCCAGCGGATTGGTCGATATGATTGTATTGATCTGGAAATTGGGATAGTTTCGTACCTGCGTTTATAATTTTATTCAAACTTTTACCAGTTTACTTGTATTTTTCCCAACAAGGACTGGATCCATTGACAACCACGGTGCGCAACCACATAGGTTTGGATTTGTCGAGGAACGTTTGGGTATTAACCAGGATGGATATCAATGTTCTTGATCGTGGCACTCTCTATTGTCTACCAGTCACGCACAAGAACTGGCAGACCTTCGCAGTGATGTTTGGGCGTGGATGGTGGGAAGCGGGAACCGCAGTAGCCTTAGCTTCGTCTAGGGCCACTTTGACGTTTAAACAAAGAAATGGGTGACCTCGCGTAACCTTGTCCGGCTTTGCTATTCTGCTTTAGCCTCTCCCATCTAGAGTTCAGCACGGACAATGTTCTAGTATCCAGACAAATTCGTCCCATTTAAGTCTATTCCGATCCACATAAGTGTCGCCACTGGCAAAAAAGTGGGGGGGGCAGCCAAACTTCAACCTGATGCTGATAAAAAACTTTCAACGTCAGGACCAAAAACTGTTCGAATTTGGGCTTCTCATTGCCTTCCGCAGCGGTTGGTTATAAGAATGTCAGGTTTTCTCTCATTTTAACTGAGATCACGAAATTTTTGGCCAAAAGTAGGGGGCCAGGCCCCCCGGCCCCCCTTTTCCGGCGTGTATGCCGCCCCATCTAATCCCGGGAAAAATATTTATAATTAATTGTCCCGTCTCGTCCCGTTCCGTTGTGTTCCTGTGACCCTTCCTATGAAAATGTATCCCAAATACGTAAATTTATCCCAAATGAAAGATGGGAAAAGCTCCCTCACTTGTCTGATATTGTACCGCGTCCAAAAAAATCCAAGCAATCGGCCCCGAGCTATTTTTGGATACTGCAAACGCTTACATAGTCGAGCTCAGAAGAATTCAGGTTTTGTAACAACACTAATTAATATGTCATTCAGCAGACTGCGCAAATTATATATTAGCAGCTCGAGCTGATTGAAATATACACAGAATCGCGTTAAATTAACATGCGCACCAATATTTTATATTTAATGGTAGCCTAAGGCCACCTTCTTTGCACCTAGGGTTTGTGCTTACAGTTTTAGAACAGTTTGAATTCTGACTGCGTTACTTTAGTTATACCACGGAGAACTTCAATGCTAGTCAGAAGAACATCACCAAGGTAATTTCCAAAGTAAAACAAAATTAGGCTGGGCTGTATATACCAAAAGAGGCTGGCGAATCCTTAACCACAAATATTCAATCAGACAAATTAGACAATCATGTATCGACTACGAAGGAGCACAGGATCACCTTAATTTTTAGTAAGCTCTAATGTAAGCGATTGTACGTAAATAGAGTGATGCAACCTATATTACAGCAAATGCGAGGAAACGCTGCAGAAGTGATCAAATAATCACACCACATACAACATTACATGCATTCTGAAAATCAAATAGTAAGCTGACGAGGCTCATCTATCACGGGTGTAGCACTTGCATGATACTTTCGCGAAAGTAGGGAGGCATGCATTGATGCAAGGAAATTAGAAATGCTGCCAGCTTCCTCCAAAGCATCACGTATATTGCAGCATGTGGAAATTGTTGAACCTGGAGATGCAAACACGAAGAACGGCTTTAGTATCTACTGCAAAATACTGTGTGATATAGGGCTACATGCAAAGCTTGGTTTGAAACATATAAATTTGATCGCCACCAACATTCTAGTAATTTTACGTACTTACTTAAAAAAACATAAATCCTCGTATCGCTTCGCCAAATGCTTTTAGCATGTTATGCCGAAGAATGATCAATACTGCGACGGATGAAAACAGACTAACCGAAACAAAAAATAGACTCGTGAAAATTAAAGAAAATTAATATTGAAAAGATCAAAATCATTAAATTGTAGTGTTGGGACTGCCACTATCACCATACCTGTGAATCCAGTCCATGTATTCCGGTCGCTACTTCTCGTATCGTTGCTGTCAAAGCTTTCTCAGCCCAGCGTAGTTTGATAAGAGGTAATAAGCCTTCTCCCTCTCACTCTCCCTCTCCTGTAAGCTGCTATCACCAACTTTCAGAGGTCATAAACTATACGCCTCTTGTCTCCAACGTTCAACAAAGCGTAGCCAATTATATTAAAACTTAAACGTGGCCCCAAAGAAAAAGAGCTTGAGGAAGCCAGCAAAAGAGGAAAGGATCAACATACATGAACAAGACACCATGGTGCAACATTAATGCGATATTTCCAGTTCAAATACACCTTCATTCATAACAAATGTAGATGACTCCTAACGACAAATTATATTTATTAGCTCTCTAAAAATGTGTCAAACAATTCCAACAAGTCGGGATCTTTTCTGGCCTCTGATGACGGTAGTGATGATCTTGCACCAGTTAATGATGTAGAGATGCTCGTCTGTGCTGTTCATTACATCTGTGCACATGGGCGTAGCCAGGGGCTTCAAGTCTTTATTGAAGACACTTATCGGCAGTTAATCACTGCAGAATATATGTGATTCGTTTGTGGTTAGCATTTCAAAGTGATTTTGCTGGAGCTACGAAGCTTCAACGCGTGGTATAAGCTATGTATGCCTATGGCTGGGAGGGTGGCTGGTACATTTACGCCGCTTAATGTTCTTAATAAAGAAGGTCTTGCACTTGGAGTAACTATCATGCAGGTTGCATTGACCTGGTGAAAGATATTCTGGTGACTTTCGCCTGCAAAGAAAAGGACCACTTGCCAGGGGCGTTGAAATAAATGTAGAGGGCTGTGAGACACATCTCGCGTTCTATGTGAGAAGCGGCGACCTCCAATTGTGGATACATTGACTACAAGTCGTGCATGTTTAATATAGTTAAATGTTTACATAGTTATATGATTAAGCTTGTGGTCATAGGGCTTCACAACGCACCCGCTGCTGGGATCGTATGTTGCGGTGACTGTCACCCTATTGGAAGGGTATATTAGGGATTAGAAAGTCCTTGTTCAGTATTCCCGTGGAGGAGTTTAACCCGGGTTAGTGGTTTGGAAACCCAGCGCACTACCACGATGGCGCCGCATTCATATCGTTTTATTGCCTATTTTCTTGCAAAGATATATGCTGAGAATGATACGGTCTATAACTGATTCGTTCGTGAATCATATATTTTTCTGCTGCAATTCACAAACTAATAACAGACACAAAGCGGAAGACTGACAGGGCGTTTTATCACTGTATGGAACATCTTCACTTGATGAATGAGGAAATTTTTTCCGTAAACGGCGAATTCAGCGCCAGTTTTTTCATGCAGGCCCTTCAACTAATCGCAAGGCATTTGATAGCATGCTGGGCCTAAGTCTGGTTGGAAGCCGTGACTGTCGATACTACAACCTCCCGGGACAGTTAGCAGCTGTTTGACTTCAGCTGACCTGTGGGAGGGTGACCTGAGCTGGAATACACCGTGGAGATACCCCGAATACCCCCTGTGTAACTGCTATTAAAATTACTAGGGAATAACTTCAATGGACTGCTCTGAGCCACTGGTATGACAAGAGGCAGTATTTCAGAGAGAACCATATCATATATTGATCAGTCTATTTTTACAGACTGCCAGAATTTCCGAGCTCTCAAAATGCCCTGGCCTCTCAACAATTGGCCAAAATATTGAGCAAAATTTTCACAATAATATATATAACCTTGATTATGATAACAATGTCCCTGCAAACTTCATTCCCAACACGGAAATGTGGATTTTACTGCTACTTATCAGGTAATATGTCCGGTTTTGTACGTGTACATAGCGTCACATCTACACACTTTCCTTCTCCGAACCTGCAGTGATTTCACTAGCAATCCATTGAAACCTCCGCGACTCACCGTGCACCCTCTCCAAGCTGGTTCTCCGACCCGTCACAGGCTTGTTCAGCAATTCCACATCTGCATAGGTAACACTGCTCTTCTCACGGGGCTCATTCCGATTCAGCGTACGAACGGCTCTGCCATTGTAGTACTGCTTGTCCTCTGGTCGACCCGATAAATCCCACCCTGGCAGAGGCGGATACAGGGGATTGAAGGGGCACTTGCCCGAAATCGACCCTCGCCCCCCGCCCTGAGCGGACGATGGCGCCCTTTTGAAATACCACTTCCCACCCCCTCCCCAAGATGCCAGAATTGTCACCTCTATGGCACGATAGGAGTTGGCGCCCACCTGATAGGTTTTTCTTCGACCAAAAAAGGGGCCCATGAACCATGTTCTTCTCCAGAACAAAAAGCCAATCCAGAACCATATTCAGACCCGAAGCTACCCACACTTTTCTACCAACCTGATTCAATGCGCCGATGAGTTCTGGATGTGTCTGGTTATCCGATCATTAGATACGCTACGCGTGAAAGGCACCACCTGGTGCTTTTTCAGTCTCAATGGTGATTCTGCTGAGCTATCCTGACCACGGACAGGCTGAAAAAGTATTCACCCTCACCTAGTGTGATCCGGTGTTGGAGGTGGTGAGAAGCTTAGCTATGTTTATAATCCTGCCTATTTTGGCACGTGCAGTGATGTAATTCTTCTCGTAACATGTTCAACGCCCAGCTCGCAGGCGCCTTGCTTGAGACCCTTGCAAATCGCCCGGGTTCTGTGGGGTGGATTTAGTATGGGAGTAGGAATGTAGCAGAGAAGCAGGTTCATGGTCTTCTATTATTCGAACCTTGAACTGTGAACCAATACCAACGCCAACACCGCCTGATATTGAGCAAGGGTTTATCAAGGGAGTGGCCCTTATAAAAACATTGGATATTGCATGGTCAATGCTTAGTTGAAATTATATTTGCTCTCTGGATGTTTCTATGCACCCCGGGATTAAGGCATTGCTTTTTTAGCCCTGTAAAGCAACATTCAGAACAAACCATAAGATTTGTGGCATACCAATACATGTGTAGTCGCCTCCACTTGTTGGACGACACGTACCACGGATGTCTCCGTGAAAAGGCATGGCTGCCGCTTCAAATTTATATTACATTTTCGCCACAACTTCAGCTTACATCTGCTTACTTCTGCTAATTTCTCATTACTTCTGCCGTCCACGGGGTAGATACTGTAGCACTAAGCACAACACCAGCACCGATGTCAGCCAGACCGGAAATGACCTAGGTCACACGCGTGGTCAGCAGCCGCCTGGCGGTGCTGTACGGAAACCACTAGTAGGCCTAAATTAAACTATTGCCAGCCAATAACAGTACCAGAGTAATTATTTTCCACCAATTCAAGCCTTTACCTTATATTAGTTAACCTAACTCCTCAAATACACAACCTAATAATAATTTGTACAGTATGGCCGGAAATAGGTCAACATCTACCGCAACCGGTGGTGCAACGATCAACCCAAAGCGGTAGCGCGCTAGTGCTGTCGCCTTTACATACGAATCACTCAGAGGCGTTGCTTTCGTGACAACCAGCAAATCAGCCGTAGACACCAGTCTACACCTCACCCGATCTCAAAAACACGATCCACCGATCGGAAAAGAATACCAATGCGGAAACAGCAGTACAGAGTCAGTCAACAGCTCGAGAAGTCAAGTGCTGTAAAACAAAATAACCGAGAACCACACTTTTTCCACTATCAAAGGCCAAAACCGGAGGAGAATATCCGCGAACTTTAAATATGGAAAGCTATTGAGGCATAAAATACAAGACCAAATACACTCTCTAAACGAATCAACAATAACTTATTCTGGCCAAACTATCCCGTGGACAGGAAGCAATTGCCAGATTTCATAAGAAATCATCAAAGTCTCGAGAGAAAGTAACCTAGGTTCAACCTTGCGTGACAATTATTCACCATTTCGGGCATTACAATATTCCGTTTAATCAGAACACACAATCCCGAATTTCATGACAAAATAACGAAGCCACGAAAGTCTTAGGCCGGGGAAATTATAAGTAAGTCTTCATTTAAACCTCGGAATTAACAAAACCTATATCCAAAAGAATACTAAAGCAAATCAAATACCTCAATTATAATTGATTATTGAGACTGCAAGCATAGCAATGCATAACTCTTAAGTGGAAGCTGGTAGTATGTGAACGTTACGGCGCAGGCCCATTCTACATCTAATCATTCGCTAAAATGATTACCAACTACGACCTCGTAAGTCTAGCAAAATGCTGCACTGCAAAAGTTTGGCTTAAACGTAAACTGTAAACCAAATAAGTGGCACTGAGTGTAAGAGTGACTTACTGAGATAAATGGCCGTCTGGAAAGATTATTACCACTACAATCCAGCTACACAAACCAATTATCCAATGAGCTCACAACTTACTAGTTCTAGAAAGGTCAACTCTCTCATGGTCCAGGCCGGCATGTGCATTTGAAAGCAGCGTTAGGAAAGAGTATACAAATTCCAGCTATCATCTCTGCATTCTGGAAAGTGATCCTTGAAATTCTACAAACTCTAACGGCTTCGGCAAACATCCGCTACATGAGGTCAAGTACTCTTCCCAACTAAAACCCAGTGAAGTCTTGCTGAAAACATGACGTATTCTGCTGAACATTAACCCTATCCCGTTATGATAAAAAACATGTGAATGTTGAGAGTGCTCTAATAACTATTGAAAAAGGAATTAAGTAGGTATCTAGCAAAATATCCACGACTATCATCCTCCGTGAACAGGAAGAAAATTTGATTACCCGAAAACACAAACGCGAAGCGGCAAAATATTTTCTACCTGTCAGGCTTATCCACCATTTCTACGATTCCTACCGTGAGAAAGATAACTGACATGAGCACGACTACTCCACTACTCCCGTAAACGGCAGAAGAAAACTTACAGTCTGGCCAACTTTTCTCGATCATGTCAATATTCAAGCTACAACCAAATCATGAGATTGTTTTTGCGCGTGAGACAAGCCATCGTAAGCGTCTCGGGCGATATCAAGGTAAAGTGGCAAAATATCCATCTGTTTTTCCTGATCCCAGCCATGAATTCTGGAATAGATAGTGAAATCCTCAGGAAACCTAGCAAACGATCCCTGTCTATTATACTTGGAAATGATCAGGTCTGAGACTACAAAATCCATTTTCGGTGCACTAGATAGAGGAAAATCCTCGCTTTTGGCAACTTTAAGCTCTGATTTTAATCCACGTTTTCTCAATTCTATGAATGAAATTTAGAGCAGCACAGTCCCACGTCAATGTCATGTCAGACAATCGTCCAAGTGTCGGAAATATCAAAACAACAATCAGTAACAGAATAATCAAAACACGTAATTGACTTCGAAGTAAATCACTGAAAAACCTTAACGTTGTCCACCAATGATACACCAGTTCACGAGCTAAAAGCTGAGCTGCACCTTCCCACCATCACAGTAAGCAAAGAACTGTCCCTGTGGTGCAACACGCGTCGGCAGACACAAATCACTGAGGAGTGCCGGGAGCATTCGCGTGACCCAGCGGCAGGACAGTTCCGCGCGCAGAGGCGAGCCGAGCCGTGCGCGTCACGGGCCTGAGTCCAAGCCTCAGTCGATCACCGGCGGTCGAAAGCAAGACAATTCCAGGACTAACCTGTACCACCACAGCACGGACAGTACCATGATGACCAGCGGTGATGATGAGCAACGTGGCAGGTTCGCTTTCGCTGTCACCAAATGTAGTCGCCTCCACTTGTTGGACGACACGTACCACGGATGTCTCCGTGAAAAGGCATGGCTGCCGCTTCAAATTTATATTACATTTTCGCCACAACTTCAGCTTACATCTGCTTACTTCTGCTAATTTCTCATTACTTCTGCCGTCCACGGGGTAGATATTGTAGCACTAAGCACAACACCAGCACCGATGTCAGCCAGACCGGAAATGACCCAGGTCACACGCGTGGTCAGCAGCCGCCTGGCGGTGCTGTACGGAAACCACTAGTAGGCCTAAATTAAACTTTTGTCAGCCAATAACAGTACCAGAGTAATTATTTTCCACCAATTCAAGCCTTTACCTTATATTAGTTAACCTAACTCCTCAAATACACAACCTAATAATAATTTCTACAGTATGGCCGGAAATAGGTCAACATCTACCGCAACCGGTGGTGCAACGATCAACCCAAAGCGGTAGCGCGCTAGTGCTGTCGCCTTTACATACGAATCACTCAGAGGCGTTGCTTTCGTGACAACCAGCAAATCAGCCGTAGACACCAGTCTACACATGGTGTAAAAACCTCAGCAGTGTGTCAGTGAATCATTTTCGGTGTGCTGTACCCTAACTTTACATGTGTCTATGGATTTGTGGCTCAAGAACTTATTACACCCGTGTCCTGTTTTCAGGCCGATGAATTGTTCTCCTTAAATCCATTTTAGATTCTAACTCCAGCTTATTCAATCTCAATGGCAAGAAATTCCGGCATGACTATTTTCTATTTTCATGACTATTCTATTTTCTATTCTTCTTTTTTTCTATTCTTTTCTATTCTTCTTTCTTCTTTTTGTATAAACTACGGACACTCGCATTGACAAAATAATCAACTTGATGATTGTGGTCAATACACGGTAGAACTAGAAGAACCATTGCTGTTATATTGATGTCAACGTATTTCCTCCCTTGCCAAAGTGAGGAAAAAATGCAATGTCTGGTGCAGTTTATATACCGTGCCGATGGAAAACAATAATGGGTCATTGTTCGGCGAAATCAGTTCTCACAACTGCATAAGTGACGAGATTAAAAAAGCTAAAAATATTGGCTATTGCACTGAGTTCGCATCATTTTGCACACAAAAAATAGATCGTAATTATTAGTCCAATCCTTCACTCCCGTTTAATTCCCTACTCACTGTATCAATCAAAGCTGGTCAAAATGTTAAAGAAAGCTTCAATCGTTCTGAATCGGGGGCGACAAAAGCCCAATAAGTTATAACTGGCATGAGTTTCGGTGTTGAGGTTCTACAGCGTCGGGTGCTGGAAATTTTATGAACACTAAACTGCGAGCAGCATGAGCAATCCCTCATGTGAGCAAATACGAAAAAAGCTTGGAGCTGTAGTTAATCATAACGTGACCTTATACCGGAGATATACCGGATGACTTATATCGGGATATTTCTGCAGGTTTTACGATATTATTTTCTTGTTGTCAGTGATAACTGACTACTTTATACTGTCCGTGTTATATGTTTTGGTGATGAACGGGGAAACGTGCATAGTTTTTCTTGACTTCAATCAAATTTTTGTGTTCACATGACTGGTGAGAAGAAAAAACTTGTGGAAAAAATACTAGTGAAGCGGTGTTAACTTCGGCAAACTTAAGTGCAACAAAATGTAGTGGAATGAAAAATAGCTTCACTGTAGATTTTTAACGTGGGTATTTCCGTGGCCCATAAAAGAAGAAACAGTGATCATAGCATAAAATTACTGATAATAACTGACAGAATTAGGTATATATATTTATTGATATCCATTATTTTGTATTTGAATTTGTGAACGCATACACTTCACGGGAGTATCAAAATGTAAGACTTTAACGCCATTTTTTCCAGAACTAATATTACATCAACTTTAAGGTTTTTTTCGGGATTTAGTTTCTTGTAGGTATATAAGAAAATTATTAATCGGATATTTCGAATCTATTTAACGATTCCTTATCAGCGAATATTATGATATTGTGCATCGATTAAGCATACATAAAAAGAAACACACAATGGCTACCACTTGATCCTCCCAATAGGGCTACCTCCCATTTTGTTAACCTTTCGAACCATATTATTAATGTTAGCTATTTTTGGATGATGTCAATAGACATAAAATATGAATATTGACTATAATGGCATTTGATTTAATAACTGGAAATATCAAATTACCTGTTACCCGAACAATTACTAAATTACCTCCTACCTAAACATCTAACACCTACAACGATTCTAATATAGGATCCCAGATTGGGCTGATGGTGGCATTTCCGCGGTCGCGATTTTTATCTGCCTCTCGCAGTCTGATTTCGATCGCCTCCCTAACTGACCAGCGGCCAAACTTTGGTCCTACTGCCAGAATTTTTAAATCTCTTGGATTTAAATATTTCCTACAAGTACACACATGACATGAAACTGCTGATATTGAAAACCTACCATTCCGAATATCTCCTATGTGCTCTTCTACCTTTACCCCCAGTGGCCTCCCTGATTCCCCTACGTATTTTGACCCGCACTCACAATTTATTTCATACACTGCCCCTCTTTTCTCTTCTTTGACTAAAGGATCCCTTACATGTGTCAACAAAGTCTTTAAGGTTGTCTTAGAGCTATGCGCCATTTTCATCCCATGGCTGCCTAGTGCCCTACCGATTCTCTCGCTGACCCCTTTAACGTAAGGTATCGACGCGTAATCATATGTTTGATGCGGCTTGCTTGTTGTTCCTGTTGCGGTTGCAGGTGTTTCCTTCCTGACTCTGCTCCCTCCGGATCTTGTCTTTGTTCTCGTGTGAGAGCCTTATCTATGAATTTGTCCGGTATGGGTATCCGTTTTCTCGGAATATTTCCTTTAGCGTTAGCATCTCGTTTTTTAGAGAGACTGCATCTGTCGTGATGCTCTTTGCTCTTGTGCTGAGGCAGGATATGATACCTGCTTTTATGCTGGAGGCGTGGTGGAATTCGTGTCTTATATACAGATTAGACGCTGTTTCTTTTCTAAATACCGACATCTTGAGTTTTCCCCATTCTTTGGTGATTCGCATGTCAAGGAAGTTGAGGGTTCATTCTTGTTTTTTTCCACGGTGAACTTGATATTTTCCGATAAGCTATTGATGTGGTAATGAAACTCGGGGAGTGTTCCTGGTCCGTGCTGCCATATTACCAAAACGTCGTCCACGTACCGACGCCATAACTGCGGTTTTAGCCTGGCGAACGTACCATCTAGGAGAACGTGCCATCTAACTACTGTGCTAAAGTCTGCTAAGATCAAACTTTCCAAAGATATCGAACCACATCAACTTCCTAAAATGATGCCGAGATAAAGAAGTAATACCTAAAGGACTAAGGTTAAAAACGACGCTACCAGGGACCCGAGCAGAAGCCATAGCACGGAGAGCGGAAAATGCCAATGTGAAACAAGCACTGAGGCTGGCGAAAAACAACAAAAAGAGGAATTAAAACGCAAAAGGTACGTAGAGATGTCACTGAAACACACTCTCTCCGAATCTGATTTCATGATCATTTAAAGAGTAACCACCAAAGCGGGGACAGCGTCTTTGTTAGAAAGAAGAATTCCCAAGTTAAGAAGTATGATAATCTCATGAAGGAGGCAAGTCGTTCTAGTGCTATCCCAAAACGAGTAGTAAAAACACCCATTGTAAACTTAAGTGGGCAATCCTTGAGTGATACTGAAACTCAAATCTTGAAAAAAGGATTAGGATTTGCCCCAGTCCCAATGGGAATACCGAAGAAGGAAATAATATGTGCCATAGAGTCAGCAGTATCCAAAAAACCTGAGATTGAAGGAAACATTATAAGATGTAAAGTTAGTCACATACTTCAGACATATAGGCTTCCAAGCGATAACCAGACCCAAGAAGAACGGAAGGCGCTTGCCTCCCTGAGAGAGAGAGGCGAGATGTCAATATACTGAAGGCAGACAAAGGAAACACAACAGTAATTTTGTATACTCAGCAGTATAAGCAAAAGTTGACGAGCTTTTAGGTGATGAGGCTTACCACGAGGTTGTGAAAGATTCCACGCGTGTAAAAGAGCGGAAGATTAATGATTTATTGAGTAAATGTGAGAAAGAAAGCAAGATAGATCCTGCGCTTGTTAAGGTCTTGAAGGCACGAAACTCCATTACACCTAGATTGTATGGACTTCCAAAAATCCACAAAGAAGGCGTACCACTAAGACCAATCACATCGATGATGGATTCCCCAGCCTACAATCTCGCTTCCCACCTAACTAAAATCGTTGGACTGACTATTGGAAAGACAGAATGTGTAGTAACAAACTCCGCTTCCTTAGCATTAGATCTTCGGACACTTGATGTCAACGAAGAATATTTTTAGTCAGTTTTGACGTAACGCAACTGTTCACAAGAGTTCAAGTGCTAGAAGCAGTAGCAGTAACGTGCCAAAAACTTCGAGAGGATCCATCCCTGCGCGATAGAACACCCCTCTCAGTAGAGACGATACGGGAACTGATGATCGGGTGTCTGGAATGCAGGTACTTTAAAGTGAACCAGAAGTTTTTGGAACAACGAGAAGGGGCGCCCATGGGCCTTAGCCTTTCCGTGATATTAGCAAATAGCTACATGGAGTACCTAGAAACAGAAGCGCTAAGCACCGCCAGGCTAAAACCGCGGTTATGGCGTCGGTACGTGGACGACGTTTTGGTAAAATGGCAGCACGGACCAGGAACACTACCCGAGTTTCATAACCACATCAATAGCATATCGGAAAATATAAAGTTCACCGCGGAAAAAGAGCAAGAAGGAACCCTCAACTTCCTTGACATGCGAATCACTAAAGAATCGGACAAACTCAAGATGTCGGTATTTAGAAAAGAAACAGCGTCTAATCTGTATATAAGACACGAATCCCACCACGCCTCCAGCATAAAAGCAGGTATCATATCCTGCCTCAGCACAAGAGCAAAGAGCATCACGACAGATGCAGTCTCCCTAAAAAACGAGATGCTAACGCTAAAGGATATATTCCGAGAAAACGGATACCCATACCCGGACAAATTCATAGATAAGGCTCTCACACGAGAACAAAGACAAGATCCGGAGGGAGCAGAGTCAGGAAGGAAACACATGCAACCGCAACAGGAACAACAAGCAAGCCGCATCAAACATATGATTACGCGTCGATACCTTACGTTAAAGGGGACGTTAAAGGGGTCAGCGAGAGAATCGGTAGGGCACTAGGCAGCCATGGGATGAAAGTGGCGCATAGCTCTAAGACAACCTTAAAGACTTTGTTGACACATGTAAAGGATCCTTTAGTCAAAGAGGAGAAAAGAGGGGCAGTGTATGAAATCAACTATGAGTGCGGGTCAAAATACGTAGGGGAATCAGAGAGGCCACTAGGGGCAAGGGTGGAAGCGTACATAGGAGATATGCGGAACGGTAGGTTTTCAAAATCAGCAGTTTCTTGTCATGTGTATAGTTGTAGGAAATATTTAAATCCAAGAGATGTAAAAATTCTGGCAGTAGGACCAAAGCTTGGCCGCCGGTCAGTTAGGGAGGCGATCGAAATCAGACTGCGAGAGGCAGATATAAATCGCGACCGCAGAAATGTCACCATCAGCCCAATCTGCGAACCTATATTAGAATCGTTGTAGGTGTTAGATGTTTTGGTAGGAGGTAATTTAGTAATTGTTCTGGTAACAGGTAATCTGATATTTTCAGTTATTAAATCAAATGCCATTATAGTCAATATTCATATTTTATGTCTATTGACATCATCCAAAAATAGCTAACATTAATTACATGGTTCGAAAGGTTAACAAAATGGGAGGTAGCCCTATCGGGAAGGTCAAGTGGTAGCCATTGTGTGTTTTTTTATTTTTATGTATGCTTAATCGATGCACAATATCATAATATTCGCTGATAAGGAATCGTTAAATAGATTCGAAATATCCGATTAATAACTTTCTTATATACTTACCAGAAACTAAATCCCGGAAAAAAACCTTAAAGTTGAAGTATCAAATTGGTGTTAGATTATATTTCACACCCATGGAGACATGATGGTTGCACGGTCACGTACCAAAATAATTCACACAAAAACGGCATTTCAGACGATGAAGCGTTGGTGACGAAACGAATTACGAGCGTTTCTTAGAAACACCTGAGCTCTGCAGTTGCAGTGGACAACGGTGTAATGTTGAGTTATCAATGTGTTAGCCATCATGGGAAAGCAGTCGCGTGATCTTAGGATATTCAACTGAAAACGGCTGTGGACGTAGTGTGACTCAGGTCAACGACCGTTGCAAAGCATTCCGATATTTTTTTATTGAGGTGACAGTGAATGGCTCGATCGGAAAGCCTCCTACCGGATCCAAAAATGGTCCTGGAGCACTCCTAATGGCTTGAGTCAGCCAGGTGACTACTCGTGGGGAATTTTGTCATACATGTGATTTTCACCGCGGACCGCTAGCTCAGGGACGGGTCCCAGTCGCCCAGACCGCGGAAGGAAAGCACGCGCTCGAACGTTTTTCTTTAGGATAATGCAGGGTACATCATATGGTGGATGTGAGTGCTGTTGGAGCTCTACTTGATCACGGTAATTTCCATGGGCGCTATATGAACTCGCTGGTTGGCGCGCCCCTAAACCCAAATAATCAATCGATCCTTCAGCATATATTCCAGGGCAGTGGTGGACTTAGAAATCATTTGGGGGAGGCTAGGGGTACGAGCCTCCCCTGAATTGCCTCGGAACGGCCTCAGGCTATGCATTAACTATAGACACACTGATATTTCGGGGAGGGGGGGTTGAGCTCCAGCCTCCCCCTTCCTCCCTTGTATCCACCACTGTTTCAAGGTATGTGAAAAGGAGATCAAACTAAAGACAACAGGCTGCAATAGATCCTGTAGAAATGTCAAATGTCGACAAATGCTTCTAATACTTATGCCGCATTGCGTAAATGCATGCCCACAAAAGCGACAGGTACAATGGTGCATAGATAAGAGAAAACTTCTATTTCGTTCGCCAATAGGATTCATGGACCGTTAATTCAACGCCGAAGAAATGAAACGGAGTGAAAGTAAAATGTATGTCTCTGCTTGACCCATTGCCGTTATTCTAGCTGTACGCCCGGTATTTTTGTTTTCTGGATGGTAAGGGAATGTTCCTGGACAAGGGCCGTATCTTCTATGATTTTCATGATACCGCAGAATATTTTCTGGACCGCGTAAGCGGGTCTTTCGTCTGTTGGATCTTTACACAAAGATATGTGATCAACAAAGAATTAAACGAAAAACAGCTTGAGAACACCCTTGAAAAAGTTGACAGAGGTGTAATATTTCACCCGTTAAATTCACCATGTTCTCAGTCCTCCTCTCGATAGATATCACCGCGCTTGTTTTTCCTAATCATTGTTACCATCCTTTGTCACAGAAAGCCTCAACCAGTGTGTTTGTGGGAAAGGGGTACGGTTGGAGCATGCTTGCTTTTCATGCAACCGACCCGGGTTCAAGGCCTAGTGAATTCCATGAGTAAGGAGTAATTTGACTCTCCAGAAACCTTTCCAACGTGGAAAGAATGTGCAATGACAAATAACATTGGTAGTTGGTTCATCGACAAGCCCCATCCCCAAACGTATGATACTGTGGAAAATTTTAAGGATCCGCCACAAAATGGCCAAGATATGACATTAGCAGCCCTACTCGACACCAAGGCTTTGGTAACAGGTCGGTTTTCGTTGAAACTGGTGCATTCCACGACAAAACGACAAAACAAATCAAAATAACACTCTAAATCTCAGATTTTGATGAAACTTTGTCTAAGGAGTTCTCTGGGGCGCTGATTCATGCTGTGATATTTTTATTCTCATCCTTTCATTGGTTTTTTAGTTATTGCCTCCGGCAATTTTTCGGTATAGGACAAAACCCCATTTTTCCAATAGCCATATCTCCAAAGCCAATCTTGATATTTGTATAAAACATACGTCCCCGGAATTTTTAAGACCTAAATAATAATCTGGTGGAGTCAAAACTCGAAATTCAAGAATAAAGACATAAGTTTACCTGTGGCCTAAGGTCAAGTCATCTGATTTCATACCGATGGCACTAAAAATTTACAGTTTTTCTTTAGGCGAAATTGAGTTTGAGGTATTATGTTTCTGTGTTAAAAAACTGAAGACGGTTTTTGTTTCTAATATTTGCTTAACTGTAGTTTGAAATTACTACTGGAGGCGCATTATAGCCAAGCATTGCGTACTTTAACACGCGCATTGACGGGGAAGGGGCGGGTACCCGCCCCCCTCGGGTTTTTGGAGAAAGCATAAAAACGGCGGCGCGTAGCGCCGCCGTACTTGGCATACCTTTTCTATCATCATTTTTAAAACTTCTGTGAATACTTTAAGGTTAGGGCATCTCACGTCAGGTCACCAGTACAGGTCAATTGACCTGACCTCAAAAAAGTTTAAGATAGCATAAGACGGAACAGGGTGAACTTATCCGTTTGAAACTCATATCAGATAATGACCCCACCGGTTTCTCTAAAATCTGTTCCGGTATTTTTGATATCGATGCCCTAAGGTCAAGTACGAGCCATGACCTCTATTGGAAAATTCATGGGTAAAATGGTTTTGACTTAATAACTCAGTAACGGATAGAGATAGAGCGTTTAATTTAGGTGCATTAGACTCGCCTTGTCTTTGCAGTTCTCATGATATGCATTTTATATAATTTGACCTTGATCTGACCTCAGGTCAGGTCAAATCCTTGATTTGACCTAGCAAGGTCAAATTATATATCCTTCGGTTCGGCTTGCTGCGGGGATTCATACAGTTCAAGTAGTTTTGCTCTATCGTAACTTGTTCAGATGTAATGGCCGAAAACCTTCATTTATATAAATGTTATCCATATGACGGCATGTTTTGACCTCTCGTGACCTTAAATGTGACCGGACAAAAAATGGTAAAAATATTTTCGATGGATAAGTAGATGGGCTACCCAACGCCGTTTACCGTTTTTCGCTACTTACCGTGGTTATCGAGATCTTAGCTGGGCGGGTACCCGCCCCCTACCCCCGTCAAAGCGAAGGTGGCTCAGACGCCCGTCAATGCGCGTGTTAAAGGGAATGTGGCACCTTCATAACGTGATTTTAACTGAGATAGCCAAGTTGTAAAGCAAGTCGGAAAACCCGGCATTCCATATGTCGTTTTTCTTGGAACTCGATATTTCCGTAGAAAAAAGCTAAAACCTACCTGACACCAGCCCCCTCATCAGCCCCCTTGCCGGGCGGCCATTGTTGTGAGCTGTTGGTGTGACGACATAGGCTGACGTCACGATGAGCATCAGCCAATCGAAGCGCTTGAAGCATTTCAAGTATGGTAGTGGTTGCCAGATCGTGACATCATCCACAGGTTGATATTTATTTTTTTTCTAGAGGAGTATTTTTAAAAACAAAATATTGAGCTTATTGTACATTTTTCAGAGAAATCAGATGCCTCGGCGTGATGCAGCCGCACTGGGACGATCATAGCATGGGATGAGGCTCCCTGGCTCAGGCTACCGCCAGCTGAGACCTTCAGGGATGTTGCTTGCTCGCAGTCATTTGTCGCTGCCACCTTAGTAGGCCTGGCAGACTGAGAGCGATTGACAGTATTTGGCGTCCAAAACCCGAGAAGCGACACCAAAGGAGGTGATGCAGATGATGGACGCAATGCAGTTCGGATCCGAAGAAAGGGATGCTGGTGCTGTTGGACATTCATTAGAAGATCGAAAGTTCTACTGCTTCTACAAAACTAAAGAGGATGTGTCGGTGCCTTCCTATATTTACACGTAGAATCTGTAACATCGGGCACACAGCTGTCATCTAGCAGTTGAAGTTACCGCGTTAGCGTCAGATCAAATATCAAGCGTCAGAAAAAGGTTAACCAAACAGCATGCACAAATCCCATGCAAAGACATTACAAGCCAAAGTGCACTATGCCAATAGAGAAATTAAGCTTTACATCTTTGAGCTTTCATGCAGTGAGACAATCTTGACCCTCGTGCTGATGTGAGTCATTCATTTAACATGCCACAGATATGAATCATCCCAAGTGGACATGCTTCGCTCGCTTATCTTTCTTTCAGGTCATTCACGCTAACAACATAAAATCATGTTTCTGTGGAAAAATGAACATGCGTTACAACCTTGAAATATTTCCTCGGCCCATGTTGTGCACACATTTCAACCTAAGGTATGTTAACCTTTAGTTATATCAGCACATGTGCAATACACTGGCAACAATGAAAATGGTGGTCGTAGTTTCGGTGCTAGAGTCTAAACTCCAACACTAGCAAAAGCAGTAACAAGTGGCTTCATTATTTTCGGCTAAAATTACGCCTAATTTCACTAAATTCCAGATTTCCCCAAAGGTGCCACATTCCCTTTAAATTATCATTGCAGGCGAAGGACACAGTCTTGAAAGATCACACATGCATAATTTTAGGTGGAATCTAATCTGATAAAATCTAATCCACCTAAAATTATGCATATACTAATAGATATACGAATAGGTATCCTAATATATATATATATATATATATATATATATATATATATATATATATATATATATATATATTTTGTTTTTATATATATATATATATATATATATATATATATATATATATATATATATATATATATATATATATATTAGGATACCTATTAGTTTATATATTAGTATATGCATAATTTTAGGTGGATATATATATATATATATATATATATATATATATATATAAGGATACCAATTAGCATATCTATACTATTTCCGTTTTTCAATGGGGGTGAGGTGGCTTCAAATCCCGGCGGAGCCTCTGAATAAGTCAATCTGATCCTCAAAATCCCTTCCAGCAGGGTGAGAGTTGGCGACGCCGTATGACCCTGGCAGTTGGTGCGTCGTTAAACCCCACCAATTATTATATATTCCGTTTTTTCAATAACCCTGTACTGTTCTGTTCCATCAGGAATCCTTTTAAACCCAGGTCTGCCCTGCTGAGAGTGTCATCACTGTTCTACTCACATTTCTCGATTAAAAAATTTAGTATGCCCAGGCATAGAGATGACGAATAAGGCCATAACATCACACAAGTGTCCTAGCACCTTTGTTCCCCTGAGGCGAGGAAAAGGTACCACCACAGCGTGCGAAAGTCTCAAGGGTGCGGGACGGCTGGCGTTGGTGCGATTCTTGTCTGGAAAATACCTGTTGCTTGTTGCAGTTCTGTTATGTTTTATCAGTCCAAACAGTTCTGGTTTATCGGTCTAAACCATGTTTCAATGAAACAGAAACATAGATGACTGAGAGAAATATATTATACCAAAGATGGAGCCCATTTCAAACACTGGCGGTGTTACGTTCTTATCCTGAGCACTTTGACACGGAAAAGTAAATATTCGGTAAGTCAATGTAACAACTAAGCACTTCTCCACATTTTGCATTAAAGGGTGTGTCCCACTTTGTGAAAATCCTAAAAAGATCATTTTAAGAACAAGAGAGGTCTGAAAACCAGGAAACAGTATTTTCCCCACTTCCATACGCTAAAATCAGAAATATATCCTCTTTTCTAACAAAATGTGACGTCATCAAAATATCACTGTTGATAACCAATGAAATCCCAAACTTTGATCATAGGCTCGCTATAAAGCTCCATTCACAGCATTTCCGCTCGGCGAAAATAGCATGCAGTACAAGAAGAAGCACTGGTGCAAGAACTGAACGTGAGATGTCACTACGGTGGCCAAGTTTATGCAGTGCGGCGGGGCGGGACAAAAGTCGTATGTTGACCAATTTTTTACATTCATGAAACTAGTGAAAGTGGCCATTTCTGATAACTGCAATACCCTTGGCATGCATAACAGCTACTTTTTATGCATTTTCGATAGTTGTGTCTAAGTATTTGCACTTTGAATCTGCCCCGCCTAGGACCGTGGTTTCTTTCAGGTGAAATGTAGCTAAAAAGTTTGTTTGTAATAGCGACATCATTGGGCAACACAAACGATTTCAACAGTGTCGATGATACACTTGGACCAGGAGAGTATTCTGACAAATAATGGGGAACCTGTCTCTTCTTACCGTGGTAAGGGGGGGCAATTCTTTAAGGACATACACAGAAACACGTGGGAAACCGAAAAAATAGGATTCCAATTTAATTTTTGGACAAGATTCAATCAGATTCAAAAGCTGGGTAGTATGGTGTTATAGCACGATCTTTCTGCTATCGTGCGGTTTTCAAATATTCTGCGTCCAGCTGCGTTTTTCCTATATTTTTTACTTATTCCGAATCTTGTGCTTCACCTTTTTCAAAGATCTTCACCCGCCTTGACCTCTTGAATGGCCTCCTAAGCACCTCTCATTGCAAGTGTATTCGAACCGTGAGCCCAGAAGGTGTCTTAAAAATATTTCTCTGACTTCAGGTTTCCATCTACTGCGATGCAGTCCCTCTAAAGATTAAAAACTTCGGGACACATTTAAGGAAACATTGGAAAGGAATATCCCGTTCACGGGCACTCATGGTTCCAGCCAGGCTTTGTGGCTCTCTGAGCCCGTTAAATCTCGAGAGTGTCCCCCTCACCCACCATCACCATCTGAGACGCCAAATGTTTTTGGCCGTTGAAGTCGCCTCTGCACGCTCCAAGAATTGGCGCTCACTACCACTACGTCGAATGCCCACCATCGAGCTAAATACAAATATATCCCCTGTAGCCCACTCAAGTAGACATCATCGATGAAGTAGTCGTCATGGTTCGCCACCAGCTCTGCCTGATTTTCTCGACGAGAGGGCGGACATGTTTGTGTCCCTGATATGTTGTCCCTGGGCCCGGATGACGCCACTTCTTCCCAAAATCCTCCTTCATCGGCAAGCCATTATTGAAGCAGCTCCTATGCTCATCGGAATCATGACTGAAGAGTCCCTGGAAGCACGGATGAAAGATGTTTAGTACCTACACAAACACCACTGCAGGAAGACCGCACTAGCTGCTATTCTCAATATCTCACGGGGTCTTCAGGTCATGTAATATCCCGTGATTGCCCCAATCAGAAAATGAAGGCGGGCGAAGTCGAAGCCATGACCAATGTGCCTCCCATTTGCACGCTCAGGAGCTCCGCCAGAATCTTCGGACAAGGACTAAAAGAATGGTGTACCACGGTGAACGATTGATGATGATGAGAATGATGCTGCTGCTGATGATGCTGATGACGCTGATGATGATGATGATGATGATGATGATGATGATGATGATGATGATGTTGATGGTGAGGGTGCTTCCATGGAAATAATTTTATGCAACATCATCAGTGTCTGTTTGCACTTGCTGAAGTATCTATCTATTTATATTGCATTCAGGCCTACCCGAATACATTGCTAAATTGTCTTTGTTTTCATGAACTTTTATGTGTAGAGCTTTCTATAAGTGAAAAAGGTATAAAGGCATTAGGTGGCGGTCTTTGAGTCATTTCCCAATAGTTTTGGGCGGCTCCAGACTTTTGTCCCGAAAAAAT